>OU611906.1:16353118-17553118 GCA_914767705.2 Tenthredo notha
ATTTCCTATCAAACGAAAGAGCGTTTCACGCACTTCAAGAAAAGGCCGAACATCGATACTCTCATTCGATCCGCGGTGGTTTGAAAGGTGAACTGAAGGATCTAGCGTCCGTTCGACGTCGATTCCGGATGAAAATCTCTTTTTCCGCTCAAAATCCGCGATTTATTAGTCCGTGGGGTATAATTTCCTATCAAACGAAAGAGCGTTTCACGCACTTCAAGAAAAGGCCGAACATCGATACTCTCATTCGATCCGAGGTGGTTTGAAAGGTGAACTGAAGGATCTAGCGTCCGTTCGACGTCGATTCCGGGATGAAAATCTCTTTTTCCGCTCAAAATCCGCGATTTATTAGTCCGTGGGGTATAAATTTCCTATCAAACGAAAGAGCGTTTCACGCACTTCAAGAAAAGGCCGAACATCGATACTCTCATTCGATCCGAGGTGGTTTGAAAGGTGAACTGAAGGATCTAGCGTCCGTTCGACGTCGATTCCGGGATGAAAATCTCTTTTTCCGCTCAAAATCCGCGATTTATTAGTCCGTGGGGTATAAATTTCCTATCAAACGAAAGAGCGTTTCACGCACTTCAAGAAAAGGCCGAACATCGATACTCTCATTCGATCCGAGGTGGTTTGAAAGGTGAACTGAAGGATCTAGCGTCCGTTCGACGTCGATTCCGGGATGAAAATCTCTTTTTCCGCTCAAAATCCGCGATTTATTAGTCCGTGGGGTATAAATTTCCTATCAAACGAAAGAGCGTTTCACGCACTTCAAGAAAAGGCCGAACATCGATACTCTCATTCGATCCGAGGTGGTTTGAAAGGTGAACTGAAGGATCTAGCGTCCGTTCGACGTCGATTCCGGGATGAAAATCTCTTTTTCCGCTCAAAATCCGCGATTTATTAGTCCGTGGGGTATAAATTTCCTATCAAACGAAAGAGCGTTTCACGCACTTCAAGAAAAGGCCGAACATCGATACTCTTATTCGATCCGAGGTGGTTTGAAAGGTGAACTGAAGGATCTAGCGTCCGTTCGACGTCGATTCCGGGATGAAAATCTCTTTTTTCCGCTCAAAATCCGCGATTTATTAGTCCGTGGGGTATAAATTTCTTATCAAACGAAAGAGCGTTTCACGCACTTCAAGAAAAGGCCGAACATCGATACTCTCATTCGATCCGAGGTGGTTTGAAAGGTGAACTGAAGGATCTAGCGTCCGTTCGACGTCGATTCCGGGATGAAAATCTCTTTTTCCGCTCAAAATCCGCGATTTATTAGTCCGTGGGGTATAAATTTCTTATCAAACGAAAGAGCGTTTCACGCACTTCAAGAAAAGGCCGAACATCGATACTCTTATTCGATCCGAGGTGGTTTGAAAGGTGAACTGAAGGATCTAGCGTCCGTTCGACGTCGATTCCGGGATGAAAATCTCTTTTTCCGCTCAAAATCCGCGATTTATTAGTCCGTGGGGTATGAAATTTCTTATCAAACGAAAGAGCGTTTCACGCACTTCAAGAAAAGGCCGAACATCGATACTCTCATTCGATCCGAGGTGGTTTGAAAGGTGAACTGAAGGATCTAGCGTCCGTTCGACGTCGATTCCGGGATGAAAATCTCTTTTTCCGCTCAAAATCCGCGATTTATTAGTCCGTGGGGTATAAATTTCCTATCAAACGAAAGAGCGTTTCACGCACTTCAAGAAAAGGCCGAACATCGATACTCTCATTCGATCCGAGGTGGTTTGAAAGGTGAACTGAAGGATCTAGCGTCCGTTCGACGTCGATTCCGGGATGAAAATCTCTTTTTCCGCTCAAAATCCGCGATTTATTAGTCCGTGGGGTATAAATTTCTTATCAAACGAAAGAGCGTTTCACGCACTTCAAGAAAAGGCCGAACATCGATACTCTCATTCGATCCGAGGTAGTTTGAAAGGTGAACTGAAGGATCTAGCGTCCGTTCGACGTCGATTCCGGGATGAAAATCTCTTTTTCCGCTCAAAATCCGCGATTTATTAGTCCGTGGGGTATAAATTTCTTATCAAACGAAAGAGCGTTTCACGCACTTCAAGAAAAGGCCGAACATCGATACTCTTATTCGATCCGAGGTGGTTTGAAAGGTGAACTGAAGGATCTAGCGTCCGTTCGACGTCGATTCCGGGATGAAAATCTCTTTTTCCGCTCAAAATCCGCGATTTATTAGTCCGTGGGTATAAATTTCTTATCAAACGAAAGAGCGTTTCACGCACTTCAAGAAAAGGCCGAACATCGATACTCTTATTCGATCCGAGGTGGTTTGAAAGGTGAACTGAAGGATCTAGCGTCCGTTCGACGTCGATTCCGGGATGAAAATCTCTTTTTCCGCTCAAAATCCGCGATTTATTAGTCCGTGGGGTATAAATTTCTTATCAAACGAAAGAGCGTTTCACGCACTTCAAGAAAAGGCCGAACATCGATACTCTTATTCGATCCGAGGTGGTTTGAAAGGTGAACTGAAGGATCTAGCGTCCGTTCGACGTCGATTCCGGGATGAAAATCTCTTTTTCCGCTCAAAATCCGCGATTTATTAGTCCGTGGGGTATAAATTTCTTATCAAACGAAAGAGCGTTTCACGCACTTCAAGAAAAGGCCGAACATCGATACTCTCATTCGATCCGAGGTGGTTTGAAAGGTGAACTGAAGGATCTAGCGTCCGTTCGACGTCGATTCCGGGATGAAAATCTCTTTTTCCGCTCAAAATCCGCGATTTATTAGTCCGTGGGGTATAAATTTCCTATCAAACGAAAGAGCGTTTCACGCACTTCAAGAAAAGGCCGAACATCGATACTCTTATTCGATCCGAGGTGGTTTGAAAGGTGAACTGAAGGATCTAGCGTCCGTTCGACGTCGATTCCGGGATGAAAATCTCTTTTTCCGCTCAAAATCCGCGATTTATTAGTCCGTGGGGTATAAATTTCTTATCAAACGAAAGAGCGTTTCACGCACTTCAAGAAAAGGCCGAACATCGATACTCTTATTCGATCCGAGGTGGTTTGAAAGGTGAACTGAAGGATCTAGCGTCCGTTCGACGTCGATTCCGGGATGAAAATCTCTTTTTCCGCTTAAAATCCGCGATTTATTAGTCCGTGGGGTATAAATTTCTTATCAAACGAAAGAGCGTTTCACGCACTTCAAGAAAAGGCCGAACATCGATACTCTTATTCGATCCGAGGTGGTTTGAAAGGTGAACTGAAGGATCTAGCGTCCGTTCGACGTCGATTCCGGGATGAAAATCTCTTTTTCCGCTCAAAATCCGCGATTTATTAGTCCGTGGGGTATAAATTTCTTATCAAACGAAAGAGCGTTTCACGCACTTCAAGAAAAGGCCGAACATCGATACTCTTATTCGATCCGAGGTGGTTTGAAAGGTGAACTGAAGGATCTAGCGTCCGTTCGACGTCGATTCCGGGATGAAAATCTCTTTTTCCGCTCAAAATCCGCGATTTATTAGTCCGTGGGGTATAAATTTCCTATCAAACGAAAGAGCGTTTCACGCACTTCAAGAAAAGGCCGAACATCGATACTCTTATTCGATCCGAGGTGGTTTGAAAGGTGAACTGAAGGATCTAGCGTCCGTTCGACGTCGATTCCGGGATGAAAATCTCTTTTTCCGCTTAAAATCCGCGATTTATTAGTCCGTGGGGTATAAATTTCTTATCAAACGAAAGAGCGTTTCACGCACTTCAAGAAAAGGCCGAACATCGATACTCTTATTCGATCCGAGGTGGTTTGAAAGGTGAACTGAAGGATCTAGCGTCCGTTCGACGTCGATTCCGGGATGAAAATCTCTTTTTCCGCTCAAAATCCGCGATTTATTAGTCCGTGGGGTATAAATTTCTTATCAAACGAAAGAGCGTTTCACGCACTTCAAGAAAAGGCCGAACATCGATACTCTCATTCGATCCGAGGTGGTTTGAAAGGTGAACTGAAGGATCTAGCGTCCGTTCGACGTCGATTCCGGGATGAAAATCTCTTTTTCCGCTCAAAATCCGCGATTTATTAGTCCGTGGGGTATAAATTTCTTATCAAACGAAAGAGCGTTTCACGCACTTCAAGAAAAGGCCGAACATCGATACTCTCATTCGATCCGAGGTGGTTTGAAAGGTGAACTGAAGGATCTAGCGTCCGTTCGACGTCGATTCCGGGATGAAAATCTCTTTTTCCGCTCAAAATCCGCGATTTATTAGTCCGTGGGGTATAAATTTCCTATCAAACGAAAGAGCGTTTCACGCACTTCAAGAAAAGGCCGAACATCGATACTCTCATTCGATCCGAGGTGGTTTGAAAGGTGAACTGAAGGATCTAGCGTCCGTTCGACGTCGATTCCGGGATGAAAATCTCTTTTTCCGCTCAAAATCCGCGATTTATTAGTCCGTGGGGTATAAATTTCTATCAAACGAAAGAGCGTTTCACGCACTTCAAGAAAAGGCCGAACATCGATACTCTCATTCGATCCGAGGTGGTTTGAAAGGTGAACTGAAGGATCTAGCGTCCGTTCGACGTCGATTCCGGGATGAAAATCTCTTTTTCCGCTCAAAATCCGCGATTTATTAGTCCGTGGGGTATAAATTTCTTATCAAACGAAAGAGCGTTTCACGCACTTCAAGAAAAGGCCGAACATCGATACTCTCATTCGATCCGAGGTGGTTTGAAAGGTGAACTGAAGGATCTAGCGTCCGTTCGACGTCGATTCCGGGATGAAAATCTCTTTTTCCGCTCAAAATCCGCGATTTATTAGTCCGTGGGGTATAAATTTCTTATCAAACGAAAGAGCGTTTCACGCACTTCAAGAAAAGGCCGAACATCGATACTCTCATTCGATCCGAGGTGGTTTGAAAGGTGAACTGAAGGATCTAGCGTCCGTTCGACGTCGATTCCGGGATGAAAATCTCTTTTTCCGCTCAAAATCCGCGATTTATTAGTCCGTGGGGTATAAATTTCTTATCAAACGAAAGAGCGTTTCACGCACTTCAAGAAAAGGCCGAACATCGATACTCTCATTCGATCCGAGGTGGTTTGAAAGGTGAACTGAAGGATCTAGCGTCCGTTCGACGTCGATTCCGGGATGAAAATCTCTTTTTCCGCTCAAAATCCGCGATTTATTAGTCCGTGGGGTATAAATTTCCTATCAAACGAAAGAGCGTTTCACGCACTTCAAGAAAAGGCCGAACATCGATACTCTCATTCGATCCGAGGTGGTTTGAAAGGTGAACTGAAGGATCTAGCGTCCGTTCGACGTCGATTCCGGGATGAAAATCTCTTTTTCCGCTCAAAATCCGCGATTTATTAGTCCGTGGGGTATAAATTTCTTATCAAACGAAAGAGCGTTTCACGCACTTCAAGAAAAGGCCGAACATCGATACTCTTATTCGATCCGAGGTGGTTTGAAAGGTGAACTGAAGGATCTAGCGTCCGTTCGACGTCGATTCCGGGATGAAAATCTCTTTTTCCGCTCAAAATCCGCGATTTATTAGTCCGTGGGGTATAAATTTCTTATCAAACGAAAGAGCGTTTCACGCACTTCAAGAAAAGGCCGAACATCGATACTCTTATTCGATCCGAGGTGGTTTGAAAGGTGAACTGAAGGATCTAGCGTCCGTTCGACGTCGATTCCGGGATGAAAATCTCTTTTTCCGCTCAAAATCCGCGATTTATTAGTCCGTGGGTTATAAATTTCCTATCAAACGAAAGAGCGTTTCACGCACTTCAAGAAAAGGCCGAACATCGATACTCTCATTCGATCCGAGGTGGTTTGAAAGGTGAACTGAAGGATCTAGCGTCCGTTCGACGTCGATTCCGGGATGAAAATCTCTTTTTCCGCTCAAAATCCGCGATTTATTAGTCCGTGGGGTATAAATTTCTTATCAAACGAAAGAGCGTTTCACGCACTTCAAGAAAAGGCCGAACATCGATACTCTTATTCGATCCGAGGTGGTTTGAAAGGTGAACTGAAGGATCTAGCGTCCGTTCGACGTCGATTCCGGGATGAAAATCTCTTTTTCCGCTCAAAATCCGCGATTTATTAGTCCGTGGGGTATAAATTTCTTATCAAACGAAAGAGCGTTTCACGCACTTCAAGAAAAGGCCGAACATCGATACTCTTATTCGATCCGAGGTGGTTTGAAAGGTGAACTGAAGGATCTAGCGTCCGTTCGACGTCGATTCCGGGATGAAAATCTCTTTTTCCGCTCAAAATCCGCGATTTATTAGTCCGTGGGGTATAAATTTCCTATCAAACGAAAGAGCGTTTCACGCACTTCAAGAAAAGGCCGAACATCGATACTCTCATTCGATCCGAGGTAGTTTGAAAGGTGAACTGAAGGATCTAGCGTCCGTTCGACGTCGATTCCGGGATGAAAATCTCTTTTTCCGCTCAAAATCCGCGATTTATTAGTCCGTGGGGTATAAATTTCTTATCAAACGAAAGAGCGTTTCACGCACTTCAAGAAAAGGCCGAACATCGATACTCTTATTCGATCCGAGGTGGTTTGAAAGGTGAACTGAAGGATCTAGCGTCCGTTCGACGTCGATTCCGGGATGAAAATCTCTTTTTCCGCTCAAAATCCGCGATTTATTAGTCCGTGGGGTATAAATTTCCTATCAAACGAAAGAGCGTTTCACGCACTTCAAGAAAAGGCCGAACATCGATACTCTCATTCGATCCGAGGTGGTTTGAAAGGTGAACTGAAGGATCTAGCGTCCGTTCGACGTCGATTCCGGGATGAAAATCTCTTTTTCCGCTCAAAATCCGCGATTTATTAGTCCGTGGGGTATAAATTTCTTATCAAACGAAAGAGCGTTTCACGCACTTCAAGAAAAGGCCGAACATCGATACTCTTATTCGATCCGAGGTGGTTTGAAAGGTGAACTGAAGGATCTAGCGTCCGTTCGACGTCGATTCCGGGATGAAAATCTCTTTTTCCGCTCAAAATCCGCGATTTATTAGTCCGTGGGGTATAAATTTCTTATCAAACGAAAGAGCGTTTCACGCACTTCAAGAAAAGGCCGAACATCGATACTCTCATTCGATCCGAGGTGGTTTGAAAGGTGAACTGAAGGATCTAGCGTCCGTTCGACGTCGATTCCGGGATGAAAATCTCTTTTTCCGCTCAAAATCCGCGATTTATTAGTCCGTGGGGTATAAATTTCTTATCAAACGAAAGAGCGTTTCACGCACTTCAAGAAAAGGCCGAACATCGATACTCTCATTCGATCCGAGGTGGTTTGAAAGGTGAACTGAAGGATCTAGCGTCCGTTCGACGTCGATTCCGGGATGAAAATCTCTTTTTCCGCTCAAAATCCGCGATTTATTAGTCCGTGGGGTATAAATTTCTTATCAAACGAAAGAGCGTTTCACGCACTTCAAGAAAAGGCCGAACATCGATACTCTCATTCGATCCGAGGTGGTTTGAAAGGTGAACTGAAGGATCTAGCGTCCGTTCGACGTCGATTCCGGGATGAAAATCTATTTTTCCGCTCAAAATCCGCGATTTATTAGTCCGTGGGGTATAAATTTCCTATCAAACGAAAGAGCGTTTCACGCACTTCAAGAAAAGGCCGAACATCGATACTCTTATTCGATCCGAGGTGGTTTGAAAGGTGAACTGAAGGATCTAGCGTCCGTTCGACGTCGATTCCGGGATGAAAATCTCTTTTTCCGCTCAAAATCCGCGATTTATTAGTCCGAGGGGTATAAATTTCCTATCAAACGAAAGAGCGTCTCACGCCCTGCAAGAAAAGGCCCAACATCGATACTTTTCATCGATCTGAGCCCGTTTTATATACGAGCAGAGAAGACGAGATAATCAGCTTCGTAGTATTTGGCACGTTGCTGTCAATTAAATAAATGACAAAAAAGATAAATAAAAGATGAAACTGAAAATTAGAACAATACCCAGCTACTAAGTCAACTAATGTAAGATTTGCTGCAGGTATAAGAAAGGACGTACGTGTCCGAGATACACGATCGCGATATTGCGAAACGTACCTACAATAGACAAAGACGACTTTCCTCGTTAAATATATATCTTCAATGCGAGGCGAATCATTGAGCGTCTTACAATCAGTCGTCTGTACATAAGCATTTACACAGATATACAATCTACACATTTATAATAATTTTCATTGTAAGATGTCGGTCATCGATGAGTTGAAACAATAACTTTATCAAGTGGTGAAACAATGAGAGAAGAACTTGACCAGTTTATTATACATATATTGCATTATATTTTTATTTTTTTCACTAAATGAGGCATTCTCAGGCAAATACAACATAGGTACACATATACATATACTATATGATAGTACCTATAATATCTTTCGAAAGTGTTTGCACTACTGAGATAACGGTCTTGCTAAGTTTACTCGGTGCAACGCCGACGACGACGACTATATTCACTTTCCTTTATTGCATCAAGGGTCGCCTTTCAACTTCGGAGACCGAGACGATAATCTCGAGGGGAAAGATTCAAACATTTTATTTCGTAGTTTTTTGGAGTTTTTTTGTTTCAAAAATTATTTTTTTATCCCGGGGCCAAGACGAATTTGAAAAGAACCGAATTCGTTTGGGACGATTTCAAATCTTCAGAAACTTATTGAGGTTTAGAATATTAAGATTCCGAAAGGTCAGAATGCAGATGTCACATTTTCAATAAAAAATTTTTTTAAAAAACTTGTAGAAAAAGGAAAGTAGTTGAAACAAACAAAAAATAAAATAAACTAAACTAACGCAAAAGAATAGAATAACAAATCCGACTCTGCTCTGTAAACGAATTTTCATATCTTTTTCTGATTATTGGTGCAATGTACCGGTTTGTGTACACATAGAGTCTCGCCAATTTGTTACAACCGAATAATTCTAAGGTGTGCAGAAAATAAGGAGCTCGCCGTTTGTGGGAGGACCAGATAGAGCCGGCTATGACTGCAGTAGAATATAAACCTGTGGATTATCGACCAGAAACGAGCTTGCAGGCGGGTTAGATAGGTAACTTTATACTGCAAACCACCTCCTTTCGCCGCTTCCATCTCGGTACCTTTATTCCAGCTATTGCGTGTTCTCTACTCCCCGAGGAGTTTCAGGTTGTAAGGGTTAATTTAGATCGGCAACTCAAAGTGGGAAAGTGGGAAAGTGGGACTAGACTAGACGGTTTAAACCTAACTACGAGTTAACTTGTTCGTAATTGGTCTATACCAGAGAAAAAAAAAAAAAAATCCAAGAGAATTCTTTTTTATACAGTGAAAATTATTTTTATGATCAAACTTACCTCAGTCATCGTTTTCAATACTGCGTCCTGCGCAATCTGTAACAGAAAAAAAGAAAAAAAAATGAGAATTAATATAAGCAGTTTTTTTTTTCTTTTTTTTTGCGCAAAATAAGCGCCGATTACAGGCTTATCAATAATTCATGGCCATTATATCCCAGGGCTTAAGAAGGTGATACATATCTAGGACTTGTGCTTTTCTATCTATTTGTAAAATCATGCAATACGCGAAGAATATTTCATAAAGAAATTATTTCGTCAGAAATTTGAGAGATCGGAAAAGCATAGTTCGTACTTTCACGCGTTATTTTAAATGGGATATCGGTACAGTTGATTGAAACAGGAAAATAATGGAAAATAAATGAATAAATAAATAAATAAATAATTGATAAAGTAATGATTTTTGTAGATATTGACAATCGAATCTGTGTAAACCTGACGTTCAAATATAATCTGCGTTAAACTGAAGTAAAACAATCAGCTTCTCGCGGTCCTTGTTGATAGTAAACTGTTGCATATCGTAAATTTGGAGGGATCACGAGATGAAAAACGTGACGTTGAAGGAAGGCAGATCAACTACCAGAAGCGTTAACTAATTTGTATTACCCTGTGTATATTTGTAACAGCGTATAAACAACCTGCAGTACAGTCTACAGGTCTACAGGTCTACGAAGTCTACGAAGCTTAGTCAAACGACGTTAAGAAAATATGCAGATGTAATCTTAGAAACGGGAAAACGATGCGTTTCAAACCCCGCGATTTCTCTACTTGGCGCCTTAAGTATAAACTCTAAAGAATTTTCATTTTCAAAATCATTTTTTTTTTTTCACTCCTTCAATTAGTCGAAAAGTTTTTCATTCAAAATATTCAAGTCCAAGGATTTTTTTTTTTTTTTTGTTTCAAAACTGTCGCGATTTTTTTCAGAATTATTATTTCCTTTTTTTCTTTATCAAGCACAATCTCAATGATCCGTATGAATGTATAAATTATCGTTTAAAAACAATTTACGAAAATCTAATCAACATTCTAACATTCTCTAATACCTTGTGAGTTAGTATGCAATAAATCGTAAGGCTTTCAATAAGCAGTTTGAACGGATTGTAAGTATTGAACTTCGCAGCTATACCTGGACAGATAAAATGAAAAGCTGTTTTAGTATTCCCTACTCAGGAGGCTGCAGAAATCATCCATCGTTAATTAGAGCACTGTAATTAGCAGGCTAATTAAATCCAAGGATCTTGCTTTGATCATGGTTTATTGAGACTTAAGCTTTTGATTTACCCGTTTGGAATGAGTCGTGCAAACAGTAATCGTGATTGAAGATTATTTAACATTCGTGTTACAGTAATATAAAATAATATTCAAAGAGTTGGAAATTTTTTCAACTCCATGTTCTGTGTTTAATTTTTATAATACTCCGAACAGTTTTTCTGTAAATTTTACAATTTTCGTTTAATAATTAATAATTTATACATCAAATATTATAATGAGCTAATTTCTACACTGAAGAGAACCGGGGAGAATTCCCAAGGTGGAATTAAACCGTGTTTGAATTTCAAGTACATACATGCGGCGTTTGTCTAGGGAAGAATGATAAAAAAAAAAAAGAAAAAAAAAAAAATTGTACGGGAAGAGGGAGCAGCTGAACAAACTAAAGGCAAAGGTAAAAAGAGCGAAGGTTACCGGCAAGATTGTAGGTAGATATATATCCACATTTATTCTATAAAAAATTCAGCTGACACAATTTTTAAATGGATATATGATAATGCTCTTGGCTTGAGATTCGGACGACTTCCTAGTTGTTTAAACTCGGTGTACAGAATACGTTAAGAAATTTATCTCGAACGATTAAAATACCCAAAAAAATAGGAAATAAAAGTGTTACCAGAGTTCTACGGGGCAGCTAACACTTGACTCCTGGCTTTGAGATGTGACTGAAAATAACCACGCAGCGAAATATCTCTGCCAAGCTCCGTTTAGCATCTAACTAATTGTAACGTTAGCTACAATGGTTCTGGCTGATTCTACAATCTATATGTACTCGTTACGCTGTTGTAGTACGTGTTTAGTTTCGTGTCTAATCGCGAAGTTATCGCGGTTTGGATACGATAACTAAAAACAAGAATTCTACTACCTAACTTTGACTATAATCTCTGACAGTTAGTCGAAACTTCAAAACCTTGGAATTACATTTTTTTCAAATCATTTTAAAGCATTTCAAATTTTATGCACCGAACGATAAAGTGTTTGTCTTAGGGTGCAGTTCGCATCGTTAATCAAAACATCTTCAAATTTCGCGAAGGGAATATTCTACGTTGATTTAATTTCGGAGTAAATCAATGATATTCGATGAATTTAATTTATGGATAAATTTTTTTATTTTGCAAACGTTACGGAAAAAAAATATGCTTTTTGCGCTCGCAAGCAGGAAGATACTGACCTTATATTATATTATCGATTTGCTCCGAGATGACATCATTTTATATAGTATTTCAATCTAAGTAATGCGAAGTCCATAAAAAGAATTACAGTACTACCTACTATTCGATGATCTATTCGCAAGTATGAAATAGAAGTGTGTAGGTACATATCTACGTCATATTATAATGAAATAAGGAATGAAATACTGATGAATTTTAAACCAAGGATAACGAGGAGATATGGTAGTTTAGAAGTGATAGTAATGACCGTGGTGTTGAAACGTGTACTATTACCGGAAGCGGATAAATCCTCGACCATCGAGCGGTATATGAACTTGAAATTATCTTACCTTCTCAATTAGTGCTTGTTGTAATAATAAGCCTTGCGCGCGTGTCTTAATTTCATGATACAGATGCAACATTGACCTAATCACGCGTGCAGTATTCGTCTACAGTAATTCGTTCAACTTTATACTCTAATTAGATGTAATTGTAGTATAATAATAGAATTTAGAATCGCTTATAGGCGCAATTTATCGCTAATTAAAAATAATCTCCGAGGTGAGGCCAAAGAATTATTTGGCCTTTTATTTCTTAATCCCCAAATTTCAGACATTTTCGTTGAATCTTATTTTTTTTTTTTTGTTTTTTCGAATTATCTGATCGCAGTCAAGAAATTTATTGGTAAAAAAAAGTAGAAGAAACAAAACCGCAAATACAGAATACGGAACAATGGCCTGAAAGAAGTTCATCGCCTCATCATTTTCCCCTCGAAATAAGACTTTGCTACAAATAATCTTCAGGATATTAGAAAAGAAGAAGGAATCCGTTAGGGCTTAGTATTTCCCGTGGAATTTCCTCAGTCATCTTTCATTTCCCCAAAAAAGGGGAAAAAAACGAAAAATTTAATATATTCAATTCAGGACCGAATAAGACATCATTTTTTATTTCTTCTCATTTTTCTGATACGAATCTCTAGCTATCGTATGTATAAATAACGTAATCTCCAGTTTTGGTGGGTTGAAAAATCAACTTATCATTGAAAATGCAATCTTTATAGTCACAATGAAGTAATTTGAGGTCTGTCAAGTGGCATGACCCCCCTGCAGTAGAGAAATTTATATTTAAGTATGATTGAACGACGCGAGAGAAATTGAACTTGCAAAACCCAGCTGATACTAATTTTAACTTCATCTTGTTCTGTATCGTAACAGTTCGTTATTCCGACTATACTTCTCTCCAGATTCTTTATACATTTTTTCATAAATTGACGATAAATTAAAGCCATCCATTATCACCTTTGATTAGTGTAAAAAATATGCTAAGACAGACCATCGAGTTTCAAACAACAAAAAAGAAAAAATTAAATGCCCTGAACCTTCCCATCTCCAAAATACAAAACCATTCTATGCAATTTCTTCGTTTCGACGTCTCTTTTATAGTTTTTTTTTTCAAACACAAATCATGGGGGTGGTTGAACTTTCGGGTAGTTTTTTATACGAATGAAATAAGGTCCTCTATATAAGAGATGGACCAGCACATTCTCCGATGTCAGAGAGATGGACTAAGATGGATTCGGTCGTTATTTCTGAACGACTTGACGGAAAATCTTTTCAGAATTTTAATTGGAATTTCAAAACCTTGTCAAATTCAAAAAATGGTGTAGTAAATTTAGGTCGAAAAAGTCAGAACTAGACTGGACCATTTTATTATCCTTTCTAGCTTTCTATCTCCATAAAAATTTCAGAACCTTTTCATCTTTCTATTTTATATGTTTCAAGAAATTGCGGGGTTCAACATTCGTCATTATTCGTTGTGAAATTTATTGCAATTTTTAATTTTTGCTATCATCTTCGCGCTTCGTCATTATTAGGTATATATAATTCAATTTTTCGTTTTTGTTTTTCTACTCGCTTTTTTCCGAGTAAAGTATTTGCAGCATAGAGTAGTAACAGCTTTGCAGCATCAAGCAATGGTATTTACGAGCTGTTTATGCCGCAAGCCGTTTGACCGAAAAGTGCGAAATGATTTCCCACTGGTTCAAGTCACTGCGCTTGCAGCAGAACCAGCAGCATGGCTACAACCACCATGATAATAATAACATTCCGAGTTTGACGCGGTGCAAGGAATATCGAACGTAGTTCGGTCGGACGAGGGTGCGAGAGACGTAGGCATGGCAACTACCACTCTGTCGCTGTCTCCTCCCTCGCGTTATACCAAACTGACTATAAGCCCGTTACACTTCAGACTTATTCGCAAATACAGTAATATAAATAAAAAAAATGTAAGAAAAAATTATTCACAAAAATATTGCTCAAAATCTTAAAAGAATTTTTTTTTTTTTTAATTGCCATCTATCGACGAATTAGTATCAAAGCACCCATATATACAGGCTGACGTAATGTGTGTATACCTGTGTTACTGCGAATGGGTTATAGCCATCGTTACTCTAGACATAGGGGGTTGTTCCGGGCTCAGAGGTCAGGTAGGATCAAAGCTGCATTAACGAACGGTAGAAATATTTCACGATTGATTAAGAGGGTTTGAACCCTTTGGGATTGAATTTTTTTTCTTTTTTTTCAAGAAACTTTCTATAGACTCAATTTTTTTCACACCTGATACAACGATTTTCAGACATAATTCAAAACTATTCGAGATTTTGCGGACTTTCTGTTACACAGATTTATTGCATCGAACAAAAAGTGGGTTTACCAATGATATTCAATGAATTTCATTTTTAGATATGGGGTTTGTTTGTCTGTTTGGTTTTTCTTTATTCTTCATTTCAAGCCATTTTTACCTCATCTTCAGAAATATTTAGAATTAATTAGTTTTGCTCCGAAATTACATAGTTTTGGAATATTCCCTCCATATTTTACGCAGGGAAAACCACTTTTTTTTTTTTTTAGTAGACCAAATCTATGTAAGTCGAAGTCTACGAAATGTGAAATAATTACTAATCACGTTTCAAACTGTACAAGTTATTAGTTATATGAGAAAATCGAACACATGGAATATTCTTCTTGAGGGTCCGCTGAACAAGACAAACCTCGGAGAAGTCAGATCAGAGCAACGGTGTGTAAAAAATCCTTGACGACAGGGCTCAATCTGTCCTACGCTTGTACTGTTATAATTTCTTGTACATTATGTTTTGTAAAATACAGTCAAATAAGCTCAAACAAGTAGCATAGTACCTATGAATTTTGTAAAAACTCCATAATGTATGATTGCTTAATAAAAAATTTTAACGATTTCTTTAATTAAGCGAAACGTACCATAACGATTGGAAACAAATTATTTCCATACACCCCCTTGAGTTATCTATCGATTACCAAACCAGAGAGAAATATCGACGTAATAATGAGCATATAATTTCGTATACATCTTTGAACCGGATTTTATTTTCATTTTTGTTTTCCCCCGATCTGGAGTTTTCTCATTATACAGTGATTTTTAAATTGCACTCATATCGATTTATGGGCAATTAGGGATATAGCGTGGAATGTTAATACCGAGATACGTTCGTATATGTGCATGTAATACACGTGTGTAAGTACGACCCTGCAGACAAAGTACTCGAGTGCGGAAACTGATTCGCAGGCGAGAAATTTCAGCATGAGAATTTTCAGGAAGGTTAGGAAGGAAGGAAGGTAGGTATAGATATAGGTAAAGGTAGGTGCAGGGTACTCTTGTCTAGCACACTGCAGTCGTACTTGAAAACCTCTCATCGCGTCAGCCGTCAAACTGGTGTTCGCCTATTTCTGCGTCGTTTAAAAGCGCTTTAAACGTAATAGTCCGAGATTGAATAAGGTGATTCTAAAGTTTGAACGAACTTAATTGAATATTTCAAGTACCTGAACAGCAAGCGGATTTAAAGTATACTTAGATATAGAAAATGAATGAAAGCGTAATAAAATTAAAAAAAAAAAAAATAATATATACGTAATAATATTTCTTCGATAATTTCCAACCCGTAATTCTACGTCTATATAGAAATATTAATTAATTAGTCAATCAATAATATCACCGGGTATAATAATTAACCGCAAATTTTTGACTCGAAATAAGAAACGTTTCACATAGGTATATAGTACAATATTCACGATGGAATACGAAATAAGGAAGAAGGTGGGAACAATTTTGAATATATGCATAGATGTGGGATTGGCGAGGGAAATATTTGCATGTTATTTGACGCATCGATGCATTGATGCATCGCTCTCCTCCTTTATAATCAAGGATATAGATCAAGTGAAAAATGAGTTACATGCAAATATTACAATGAGAACAAAAAAAAAAAAGTCTAAACGACGCGGTGAAAATATAAATGAATAAAATTTTGTCAGCTAAAAATTGGAGAAGAAATTATCGCTATTGCAGTAATCATTGAGATATTGACATTGAATATAGTTGTAAGATTATATAACTATGTGTATAAGCGCGAAGGATCTATTGCATATGAGTATTCTATGAATTTGCTTTCTAAAACAGAAAAAAAAAAAAGAAATGAGGAGTCTAGTTTTGGACAGGCAGTATAAGGTATAGATAGGTACCTATTGGTATTAGAAATTCAATTGCGTAATTTCGTTATGTAACTAAAGAAGATACGCACATATATGTACGTGAATATTAAGAAACTTTGTTTGCCCGATTTGGAAATTAACGAGTACAAAAATGGTCAAGGGGCCAGTATAAGTATGGTAAAAAAAAAAAAAAAAAAAAAAATAAGCCTCGAGAACTTGCCTCGCAAAAGTTTCTGACAATCTCTGAATAGTACGAAGTTTTAAATTGAATCTCTCGTATAGAGCAATAATACGGATAAAAATGTAGTATACTTTAATTATCAGATATTCTCAAAATAATATATTTAAATAAGATTTTATTTCGGGCACATAGACGATAATGTATAATATTACATAAACCAGTATATATATATATATATTGAAAATTAAAATTTAATAAGGTTGGCTATTCACGTATAACTGTAACGAGTATAATAAAAGTATCTTTAAATAGAAAAACGCGCAGTTTATTAGCGAGACTCATTCAAGTCTTTTTTCTTCCTTTAAACGGATAAGTAGGTAATAGATATGTAGATATAAGATACAATACGAGTGTTTTACCGCACGAGAGTAGAACACAACGATGATATATCTACACTCAGCAACAAAATTAACGGCGCACCCGGGACTCGGCGAAATAATACCGATTTTCAAAATACTGTAACTCAATGAAAAATTGTCGTAAAAAATCATTCGGCAAAGCATTTTGAAGGTTGAAACTTCATCTGCAAGATGGTTTTTGAAAATTCATCCTACGGTCATTTCTGACCTCATGGCGTAGGTCTGAGTGCCGGGTTGCGAAACGCCAGAAAAAACAAGTTTTTCAAAGTTCTCTACGGGGCGTTAAAAAAATCGCAGAGAACTTTCGAGACAGCCATTTTGTAGCCTGAAATCTCCTCTTCAAAAATCGTACCTAAAAATTTCACGCGCGATTTTTTTTCACCGAGTTATCCAACTTCTGGTGAAGCAATGTCAATAAGAGCAGGACTGACCAGTAGGCGTAAGGAGTGTGTGTGTGTGTGCGCGTGTGCGTGCGTGTGTGTACGCGTATGTGTGTGTGGGTGTGTGCCCACGTATTTAGAGTTGCATCAATATGGGAGAATACTTGCAGGCGGTGATAAGAAGTAGGGTTGGCAATACCCGATTTCGAACTTGAGATATCGTAGCATCACACACACACACACGCAGTGCAGCGAGGGTTTGGAGGCATGAAATACCGTGAAAGTGACGAGCCATGGGTCCTGATCGCTGCCTGCACACACACACGCAGACAGACACACACGCACACACACACACACGGGATGCATGGTAGACTGTACCTCCTCGCGGTGCATCCTGGATAACGCCAGATCAGTCTTCGCCTACTGGTCAGTCCTGCCCTTATTGACATTGCTTCACCAGAAGTTGGATAACTCGGTGAAAAAAAATCGCGCGTGAAATTTTTAGGTACGATTTTTGAAGAGGAGATTTCAGGCTACAAAATGGCTGTCTCGAAAGTTCTCTGCGATTTTTTTAACGCCCCGTAGAGAACTTCGAAAAACTTGTTTTTTCTGGCGTTTCGCAACCCGGCACTCAGACCTACGCCATGAGGTCAGAAATGACCGTAGGATGAATTTTCAAAAACCATCTTGCAGATGAAGTTTCAACCTTCAAAATGCTTTGCCGAATGATTTTTTACGACAATTTTTCATTGAGTTACAGTATTTTGAAAATCGGTATTATTTCGCCGAGTCCCGGGTGCGCCGTTAATTTTGTTGCTGAGTGTATATCCAGACATATTATATGCAAGTATATTCATACTATACTGGCGAAAAGAAAAGAAAAAAAAAAAAAAATCATAAAACCAGCACTAATAATTGCTCTTGTCTATATTTTCTCAATTTTGAATGACCAGTTCGCGGCCAGAACCTCTTACCATTTAAAATTACATACATTGCAGATATGTCCTCTACAGATTAAACTCAACGACGTAAATCTGTATTAATACAGTGACGCATATGCGATACGGGATAATTAAATATATATATACCTTTATATTCATGCACGCACACACACGCGTATATACTCGATAGTATTTAATTTTCTCGGTAAAGATTGCTTCGTTAAGACTAGGTGTGTTTAATCAGTAGATTGATTATAATAGAGAATTATATTATATTATATCGCGCTCACACTCATATTGTTCGCACATCTAATCGCAATCTTCTATGCCTACACCGTATCTCTAATTGAATTATAGTAGCTTAAATATCGTATAAAAGGACCTTGGCAAAATATTACTTTTTTTTTTTTATTATAGATAAATTTAGCAGTTGCTTAAAAAATTGACTCCGATGTCTCAGATTTTTGATAGAAAATTTTACCTCGGTCGTTTTTTTTTTCTTTTTTTTTTTTGTTGTCAAGGCAGCTAGGGGACGGAAATTTCATATTCGTATTGAGATAGGCGGAAGTGCAATTATAAACTGTCATGAAATCACCGAGCTCATTGTCAGACGAGACGAAGAGCCTTGGTCCATGTGATCTGACCAAAAAGGTAATAGAATATGACCTCGAAATCTTAGAGAGTCTGCTATTCTTACTGTGCGAATAATGATACGCACACATATAATGTATATATCAAAGCGTGAATACGAAACTAGTGTTTTGTGAACATGAACATGAATGAAGTCTAGAAATCGGGGGATTTATTAAACGTAAGTCATTTTTCTACGAAGTATTTCAATGACGTAGTAAATAACCGAACGGTGACGTTACTTCAAAGAAAATTCCAAACAGGTATAGGAGGTAGGTGTATATATAAATATATTTATATATATTATATACCTAGTATCCATTCATCTGACCAAATTCTAAAGGATCGAATAGCTGGGAATATAACTATCGCGAGAAGTAGGAGGAGTAGTATAAGTAGTAGAATGACGCTGCACAGGTGCAGGGATTGAGTTTTAAAAAGACCCTTTTGTGGATTCTTTTCCGAAGATATTAAGAGTTTAGAAGCATCAGGTAAGGTGATGGGATTCCTCGGGGTCTCACTTTACTGTAGAAAGTAGAATATACGGTCTAGGAATACACCGGGAAACGGTGATCCATCTACTATAGACAAAGCTATATCTAGTATGTATATATTCAAGGAATCCTTTTCATTTATTATGTACATGATTTTACTTTTCTGGAACCCGCAGACGTCACAATGGTAAAAAAAAAGAAACTTGCATCTATTATGAACCGTAATATAAAATAAAATGAAATAAAATACAATCAATATTATATATATACTTGTATGATGTACACAGAATTCGTTTTTTAATCATTTCTTCGAAAATTCGATGATTTTTATTACAGAAAAAGAGAGTCAAAGATTGATGTTCTTAATTTAATTTTAAATCGAGTGTTAATAATGGTTCAATCGCTTTGTTCGCTAAAATATTATATATATATATAGTGTTTAATCGGTGCGAAAAAAAACTTTTTAATCATTCTCACATCATATAACTTTGTGTAAAATTTAAGTACCGTGATTATAAAAGTTCAAAGATATTTTTAGTTCTTTATTAAAATTCCTGTACAAAAATAATCCTTGTCTCTTGAATTTCAGCCACAAAACCACGACTTTAGCTTAAAAAAAAAAAAGAAAAAAAAAAAAGGGATTCGAGTAGCGTAAACGATGAGAGTAAAGGTATACATGTAAGCAAGCGGGTCGGGTTGAATTCTCCAAGCAATGAAGCGTGCAAATATAGATTGTCGTTCTAAATTTAAAAACCTGACTTATTCTCCGTTTGTAATTAACGTGTCTTTCGTTTCCAACATTTTTATCACCATTTTCCGTAGCATATATACTATATTTAAACGAATGAGAAAAACAAAGAATAATTAACTCAACAACAGGCGATGATAATCGCTTGCCTATTATATCCAGCTATAACGATTACAAGAAAAATGGTGAAGGTATGTCGAGATTGAATTCTTCGAGAATTGAAATGATGGCGCGGTGACATGAGTGTATATATGTAATTATAATAATACCTAAGTGAAGCTAAGAAAAGTCGTATATATGACGTAAGAGCGTAACCCGAGAAGAAGTAGGTATCCATCTCGTCGCGTACTTGTTTGCAACTCGATTCCCTCTCAACTTCCACTGTATAGACGAAGCTACTCTTTATAGCGCACTATGCTTACATATAGTATACATATATCTACCTAGCTGCATAAATATACCTTCTTAGATATATATATATCTATTATACATTGCAAATTGATGTAAAACCACGAATATATTTGTATATATATTAGACTGTGTCAAAATAACTTTTTTTTTTTTTTTTTCGATTAAACATATCTACAAAATTTCTTCAATCTGAAAAAGAAATTCTCCTAAAGTTTGAGCTCAATATCTCTAAAATTGAGCTTGCGCAAAGGGGGGTCCCCTTTCCCATCTAAAATACATGTGAAAAAAATTTTTTTTCTTAGTTTTAGAATAACTACATGAATAAATTTTTTTCTTAAATTTTGTTACACATTATCTTATAGGAAATTTAATTCTCTACAAAATTGTTCCTATGCATTTTTTCTCTAAACTCAACATAAACAAAGTTATAAATATAATAATTAAAATTAATTTCTGTATTGTTGTAAACTTTGTTCAATTATTTATGTTGAAATAATGTTAAATTTATGAATTTTGGTTAAGTAATTAAGTAAATTGATTAATTAATTGATAATTTAAAATAATCACATTTTTTCCGTTATTAATTTATTAATTTTTTTTTTCCTCCTGTTCAGCGCTATGTAACTTTGTTTATGTTGAGTTTAGAGAAAAAATGCATAGGAACAATTTTGTAGAGAATTAAATTTCCTATAAGATAATGTGTAACAAAATTAAAAAAAAAAATTTATTCATGTAGTTATTCTAAAACTAAGAAAAAATTTTTTTTTCACATGTATTTTAGATGGGAAGGGGACCCCCCTTTGCGCAAGCTCAATTTTAGAGATATTGAGCTCAAACTTTAGGAGAATTTCTTTTTCAGATTGAAGAAATTTTGTAGATATGTTTAATCGAAAAAAAAAAAAAAAAAGTTATTTTGACACAGTCTAATATATATATGGTATCATCTTAAACCTATCATCTCTGCTACTAATCATCAGACTTGTCACCGTCCACACATGTGTACGTGCTTCAGTACAGTATAGGTACTTATATCGTTTAACGTAAATCACGTATTATAGCAGTAGCAGCCGCGTAACAATAGTTTAGGGTTTACGTTTAGTCACACGTGTCAATCTTTTATTTTCCTTATTTTTCTCTCATTTATATATCGAACAGGCTATTTTTATTTCCGACCATTTGGTATAGGTATCTTCTTCTCAAGCTCTTTTTAGTAGAGCTCAAGTGTCTAAGGGTTTTAGTCAGACACAAGTAGTACGATTAGCTATTAAGTGAGTGTTGAAACTGTTGAGTAAATATATCGCCGGCGTACCTTATGCACTATACGATCGTATAGTCCGAGAAAATAGTCACAAAGATTCTAGTCTTATTCAGTCATGTAATATAAATATATTTCATATTTTCTATGGGAACTGAATCCCATTTTTATTATTATCATTAAATTCTTCGGATTATCAATATATCAAAAGAAAATAAAATAAAATTTCACAAATAATTGGGAATCGATTAAACGACATTCAGTTTCCTTGCGTAAATTTTAGTTTTTGGATTGTTTTTGTCGAAACTTTGAAGCGAAACTAACGCGGGTTGTCTTTTTTTTTCCTCCGTAGTGTAATTAATAAATTTCTCGTTTAATTATGCATAAATCTGCAGGAAATTACCTCGCAAATTATATAATTAGGAAGGAAATTAGCTACGATTATCTGAAAATTACTTAAAACGCTTCTAGAGTCTAGACTATAGAATATAGATAATTTGAGAGTCTTAAGACTGAGATGAGATGAGATGAGCGTCTATTAGTATTGGAAATATATATTCTTAAACGAAAATGCGAGTGAAATATATCCCGTTTGAAAAATTCACCTTCTAATAATTTCGCGCGTTGTACGCGAATACGTCTACATTGTGTATCAGAGTGGTATAAATCATTCTCTACTAATTACTGAGACAGAGTAGCAAGAATAATGACGACCTCTTAGGCCAGGTCGATAATTTGCATAAATCAGTGTTAACCTCAGAGACCTAGGGGTATCCTTGAGGGATTGGTAGTAATCGTAATTGCATTAGACGCTTAGATTTGCGTGAGATTATAAATCAGTCATAAAAGATTGAGGCATCATAGAAGCAGGAAAACTTTGAGATGTAAAATTAGGTAAATATTATGCTTCTTAAAAGTTTGAATTTTGATCTGCGTCAATGAATAATACGAGAACTCAAGTCTCGAGAATGTCAAGGGAACTTATTAAGTAATTTCAAAGCGACCTTTCCGAGACTATAAAGCTAAGTTACTAAGGCTATTTAACAAGCACAGAGTAGCAGTTAGTGTTTTGTCAATACACCCGCTGCCACTGACTGCTGCTCGACTTTTAAACGGATGAATGATGGGAGTTGTGAGGCGATTCAAGACTATCGATGCCCGTGTAAAAAAGTAGCTTTATTTAAACCGTAGTTTATTTACCAGGTGATTTAAACTGCGCGTTGTCGTCGTAACAGAATCAAGTAGTATATTAAAATTCCAAAATGTTGAGATAGAACATTAAGACGAGCCATGAAACGGGCCTCGAAAAACCGGCTAGCTAGAAACGAGCAGGTAGTCGACATTTTTTTTTTTTTTCTTTTATTCTCTCTCTCTCTTCGCGTTTTTTTCTCCTCTAAATCAGTAGAGAGGTAATGAATGGTAACCAGTTTACACGTAGAAGACGTAGTTCGAAAAAGTCTCAGAGTATAGATCGAAGCTTTATTTATTTCGAACAAAGTTCACCGGGAAAAAAACAATCACTAAAGTGTGAATACAGTTTATAGGTTACGATGCATCTACTCTACAGGCTGTATCGTATTTTTATTTCTTATTTTTTTTAATTAATTTAGAACGAATATTCGGACTTTGAAGCACCGATAATTCTAAGACAAACGAAAAATAAAGTCAACGATAAAGCCTGTTTAATGTTTCATGAAATTTTGGTATTGTTTGTATTATAGAGAATGGGGAAAACAAGTGGTGAAACTTTGGATTATATCAGGCTATATCCTACACGGAATGTGTATTCATCTACTATACAGATAGTTTACAGGTTATTTTATCGAATTTTCTATCAGTCGATAAAAAGCGGTTTATTTCTAAGTAAAGTATTGTTTATTTACTTACATTCCAATCACGGTCCAATACAGATATAGAGATAGAACGGAAAAGCCACACGAAAAAGTAGAGGGAAACTACTAGAGGAAAACACAAAACAGAACCAACGATACCGCACGACGCACTCACAAGTCACAAAACAGACTGAACTACCGAAGTAAGAATATGCTTGTCGACAAACGGGCGCGCGGATGTGGCGCCCTCTCTCGGCAACGCGGTCAACTTTCTTATCAACATGGCGATTCCCGCGCGATATTCAAAACTCCGTTCCTTCTTCAATTCTCAACTATTGCTTGGATAATTATGAGATAATCAATATCGGGAAACAAAAGTATGGAAATGAGTAGATTCTGTATTCGTTTAATGCGGAATAATATCAGGATTTGAATTAACTCGATAATGAGGAAAGGATTAAGAAAATTGTTGACGATTTGCTGTTTATTATTTATAAGGATGACTTTTTTATCTTTGTGTATGATGTATATTTATTTATATTATATTGTTAATAAATATTCATATTTATATTATTGTTATTATTATTATTGTTGTTGTTGTATTAATATTTATAATAACCTTTATTTAATTTATTTGATAAAATTTATTTTATTTGAGCGCGTGCCAAACAGTCACGATTTTTCTTGGATTTTGTAATACAGAAAACCAGTGCGCCTTTTCAGTAACACCTCTAGCACCTTTTCCTATAGCAACTTTACCTATACATACATCTTTGGATTTTTTATGGGAATTTACAGACTCTTCACTATCACTTTGCTGCTCGTTACCGCTGCCTTCCGGGATCGTATTCTAAAAGAATTTATAATATAAATTTTATTTCGATTTGTTAAATGTTTAATTTTTGATTCTTTTTTTTTTTCTATACATATGTAAATTATGGGAGTTTCAGTTTTAGCTTAAAATTTTATATTTATTATACAAAAGCTTCTACTTTTATCCCATAATTTACACGATTGAGTACATTATATGTATTTGTATGCACCTTGCTCCAAACGGCTACAAGAAATTGAATTGATTCGAGTTGAGAAAAGGTCAAGTCAAACGTTAAAGTTTCATTGAATTCTGGCTGAGCAGCTGCGCATAAAAATTTTGTCTTTTTCTTCTTTATTTTTCTCCCCGTTTTTCCATTTAGCATCAATATCTTTACGTATGGATCTGTAATTTGAAAGTTTTACAATTTTGTTGATATCCGTGTAACATATTTTATTGTAAAAATCAATAATCCGTAAAAAAATAAGAAATTGAATTGGTAAAACTTACTGAAATCATTCACACTCGGTACAATTGGTATAAATTTGATATTCGCAAGTCTAGCAACGTTGATCGTTAATCTCTGTGCTGTAGGCAGGTAACTTATGCCTAATAAGATGTTTCCAAATTCCTAAAGTAACACGTTTATAACGATCGATTAATTATCACGATATTTTTAATCTTATGCAATTATTTGCGGAATGATTTCATTCCCAATATAAAAATAAAAGTCTACACATGCCTACATGTGTGTGTGTGTGTATATTATGTATACGCCTATATATACTATACCATGAATTTAGGAAAAGTTAAATAATTTCTTTCATAATTTGAAATTCAATTAACTTAAACACGATTTATGAAGTATACTTCAAAAGTTGGTAAAAACTTAAGTAAAAATTTGTGTATATAGCCTCTTTTAATATAAGTGTTCGAAAGTTTATCTTTAAAAAATGATGAAAATAAAAATAAATTTATATACGAAATAAAGATAAGAAGACCTGATTCTTATTCCAAACAGTTTTAAATGCTGATCGAATGACTGCGCAATATTTTAACGAGTATAGATATAGGTATAATACATTAATGACGAAGTAGTATATGTATAATTAATAAATACCTTGTTCGAACGTTTCATTTTATAATTAAGCAAATGAATTTCCGGGCTAGTCAATAACTTCTTTACTTCTTTCAACGGAACTTTTAACGTACATAATTCGGTATGATTGGCGTATCTATCGTGGTCGTATGCTGTAATATCAATAGCCCAATCCTACAATAAAAAAATTTATATATATATCAAATTAGATATAGACACAGTTAATGATACTTCTCGGGTTTATCCTACCGTAACAAATATGAAATACATAAATTTAAAAGAAAGATAGAAGAAGAAAAAAAAACAATTCTCTGTCTTTAATTATGTTAATTTTTGATCCGTAAATTTATTCCACACTTATTAGATGAAATAGAATTTATACCAATCGCCTACTCAGACATACTATTAGATTTTTCCATAAATAACGATCCCCTGAAATTTTTTTTTTTTTTTTTTAAGCGTATCGACTATCAGCTGATGAAAAGCAAAAAAAAAAAAACAAATAACGGCGATTGCCAAGTGCAGCGAAGTTGCCAAAGCCATAATACTCTCGGGGATATAGATAATATATAATAGTGAATTTTTACGTGCCTTGACTTCTTGGGGCTTGACATCCGCGACGACGAAAGTTTCTCTATAAATTGGGCTGGCTGTATGCCGAACTCCTCGCGTACGAAAGTTGTGCAATTTTTGTGTATTTCTTTGCGACCATGATTGTTTTATGATATTTAATGCCACGTATGGTTCTAGTGTAGAATTGTATTGTTTTTGAGGTAAATTAGAAACGGCCTGAAAAACGGTAGTTATAATTATCAACAATTTACTATGGCAAAATTTTCAACAAATCAAGAGACTCGGTAGAGTCTCGCGCCAAGTACATTATAAAAAGAATTTTTAAGCGCGCGGCGTGAGGCTCGACCGAGTCTCTATACCCGCATGAGAGCTCTTCGGCCTATGCGGCGACTATATTATCCTTAATTTCTTCTGACTCGGGTTATACACGAGATTCAAATATTTATCTCAGAATCCGGTTTCAAACAGCTTTCATTCAAGCCCAACTTTTATGCAATCGGTGCACGGAGAGCTGAGATCTGATATTCCGATTTATAGAAATGCTCAGTTTGATCAAGAATTTTCTTGGTCGTCTCCGTCTCCACGATGACGTCACGAAGCAGTTGTATGGGTATATAAATAACATAGAGAGGCGTCCCTTCGTTTCTTGGCCCCACGGAAAGACTTTAGGCTAGGCGGACGGGAAATTAAGAGCGTTTGCCCGTCTAGCCACGAACAATATAGTCTATTGCCGTTAGTGAACGCTTCGTCGTACCTCCGATACCGGATAAAGCATACGGATCTTTTCCTTCGCATTTTCGAAGTTTCAGTTTCATCATTCTTGTTTTATTTATTTTTTTTTTTTATTGCTTTCTTATGCCACTATAAATTTTTTTCCAAAAATAGGTTTTTTGTGTAAAAAAATCTCAGCGTTCCAAAAAAAAATATTTTTTTCTCGTTCATGGTTGTGGTAATCTCTTAAAATTGAGCTCAACATTTGAAAAGCTGTTTATTTGCCGTTGCCCAAATTTTGAAAAAAATTTCATCATTTTTTTTTCGCAAAACTGGGAAAATTTCACATTATATACGTAATTTTCAAAGCGGGATCTCGATAAATCGTTTTTTAATTTAATTCTCAGACTTTCTACATAATTATAACATAAAATATATGAAATAAATTTGAAATTTTCTTCAAACTGTTCTTTTATTCATTTCTTGAACGAAAGAGTGAGAGAAATAGAAAAATAGTTTATTAGAAAGAAAGAGAGAAAAAAGAATATTTATTAAATGCATAAAATGAATTGAAAATTTTCTTCAATTTTTGTTCATTAATTCATTTCTCGTGTGTTTATCGTGATCTCTCTTTGAAAATTGCGTGCACCAGGTAAAATTTTGTTAGCTTTTCGAAAAAAATATCGAAATTTGTTTAAAAATTTGGGCGATGGCAAAAAAACAGCTCTTTAGATTTTGAGCTCAATTTTGAGAGCTTTTCACACAAATTAACAAGAAAAAACATTTTTTTTCGTAAAGCTGAGATTTTTTTCACACAAAAAAACCTATTTTTTGTAAAACATTTTAAAGTGGTAAAAGAATGCAAGAAAGAAAAAAAGAATAGAACAAGAATTAGAAAACTATATGGAATACTCCGTGCAATAACTTCGAAAATAGAAGGTAAAAGGATCTGAAAAAATTTGGAATGCTGTTTTTCGATGATCTAACATGTAGATAAGAGATCGCGTACTGTTGACGCATGAGCTAATACATAGGGGTGAAACAGAAGTAGTAGAGATTCAACTTTACCTATATTATACATTTACAGTAAGGAAATAATTTTTACAATCCATTACGAACGAGAATAATTAATCAAATTCTACAAAAAGTAGTGAGATCCCCAAAAAAGCACCTCTGGTGCAAAAACCTTTCGCCAAGTACATTAATGTGATATACATCCCCCAAAAAGCACCTCCCAGGTAAAAACAAAAAGAATCCCAAATCAGTTGCTACTGCCAAGTACCTACTTCTATTGGTGTAAAGAGATAAACAAAAAACATGGAAAAATGAAAATGAAGAGGTAAAAAAAAAAAATTTTGGAGGTAGTGGTACTTGGCGGGCCTTTTGTAGAAAAGTACGAGGTAACAGCATAAAGTAGTGGCCCGCCAAGTACCACTAACTCCAAAATTTTTTTTTTTTACCTCTTCATTTTCATCTTCCATGTTTTTTGTTTATCTCTTTACACCAATAGAAGTAGGTACTTGGCAGTAGCAACTGATTTGGGATTCTTTTTGTTTTTACCTGGGAGGTGCTTTTTGGGGGATGTATATCACATTAATGTACTTGGCGAAAGGTTTTTGCACCAGAGGTGCTTTTTTGGGGATAAAATTATACAGAACACGTACCTCGATACCGATTACAAGTTTTCCTGTAACATTTTCAGCTGGACTTGCAGATAAATATTGTAAACTCATCGTCAATTCTGTAGGAAATTCCTTGTGCTTGTCTTCCTGTTTTTGTTTTTCCGTATTTACTAGACTCTGAAAATGAAACGAAATTATTTAATATTTTCAGCTAGGTTTATTCACTGATCGTTCATAAACTTGTATAGAAGTTAGCTATCAGAAGTCCAGCTGTTTAAGTACATGTTGCTAATTAATTAAATTTAATTTCTTCTATGCTCAGTGCTAATAACCCGATTTGAACTCTTTTTTTCTTGGTTTCTTTTTTTATATATTACCAATCCTTATTACTTTTTACAGCCATATATACTATATATTATATGGATGACGTTAACAGGTATGTACCTCGTTCATTTTATTCGTACTAATTTGTTCGAAGATCAGAACTAATTGAAATTGTGATTCATGATACAGAGGATAACGAACTAGCGATCAAAATTGTTTATGTGTCAATAGTCTGAGGAATTGTGATTATAATTTTAAGCTAGGAGTTTGTATTTTTCTTAAGAAATCTCGTCGTGGATTAACAGATTTAATGACACGTATTTAGCGAGTTGTAAATACAGATTTACAGAAATAAATGAGGTGTAAAATAAAACGTAATAATTACCAGAGTTGAAGCCGTTTCAATACTTTCAAAAGTACCATTGATTGAATTCAGGGAATTCCTCCCCTGAGATTCGGCGTTTTCGCAAATACTTCCTAGGGGTAAAACGATTAACATGTCATTAGCAAGTCCGTCTCTGATTTACTAACGAATTTTTAATTGAAATTCGGGAAAAAATTCATTACTAGGGTTCAAAAGGCGTAAAATTTTTTCCTCTTCCTTACCATTGTCGTATAAACTTCCTAGACGCCATGACCTGTAGCTAACATCGGCAAGTTTAACATTTTCGTCAGTTTGACATCCGTTGTGCTTCAACGGATCATTAGCTTCGTGTTTTCCTAAGAAAAATATTTTCAAACATTCTTATCTATCCCTTATCAGTTCTGCTTGTAATATTGTTAAAAACAATTATAGTCGACCCAGTTTCTGTTGCGTTAATTAATAATCTCTACAAGACAGTCAGCATCATTTTTTCTTCAGATTTAAATACTTGGGTACCAAAGTCATAAAACCATCATATATATCATTTTTCTGAAATTCTTTCGTAAGTTGAATATTTCCCAACCAGATATTCACTGACTGACTTAGTGACTGACTGAATAACCATCGAGATTAACTACCAAAGTACCGTTCGCGGTTGACACTAATTCTGGAACCTGTATATATAATCGTAGCCTCAGTATAGCTTCCCAGATAGCCAAACGTGACGATCAACAAATTGCACTCGCTTGCCGGTAATTTAGTTACGTGAAAATGCTGCGATTCAGCCAGCATTGAATGACTGCAATCGAATATACAGCAATAGTATGTACCCAGCCAGACAAACGTTGCTATCAACCAATTGCACCCGTTCGTCGGTAATTAGGTGACGCAAAAATGCTGCAATTCATCCAGCATTCAATAATTACAAAAATTTACAGCAATAGTGTGTAATACAAAGGCTGCATTATTTTGCCAACTATTGTCAATATTTAACGGAAATCAGTTGCTTGCTATCGTAGGCATCTTGCTGTCATTATTGCGGCATTATTCTGCAAACTATTGCCAATATTTGGGAGGCATCAGTTGTTCGCTATCGTGAGCATCTTGCTGTAATTATTGCGGCATATTATTGTTTATAGCTGCCGAAAATTTCCGGGAAAAACGCGCATTGTTTTCTCGTCTATATATATTATAATTGTAGTTATCGGTGACGGTCATTCTTCCGCTAGATCGACTCAAGTAAGGTCACATACTTGAACAAAAATCATCCACTGTGATTACGTACCTCAATTTTTGCTGTATTTTAAAATTTATGCTTTGCAGCCAATAAACATACAAATGCAGTTGAAACTGCATTAATTGGATGCATTGCAGAATTTTAAATTACAGCGAAAAACTTTAGTGACGCAAACAAACCGACGTCGAGAACGCGTCCAGCATTGATTGCTCCCTTATTTGCTCATTAATTGCTCTATTCTTGCCAGCATGTTGCTGTCATTTTCACCCGTCACACTCGTGTCGAAATAATGCTAACTTGAATTTACTTGAAATATGTGAAATAGTTGACGGTATATTGCTAGCATTTCGCTGCAATCAATTGCCGCACTATGTTACCATCAAGAACAACACTTGACGCGGACGTTAACGACGGTAAATTTGCTGTCATCAATTGCAATTGATTTGCAGCATTAACACGCAATTAAACGGACATTTGGCTATCTGGGTTATAGCTTAGATCAAGATTTCAACCAGGCAGATACGCGAGTCAGAAATGAATTAATTTTTAATAATTCTGCTCCATAAGATCTGAGATAAGATTCAGTGAGAATGTTTTGCATCACGTTACGTGATCTTATAAAACGAATTAAATGGTAAGTGAATTGCTTTATTCCTTAGATCCTATCAGTCAAGTGATTAAATTAAACCTTGACTCCAAATCACTAATCGACCGTATTTAAACCCTACCTATAGGATATCTTGCCTGTAAGTTCATAGTGAATAGTCGTATTCTATTATCTTTTTTAATTCCGTTATAAGAACCGAACAGTCGTTGAACACTGGTCTACTGTTACCTGCAATCAGGACCGGAAAGAAATATTTGATTACTACTTTGCTAAACGTACAACAAACAATTTCTTTCAGCTAGAACAGATAACCAGTTAATTTCCTGATGCAAGTGATGCAAGGATCAAATTGACGAAGATGGACCATGAAATCAATGTATTTATTTAATCATGGCAATATTTATAGCACAAAAATTCGTGACTTACTACGTTTTCGTATGCACTCGTAACCGATGCAACCTGGTGTTAGAAAACAGGCGATAATTAAGAGAAAGATAAGAACGGCAGCTGCACCAGCACCAATAAGGACGAAACGGCCCCAAGGGCCCAAAAACTCTTCGTACACCATTCACTGTAAATTGAAAGAAAAAATATATATATATATATGTAAAAAATGGGATTACTATGGGATTGTGAATGATTATAGTTTATTTAAAGGAGCTTATTTTCTCCGCGATTGTTATTCCGTCAAATAAACCGCAGTGGAAATTTCTATCGGTCATATTCTACCATTTGAACTAATTATAACGACGTATGTACATGCAGCGTGATGATAACTGTATAATTATCTACTTCTATCAATTTTGCATAGTAAAATAATTAAAGAAAAATAAAATAAGAATAAGAATATGAATAAGAATAAGAATAAGTGACGATATGAATAATCGTGACAATTGTAAAACGTGATTATTTAATAATAGCGAGCTAAGGTACAGCGTTATAAGAAACTCATCACCAATACGCGAGGTCATACCGATATTGAACATATGGAAAAGGAATTGTTTGTAAACAAATATGGCCCCCCTAAAACGTGAGGTAGTTATGGTTGACAGCGCAATCATTTATGCTGATAAATTTCAACGTGTCTGATTCACTATATATAAAGTTCTCCAAGCACGTATAGATATATGCATAAGATATTGTCAGGCATATAGGTATGTGATGCGCAATTGCATGTATGTACCGAATTCCGTGGTACATATATAATAGAATAGTGTATGATAATCGCGTAAGCGATTGACAATGCAAGAAAGAAATTGTTTGAAATTTGAAAGAAAGAAAAAATGAAAAAATGAAAAAAATCTCTAACATACGTTTATGTACTCGTTTTTCTCTCAATGTTATTGTCTAATGTGTGTAGAGCCAGCAACTGTTTAAACACTTGTGTGTCACATGACATGGAACCTCTGACACGTATGTATGTAAAATATGTACGTTAAAAGATAGGCGCAGTTGTAGTCGCAAAGATCGCCTAAATTCTAAACGTGATGTATATTCATAGATAAAAAAATTAATTATTAAGCTTTAAGATTATGATCGACGAGAAAATGAGTTATTAGTTTTTTTGTACTTTCGGAGTAAATTGGTTTTATATACCCGTTAACCCGTTATAACAGATTCAAACATACTTCAGAACTTGATCAAACAATTATGCACTCATTTAGATCGTTATCATTGTACTATACAAGACAAGTAGTAGCAAACAATTCAACAGACGTATTACGTATAGTATACATCGCCCTTGAAACTTTATCCTTAATTAATATTACCCGTTGTATCAAAGATGCAATAAAAAGAAAATATCACTCTGAATAGATGATAAGACCTGTATCCTGGATGTGGTGAGTTAACTTACCCAAGATAAAGACACAAAAATCTGATTTTCTCAAGAATCGTTGTATTCGATGGAAAAAAAAAAATAGAAACCACGACGTTATACTGTGTAAGTAATTTGGTTTTTTTTTTCATTGAAAATAAATATTTTTTCTCTCTATGGAATAATGTGATCGTATAATCGTAAATCCCACGGCGAAATATACTCACTCGACTAAAGATACACCTGGTGACATGAGACCTATCACAATTCCGTTAAAACCAGCGTTGTAGAACGAAGTTTTCACCTCAATTCACCGTTAATTTATCATTGCCGAACGTTAAAGAGGCACTTAGTTTTGTGTACAATCAATGAACCGATCAAAAAGAGACTGCAAAAGTCAGTGGAACAATTTCTACCATTTAGGTGTTGCACATCGTTCTGTTAGATCGTGATCGTTTCTTTATTCGCTGGTGTTATACCTCGCGACGTTTATATCTCTGACTACCATGAAACACACTGTGCACCAACTCGCCTATTCCCCTGAACACGTCGTTGGCGAACACATGCGGGTTCTTACACACTCGCACGTGGAACCACGCGTTATCGCTGATAATACACTCTCAACTCTTTGCTCGGCTTGTGATATGTTGGCTAAAACAATCGTACGTGTATATTTCTAGCCACTTTTATGTCCTGAGTTTTATTTTCCGTACACTGCGGCTGTTCAACAAGCACAAGCACAAGTACAAACGTACACAAATCCACCTTTAGGTATACGGTAATTCATGCATATGCCTCATGCCTATATACGTATCGCTTATAAATACAAGCAAACATATCTAGAGGATCGAATCTGCAGCGTGGGTATCGATATACACTTGATCTAAAATTTGCATCCGAATTAAGATGACTTTGTACAGCGACTGGTTCGGAACCTTTTGTTACACTGCATTTTATAGCTGTTTCCGAATATGGCCGACGTCAAAGAAGATTTATGATTACAGCATCACTTATATAACAGGAAGAAGTCGTCTCATTATACTTCAAACTCGGTAGGTATGTTTACCTAGATCGCAATTGCGAATTCGCACGCACATCTAGTATGTAATATGTGAAACTCTACGGTGTTTGATGAGGATTCTTTCACTCATTTCATCGACACTTTTGCTCACTTTATGATTCTCCATATATAATTACATCGCCAAAGATTTATTCAAATTTATTTCGCACCGTATTGAACATTTTTAGAAATTAGATGTACATTAGTCTTTCACACAAATGATCATTATTTTTCTGTAGTAGCACATAAAGCTTGAAAATTTATGAACAATTAAGTAAATTGACACAACAATCGTTTTGTAATAAGTTTCATGGCTAGTTTTGGGTGTAATTTGCTGAGTGAATAGCGATCCTTGATCATATTATGTTTTCTTCTTGTCGTCAGACTGTTACTTAATCACACTAACCTTATGACCCAAAAAAACGAAGAGAAGACGAAGAAGAAGAAAAAGAAAAACCACTGTGAACAGTGAAGGTAATCCTGTGCATTTATACACGCACGTATAAGATCCTCATTTAGTTGAAGGCTGAATTAGTGTCTATTGAATTGTTTTACTCTTCGCTTAATCACGTCTTAATGTTTTCTTTATGCAAATATAGAATTGTTTTACTCTGGGCTATGAGTCGGCTGTTTAATTATCACGTTTCAAACTGAATTTGAAAATATTTTTATCGACGTTATTAACGTTTGTAATTGTTTCACTTACGAGTCATAACTTAAGAGAATAAAAAACTGTCGCAACTCTTGACTCAATTGGCTTGAATACCACTTTTCGATTTATATTTCTTTTCGTTATTGGCTTTATTACGTCTTACATAGCCAAGGAAAACGACGTAACGTCCTTTTCCTCTTTAAGTTGCCTCTTTACTTCAAAAAGTCTTTCGCATTATAACGGTATGAATGAATTCAATCGTATAAAAGAGAGGTACAAAGATGTTACTTCTCAATGAATCATGACAGACTGTTTGCCCCCCGAATCAGATGATTGTATTTATATATTTTCACATCGTTCTGCATCGAAAGGAGAAAATTCTTAGTTAGCAACCTTTTTTTTCTTCTTCGTTTTAAAGAAGAGTACGAAAATTATTGTATGGTAGGTACCGTTCGGTGATTCCGTTCTTTTCGTAGAAATATATATATATAAACCGGAAAAGAATACGGAAACTGATTTGTAGAATTACCGTTATTAGTAAACAAGCTTTAATTCTGTACCAAAGTATCCATTATGGCATCCATCATTACTTTCTCTAGTATATTACTGCGACTTCGTTGGGCCGTAAAACAAGTAGATATGTGATTTCTTCATTTAATTATTATTCATAAGAATTGTGTAAACTCACACGTACCATTCGCTACAGAAAGAAATTCTAAGCTTTGTTTTCTTCGTGCCGAAAATTTCACCTTTTTTTCCGGTGGAAATCGAATGGGTAAAATTCCTTCGTATAATACAATTAAAATTGTCTTCGAAACACACAAAGAGCTCGGTCCATCTTCAACTCTATATTCTGACGAGATGGATGGGTTTTCAACGACTCATAATACATGAAATAATTGCTCTTTCATTCGTGATTACTCTACCTTCAAATGAAATTAATTAGTCACGGTTTTCTATACAAATGCAAATCTTACGTTTGATGGGAATGGCATGGTGGGAGTAGGCCACTTTACAATTATTGAAACCCACCCAAGCGAAAATCAAATAATTCTGATTTAGGGTGGAACAGTTCATCGCAATGTAAGAGCAACTATTTGTTGTATCACAATTCGTCGAATACCCATTCGTTGGGACCATACTGTAACATGCGAAAATTCTCGATTTGTTCTTTTCATTTTTTTTAGAAACTAGACATGTGAATTATTGAAATATAATGAAGTTGCAGGGTAACTTAACCATATATTCAGTCCAACTTGAAAAGACCATGACCTCTTCATCGAGCACATATTCAAGTCTCTTTTAACAGCATTGATGGTTCGAATGTCACGAACTCTGATTGCACCAGATTACTGGTATAGTGAATCTGAACCTTGCACGAGGCCAGATCTCATTATAAAACAAAATAATTAAAAGGAAAAAAAAAAAAATTGAGAATGAAAGACAACGGGATTTAATAACGCTTGTTATACATCGTTGAACGCAACCGCTTTAGATGTGCAAAGATTAGTGGCGCAAGGTCGCTCAATGGCCATCAGAAACCCACTTTTATTTTCATCCATTTAGATTAGCGCGTGCTAGTAGTACGTAAGTGTTATAAGACGGGTAGTAATATACGTTCATCCATTTACCTGACCAACAGATCGCGTATTAGTATAGTCACCTGAGTTGTAAAGTACTCAGTGATGGTAGGAGAAGTAGAGAGAGTCACTATTCAGTATCTGACCTCGATACCCCCGGATGAAACACCAACTCCTTTCACTTCGGACTTTAGTTCGGAGTTCTGTATGTCCAACACGAAAATTTAAATCTTTGTTGGCATCAGTACACGAAGAGCCGGCAAGCCGTGGAAGTAAAGCCAAGAAAATTGGCGTTATTTCAATACCTCAATCGAAGCTTCCATTCAGTTTGTACCGGTTTTATTTTAATTTTTTTCTTCTCAAGTATCATTGCTTTACGTTTGATCAAAGTTCTAAGTGATTAGCCCTGTGACATTCAATACAGACGAAGAAAAAGATATTTTTTATTTTCGTATCTTCGTAGACGAAAAACTGTGTTTCATGAGACAATCAAAAATGCATTACTGTGAAACGTGAACGAGTAAAATTTTTTATCAATTACCTTTATACAAATAAGATGAAAATGCAGACTACGGTGGTGCAGTACGGCGTGGTAATACTATTATTTTGCGGATGTAAGTGACTCTTCGTTTAAATACGGTGCTACCGATTTCTCCTACGCATTCTCGCATATATTTTAGTGAAATCAACTGATAACAAGAATGTTGCAAACGACGTAGGTACTGTAAATGTATTCTCTCTGAGAGATACTTCAGCAAAGAATTAAACAACTCATATCTCTGTCTAGCTCTAGCCACGAACTTCAGTTATTCATAATTATCATCAATCATCAGTTTAATGCGAAGTCACAATTATTAGAGAGGAGAAAAACACATAAATTTCTATTCACGTCAATTTGTCGTCAGTATACTCTTCGTATAGGTATGCGACAATATTATACGTGACAATTATATACGAGCTCTGGTGAAACTGCAATGTTTCTATAGTTGCAATCAAGCTTTAGAAAGACGATACCTTTCGTTTTATTAAATGTGTCATCTTTAGTTTAATATATAATAAATTGAGGTAAAGAACCTCCATTTCTTTAAACGACATAACGACGTCTAATGATGAAGAATGATTTATCTTATATACCCAAGCTTCCTTCTAATGAATTGTAATTTTTTCTTTTTTTTTTTAAGGTGTGACCAGCTTTATAATACCGGAAGAACTTCCAACCATTTTATCGCTAATCTACTCTAATATACCACCAATAAAAAAAGGCGAGTATAATCAACGATAGATTAACGATAATGAAGCATAGATTTAAATGGATATTTGGACACAGAGACACGTTTTGAAAAAAAAATATATATATTCCTGTGTTAATGATTAACGAATTTTATGACCTGATAAGAAACTGCAGATACTCTCCATTCCAGATTTCATTTCGTTCAAATTACATGTAGAGTTATTTTAAAAAATCTGATAATTAGATTGCAAAACACGCATGCTGTCGGTTATTACCTATAGTATGATTGACAAATACCGGCCTAACGTTTCTACTCATTCTGAAGGCATACGCATTTCTGTACGAACTCTTGACTCTTAGAAAATTATTGTAAACTATGTATTTCGATTTGAAAGTGGTAATTTTTTTTCTTCATACATACATACATACATACATAGATCTAACTGTAAAATAGGCCATAGCCTTGGAATTTGATCCTCGATTCCGAAACGTTTATGATCAAAGATCTGCAGTTATTATGGGAATTAAATATGTGGCTAAGTTTTTCTGTCTTTTCTTTATGAAAGTATGACGATTAGAGGCTTCAAAGACCGAGCTAATCATCGGGATGCATTTAGAATGTAAATTTAATCAGTTATTTGCAACCTGTGAGATATAAAAATTATGAATATGTTTGTTTTTTTTATCTAGGAACGGACTCTAGACTTGGAGTTGGCTTCAGACTTGGAGAACATGCCGATTTCCAAGTTTTAGTAGAACTGGGTCCACAGCGAGATACGGACCCAATTGGGCTTGCGAATACTCAAAGACGTCGGCAAGTACGGGAAACTATTTTTTAAATTTTTACCTAAATTATAAACGAGGAGTGATGTAAAATTTCAAAGTATATATAGCCACGGATTATGCTATATGTTAATTAAATGCGGTAAAGTTTTTAGTTCATCGAGGCCAAAGCTATAGTATTGTGCAAAACTGTTTTATGACTTATTCGCAAGAAGGTCGATTGTAACGTGTCTATTTCTTCAGTTAGTTAGTTATTATTATTATTAAAATTTGTCAACACTTTCATATCGTAGAATTTTTCGATTAAAAAAATTCCGCTGCGATTTTATAATGAACAATTATTCTAATCCTCCTAATCGTGATCTTAGGCAACCCTAAATGCAGCGATGAACGGAGATTTGGGTCCGTGGGCCCAGTCTGTGGCTAGAATTCAGATGCAGATGAGATTAAAAAAGGAACTTGAGGAACAGGCGAGGCTGCAAGAGAAATTGAAAAAACTGCAAACGATGGGAGGCCAGATTGACGGAACGGTAATAAGCACATATAGCATGACATTATTTGCAACAGATTATTAAACATACTAGTTGACATTACATGACGTTAAGTATATATAGAGGAAATAGAATTGCACAAATCGGGGAGAATGAAACACGTAACAAATATCACAACGATTTAAATTTCTTTTTGCAAATAATTATCGAGTGATACGATTTTCACTTTTAGTCTGGAGGCGGTGACTGGTTGTCGAAATGGAGTAAAGGAATGGTAGAACCACCAGGTGAGCAATTACCGAATGAAACTCTTCCGATTCAAGGAATATTGCCGGGCATGACATCCGTAAAGAAATTCTCCACGATTGGATCATTGGAGAATTTTGAAAGTAACAATATGAATAACAAAGTGAAAGAGTTGCAAAAACTTTACAAGCCACAACCAATTGCTCAAAATCTTTGACCACGTCAAAGCATATTTAGTGTTTTAGTGGGTTTAAAGTACCACAAACACACACACACACACAGTCTTTGATAGTATTTTGTATGATAATTTAATAGTTTTTCCATTCTTGTATATTTTAATATTTATTGGAAAAAAAAACAAAACTAATTAGATAATTTATAATATAGTGTTGTATAAAATGAATAAAACGTCCTGTATCTATGTATATATTTATTAATACATAATCAAGACTTGGTCCTGATTCGGTTTTTAAATTTATATTGACAGTATAAGAAAGATGACTATTTTTGACTATTAAAAACGTTTTTAGAATGTTTGATCAATAATTCGTCTAACGTTAACATGCAGCATGGAAATCCAGGCTTTGATTTAACTGGGAATTCTAACTGTGGGAAGGTTCCATTCGCATAGTTGTATCATTGATTGCCAATTCAGAAGCATACCTCATCATGTCCCGGTCATAGTCGGTCAACTCGTCGAGGGCTTTCACCAAAATCAAGTTAACCAACTTGGCCTTGATGTGATTCTGGCTCACGGTATATGGTTGGGGTATTTGCGAGCACCATAATCCGTGTCAATGCTCCGAATACATTTCCTTCTGTATTGAGGCTCGTCGTAATTTGCTAAAAATCAAAAATCATAAAATTATCAATCGATTTTCTAATCTATATATTGGTGGTAGAGACTTCAATAGCAAGTAGATATGATAAGGTCAAATATAAAAGTTCAAAGTTCACCAATTTTGGTTTTTTCTAATTCGAATAAAATTTGATTAATAATCAAGCTTTGAAAATATTTTCATCACTGATTGTCAGCAAAGTAGAAACCATCTAATGTTATCGACTTTCGACAGGGTAGCTTTTAGGGGTTGTAGTTTATTTCGTAAGCCAAATGGGTAAGTGAAATCAGTCGGTAACTCACCAAGGGTTGATGTGAAATTATATCTCACCCGAAAAGCTCTTTCAGAAGTAGTTTATAATGTCAAAAATCGATGCCCCATACATATACGTTTATTTATTGTGAAATCGGAGACATAATATACTGTATAAATAATCTGTCCTCATTTAGCAAGAGCTATTTGAATATTCTATATTTATTTAACCGTGGAAGAAAATGTAAAATATAAATAAAATTCTGTTTCGATATCCCGCGTAGACTCCGCAAGGGATGAAATTAAATTTTTTAACTCGATGGTATACTATGAGTGATGTTTAGCAGATATACTTTTATTTCGTTATATTACATGGAGTTATTATATAACATAAGTATCACGAGTAATAGTTACATTTGGTTGTTGATTCTTTTTTTTTTTTTTCACTTCTCTCGTTCTTTCTTTCTTTCTTTTTTTTGTAATAATTTAATCTTAGACATTATTAATCTTAACGATACCGCGTACGTTCTTATTATATAGTTTAGAAGTTTCGTGAGATACATTCAGTGCTAATTACAATATAATACATTTTTCATAGATTTAAATATAGGAATACTTCACTTTGGTGTTTAGAATAAATTACTTATAAGATTGATGGTAGCTGCAGCTATTGGATCAATGAGAAAAAACAAAAAAAAAAAAAAACCGACAGAAAAACGGGGATAAAGTACAGACAAACGTATTTTTGAATTAATTGAGGAATACGGCTGTAACGAAAAAATTTGTAGAAAATGTTTCGAATTTTACAGAAAAGTGCTGGAAATATCAGAGAAGACGTTAATCCAATTTACAAATTAATACGTTCGGACATTTTTGGTGAATTAAAACTTCGTCCACTTTTTAGTAGAATCGATTCTTCAATCTTTGAAATTTTCTGCAACTTTATACCGTATTTCTGGCTGGAACTTGAGCCAGTCGATCGAGCGACGTCCAGTTGAAAAATTTCTTTGGACATTTTGATGGCAAAATCTTATCCGAATGACTTGATGCTCGCTAAATAAAAACTTTTCTGATCACAAAGCAAAGTTGTCTTATTCGTATGTTAGTCAATATTGTTCACAGCGAGTCTTATATCGGCATTTTTTAAGATTTTTTTCATTACTGAAGAAAAACTCTAACATAAGTTTCGGCGTCTCTTAATTCTTTCGCCTTAACAGATTTTTTATTTTTTTTTTTTGTTTTTTAATGATAAAACTCGCGCATTTTATCACGTGACGTTTATTTCCTCGTCTTCTTCATTGTCTGTGTGATCATCTGGCCTCTGGGGACTGGTCAGAGGACTCGCGTCACTCAGATCAAGCCTTGGTCTGTCGCCATCGGCGTCACTCAAATCCGGGTTGGGATTATTTTTATTTGGCAATGTCTGCTCTCGCGAACCTCCTGCTGCCAAAAGTTCACGTTCTTTGCTGTTTCTCCATTTCATACGACGATTTTGAAACCATATTTTCACCTGTAACAAAAATTTTATTATCACTATATTTCATCGATTTATAAAATCAGTGAATAAGGGTTGATTAAATCGAATTTAGAAAAATTCATCTAAAATCATTTTAAACGTATTTAAATATCGCAAATAAATTCTAAACGTTGATGTTGTTAGGAGCTTCAAATGAAGAATGAATTTTCTCTATAATAACATACGGTGTATTTCGTATTATAGAGTTGATTTCTACAGTTTAATATCATTCGATATTGAATTACGTTCACACGTATGCTATACACTGAATATTTGAATGCACACACACACACATACTGAATCCCTGATCCGTTTCATTTTCCATTAATTTTTAATGCCCAAATTATGATATGGATATCAATATCGAAACAAATAGAATAAATGGGTCTAAATTCGCCCTAATTCTATCACCCATCCCTCGAATGCAGGTCAATTGTTTCAAGTAACCCGCAAGTTCTTAACAGCCATTGAAAGTCATGAGTATAATCGCGCTTCTATGCCCTAGATCAGTGGTATTCCCCTCGGTGGATGAAATCTCTTGCGGAAAGCCGTCGATGTAAACGGAGTTAAACGCTCCCTGAGGATCTGATTTCACCGAACGTATGTTTTCCCCATACACCACCACCCTTGTATCCAATTAGATGTCTATTCCACCCACTTTTTCCCTTCCCTCTACTGTACGTCTCTCTCTTTCTTTCTCCCTCCGCAACAACGCACTACCCCTAATCGGTGGGTGGGCTACGCACGCCTTGTCTACGTTGCACCCTTATTTCAAACGCTAAAGACCATACACGCGTACGTTTACGGAAAGCCAGTGAACGGGCAAACGTCAGATGCACGCGTCTGCCAACCCCTCAATGTATATACATATATATATATAAATATATATGCGCGTTCCCGCATACACATACTACACATGGTATACCTTGAGCCCCGTTAAAACGGTGACCTTCTCCTTTCCCCGTACCGTTTCATCCCTTTCCATCCATCCGGTAAAAATCCTCCATCGTTCGCGAATTGATTTACCTAAACCGTTTTCCAAATTTTCATTCGCTCACTAAATCTATGTGTGTGTGTGTGTGTGTGTTTTGTGCCCCCATAAGTATGACCCATGTGTATGTTTCTGCGTATACGTATGCGTATGTGCGGTTGACATCGGGCCGGCGTATATACGGTGTGATGTCGGTCCTCTCTTTACGTCGCGTTCACACCGCGCAACGCCCCAGGTAATTGCTTGTTCGCACCAGACACCACTGACTAGTTAGGGTACACAGGTGAATTGAATATGTTTGTTCTACTCTCGTCATACTGTCTAATATGTCGCGCTTTTCATCCCCTTTGACCTATCTGGCCAAGACATAGGATCCTCCATTCTCTTTTATGTCTTTCACGAAAGACAAGAAAAATCATTCATATCTCGAATTATCTTACCCACAATTCAATGATCATTAAGTTCTGATTTTCCAAGTGTCGTAACATCTCAAAAGTCGTCATTGTACGAAAATATTGTCCCACAAGAATTCGGACGTAACACTTCCATATTATCAAGACGTTGATAATCATTCTACTAGTACTATAATAAATTAGCGAGGATAATAACTTCCTGGAAAATTCTTTGATCTTGTTGATCTCTGACCGAACATTTGTAACGAATTTTTCATTACTATACCGTACTGCGGTTACAGAAAAGTACATCTTTTTGCACTACCCCAGTGTATACATAGGTATATAGGATAGCTAGAAGTGGTTTAGTATTTCGTGTGAACGGGACCTTATTTTCAGTTCCTTCGCTTCTTTTTGTGTCTACTGGGACGGCAGTGATTGATTGTCCCGTCAGCAGCAGGCAGCGAGAGCCGCAGGAGGAAGGCGGTAGCTGAGGGACTGCAGAATGCCAGGAGTAAGGGAGGCAGCAAGACCGCGTATAGTATAGCCATAGCCGAAGTAGCAAAAGTAACAAAACCGTTCCGCTGGGCCCGTGACCCGCATCAACTTCCTCGGTCAGGTTGAATCAGAATTGTTGCTGCGCCCGTCCGGCACAGCATCTGCCTGATCCGTCTTTCTTTTCCTTATTCAGAAGTAGTATCGCTCCGTAGTGGTACGGCTGTAAGAAGTAGTTTGAGTCGACGGACCGAGCGCCACGCCACGCCGTGCACGATGCGATGTATGTATAAAGCAGTAGTCACCGCCCGTGCGAATCGGCCGCGGTAGCAGCCGGACCTTTGTTCTGTGACTCGTGACAAGGTCTGGGAGGGTCGTAAGCAGATAAACGACAAAGGGCAATAAGGACTTGATGGTCAGCCGCCCTTTTCACAATTTATGGAATAAGGGTAGCCCGTTTAATCCGATGCAGGGTCTGCGGAGCTTCTTGATTAACGCCAAGCGTCAAAGGCTGTCACAATTTGTTATAGAATACGAGCTATGGCGAGTATTATACGGGTTACGGATATGAGTAAAGCGTCACTTTCTTCGGTCTTATGGCTTAATTATTCGGCATGGGTGACAGCGATATAAATTAAATTATAAATGAAGAAAACAAAATAGAAGATTGTTTAAGTTACAATGAAGATTTTCCAGAATGAGAACTACGATATTTTTTAATATACCCTGCAAAAAATTCTAGACAAATTTTGTATATTGTATGAAAATTGGTGAATCGAATATTTAAAGTTAGAAGAGTCGTTCACCCCCCTTGAGTCAAGAAGTGAATAATTTCGAATTGGCGTATTATTTAATACGAGAATTCTCGGTGGAATAGAGGCTAAAATATCAAGCTCTTATAATCTGGTTTCCAGCTCGGCTATATCAATGCAATATGGCTTTAAGCAGCGATAAAGTTTTCATGATCGGAAGCATTAGACCGTAAGTTACCAAAGGTATAAGATTTCCGCGAAAGATTTTGGGAAAAAGAGCTCGCGCCCCTTTCCCTTGAAGACCATAAGATATATGTACCCTACATACATATATATATATATATGTAGTATATATAGGGATTAGGTATAATGATAATCATAATAATACCTAAAATGCCTTATAGAGTGAGTGAGCGGGTAATCGTTAAACGATTGGCTACAGCCTCGCCTCTCGGCCCTCTCGCCCCGTAGCGATATTCTAGGCTCCGTTTAACTCCCCTGATTCTCGTGACTCTCTCTCTCTCTCTCTCTTTCTACCCCATACCCCATAGTGGCGTCAGTGGTGGCGCCATCTGGCGCAGTTTAATAAAAGACGATCGATTATGACGTCGGCCTCAGAACTACCCCTCAGTGGAAGTTACCGGAGAGGGATGAAGGACGATGGTAGGTTCCGAGGGAGTGAGTAAAAGAGGGATGAAGGAACAGGAGGAGAAGGAGAAGAAGAAGGAGAAGAGAGGGATCAAACGTAAAAACTCCAACCAACCCCGTGTATGGATGCGTGTGTGGGATAGTAGGGTGAGGGGGTGTTTGATGTATGGAAGGAATTCAGAATTCAGATGTTAATACGGAAAAGGGGCCTCTCTCCATATTTATTATTATATCCACGCGGACCTGTCCACGTGCCTGCGTGTTGGTAGTTGGTATGCGAAATGGTGGTTCCTACCCTATTCGCGAAAATATTATATATACATACATATTCGAGGGGTATACTATACACGTACGTCTATACATACCTACAAACGTAGTGGGTAGATATGGATATCGCTACTCGATGAAATCCCGGAAGAAGGTATTGACATTTTCATCACGAAAAGCGCCTCGGGTTATCCCCCTGATAATTGCATGAGCATCACGTGAAAGTGGACAGATATCTATACCGCAGTTATCGCAACAGCTCTAGAAGATGAACTGCAGAACCAGTTCGCCTCTTGCAGCTGGAGGAATATGAAATAGGAATATTGCATTCTTTCTGATCGACGCAATATTGAATTTAACTTGTAAGAAAAAGGAACTTTTCTTCATCATTAATGAATGGTGTGAGAAATATTTCACTGTTAGATGTGGCGATAATATGGACGAAAGCTTCGATGGTCTAATGGTTTTCTGGTAACATCTGTCGGTGGTGGTGCGATAGCAAAAGATTAATACATCTTGTAGTAGATTATTAAAGTTTACCCATAAAGGAGAAATCTATATGTAGACTGGTATAGGTATGTATATACGAACGTATTGTATATTCATGGTTTCTTATCCGACGCCTCCAAGACCGCAGCATCTCAAAGTTAAATCCATAATGCATGAACGGCCGAGGCTTAACTTGGAAGATATTGCACGCCGTTAAATTCATGTTATTCCCTGCAAGAGGCATCCTTTGCTTTTAATATCAGCGACGGATCAGGATCAAACTTTTAGCTTTTTAAATTTACTAGTCATTGCTGTAGCTTCCCCAAAACAAAAAAAAAAACAAAAAACATTACCAATCGGTCAATTTTTTCTTACGATGAAAAATTATCCCCAAAGGACTTCTCAGATACTCGACAGTAATTTTCATGTATGTTAGACAAGGAGTTATTTTATTATTCCTGTCTATCGTAAATAAAACAAAAAAAAAAAAAAAAATACTCTGCGAGAGACAACCCTAGGGGTAAACGGAAGTCACACCGACTAATGGGAACAAATTGAGTTGACTGATGGAATCCAGGAAACTCTATATCTCACTGAAAGCCAACCTAATGGGCGATCCGTCAGATTCCAGATTCTGGGAACCCGCGATCTGTGTTTAGATACGAACGGATTCGATGCTCATCCCTTATGTGAGTTGCCAACCCTTGTCTAAAGCGTTGTTGTCAAGTGCAACCTGATACTGTAGTCACGGAAAAAGGAGAAAATGGTTTGTTCAAGAATCTAGAATATTATTATATAGGTAATAGAAGGAAATAGAACATTTCCAAAAGTTTTTATTCGAGCAAATCTTTGACAAAGACTATGATCTGTGGGCAAAGATGCAAAGATTTGTTGGCAAAAGGTTCGAGGACATTTAAATGGCAGAACTTTCTATTAACTTTGTACTTTTGTCCCTTAAGTGGGTTGTCAGCTACACTCCGCGATCTATTATTATCACAACCCCTTCTAATCCCCAAAATCTCTGAGGCACCCTGCGCCCCAGAGTAAAGAAAGAAGAAGAAGAAGAAGAAGATGAAGATAAAAAAAAAAAAAAAAATCGTTGCTCTTGAGATAATGAAATGAAAAGATTAAGCATAGCAGCACAGCTTGAACTAATTTAGCCAGTCTTTGCGAGGCAACTGATTAAAAAAATTGAACTTAAGGTAAAAAAAAAAAAACAGACACCGGTCGCTTGTCGTTCGAGAAAAAAGAACTACAGCTTCGAAAAATTAATTAACTAAGGGTCACGCGTACGTATGGACGAATACAGATTGAAACTCTAATCACAGACTGATCCTCGCGCCTTACGCTTACTAAAAACCTAAGTAAGGTTTAATTTTGAGTTGTACGCTACGAAAGAAAAGGATCTTGAAGTACTCGAGCCTTCTTGGGTTAATTTCGGTCGACTGTGCATCTCGGATTAAAAAATTAAGACACCACCGTGATCTTGACAACCTGCCATTTCCCGAGAAGATTCAGCGAACCGAAGGGTGGCTGCGGGCGGCTGTCGACTTGGATTATTAAAAAGATAACGAGCCCTAAGGCTTTCTAATTTTTCATTCGGTTTCAAGAGGCCTTGAGACTCTTCAATTAACTTCGGTATTTACCTAGACACCCGCCGCCTTTGGGACGGATAATTCAAGCTGCGACCAACTTCACGACATTTCAATACACAACGCGACTCCATTAATTCCATAATTGAATTAACCCCCCTCCCCCCCATTCCTCGCGTAACATAACGAAAGAAATTTACGTCAGATGCAATTGGCGAAATTTTTACCAAAAGACTTAAAAAAAAATTCGGTCATTATCTGATCTACAATTTGAAAATATATTCATATGTATATACACCTTCGAGTTTGGTTTCAACTTCCAGTTCATACTGATCGTGGTCTTTAATTGAGTTATTGGCAATTTTTTCATTGATAAAAGAATAATGAATAAAAATGAAACGAACAAAAGAAAAAGAACAAAAAATAAGAAATGAAAAGATTTATGTATGGTACCGTAAGTTTGGGTTAAAGATATATATTTGGCTGTACGGGTAGGGGAGTATCTTAATAATAAATCCCCGTTGTCGGTTTACGAGGGTAAAGCGTAGAAAGTGATGGCATAAGATGAGAGAAGGTGTACCTAAGGAAGTATGGGTCCACCCACCGTCACTAATTACTTAACTTAAGCCCTCTTCCCCTCCCGCTCATCTTCCTCGTCGCATCCTCGCCCCGGCGGCAAGCATCCCTTCGTGCAATCCCCTTTATGCTCATAAACCGTAAAGCTCAAAGCTGAGGCAAGCGCCACCTTGCATCGTCCGCAAAGTACAAACTACTCAGAGGGCTTTATTATTATTAATATTATTATTATATTCATCATCATCATCACATATTATTATTATTATTATTATTATTATTATTATTATTATTATTATTATCTTAATCATTAATATTATCATTGTTATTATAACCATCGTACCCCCAGCCTAATCCAAAATTCCTTAATTAAATCAGACGAGATTCATGAGGCGAACGCGTGATCAAATATCAAATGTCTTACGCGTGTCTCGATTTTAGAATAGCAAATAAATTTTGGAAATTTGTAGACGCAAGATGACGGATTATAATTTTCAGAGATTAAATTATGTTGTATAATACCTGAGCGTATAATTTGTCGAAAAACGAAAATCGCGGTAATTTTCAATGGTAAAAAGAAAACAAAGCTGTTCTGAAATAATTTTCTTTAATTTTCTTTTTCTTCTTCATCGTTTTCTTTGTTTTTCTTTATTTTTTTTCATGATTTTCAATCATGGTGAAAATTTTTTAAAGCCGTAATAGAAAACGGTCGACCCTATGACTGTTGAGTGGGGAACTTAGTACGGGGACGGTATCAATTTTGTTAGAACTAGGGACAAAGCAGGGTTCGTAAAACGGGAAAGACGGGAAACGCGGCCATCGGACGCTTGTGTTTTCTCGTAAAAGCCATGACGCCGATGCCCGTCGAGTACGCCGCGACCAATGGCGGCCAAGGCATGGCGTTCGAGGTGTGAATTATACATGAGGATCTCTCGCCGTTCCTCTCACCATCCCTTGGGGAAAGCCAGTTCTCTACCATTCGCACCCTACGGGATATCCTAGTTTACCCAATCTTACAGAACTACGAATCTATTAGAGTATTGAACCCTTTATACCTAACAATTCCCTCAACGATATCACTTCAATTTCCTTCTATCCAAACGGTAGAAATATTTTTTTCTTTCAAACTAAAGTCATTAAAGAAAATGTCATAATCGGTGCTAAAATTTAACGAACTTGATGAGAACCAGCGTAGATCAGCTTGAACTATAAAGAATCGATAGTAATTTATTGATTTGAAATTGAGGAGACGTGTTGGCCACAATTAATAAATTCATATACAGAGAGATTAAAGCAATTGTTTCCACTCAGTCAAAGCCAACTCGGCACACTCCAGGTTCTTCGTTTCGAATCGCTGTTTTCCAAAAGCGAATCAATTCAACCAGAGAAAAAATGCAGATCGCCTGCCTGCAGTAAACAGACGAAAAACCTAGAGTGTGCCGAGTTGGCTTTGAGTGAGTAGAAACGATTGCTTTAATCTCTCTGTATGTATGTGCACAGTGTCTTGGAACATAGGTGGGAAATTTTCGTAGTATGTAAATCGAGAAACTAAACTCATGAAATCAAATGAAACTAAATCAGTTCTATTGCTAGTATCGCCAGTTTCATTAGTATCGTCGAGGTTTGAAGTAGGTTTGGGTTTGCAGCAGGTTGAAATCGCGCAACTAATGAACTAACGCGTACTTCGATTAACCCCAACTGGTGTTATGTAGTACCTCTTATGTGAAGCTCTGTACATCCACATGGGGTAATACATTCAGAGGTACGATAAGAGGTTGAAATATCTATTTATATCAATATATAGAGTCGATACTTGCTAGTGAACGTATATAATACACATAGTATACATGTATATGTGTGTGTATGTGTAGGTATATGTATAGGTTTCCTGACTGCAGAGACTGAAGCGCGAGCATTAGTCTCCATCAATCCGGTGAATGGAGTTGAGTGGAGTTTAGCGGGGCTGAGCTCGTACTTCGTTAACCCGACAATTAGTGCCCTAATAAGGTCATTAAGCGTTGTAGGTAGGTAGGTATATATTTCAAAGTACTCTATTACAAATTTCAGCAACTCCTGGGTATCCAATCGGCGCGAGAAATCTCTAACATTATTCTGGATGGAACGTGTACAACAAAGGTGAGATAAATGTGGAAATGTATATCACACAGTTGTCAGATAATATTCTACCTCTGATTTATCACAATGCGAGATACGAATAAGCACCTAATTATGGTACGTCGATTACTCTGCTTATTTTGTTACGTTTCAAAAGCCCTGAACATCTCACCTGCGAATCCTTCAATCCAAGTTTTTCCGCTAATTTTTTGCGGTCCGGTTTACTGATGTACTTTTGAAGCTGGAACCTCTTTTCCAAACCGCGTCGTTGTAGGTCAGAAAATACGGCTCTTCTCATCATACCACGACGTGGCTTTCCTCGGGCACTACTAGCCCATGGAAAACCACCAGCTAAACCACCAAGACCCATACTGGCCAGACCTCCAAGACTACCTTGCATAGCGCCTGGAAAACCACCTCCTCCACCTGGGGGACCAGGGTGATGTCCACCTCCTCCTGGGGTGGCAACTGAAACAATGAAAATTCACGATTTCACTTGAAATACATGCATAACATTTGTCTGGATGAAAATAACGAAAAACTGGAATAAATTCAAGACTAAAATATGCTCAGTATCATCGCAGAATACATAAGCTGGGTATTACATATTGCTGCAATGTCCTTTATCGATGCGCGTAAATATTACATGCTATCAAATGACGATATTATCAGCGATAATATCTCCACGCACTTGTTGCATGCGTAGATATTGCATTTAGCAGTGCACGTAAAACAGTGGTGCACTTCACATGCTGCACTTCATGTCCGACACGCACCGCGAGCTAGCCGCGTACTACTAACACGAGACACAATGAGGTAGGTGCAGGTATATACATATATACATGCATACAGATATATATTCGGTTCGGGTGCCATACGTTTCACCACAATTTCAATTTCAATTGGAAATTCGAATTCTTTTTATCACATCTAACTGAGCAGCTAATTGGTGCGGTCGAACGACCAACCGTAAATTCTCTCTTCCCATATAATACATTGTTTATTCAATAAAAATGTCGTTATCATCACGCTGGTTCCCATACATATATCCCTATATCATCATTTGATTCAGTCATTCACGTATTACACAATGTGGCAACGTTTTGGTTCTCATGGTCAGCTATACCCATGTAATAATAATAATAATAATAATAATAATAATAATAATACAAGTACTTTTAATTATACCAGTTAGATAAGGTCCTCTGCAAGCGAGCAACTGATGCAACGTGTGATGGGCATTTGGTGGTAGCTGATGTTGGCCCGGATGATGTCCAGGGTGAGCTGGATGATGGGGATGATAGGCGGCTGGTCTCGCAATTGGTTTTGCGATGTTATACCCGGCTGAATTTTGTAGATTGTGAAGAAAAGCTGGAATGGCTCCAGGCGGAAGTCCTTGGAAGGTATCTGAAAGAATAATAATGTATCGTTTACGGTCGAGGTTTTAGTGGGTTAAATTAAGCAGAAATTTAACCGCCCCCTAAGGGTGAAAGGGATCGTAGAAAAACTATAGTCCGGATATATATATTCCCAGTTAAAAATTTCATCCTTGAGTTTTATTTATTTTTCTATTTTTCGCCCATGCCGTTGACGCTGACGTGTATCCTTTGTAAAATACAATAACGGTTTGCGAATGATTTGAATCGCAACGGCAAGCTAGCAATCTGCCATCACCACGGCGTGCAGAACTGCCATCGCTTTGTGGTCGGTTTACAATGTTATCGAATTTTTATCCGTCGCTCACGGATCAGTGCTTGGTGCATTAATATTTACAGAAAAAACTTTGAGGAAATAAAAAATAACAGTACCAGCACTAAATCGCATCGTTTTAATCAACTAACTAATCGGTTATATAATTTTAAGATCGTAACCGATTCTTCGGGACGTTTCAGCGTCGAGTAACTTCACCTCGACGAACCCGCGCCCTCCACGTCGTATAATTCAAGCTGACACCTCAGTCCGGGTCGAGACCCTTTTCACAGCTCCAGGCAGCCGACGTTGGAGTGTTCACCTCAACACCTTACCAAAAGTAAATGCTTTGCTTGTAGCGTTCTTGCGAAATCTATTCCTTTCTCAAAGTCTTACCATATGCTATATGCTTCTCTACATCTTTTCGGGATTATGAAAAAAAGAAAAAAGGTGGAGAAAGACAAAGATCGAAGGATGGTTGATATCGGTTTTAGGAAACAAAGGATATGCCAATTCACCTTAAGCAAAAATCATTTAGGAAATTGAAATGTTGCGGCATGTTCATCCCTTGATTGAATGGTATGAGAAGAGATACCGGATCAATGTTACCTTGTCATATTATCGTTTGTATTTAATCACCACTTCGTTAGAATGACAGTAATATTAAATTTCCCGATTATAATTCAAGAAAGCCATAAATCTCTCTAAAATTTTGGTTACCATAAATGAAACACAAGACGTCGCCATAAAGACAGATGTGGACGATTATTTTAGTATTTTATTATCTGATCGTTTCATTGGCAGATTTTACGACTGCCACCATACTGCCTATAACCATTTTTTCCGTTAAAACGTAAACGTATTCAGGATCTACGTGATAACAAAATTATAATATATATATATATCAATGGCGAAGTTAAAATCAATTCACAAAACTCCAGAGGGAAGATTCTGGCTCGAGCTTTTACCGACGGATTTCGATGAACGATGAACTGTGAAGGGCAGGTAGTTTAGGGTCGTATTTGGGGTGACAAACAGTCAAAAGTTAAAAAAAATAAAAATAAAAATAAAAAAGAGATGAAAAAATACGGTACAACGACGTATACGTGAATGCAAACGTGATGTGAGAGCCTTTCTGTGAAATATATATTCGGCTCTCAGGTTCGTATAGCTGACTTGAATCCCTGGACCAAGTCCCCGTGACAATAACGCGGAGGGGGTTGAACCAAAGACTATTTTTAATATTTTTTATCTCATCCGCCACGCCCAGTGGTCCGGGGAAAAAGTGACGTGTTTGAAAATAATAAAATAATGGGGCTTAGTCGAGGGTTTGCTTTGCGTCGAGCAGACAATGCCTAACAATGGGCTATACACGTTCTGCCATTGTGCAAGAAGACCCCATAAAATACTCATCGCCTTTAATCGTTGTTTTCATGGCTAGCCAATGAGAGCCTTGCTTTAGATATCTACGACTAATAGCGGCTTAGATTCCAACGGAAACATTGAATAGGAATTATTTTTAACCCTGCTAGAGATTTTTACCCACAATCTAGGGCCTCTGCCTTGTGTTGTTACAGTTGTAGCCTTTTTTTTTGGGGCGGCTTAACGTTCGTGGTTTTTCTTTGGGATTAGGTCTCGATGCTTTATTAACTAGATACCGTTGCAGGTTTCAGTTTCAATGGAGTACAGAGGTCTGTTCAAATCACGTAAGAATCGCTTGGGGTGATATTATTCCCTGTGCTTACGAGATAAATTCACCCCGACGGTCTCATTTATGACCATATGAAACTTCACATAGATTTTTAAAGAAATTCAATCAAAATTATACATCTGACAGTGTTTTTACTCCCATAGAACAATCTCTCTCACCCCCCTGTCTATCTTTTTTTTTTTAATTTTTGCTCACTTTGAATAATAGCGGAATAGGTGTTCTAAAGTTATGAAAAATCGATAAAATCAGTATGGAAAAAGTTTTGCAAATTATTTCATTGCTTGTAGAAAAGTGATAATGAATTTGGGTATCTATGGAGTGAGTGTCGATGGAATATGTTGTTAGTATTTCATATCGCAATTCAACCCCCGACCATTTATAACTCTCGACAGTAGGTATATGTATTACGTATCAATTTTTCGTACAATATTATTTTCGCAACATTTCAACATGACGTATAATCGAGCGGATGGATTGTGAGGGTACGAAGGGAGGGATGACACATGCACGCGGCACCATCGATGCATTTGCGAACCGACAAATGCATAAAACCCGTTCATGCAGCAGAGCTCGTCAACAATCTGCTAATGTTAAATGCAACGTTTCTACATATTCAATATATGTAGGTATAATATATCTACTAGAGTATATAGCAATACACAATCAAACATCGCGATATACAAGACCAGCTACACATATCCACCCCAATGTTCAATAATCGAGAATTATTTTCGGTTTAAAATCACCGAAACGTCAAATAGCAGGCGAATTTCGTTGTAAAATTGGCAAAAATATATGGCGAAATAATTGTCAGTTAATTTTACTCTAAACTTCAGTTTTCGTTTCAACTAAAATCACATTTATTAGATATAATTTTAGGTAAATGCTGTGCAAGTAATCGCAGATATATGCTACTTTTGTTCAATATCATGAAGACCCATTGTAACAGCTTAATATGAGGGTGATGGTATAAGTGGTGTGCCAACTGACGCGAATTCTACCCGAGAGTATGGGGCCCCTTTTACCGTACGCATAAGGCGATTCGTCTTGAGGGTGTGCGGATGAGATTTAGGGCTCGGCGACAGAAGTCTGTTCTCGACACTGATTTGTGCGCTCCTCTTTGTGCGAATTCTAAATGTAGGTGGACATCTCTCTCTCTCTTTCTCTCTCGGACCTTAACTCACCCCAAATGATATCGTGGTACAAGTAATAATGTAATTACTCGACTACTGAATGCTTTACCTATAGTCGACTGATATCTATGAGATTCTTTATGAAGTTTCGAACTTATTTTTTGCCCATATGTTAAAAGTACTACTGAAAGCTATTTGTCATTTCTCTTTACCAGGATTAGGCCGCCTGTCGTGATTCCCACCAAGGATAGCGTTGACGCTAAATTTCAACTGAGGTTTTTCTTTTTCTTGAATTCTTCTGCATCCGGTCCCCGTGCACCGATCATCACCACAGGTACAAGTCTCCTCGCTGATTCTATCCATTCTATCGCCTTCACGTTCTAGGTGCATCCTCATCTCGTCCGACGTCCTCATAACGGTTCTACCGATTTCAAAACCCCTTTCCATTTGTATCGAGAGTCTGTCACGTTCTTGAAGTCCGTTTTCGGCGTCGCCAGATATCCTGTCCTCTTCCATCGAGTGATTAGAGTCCATTGCTGAACTTGACCTGTTTTCCATCCTTTCAGCTAATCTTTCCATCACATTATTCAACCTATCGATACCTCCGTCGGTTCCATGATCATTGCAATCAACGTCCATAACCGAACCTGATCTTCTCTCCATTTCAATTTCTTGCGATCTTTCCTTCAGACTTTGACTCCGCTCGCTACTCACTCTATCGATTCTACAACGGTCCATATCATTGACGTTCGATCGCTCTCCATTTCGGCCATGAATTCTTTCAAAGTCTTGTTGTTCCCGTTCCACTCTGATACTCTCAGATTCCATTCTCTCACGTTGACGAGCAACGTAGCTTGCCAAATTTAGAGTTAAACTGGCTAGATCACCACCAGGACCTTTACTCTGGAGTAAATTCTCCATGAGGAATGGTGACGTCGTCATAGCACTCTGTTGCAAGTTTTTCAGCATTGCTGCCGACGACGGGAACATCACACAGAAATCTGCTATTCTCCTAGTACCGTTAATCTTTGGATGTTTAAATTAAAGAACACAAAGGATTAACCACTCACGATAAAGGCTCATGTTCGTTACCCTCTTAGCTATTCATATCACTTGTAACAATTTAATGATTTATCAAGTTTCACTGACACACGTCGCGTTTTTCTTTTATTTTTGAAAAAAACCCGGCAACACAAAAGCACTGAAAAATTTGAAAAACCTAATCACTGCACTAGCTATGACCTCTTCAACTTACACCTATCTAAGGGATGAAATGTAAACGGACAAGGACTATTATGTGCGGTGCGATCGCTCAACGGCGGAATGTGAACTGGCATAAGCACAGGGGGCTCGCAACGTGAGCTGCGAGCAACCCCTGAACGAAAGCCACAAAAGCGTAGATCGAACCCCCTCTGTCGTTCCACCTTCCGCCCCCTTGGCAACCTCCCGCCCCAAGGTGAGATAATACAGACTATAAGCTGGGCGATTCGGGGTTTGGCTTGCTTGGTAATGCCGTAATAAAATCATACTCCCATCAAACGGCACTGCACACCCCCTTAAAGGGAGAGGTACGGAAAAAGCTTCGAGATTCGCATTCCTTTACTCGCCGATTGGATTTTATTTGACGAAAGCTCACCATAGTCGACCAATCCTGTTTCAAGCTTAACTCCGAAGCCACACCCTTTTTTGAGGGTGGAAAGTAGGGATGAACTCCAGAGTAGAACCGTCTGTAGTGGGGAAAGGGGTGAGTCTACACCCTTATCAAGTTTATTATCTACCCCCTGTCCTCTGTACGAGGGCGTTTTATGCCACGAGATTTTCTTGTATACTCGTTCGACGAAGGGAGCTTTTATTTTATGGCGTCGAAATGCATTGCCGACTAATACACGGCCTACTTCAAGACGTTATCTAGCCATTGCCTAGCCGATGTTAGTATTATTCCCAGGATCTTCTACCTTCGCGATTCTCTTGCCATTAATTTTTACTACATACTCTTCTCGCAGAATTTGGTACTAGTATATATATTCGACTGAATAATTTCATCCCTCAAAAAGTTATCCTCGATAAGTATATAGACCGAATGTTTGTATCGTGAGATTGAAAGTATAAAACTCATTTTTCTACATTATCAAATTTCGTATCATGAAAGTCTGGCTAACTGGAAAAGTTTTATCACGCAAGGCTTTGACATTTTTTCCTCTACCCCCGCACCCACTACAGGGGTATATAAATATCTCATCAACCCTGCAGAATCGAAAAGGTTAAATTTCATAAGATTCAGTTTCCGGTTATAGTTTCGAAATATCTTTCAATAACAGCTTTTTTAATTTATTTAATTTTCGAGTTATGTAGATATATCTCTGAAATACGTGGCAGGTTACATTGCACCGAATTTTATGGGGTATGAGTGACCATTTTACGGGGATTCAACTATCGTTGAATTTGTTACCACAGTATTATAAGCGTAATAATAGGTAGGTATTCCGATTCCAGTATTATTACATCGTTTCTGTGATATATGTAGGTATATAGACCGGTGAACCAACCGACGAACCCTAAACGGGGGGTAGTTCGTTTAGGTGAAATAGCGTCTATTAGATGGTAGGTATATCCACTTTTTCTTACTACTGCGACTATCCCCCAGGATCCCTAGCAACCCTCATCTACCAACCAATGAAAATGTTCCAAAATCCACCCCTGTCAGAGAAGTGGGGCTTTGGCCACACCCTATTCGGAATTATACCTACCTCGTCGACGTCACGACTTATCACCCTCTTGCCGAGGGAAAAAAATAATGAAATGAACATCGGGCGGGAATCGGGAATTATTATAAGAGCAGGCGGGCGTACTGGCAGGCTGAAGTTGGTTTCGTTAGCTTATATAAGCCGCGGCCTGGATGGCAGATGGAAGAGGGATGAGGAATTGGTCGGAGGGGCTAGAGGGGACGGGGTTGAGTGAAAAGAGACCGAATCGTATATACATATATACAAGGGAGGGAAACGAAAACGATTCATTTTACCAGAGAGGGATAATTATTCATTCTTTTAACGAGAGAAATTCTAAGGGTGCAGATTTAAATGTGATTTTAATCATTTTTATTCGAATTAGGCACCCCCATATACAGGAGATTGAAAACTTTCCCACATTATACTACATGATGGAATAAAAAAATTTTAAAAAATTGAAAAAATTTCTCCTTCCTCATTCTTTTATCGTACTCCTTTTTTTTTTTTATTACAGGGTTCTCGGAGTCTTTACCTCAAAAATGTCCATGCCTATAATAGCTATGATATTACCCCCTATATACGTTATACGTTATAAAGATGAGCATTGGGATGAGGTTTTATTTGACCAAATCTATAACGCGATATAATCTATAACCAATATGCTATATTTCATTATACAATTGGTTATTATTATACGTATTTGATGCCGCATTATCGTCGGAGAAATAACTAATAAAGTTGATTTCACGCTCGATTCGACGCATTCAACGCATTCGAAGAATATGAGCTTCCCGCTACTGCTGTATACGTATACGTATATATAACTACCTATATCAGATATAAACGTATGTATATATATATGTGTATCAATGTATGTATATCTATATAAGAGGTATAAGGCTCAAGCGTCATGTGTTTATAACTGCCCCCTATCAGTATAATATTATTACCGTCCCCGCTGTACGGCATTACGTTTTGCTTCTCACTTATATATTGCGGAATATATTATTACCAGTGATTCACGGTCCTGCTATAATTTGACAGAATTTTTATTTAACACTCGATAAATTATTACTACTGAATATCATACCAGCCCAAAGTGATAACGTTATGTGATATAAACTTGAAATATTTTTTAAATCACAGCTTGCTGTACCGGAGCACAAGAGAAGTGAAAAAGAAAAATTGTAGTACCCCTCGTATTTTGATTCAAAAAATGCTAAGACCATGATAATGTCGAGAAGATGTATGCCTATTCATAAAATCTTGTACGAATTAAAACTGTAAGTAAGTTCATCGCGATGTGAATGACGATCAAACGAGCGAAAGGATCGATGCTATAGAATTATAGTAGACCGTCATTTCTACTTTTGCTGGTACAATGAAGACGTATTGAGTAAATTCTGAGAGTTTTACTGGTCTAGGTATATGGTGTGGTTGTGTGTGTAAATTGACACCTTGGAGTCACACGTTGGCGTTACTGCTCGATGCCCAAGCCACCCCCTCCCCCAAGATTGCTTTGTTTGGGAAACACACAGAATGGGGAAGAAAAGCACGCGAGGGAAAAGAACAAGACGATAATAACAAAGCAGGAAAGAAAGAGGCAAAGGAGAAATCCAATATCTCGCAGAAAAATTGGAACTGCAGTCCTGTTTGTGATATACCAACCGACGAATCATTCGTTCACCGATATACTATTAGTTTCTATGGCAACACACCGCACTGACATTATTACACCCTACCAGTCAATCCCATTTTTTATTTTATTTTTTTAGAAATTAATTCAATAAATGGATTTGAAATTTTTGTTCACGAGGAGATAAGCAGCATTTTATAACGAAGCTATTTCTGGGGTGAAAGAAATGTTCAGAATCAAGGGAGGTTTTGAATAATGAAATTGCATTTTAAAAAATAGAAATGGAATAAAATTTGGAATCGTTTTTATGAAAATAAAAATATCGCGGTGATTTGCTTTGGGGATGCGGGTTTGAACCGTATATTGTGTAGTTAAAGATCGTTGAATTTAATGAAATCATAAATATCATCCGACACAATTAACTCGGAGGGTCGTAACTCAGTGTACCTGCGGTGATTGCTGTGCGTGGTGGACCTTTCCACACTCTGCGCTGCAGGGTGTGCCTTGTGTGACACTTGGCGACCCTCGGACCCGCACTTCGCGGCCGACGCACCGGTGCGACAAAGTTGGCGATAACGCGTTTGAGGTCGAGCCAGAGAGAGACGGCCGCGCCGAAGGGTTCGTGTTAATTAATATCACGTCACGCGCCCTGCGCGGCTAAATTCTGTCTCCGTGTTCCACGTCTCACCCTCAAACCATCCCCTAGTTTCCTTTCCCTCAAATGTTTGTCGCTAAACTCTCCATACCTCTTAGTTATCATGAATTCTCAAATTTCATGCAAAAATTGACTATTTGATTTTCCCAAAACGTGAAAACTTACTCCTTGATTATGCCGAATTTCTTTCGGTCAACGTTTCGAGCTTACGTTAGAACGTTCTGCGTAATTTGAATGTATTTAGGGTATAATTTAGTTCCAAAGTCCCGGCTTGCTCGTTGATTTGGTTCACAATGGAATATCCTGTGTTTGCGGTCTCTGAAATTCGGCATCGCTCCTCGACGAGCGGAATAATCTTGAGTCCACTCGTTTCTCAAGTGGGGTTTTCCCCAGGACTTACGGGTAAGGGGGGACGAACGGATCCTGGATTGATATGGGCTCCCATCGCGTGCGACGATCACTCTTTCGATCCCGTCGAAGGGATGAACACAGTAGCTAACAAGTGGGTTTGGCCAATGAGCCGAAGGACTGGGCACAGCTGTGTTCGTTATTATCTCGTTTGCGATTTCGTTTTAATTTCAAGCGGCGAACGTTCGACCTAAGAGTCGGATAGTCAAGCAAATTTGAATATAAAATTACGCTAAAATTTTATCAAAAAAGTGCGCAGCTCTCTGTACGAAATCATGATTGAAATTAAATTTTCGTAATCAGCTAATCTATCGATTCCTATGCCATTCTTATCCGTAGTCCCTCGAATTACGATAAGTATAAACGTCGATGCGTTGGCTCTTTTCAACATCGGGATCGGAAGTCGAGATGTAACTATACGATAAATCCGAACACGAGTGAATAGAGATGGATAAAAAAAAATGGAATAAAATCAATCGAGGAGTCTGCTTGTGGTCCAGACTCCATGGCATACCGATGCTTAGGGGATGAAAATCTGGTTTAGGGATTGGGGGCAGTTATCGTATGCTGCGTATTGCTCCTAATCGTTCGTTGGATTGGGGATCAGGAACTAGGGAAAGAGGGAAAGAGAAGGCTGGAAATCGTGACCGAACCAAAAGTGGACGCAAAAGTTGTAGAAGGACGGCAAACACGAGCCGAGAGAACGGCCAAATAGAGAGAGAGAAAGAGAAACAGAGAGAGAGAGAGAATGGAGCCACGGTGCCCAGGGTACCCAGGGTGCCCAGGGTGCACTGGTGTTTTTGACAGGCCGATGAATTGAATAATCGCAAGTCGAGTCGTGGGGGCCCGCCGAATCTCAGTTCGCTCTCTTTGTATGTGTATATCTATATAGGTATATACACATCTCATATACACAGGGTGATCGTTTTAAATACGGTAACATTCGGCTACCGGAAACTCCATGTAACAAATAGAAGTTTAATATGAAAATCACGTATTGAAATCTTTCATAAATACGATTAGACATTTTTTTATTAGTTCTCTCTATGACATTTTTCTAATTTTGAGTTATCCTAGCTTTATTTTTTCGCTTTCCTTGACCTGAAAAAAAAATAAAATAAAAAAAAAAAACGATGTCTCGTTTGAAAATAATCCCTCTGTATATAAGTCCACATGGAGATGGAGATATATGATCGTAACACACACACGAAGGCAAGTGAGTGACTTATATACTGTTATATATATACAGGTATATATGTATATGTTTGGAGATATGGGGTTTTGTATATGTATACCTACAGGTTTCATTTTATTCTCCTCAATTTTACTCCCCGCCAGCTTGAGTGTGGAGGAATCGCATTGATCATACGAAAAACTTTTGCTTCTTCGTAATAATGTTGCGAAAAGGTTGCGTCGTCGATTTTCGTATACTTCGAAGCTTGCAGGGGTATCAGCCATCTTGGAACAACAGACTCGTGCCAAAGTTAATAGTACTAAAGAGATTTATGGAGACCTTCCATAAGTTATTTATTTCGACACGATATTCACCTCCAAATTCTTTTATTTCTTTTTTTTTTTTTTTTCTTATCTATATAAAAGTTATATTAAATTCAGAACTCAATTTTATTCTTGATCTTAGATTCTTTTGCTATTTAATTCATACTTCGCTTACATATTGAATCAATAAACGTCGAGGAATAACAAAATAATAATTTTTCTACTGTTTTTTATTTCAAATATTATTAGATGTCAGAGATTTTGGAAAAGCTTAATTTACAAATATCTTTTCAGTCCGTCACCTTCGGGACAAGTCCGTCAACGATTTTACGCCATTGCAGGAAGTCTTTTTCGTCAGTTCCACGCAAGAAGAAAGAAGCAATATTCCCCCTTTTAATTTGCTTAATTTATTAATTCGTTCGAGCCGCGGGGTTTGAAAATTACGCGGTTCAACAGTTCGTAAGCCATGAACGGCGGTCCGCCACGTGGCCTCCTTCGGGGCACCGCGGCTTCTGTTTTCAACACCCACCGCTGTTGGGGCCGAAAAGATGAGGGTCAACCAAGGGAAACACCCTGATCCGATCATTCATGGTGTTGCGAAAGCACAGCCAGGCAAATCCATTCCTCGAGATCTCTTCTTTTTTTTTCTGATCAAGGTTTGGGACTAATTGATGAACTTTTTTGTTGATTATTCTTCAATTATATAGAAAAATGAATGAATCCGTGAAAAATTTGTCTGTTAATCTTGCGTTTCGAACAATTAGTAAAGGGGGGAGAAAAAAAAGTAAGCATGTCTGCCTGCGGGCCCACCATCGAACGGATAGTCGCCTCTCGATTTTCCTGAACGCACCACCACCATCACCATCCTGGTTACACGCGGACAACGAAGGGTAGGCTTACACGAAGGGATAAGTGAGGAGTGAAGGTAGAACCACCCGAGCCTTCGTAGCGCCTGCGTTTGACGTTGATACTGCGATAAGATGAAAGAGCTTCGACCTATGAACCGACGGTTTATGCTATATAATGTCTACGTAATCGTGCGTTATTGTGTCTATATTCGACGATCGGTGAACGAAACTTTGACTGCTTGTTTCTATTTGACAGAAATCGAAAAAATTCTTATTGGGTTTACCACCGGTGAAAAAAAAAAGTCAATTTCTTATCCAACTTCTGATCGTTGCTAATTGTTTAATATTGACGATGGCTTTTCAAACTTGTGCTACTAGTTGTTAAGTTCTTTTGTTCATCAACCGAAGGGCATTTTTTGTTTTTCTAATTTTTTTTTAATTTTTTTTTTTTTTTTATCTACGTTATTCTTTGTTGGGCTTCAGTTGCAGGGTGAAATTTGCTGCAGGAAAAATGCACCGTTCCCTAGTCTACGCAGATATAACATCAACGTATATATAACTACGGTGTTGGTATTCTACTGGCCATCTCTCCTAACAGGGTCGCTCGAGGCTGACAGAAAATTTCATCTGGATACCTCGACCTCGAGTTGAACCGATCCTGTGATAGACTCGTCAATTAACGAACGAATTTCATACTTTTTTTTTGCGTAATTTAAACACAGGCTTTTTATTTTTACGAGGTAAACGCTGGGAAACGACTATACTATTGTTATATATTTCAAATGATTTTGAAATTGCTTTTGTAATGAAAGACCGGCCATTAGGAATAAATATATAAATGAATCCGTACCCCGTTATTTAGCCAAAAAAAGACTATTCGATCTGCAATTCATGGCAGTAATCGTAGTCCGAAAAAATGTATGATTTTGATTTCTGAAGAGGAAATATCTGGAGGCTGCTAATGCCTAAATTTCGGTAATTGTTGATCGATGGCATTCATCGGTTGTCCAAGTTTCATGTTGATGTGGGCCTTAGGATTTCAGAACTAACAGTCACGAACACGCGTGCTGTGTGTCAATGGCACGCTACCTTTACGAGGGCGGTCACGTGTCGACGAAAGCTCAAGGGTAGCCCGCGCAACGCTTTCGATCTCGTACCCTATTATTTATCTTCTTGTAGTCTTCGAGTACTCTGCTTGTAATTCTACGCAATTGTTATACTTAAAGCGTGTCCTCTATGTATATGGCTTTGACGTAGGGATGAAAGCTGCGTATAATATTTATATGGGGATGAGAATTCATAGGTTGAATGGTGTGTATATAGGAGATGGAAAAGATGTTGAATTTTGATTTTATCCATTATTTCGATAAAGTTTTCTATATTATTTATATCTAGATCTGTGATAGTTATTTCGCTTTTGACCGTGCAGAACGTTATTAAAGTTATTCGGTTGACTATGATTTGCTTTGGGATTTCTCAAACTACTCAATTTACGATCTACCCTAGCTCCTCGAAGCTCTGTCACCGCGTGGCAATTATACACTCGAAAGTTACAATGCCAAAATTATTCAACGCTTTATACCCAAACCCAAGCACTAAAAACTTTTCGGGACATTAGCGATCTTGTCTCTGTATTAATTCGGGTTTCTCCATCCCCCTTCCCCCCCCTCTGCCTCGTGACTTCTCGCGTCTCTCTATGCCTACTGGACAATTCTCTCTACCTGCGGTGAACAGGTATGCAAATTCGCGTACATTTAGCTACGTGCGCGGCTACGTTCTACCTTCCTTTACTCCCGTAAGCTTTGGTATAACAGGGGGTTGGTTGTTGGTAGGTAGAATATAGGTATATACGCGTTTATACGTATATATATATATATATATGTACGGTATAAGGCGGTAGGTACTGGTTTTAATTACAGAATTATACAAAAGCTATTTATTACCAAGGAAAGCTGCAGGGAACCCAGCCTTAATTGCTTAATCGAGTGGATCTGATAGAAATATTATTCTGATACAAAGGGATCCTTTTTAGTCAGATATAATTAATGTAAAATATCCATATAATTGCTCGTTGATATGTTCCTGCATCTGTTCTTGTTGCTTGCGTCGTTATATATACCTGGTACGTTAATTCTGCCGGGATATCACATCTCTGCTTATATTTATTTACCCCATTTAATTTACCCTCGCATGTTTTTCATCAGACGAGTCGCACAGGTATATCGTATGAAATATTATACTAAAACCTTTGGCGCTTTGAACCTTTAAATTTACCTAAAATTTAACTAATTACCTATTTATTAAAATATCATAGTATTTTTTTTTTTTTTCTCTCTTTCTCTATCTTTTTTCAGAATATGGACATACAGATGTCGTAATTTATTTATCTTCTGGTTTTGGAACCCCCATAGAATAAGGAGAGTATAAAGCTTTTGAAAACCAGCCAAGGACGAGTTGTGTTAACACTAAACATGGGTATTTTGGTAAAGTGTGAGTAGATGGCACGAGGCATAGTGTATATGTGTCTCTGTTCAATTTGAACCGAGTTAGAAGAGTGTCAATAACAGTCAGCAGGCCGTAAGCGAAATCCTGCAGAAGGCCTTGCAAAGGACCCTCGGCGGAGTCCACAGCTTGCAACCCTCGTTCTCACACATTGACTGAATTTCTTTATCCTCCACTTTTCTTCAGCCTGAGGCGATCATCTGTGTAGCTGCGTAACAAGATAAAATTGTTTAACAATTTAACCCCCCTCACCCCTGCGCCCGTAAAAAAAAAAACAATAATTTTTCTACCCTGATGTCGAAAGCATGTTATAAGAACCGTAAGTTTCTTAGCTTTCGTAACGGGCCGTATCAACCCTTATCAACGTTTTTGTACAACCCATAAGACTAAACCTTGGGGGGGAAAAAAGTTTTGATAAGAAAAGTGGATGAGCTGCGTTTGAAATAGTTGTCATATTACTTGTGCTTATTAGAGAACGATATCTCGACCACAGTAAGCTAAAGCGTTGCAATAAAATGCTCGAGCTCCACTGCAATACCAACTTGGCACCCTGCTGTTTTTAAGCGTTGGTGACTAATTGGTGATGTCGACGCCAGGCGTTGAATTTTCCCCCTTTTCACCCCTGCCGCTCAGCCTCGTCACCCCTCGCCAAAGTACCTACTAGGTGTAACTCCCCGCCGGTTGTTATTACTACAGTATATATATATATGTGTGTGTGTGGATTATATGTGTATATATCTAAACTTACACATACATTTATATAATATATCTGTAGGTACACATACAATATACATATATGATATTACGCGGAGGTACGAGAGGGATGGAAAATTCATTTAAAGTAATTAGTGAGACTGAGACAATGGGTAGACCCTTCATAGAAGGCGTTAGTTAACACTCAGTTATTATATTATAATAAGCCAGAGGCATACAGTGATTCGAAATTAGTCCTGACTCCTGTTACCGAAGTATAGAATTTTCACATTTTATAAAAACAACAATTTCTTTTAATTGATGCTGTTCTTCATTGTTAAAAGACCTTAGAAATTAGCAGAAAAAATTAAATAAAATAATAATAATTTACTAATGCACTTTCGGGCCTTGGCCTCCTATATAACGGGACTGACAGGATCATATGAGTCTCTAACAATGAAATTGACGACGCATTGCCATTGGGGTTTACCCCATTTTTAGGGAAAAAAAGAATTGATGAAAAAAGTGAACAAAAAAGGGAAATAAATGTGTAAAAAAATGGTAGAAAACCCGATTTCCCACCCCGAAAAAGGTAGCATAGCTCTTCTATTTCTTTTTTCTAACACGATTTCAGAAACGACGGAATTATACCGCCCACTTGGATATTTTTTTTTTTTCTATTTTTTTTTTATGATTTTTTTTTCTTTTTCATTCACTTTCCAATGGAATATTCTACGGCTATTAACGTATGGAAGTCTTTGTCAAATGGCCTTGGTCATCAGTCATTTCTTTATACTTACGACTATAATATGAAATAATAGAATTATGGAAGAGCATAATACCCTGCATGGTAGGCTATACGCTAGTGCCCTTCCTTCGTGACATGCAATCGAGAATTTTATTATGACACATTACCTGTCATTGACATTACAGATGTAATACTCAAAGCCCCTATCTTAGTAAGTCCACATACATCCATACATACCTTTCGTCGATTTCATCAGACCTTTAGATTTAATGAAAGAAATATTTATTGATTAATAATATGTTACATAATTCTCCATAACATTTTTATGTATTATCCGAATTTACTTTTCTTAAATGCACTATAAATGAGCTGTGATGATATTGTGAGAAATATTGAATGGGGGAGCTTTTGTGTGGTTTGTAATACAGAGGAGGTAATCCTATATCAAAAGCTCATGGTTCGTAAGAAACGTGCAATTATCCCCATTACTTATTTCTCTATGCACTAGGTATCTGGCTACATTTCGATTAAGTGCTGCACTAGCAAGGTTCTGGGTTCACCATATATATTTAGAACTGATGTGTATAACGCATGCTGTATTGGTTTAGGTGAAAGCTGCATCGTGTCGAGTTACCAAATTGCGAATTCTGTCACTGTGCTAATTGGAATCACATTTATACGTCTGCAGCTCTAGCTGTATCAGAATAACAAAAAAAATCGTTAACATTGATGTTCGAAATTGTGATACAGCGCTCCCATATTGAAATGAAATCGATTTTTTAGATTCTAGAAAAGAAAATACGTTTTTCCCATAAAATTTTGAAGATTGGCCCGAATTTTATAAAGCCCCTAAAAATATCATCGGTATATATAATACCATTTATTGTTCGAAAGTAAATAAAATTCATTCAGTTTCCAATCGCATTTGGGCCTCAAGCGTAACCCGGGACTACTAAGGCCCACTAAAAGGCACGCTCCACTGTTTGACCAAGCTGAGCAAACATAAACTAACATAGCGTGTATACATGTGGCCGATCTGAAAGTGCCTCAAGCTTTGTTGTGGGCAAACATTTTAACAGGATTAAACCACACTTATAGGGGCTAATCTGTACAAATAATACGATGAGAAATCGTTAGTTTATTGAGTAGCTGTCATAAAATTGTCGGATTAAATAAACTCCGATGAAAATCGTTGCTGTTTTAAGGTATTATCATATTTTCTTAAGACTCATCCGGTTCAATCAGCGTTTTACGATCTTCTGTGATCTAGATTCTATTCTTTGGGTTGAATTCTGTAGAGCTTCAGGTACACACGTGGGAAATTTTCAAAATCGTGTTAAAAATACAAAATTAATTTTAAAATGAAAATATTCTCTCAGGATGAATGGTAAAGTTCTTTCATTTCACCCTGTGCGCAAATAAACTTATTTACAATTACTAATTTGAATCTAAGCCTGACCCCCCCGCGTGTCTACTGTTTGACTTTTTCAACGTCTGCTCGCTACACCATCGAAATATTCATTATACATTCAAAATATTGTCTTTGCACACAAACCCCACGTTTGCATATTGCAAAGGGTTACTTTTTCGTTACATATTTACTTACGTCACTGCTTTCTGTGTGATAGTTGACATGCATTCGACGAGAACATAATATATACCTAAATGTATGTCAATGTAACACGTCAAGCGAGACACATTTGAAAATATGTCAGTATGTGCAATTGCATATATAGGTATAAGCTCGCAAATGTCTAGAACGAAGAAGTACTCTCCCCTAATGTCTTTTGTGTTAAAAAAAAAAAGAAAAAAAAAATTCGTAAACTGTGTCAGCCCAGAAGCCTTGTTACATTTGTGCTGCAAAACGATTGCTGTACGTCAAGAATCGTCACGATGTTAAATCGGAAAGGCATGGACCCTATTTTCAACGGATTTCGTTCGCTTTTCGACTGCACAAGGCCCAGAAGGCAGCCTGCGATGTAGAACGAATTAGTATCATTAGTATCCATGTACCCAAGGCTCACCATCGTGCAAAAATAACCATACGTAACCCAAAAGTGCAGTCCGTATATAGTAGAATCCATGATAAATAGATGCTGTTTGGTTCAGTGTCGAAGGTCGTAAACGTCCGATAGATACAGACAAAGTTTAAGGCAAGAATCTTTTGCATACCGCAATACGCCATTAAAGGTTCATTTTCATCGAATTTCCATTCAAGATATCGGCGTTCGTTTTTCGCGGCACCTTTATACTCTGTAATATTGTTCACGTTTCTCAATTGTTCGTCATTGTTACATAGCAAATAAGACCAGACGTCGACCAGGTCACAACTCACAGTCGATGACGGATCATTTCTGATCAGGGTAAGTTACGAACTGAAATCCATACTATGGACCATAGGCGAACGATGATGGATTATGGTAACTAGGAAACTTGATCGACCGACTTGCGTCGGCTACCTTTACGCCAGATTTAGACGACAGAATTCATTGTCAAAATTCTGATTCTACCCCTAGATGGGCACGTACCTAACTGTCGACAAGATAATAGAATTATATTTCCTCAATTTTATGGGAAATCTGTTTCAAAGAATCAGCTCACATTTCTGCCTTTTCATTTCGCGAGTAATTTCATTCGTTCTTGTAAGTATCGTATAACGCTTTTGATGACCGAGAATACTAAAGTACCAGATTACCGATAATTCGACTATTCCAATGGCTAAAACATTGAGGTATTATAAACTCGACCACGAGACCCAAATAACCGATTAATTGAGAACGTGGGACCTAATTGCTTCGGTATATCGGATGTGTAGATATTCGCCCACTAATCAATAGTGGACCATATACGTCGAAGCTTGACTCTGATCGTGAGCGTCTATTAGGAACCCCCGCAGTCTCACATAGTGATATATGTGATCCGTTCATGTCTTTTTAGATAACGTGAATTTTTCGGGAATAGGATTTTAATCATCCTGAGTTAATCATTGTGTCAATTATGTTTCAGATATATTGAAATTCTTTAGAGTTATAGCGATGGTATAAGTTCGTTAAGTGGTAACGATCATAGCTAAGCTTTGACTGATCCTTATAGCGAATGAATACTTAACCAGACAGAGGATAAATGAACCCTCGTTAAATTTATTCATTTATCTTAACGCGGCGACATCCGCTTTGCTAACGATACCAGATTTCACCGATTTACTAGCCCCGTGTCGAAGCGATCACACGTGCCTCTTCTCTGTGACGTCGTCCCATGTTCCCAGGCAGAATCAAAAAGAAAAAAAAAAACTACGTATTTATACCCGTACGTGTATCCGCAATGACGTTGGTGAGAAATAACAAACGATCTTAAAATCGGCGAGTCACGACGTCGACGACTTTGCTTTAGAAATTGAAATCGTCAGTTTCACAGCGTGGTTCCGATCGCAATGCAATCCAGGGTGATATTCGGGGTGATTCGAAGGGGCTAGTTATAGGTAGGGGTGCTTCGGTTCTAACGCAATAATAGAAAATGACGTTCACTCTCAAACCCAACAATTAGTCGCCTGTTTGTGCCCGTGATTAACGACTTCTACATTTTAGCAACGCCGATCGTGAACCACCTCGTTCGCCGCTATTTTAAACAGAAAGAGTTGCCCAGGCAGCAAATGCTTGGATCCATTAGCGGCCGTTATATTCATCATCCGTAATTTTTTTTTTTTTTTTTTCAAACCCAGAACGAGCTAGGGGGATACATTCGTTATCCATAACGCTCATAATCGCGGTAGTTTTTTTTTATTTTTTATTTTTTTATTTTTATTATACCAATCTTTGTCCCTAAGTCACTGAATTCAGCACTGCACATTTCGTGATATTAATTAAGGACATTTCTTTTCATTATACCTTATTAATTCATCTCAATACATCGCGATTCGGATTTCAAGGTTTTGCCAATGCAGGTTTTTCCTTCCATTGACCATCAGGAACAAAAAAAATATTGATCAAAGATCCAGCTTTTTGGTGACGTAAAAAAATCGACGAACTCGTTTATGCATAGAAACTACAGCCTTGTGTGAATATAAAATAATAGTAGGCATTCACTTGGACGTTTTTATCTCTTAATTTTTCTACCCTCGTTATTGTCGAATCAATAACCAGAAAGTAGAGGTAATATTGGCTGGGTGTTATTTCACTTTTTGTAGAATTTAATTGAAATTTCATTGGCCATCGAACGAACGGTTGAAACTTGATTTAATTTTTCCGGGTGAAAACGATTACCTTCAATCACACCCACGATATCACACCTAGTTTATCAGTTTTTATTCATTCCTGAAGCTACAATCAATTTTTTTTTTATGACGCTGCCGCATCTCGTCAGTCAAAGTGCGACTATATCAAGTTGATATTTTATAATTGTTATCGGGTTCAATGGGGTGAATTTAATCTACTCTTACAATAGAGAGAAGAATCACAGTGACGGGAAGAGTGTTTCTTATTTCTCATATTCAACCGGAAGCAGAGATTCGAACGTATAGAAGATATATAAGGAATACATGATACAGAAAATGGGAAAATTGGAAAAATGAAATTAAAATGTGAAGAGAGGAAGTGATGAGATTACGCGCGAATGAATGATTCGAAACTTATTTAATCGGATATTAAAATGAGAGTGAGAAAAAAAAAGAAAAAAAAAAAAGAACCAGGTCTTCGGTATTCGCCATCTTGCGTGGACGATCACGGAGAGATTGCGTGAGGCGTGTGATGCCGGGTGGGAGCCGCGTGGCCAAATGATAATCTCTTCGAAATTTTCTTTCATTTCACTTTATTATCATATTATTAAAAAGGATCTCCGTGAAATGTTATTAAAATCGTTTAAACGCCGCGTGTCACGGATCACCATTGTGATTTAATTTAATAATATTAGGCGCGAATCCCTCCGTACTATGATATAGGGTTGGGGCCTTTTGCTTTTGTTTAAGCTCTGCTAGAGGGATGACACCCTTACTGATAGACGCGTGTCACAGGTGAGAAAAACGCTATAGCTGCTCATATGATACTCGAAAAAACGTATTCAACCACTGCTTGACGTGCGGGTTGTGAGCCAACTTATTGGACACGCTGAGGGTATTTCAACGTTCATATCCATACAGTTACGTATTGTATCCTTGCTCCTGGACCAGGTGCACTTTTTATAACATATATCTCCGAAAATTATACGACTACGGTTTAAACTGACCGATTTTTATTCTCTAAATAAAAATATATGAATAAACAAATTTTTAAAAAATCGCCAACTCATATTGTTAGTTTTTTTCTTAGTCCTTTCATCTCTCTCAATGTTTCGGAGTAAAAATTCACTCCTCAAGAGTGAAAATCATGTCACTCCTAATTCCACTGCGATAAACGTATGAGATTTCACTCTTTTGGAGTGAGATTTTCACTTTTGGTATAGTTGCACGATTTTCATTCCAAGAAATTTATAAAGATAAGATTTTGAAATAGATTCTCATGGAGTGGTGGTCCAGCGTTTTAAGACTCTTGCGTTGTTTTTTTTTTTTTCTTTTCCTTTTCTCTAAATCCTTCAGCAATCCTTCGTATCATAGAATAGTATAACGTAGACTGTAGAGAACACGCCGACTATTATGGGTTAAAGAATGGGTATATTTTCCGCTCGGTAAAGCACAGTCTATGGGTAACCCAGCCCGCCATGACAATAGGCCCTATAGGGAGAAGTTACCAATGGGCCCCAATAGGCCCAAATGGATCCCAATGGGCCGAGGTGTCAACTAGTTTGTTTCGTTTGGGTGGTCTAAAAGCTGCTCCTTTTTTTTTTTTTTTTTCCATTCCTTTTTTCTTCTTTCAAGTAGGGCTCGCCGATCAACAAAGGGTTAGATCTAGGCGTGAAGACACATTAAAACATTGCCTCGACAAAATATACTACTACCATATTAGACCCACGAATTCATGAGTTTGAATATCTCAAATATCACACGTAATATCATACTCGCTGTATAATTTGCAGCGATACTTTTTTCCAATTAATTTTCAAGACAAATTGACAGTTGAAAATAATTCGTCACAAGAAAATGGACCAAAAGTGAGATTGGAAGAGATAATGGAAAGGTTGATGTTATTATTCTTGATCATTGATCGTTTCGATTGGGGAGTCAGTTTTTAGTCGTTAAAAAGAATGAAAGAAAAAAAAAAAAATCGTCGTGGTTTGAAAAGGCAGATTGAACATGTTGGATCATTATGGCCTTTACCTCTGAGAGCCAAACAAGGAAAGTAAAGGCTCGAGGTAGGTGCGAGGAGAATAGATAGCTGAAGTATTAATCCGGTGTCAGGACAAATGTATTTTTCAAAATTTCAACGCTCTATTCTATGCTCCAATAGTTAATACGAAACCATTAGTCAAACGTCGGGTTCTGTGCACACGAAAGAGAAATTTCGATTTTAAATCGCTACATTTATCATGCAAGCAGGCGCATATGACACCATTCTCATTTTATTTTATTTTTTATATTTTCAACCCTTTATGCCACTACGCGATCACGTTCATATTTATGTATCTATCATAGGCACTTACATGCATATACCTATATAAGCGATTATTTAACGTATGTAAGCATATAGGTATACGTATGTAATGAATATGCACATAAAAATTGAAGGAAAAAAAGAAAAAAATCAAAATTAGTCATGTATTATGTATAAAGGTGTCTTTATTCAGATATTGCAAAAAAATAAAAAGAAAAAAAATTTCACGAGGTTTTTGCGGTTCAGTACGATGTAATATTTTTCCTTTGTTATTGAGGTCGCCCTACCTTGTACTGACTGCTCATACCTATATCCTTCAATAAATATAATATAAGTATACAAAGCTTGGTATAGGTATACCTTATAGAGCTGATCCTATGACTCCCATAAAGTACGAATCCATTCATTCGATCTCGTAAACATGCTATCAGGAAATAATATAAAATATAGTAACGTGGGATTGAGGTTATTTCGTGCCCACACTGTGCACGTCGCATTAAAGGTATTGACGTCCATATATATATATATATATACACCATATACCTATGGAGAAATCGGGCGAGTTGTATTAGGTCACCGACTGCTCGTAAATTGCTTTTTTTTTTTTTTCTATCCATTCGTGGATATTTATTTCCCTTTTAGCTATATATAGTCGTATACCTAATAATCAAATACATTACGGATCTATTACTATGAAATACCGCAACAGATGCAAAATCATTGTACCATTATACCTATAGTTGAACAATTTTACGTGATAGTATACACACCTACACATGTATCTACCTTGCTCAACCTGATATCGATATCAGACATTACAGTGCTTTAGCTTTAGCCAGAAATTCAACGAACTGATAATCTTTGATCTCATCTTTGATATAGAAACAGATAGTAATATAATTATCGGTGCATAAATTAATTAAGATATGTTATATCGTGAATTAATTAAACCGTCGATCTTAAGCGAATTTAATATCAAAACTCTGTTTTGTGAATCACGTGAAATCGAAGTTACAGATGTTTGAATTTAAATTGAAATAAATTAATATGGGGTGGGATACTATGTGGAAAAAATATCCTGTGAAAGGATCTTTACGACAGAGATGACAACGTGTCTTTACGACGATCATCTAACCCTTGCTTATACCCGAATGAAAATGGGTACGTTAATAAATAACGTCAATATCCTTGCTACGTACGTCTTGTCCCATGTTGAGGGTTCTGAAGAGGAAAATGTACCCCAATTATTATACAAGCAAATGTGTAACCAGCGATATGGAAAAGTGTTGAACAGTTTAACAGTTCAAGGTATGGTTACCCTTCAACCTAATATTATAACAGTGTTCAAACACGTTAGCTTGAAATTTTGATTCTTACAAGTGGCGCACGACCGAACGAGAATAAAATAACTAGGGTCAGAAAATATAAGAGATTCTACCGACAGACGATGTCTGATTTATTTATCGAATCATAAATTACCAGGGCAACAATACGACGGTATAGGTAACTGGAGGATCGAAACGAAAAAAAAATAAATAAAAGAGACGAAGATATGAAGAGATGCATGGAGAGATAGAGATACATCTATACTGCAGGAGGCTGGGTACAGAGAGAGCAGAACCACCGAAATGAACGCGTGTTTGCATTGCGTGCTCAACCGGAAACACGATTTATACGATGCAAATTAAACGCTCTTCGTACTGCACTATCTCACCCGTATATATGTCCTCGCGTTAGTACGAGTTGGTATAGTGCACGAATTTTCCTGCACTTTCACATGTGTGATATTTTGTAACAAAAAACGAGAAAAGAAAAAAGTAAAATTCTACGCATTGCTGCGAGGATATGAATTCTCTGTAGTCATCAGCGATAGGTGAGTATCTGGTTTTAGATTTGATGACAAATTCGAAAATTTAGTATATTAAGAAGAAATAATATCGGAGGAAAGGATTTTACGATGATCTTTATTAATTACATTGAATACTTATCGATTCGACAAGCCTCGTTAGCAGGGCGAAGGGTATTATGTACGGTTACAAACAATAAACCCCTTTGCCGCTTTAGAATACTGAATGAACTCGGGGTAGGATCCCCCCAGTCCAGTCGACGATTCGCCGTGGTGTCTTCCAACCGCCAGCGAAATCGGGTTGGGTTTAGTTAGACACGGGGGTAGCTTAATAGCCAATAGATATGGATGAATTTCTATTGTCTGAAATTTATATTCCGCACAGAGCTAAACCAGTTTCATTATGATCGCTGGTTACGGACGTGAAATTTTTTCGAAAATAAAACTGCACTTCATAATTGCCAATTTTTTTTCTTTTTTTAAACTCGTTATTTCATTCCACGAATGATTTTCATATCGGACTATTTTACTTGCGATCTATTATCACATATAGCTAACAATTTTTATCTTGTTTTCTAATTTCCAGTAAACCATTTTTTTTTTTTTTTTTCTTTTCATTCTCATTCTCACGGATTGACTTTTGAACTTCAAAGCGATGCCCTTTCGATTCAGAATTTCTAAAAGCGCAGGTAATGTCTATTCAAACGGCTCACGATCCCCAGAATAAAATATCACAATGCCCTCCTAGCTCTGCTTCATACTTTGCGAATGAGTAATTCATTGCTGCCATTAATATTATTCCTACTCCTTTTCTAGGTCACCCATGTTTGTACCTGTAGTCATGTTGTGACAGAATTTAGGGGTGTTTTGGGTCCAGCGTTTTGTATAACTACTGTATACTAATACCGACCCTTCGAATCTGTTAGCGAACAAATTCAAGCTAGGGAATACTAGAAACCCAACGCGGTGTTTCATACAATAATGAATTCTTGCATCCTAAAGTTATAATTAAATTTATTCCCCACCTTTGGCAACATAATTTCTAATTGGTTTTCACCCGGTCAGCATTTACATTGAAAACAATTGCGGTTACGAGACTTATAAAGTTCACTTATTTCACAGAATCCGCTATACCATTGCCTCATATAGTCATGTAATTGTATCAACACCACATTTCGCAATCTATCAAATCCATACTCCACCCATTATAGGTAAACCATATTACTGATTCTTGGTTTTTCCGAACTAAAAGTTCGCCTACAACCCTTGAATAAAAAAAAAGTTTTCGTTGCTGTAAGAAAATTCTATTTTCATTATAAGGAACGAATAGACTGTCGAAAATTATCAACGTGGATAATCTCGATAAATTTCATCGCATCAAACAAAGGAAACTGAATTAACTATAAGGCGCAATAAACGATACGACAAGAGACGGGACAGGCGCCGGCTGTGTCAGCGGTCTGACTGTGGATGAGCGTCGGAAGCCTGGATAAAACCAGGGGTTTGGGTCAGAGTTGGAATTGAAAAATAGAGCCTTGGGCTGCTGTCACTCAGAGTGACGAGGCAACGACAGCTAACGTAACGTGAAAATTTACAAAAATAATTGCTTTTCATCAACCTATCGTTTAAAGTAGTATATACACCGATTAAGTACGTCGATTGGCATTCAACTGGCAATAAAAAAAAAAAAAAATCGAAAAATAACTTCATGCGTAATATGTTATGTCTTTCATACACTCATATCATTTAATTTCGTATATCATTTTTTTTTCTTTTCGGTAAACGAGATAATTACGAGTGGATGAAGTAACTCGTCGAATTATATACCGTGGGATACACATGATTATGAATTTTATGCCGTGAGGATCGAAGCTGCGAATATGATTCGTGGTAGGACTGGTAATATAATGGGTATAGAGTCACCAGGACTACCACGGAGGGAACAATGGAGGCTGGGAAAGAGAAGACGAAGACGAAAAGAGGGAGTCAGAAGAGAACAGATTTATATTTGAAATTAGATTAAGCTTCTGCGCTTGAAAGCTATATAAACGCCCCCTCACCCTCGCCTTCACCCATACCACCTTCTGCCTCTGGATAGCGTACGTTCCCCACGGTTCCAGGTTCCGCGTTCTGCAATCCGACCCAAAGGAGAGACTCAATAAAGCAACCAGCCAACCAACCATTTTCTGTCTCTATTTCCTCTCCTGGTTTTCCTCGCTTCGTCTGTATTCCACTTCATGCTTATTCCTACATCTCCTCGTCTTTTGGTCTCCGTACCTCTACTTGACGTGTATACCATATACATATAATATATACACACACATATGCATACAGGCATGAATGATGGATACACTCGTGTGCCCGTAGCTGTATGCATATATTAAATCCACGTACTTATACACACATAGATATGTATATGATCCGTCTTCGAACGAGCATCGGGATAGTCTCTTGTGCGAGAATGGGAATCATTACTCGAGAGGTGCGTATGGAAGCGAAAGTGACGTTAGAGTCGACAATGGGTTCAGCGTCACATGGATGCCAAGCAATTTTTTCATTTTCTTCTTTTCCTTTAATTTATTTTCTATACTTTATAGAAAACCCTTAGAACTGATAAAATATTGCGGTGAAAAAAGAAGGCCAGTCAGAACAGCGAGAGATCCAATTTTTGTCTCGTTTATTATTCATGCGAAATATATACACTATAATCAAAATTCTGGCGTAGGTATATAATACATAAAGTGAGAATGAATGTAATAGAATGATAAAAATCCTATTTAACTTTCTTCGTTTTGTTAACAATCGACGGATTCTATAGCTCGACATTTTCATTTGAACTATACTTATTCACATCGGGGTTTGCAGGACTCCAGCACCTACACCATATCCGTATCCTTGTGGCCCAAAATTTCGAACGTAACATTCTAAGAAACAGAATTTCACATTCGTTTGAAAGTTTTTTACAATGATTGAACAATGACACGTTCAGTTATTCATCAAATTCTGCTATTTTTTCGCCTGGTCGAACGAACATAAAATTATCATCGACACCCTTCGATTTGAAAACTCACGTTTGCAATAAATTTCTCCGCAATTCTCTTGATAAGTCAGAGGCTCGAGTGGTTTACGGCAGCAAAAACAGCTGAAGCAAATATTGTGATATGGGACTCCAGAGGCAATCTTTGAACACAGATAATTATAAATTAAGGATTGTTAAATATTTCTTTCTTTCATCATTATAGCTAAATCTTTTTTACTTCATTGGCAGATTAATTTGGATTGAAAAAAAAAATTCAATTCTTAATATTCATCAGGAATATTCAAGGAATGGAATAGGTAATTCATTTTTCTCTACAGTGCTTTCGCGTTTTCGAAATCCTGATGATGAAATTCATACTATTGGCTTCAGAGCCTAATGTTGGAGCTGAAAGGTATACGCAGAACTAAAAGGGTTGTTGGCTATTTTCCCAGATATAGCCTAAGGACTATAAGAACTGAAAGGGTTGTTTACGTGGCGCCACCTTTGAAATTCTCCATGAACAAGCCACCCTTTTTACAAAAAAAATTAACCCCATAAAATTCGGGTCCATCATCATCCAACCAGGATGCCACGTGCGAATTTGAATATATTTGAGCATCATTATTTTTTATTTTTGTTTTTCTCAACTTCTTCCCACATCGAAACCAAATCGATGAATCGGGTCGTGGCCCTTCGCAAGTTCTAATTCTTTTGCGAAAAAGATTAGACATACCTGCATTTCGGCCTGATACACCTTACGGCAACAACGTTGACAGTCAAGTCCACCCCCGAGGCACTCACAACCGGGTGGTAATTTGGGACCGCAATATCCACACCCATCATCTTGCGGAGAAGAACAGCATCCCCTGTGTGGGCTCTTCGACCTGCGCACACAGATGAAATCACATTTAAAGCACTGACACAAGACGCGGTTATCTTACCGGCAGCAGGAACCGCCTCCACCGACACCACAACTAGGGCGGGACGTAACCCCAGGAGGTTTACAGCAGGGTGGTGTAGGCGCACAACAACGTGGAGGCATGCACGGTGATCCTCTAGGTCTGCAAACCTGGGGTTGACACGGCGGTGTACTACAAGGACGCAGAGGCATACAGAGACGACCTGGCTTTCCACATCCACCACGGCATCCGCCACCGCAGCATCCTCCACCTCCACAACCCTGTGGCTCGGCTGTACAAGGTGGACAACATAATCGACCAGGTTTTCTGCAGATTGGTCGACATCCGGTTGGTGTACAACATCCAGAGCGGCTTCCGCAAGGCGGAGGGGGAGCACAGCTTGGTATTCCGCAGGGGTTTGTTGGTTCCCGGCACTCGTCCCATGGTGGACACGTTTGCATTATTGGTGGTGTTGCAAATCCTCCGCATCCTCCACTTCCCGCACAGCTACTTCCTCCGCAACCACATCCTCCGCTTCGACCACCTCCACATCCACCACGCAGTCTTGATTCTTCTTCACGATTGAAAGTCGTAACATTTGGATCTCCGTCTTCGGGTATATTTGGAGAACAGTCGTAGCTGGTACCTCCGCTACCAGTTGAATGTCCAGGGATGTTTGAATCGTCCATTTCGTAGCAAGTTTCGTACGAAGTTTCATTGCAGCTGGGATTGCTGCTGGTATAGTTGTTGATGTTGTGTAAGGTGGTGGTTTTATTGTTGCTTTGACAATTGTGGTTGTTGTTATCATTTGGCATCTTCATACGGCAGTTTGGTGTTTCGGATGTCGATGAAGAGTTTGGTTCCTCGGGTACGTCGCTACAAAATGATACTCTTCTTCTGGGGAATTGGTGATGGTAGAAGGAGGTAGGGGGTAGCGACGGCGTCGCCGGCTTCCCCCAGAAGGAATTAATATTGGCACCGATTCTGTCGGTTCTTTTTTACGAGGAAATTTTATCTGATGATTTTCTCGGCTCGCGGTGTGATATACTTGCCGGAAATACTGGAAACACCTAAGTTACCAGCTACTTTCATTTCTCAAAATACAATGGGCACACAATCTTTACTCCGTTATGCACTTGCTGCCACATTAAAGGGATGATTGCAAAATACGATCTAGAATTAGTCCCAATCCAAGTATCATTCAGTGATCATCATTGGTGCAGAGATTTTTAAGATCGTTAAAGAAGCCGACTGTCAAAATGCTGAAGAAATATCTTCTCGATTTTTACGAAAAAAATTAAGTACAATAGAAGGAAAGCCATAAGCCAGTAATCAAAATTCCGAATGTCGAAACTAAATCAGTTAACAGTGATCCCTGATTCACTCTCTTCTGAACTTTTCTAGTTTTCCTATTAGAGTTCATTCCTAAACACTTCATCCGCCTTTTCATGTAAAAACTAAATGAAACTTTCAAACGTACCTTGTTTGTAAGTATCTCAACGACGGTTGATGGCAATTGCTTTTATTCTTCCGATCGAATTTGATGCTATCAGCTTGTTGCTCTGACTGATCTTGGTGTGGTTCTTGCTGCAAATACTGTTGCTGTTTTTGATTTTGTTGTTGTTGCAGCAAAGGCAAATGCGACTCTAACTGCTGATGTTGCTGTTGTAATTGCGACTGTTTTTGATTTTGTTGAATAAAAGAGCGACAATGGCTTCCTGGTCTTCTGGCTACGGAACACTTGTGTTCTTCTTTAGCACAATTGATGCTACTGTTCAAGCAGTCGTTGTTGTTAACGCAAAAATTTTTTGCCACAGTTACAGGGCTTGGTGTGCTAGATGGCCGTGCTAAACGTCTTTTGGTGGAAGTCTGTCCGCCAAAAGTACTGCAAAGATTTTAATTTCAGAGCAACATATGAAATATCCATGTCCTATAGTTGGGAGAACTTTTTTTTCTTTTATATGATAAACGAAACCAAAATTACAGTTTCTTGGACAATGTTTGCGATATTTGTTAAATCCGTGCTGAAATCCTAACGAAAATACTAGAAAAAGTATGAAGAAAAAACCTCAGACCTTTGGGACGCCGAATGTTGCCGATTGTACCAAGTCGTCACAGCAGTTGGGCTCGATGGCGCATTGCACAACGTTGTGACGGAGCTAACGACCCCAATATTAGAACAATCGCTTTCTGAACACCGTCGAGTTTCTCCACCGAGTCTGAACTCCTCGGTTTCTTCTTCTTCGCCTCCACCACCTCGAAGACGTTGTTTCTCTAGACGTGCACCTCTGATTTCAGGGTGAACTTCAACAGCCGAAAAATCTTCCGGGCAACAACAACAGCAGTAACAATCGGATAAAGAATCACAAACCGAGGCTGGCGCAGGCCTCGAAGAGAACGGAGGACCTCGATGGTCCGTCAGATCTAACGTCGGGGGGAGAGACGGAGGCTGTACAGACGGGGTGAAGAGACGAGTGCAACAATTCTTGCAGAAGAGTTCTCCGCAGTGTGTAGCGACGGTGCAGCTGTCCAACAATTTGCGGCAATTTCCTTTTCGGTGTTTTACATCATCGAGAGAAAAAGGGGGAAAAAAAAAGAAACTTTTTTACGAATGTTCACAGTACGATGATTATAATGGGATGAATTTTTACAGTTTAAGCCGTGAGGACAGGATTGAATAAATTGTACTCAGAATTTTCTACAATGCGAGGTATATAAGGAAAAATTGGTACGGGTAGTTTTCGATATGTGGTACTAACGGCAGGAGAAACAGAATGTATGCCAGACTTTTCCAAGGGCCAATTTTTCTTCGGCGAAGTAGACCTCGCGAAGGCAGCGCGGGCAAACCCCGGGCATTTATCAATCGTGGTTTTACCAAGCGTTGACTTGAGTCGGGCTTGCCTCTGTGGATGAAAATTGTTCAACGAAATTGAATCAGAGAAAGAACGCGAATGCATGTATATATAAAATCTGCACAAAGTGCAGAAGTAAAAAAATCGGCAAAAAAAAAACGAAATTGTAAAATTCTGAAATAATAACGCTGTATTAATTCCACCCCCTAGAGGCATGAGAAAAATGTATTCAGATTTACTCCAGGCTCTCAGAAGATAGAACTTATCTTGACAGTTATCAAATTCTCTTTGATCTCAGTTGAGAAACTTTTACCGCCTTCAACCGTCAAGGAACGAGGTATACAAAGAGCTAAGGATATACCATTCTTAAATTGTCTTGGACCCACCTGAATAACTTTACATAACGAGTTTCAGATCTTTTTATTTTTTTTTTTATTTTTTGATTTTACAATTTTTTTGATGATATTAAATATGCAGAAAGACAGCGATCAACGAGATGTGCTCGCGAAACTTCCGATCACGTATAAATTATCGTCAATTATGGTAAAGATACTATTAATCGCGTACCTTTCGGTTTAAAAGTGTAGATCATCGCAGAGCTAAAGCGCCATCCGACTTGATTAACATTTCAAATAAAATAAGATAAATTTAAAATCAAATTGAAATAAATCATACATCAGAACGGCAAACAATAAAACAAAACATCTCGTACTAGCAATGCAAATTGTTTTCAATATTTCTTCTTTTCAAAAAGAGAACCACACTCGTAATATATATTAATAAATATGATTATTTTTCCGACCCAAATATCGACCAATAGAATTGCACCATTCGACGTCACGTGGTACAACCTACATGGTATTATACTGATAATTTTTTGATTATTTTCTCTGGTAGTTGCTATATATAAAAAACAAAACATAATCCAGTCAAATTAACCACACGTCAAACTGACAGGTTGAATTATAATTCTGTGACTTCCGAATTTTTAATTTTTAACTGTGGATTTTGTCTCATGGTGCAATTCTATCGGCCGAAATTTGGATGAAAAAATAATCCCCCGAATACCACTCGAGCTTCAAAATTAATCGGGTATTTCCCTCAAGGTTCCCTGCAATCAAACGAAGTCGTCAAGTTTTTCAGAAAAATCACTCGCGCTTCGCGCTCGTGATTTTTTAACCTGAACAACTTGACTCCTTCATTTGTTTGCAACGAACCTATCGGGAAATACCCGATAATTTTGAAGCTCTTGTGGTATTATAAGTGAGAATTTTTCCGACCCAAATATCGACCAATAGAATTGCACCATTCGACGTCACGTGGTACAACCTACATGGTATTATACTGATAATTTTTTGATTATTTTCTCTGGTAGTTGCTATATATAAAAAACAAAACATAATCCAGTCAAATTAACCACACGTCAAACTGACAGGTTGAATTATAATTCTGTGACTTCCGAATTTTTAATTTTTAACTGTGGATTTTGTCTCATGGTGCAATTCTATCGGCCGAAATTTGGATGAAAAAATAATCCCCCGAATACCACTCGAGCTTCAAAATTAATCGGGTATTTCCCTCAAGGTTCCCTGCAATCAAACGAAGTCGTCAAGTTTTTCAGAAAAATCACTCGCGCTTCGCGCTCGTGATTTTTTAACCTGAACAACTTGACTCCTTCATTTGTTTGCAACGAACCTATCGGGAAATACCCGATAATTTTGAAGCTCTTGTGGTATTATAAGTGAAAATATCTAATTACATCGGAAATTCAGTAGCGCGCGAAACTAATTTTTCAAATTTATTAGCTCTTTGGTTTCATTTTTATGAATAAATCTATCTATGTGAAATTCTGCGCAGGTATAATATTGAATGATAATCAATATAAAAATGCTTGTGATCTTTTAATTAACGTTAATAATTTCTTAATATATTTGACAATTTAATATACTATGATAAGAATTGAAAATAAACTACACTGCAATTGACGAAAATTTTAAATGAATGAATAATTTCCTCCCTGTCGATAAATTATCTATAGGTATATCCAACGTTACCCAACGATTCTAGTTATCTTTATCTATGGTAGATGGTGCTTTACATATATTAGAATCGATTTAAAGCCCACGCGGACATTTAATTTTCATTCATAAATCCTGACCTACGTTGAACGCACATAGCCGAACTCTCGTCGTAAAAATCCTCATCTCTGATTGGTGGAGTATATAGAAATCGAAACTTCTACCATTCATGGTAGAGAATTTCTGGGAATTTCTACGTATAATCTACGTCACGTTCATTGAATACTACACCTTAGGAATCAACTTAAGCACGCCCAACCCCTCAAGCGTAAAACGCGCAAACATCATTCATTCGAATGACAACCGGTGTTTGACAATTACCTAAAACGTGTCCACGGCACTTATTTGATACAATAATATATCATTCATTACTAAATATTATACAACTAATGAATAAAGCTCACTCTGCTATGGCGTCTTTATTAAAAATTGATGGGAGTCTAGGAGAGGGTGTAAGTATTCTATTTTTGATCACCTATTAATAATAGGTTATACCATTATCATACAGCTATACATACGATCTACGTAAACGCACGCTTCTTAGAATTTAGTAATCTGCAATGATGATGATTTTTTCATCCACTTTTCTGTAAAAAATATACTACACTCATCACTGAAAGGCTACAAACGCTCCATATAATCATCGCATCGTACATTACTTTAATTCTGACCAGGAACTGCGAAACAATTTCATCATTATTTGTCATTCTTTTAAAATGATCTAATTCATCGCAAACTGAAGATATCATGTTTACAACTGATTACACATATCAATACCCACAGGGAGGTCAAGTAATCAGAATAGCATTGAGTCTAAGTGCTTTATACAGAATACCTGTGGAAATAATAAACATACGAGCAGGTCGTTCAAAGCCAGGACTTGCTGCGCAGCATCTGAAAGGTGATTTTACCTTTCTAAGACTGTAATTCATCAGCAAAATTCAATTTGATCTTTTCGTATATGAATAAAACGAAGATAAACATATATACTTCTTCTCTCTGTATGTTAAATTTAAACAGGAGTCGAACTGGTTAAACAAATGTGCAACGCACGAGTAAACGGAACTTACGTTGGTTCTACTCGTTTGGAATTCTGGCCTGATGCCTTGCAGAATTATAACAGAGAACTACATGCTGACATACGCACGGCGGGATGCATATGTCTGTTAGCTCAGATCGCTCTTCCTTGTGCCCTATTTCTCCCTGGCCCAACTCCTGTTACTTTAATACTTAAAGGTGGAACCAATGTCCCTATGGGACCGTCCATTGAATATCTAACAGAAGTCTTTAGGCCTTTGCTTAACAAGTTTGGAGCAAATTTTGACTTCACGGTAGTCAAAAGGTAGGCAGGTTTACCTCAGTTCATGGTTTTTGCATCACTGAATTTAAGCTGAAGATATATCGATAATAACTCGTTGAGAAATGATAATAACTCCATAATCTCATGATCAATCAAGGGGATACTTTCCAAAGGGCGGTGGAGAGGTTCATCTTAGGATACAGCCTGTGAAGAACCTGAATGCTGTGAGTTTGTTAGAGCCGGGTGAGCCTGTCGGTATTTCAGGATGGGCTTACGTTGCTGGAACTGTTAATATCACTGTGCGTACATAGAGGATAATGTAAACAAAAAAAAACAGGGTGTACAGTGGTCCAGAAAGACCTAAAGGTTTTGTAAATTTCATGGAATTTAGAACGCCTTGAAACAGATTGTAAATATCTTGGAATTTGCTTGGAATTTCTGGGAATTCAGAAATTCTTACTTCTGATTGTAAAAAGTTTTCATTTCAGTGCTTATTCAGTTATTAGTCACTTTCATGTTTGTATGCACTCTGATATACGTGCTTCTTAGTTCACAAATAAAGCATAGATTTCAGATTCACTGAGCACCCTGAAACGAACGTAAAAAAATTAGAACACCAATCACTGGGTTAATAATAAACTCATGATTATCCATGTCCTCTGCAGGAAGCAAATCGCATGGCTTCTGATGCCAAGAAAACCATAACTGAGAAATTGAATGAAAATAAAATACCAGTGCCACCTATTAACATCGAAACCTACAGAGAGGATAGGAGTATGGCAGTTGGAAATGGATCTGGCATCAAGTTAGTTGCAGTTATAAAAAACTAAGTTTATACTCTGTATATGGTGACTGAAAACAAATTATATGTATATTTTCTCCATTACTAATATATTTTTTAAATATCAATTTCAGCATAGTCTGCCGGACGAGTACTGACTGTATATTTGGGGGCTGTGGCTTAGGCTCTTCATCTCAAGTTACAGCAGGTGTAATAGCTGCTGATGAAATCCTTGTTCCTCTTACAGAAGATGCTTGCGTTGACAGCCACGCACAAGATCAGGTAATGTTGTGAATGCGTCCTAATATTGAGATACTTGAATATTGATGTTAAAATCTTATTATTTCAAGTTAATAGCTGTGACTGAGTCTTCATCCTCATTTTGTTAACAGCTAATTATTCTGATGGCACTCGCTTCTGGGCGATCACGAATAAGAACAGGAGCCAAAGAACTGACCTGCCATACTCAAACCGCGATACAAGTTGCTGAATTGATGCTTGGAGACAAGGGGCTCAGCTTTAAATGTGCCAAAGAAACCAGCAAAGACGGAGATTCTCAATCATACATTCTGGAGTGCGAAGGACTTGGACTAACTAATCACAATGCATCAGATGGCTCCTGATCGGTAACTAATTCATAAAAATTGTATAAATACATCCAATTTATCAACTGATGAGATTACGTTTAGTGCCTACAGCTGTTTTTCGCAACAGCTCTCGACCGATTAATTGTTAGATCACAATAGGCAGCACTTTCCATTTCCATAACTAGAAAGTCGATGTGACTGGACAGTAAATTGATTTACCAATCAGCCTAGGCATTTGTATTGTGAATTTTTATATATTAGATTAATTCTAGATATTTCGTTGAAATTCAAGTGGAATAATTTTATGCATCGATTCCATTTACTGTGTATATTATATTATTCTAAATCTTATATACAGTGCAGAAATAAGTACAGTCATGATTTATAATTGATATTCGATTTCTCAGTTATTCGAAATAACAAAAATGTATTCATTCCTGTTTTTGTCGAAAGAAAGGTTCCACTGCACGTAAAAAGTCTTTCTCAAAATTCTCACCTGAGAATCTATTTACTGATGCTCTGAAATGAAGATTGCACAAGTTAGTCACTCATGTCATTAACTCTTACTAATTTTTATAACAATTTATATCAACTATATTATCACATTTCGTGTACACAATACTTCGACAAATTCTAGTGGCGTGGATATTACAGAAAAAGCTAAAGGAATTGAAAGCCTGGACAAAATTCTCAACGAATAAAAATGACTTAAGGATTTTACCTCGCTGCAGTTCTTATCGCATCCCTGTCCTTTGCATGCATACTCATAATGTATGCTATCACTTTTGCATATTCTTCTGGGTTCTCTGCTAAGAAACCAGTTTGACTGCCTCTTTGAGTTTCTATTATATCGGCTCTGAAATGTTTGAATTTGAATTAACATAAATCACAATAAAATCAGTTGTAATGATATCTAAGATAGCTCAAGTTGTCCTCAAACGAATTGATGATTCTAATTTGTAGATGTGAATACTATTTTGGTTTAGCAAACAGAAAAATGTCTGGAAGGCAATTCCTTTCATATTTCAGAGATCACAGAACGAAATCCGTGCATGAACCATCGTTGAATTCGATACTGGTATGAATTTAAGTCTCGTTCATAAATAATACGTACTTAGGACCACCAGATGCATGTGCAATCATTATAAGCCCAGCAGCCATACACTCCACTACACCGATACCAAAATGTTCATTCCACATAGTGTGAATTCCTATTGTACTTTCTTGTAGTTCTCTGACCAACTCAGGATACGGTATATTCAATTTGAACTCAACATTTTCATCCAATGCTAAATGCTTCGCTAAATCCTGCATGTCTTTGACTCTGGTTTCATCCTCAGCATTACGACATGACCCAATAAACACCAAACGAATCTATGAAACAAACTTTGATCTTTAGTGATGCGATGCTAAGGAATAGTTCTGTTATCATTACTTGTTATCATTATTTTATGATACTTCTACTTAGATTTTCACTAATTTCTCGTACCTTTTCCCACAAATCTTCACTAACTATAGATCTGAGTTCGTACAAAGACCTCAATTGTAAAGGATGATCTTTTTCCGGTCTGAATTGACCAACAGAAACTATTTTTATTATTCCATGTTTTTCTTCGGGACTAAGTAATGCCAGTTTTGTCAAATGTTCTACATCACATGGAGGATAAACTCTGTGTGTTTTCAAAGGACAGTTCCATATTGAATTAATGTGTTCTTCAGTCCATGAAGAATTAACCATTACAGTTTCAGCGCACCTTCCAGCCCATCCGTATATCTGTACAAAAATGAATAATTCTTTAATGTTCGAAACTAGATATTCAAGAAATCAGAAAATGCATTGAGATTAATGTGAGACCTACGGTTGCAAATAATTTGTAATATGCAATTTTAGCAGCTGATAAGAACGGATTTCTTGCTATTATACGTCTGTTATTGTGAGATATAACTCTGCGATATACATGTCTCAACATATCTGTAGAAATTGTAGGGTAATGCGTATAAGATCCTACTCTGCAACCACCGATGTATTTGAACAATGGATATGTGAACGCGTATCCCATTGTGTCAATGTAAATATCTGCAATAAGAAAACGAAAGTTGATGATAGGGATGAGAAAGATTTCAAGTAGATATCTCAATTCCTGATAGTATAAAACACCTCTTTGTTTACCTGGCTGCAAATTGTTCAAAGCTTCAAGTCCCAGCCATACAGATCCAAGACTTTGTCCTAACAGTGTGAAATACGGGTAAGGAGAAGCTTCGACCCATTTTCGTCTGTGCAAATATACAAATTCAATTCCTGGACCTAACTGAATGTTGAAAGATTTCTCAGCCTTTTTAACAATCTGCTCAGCATCTGCTTCCAAGTCACCAGTATACACAGCAATATGTAGACTCGGGTATCTAAGAAAACACATTGTTATACATAGCGAAAAACATTGTTTGATCTTTCTTGGAACCAAAAGGCCGATTGTTTTTCGATATCGTAATTTACAATGGTAAAAATGTGGCAAAAGAACCAAAATGAACCAAAATTTTGAGAAAAATATTTCTGATGGTAAAAAAATTTTACAACGATATCATTTTTTAAATAATTCTCACTTTGTTTGTAGAGATTTGATCGCAGCCCATAAAACTCGTTCTCCTCCACCGCCAGCGTTACAATATGGGTGAAAGAAGGCGACTACTGTTTCTTTCTTTTGTCTTTCGTCGCGCTTCTTAGCAAAATGTATTTTACCATAAATTATTAAAATTGGTAAGACTATTAAACTGCATATTAATGTCAATAGGGAAATAGTGAGGAGCAGTTTAATAGTTGAAATTATCGAAGAACTGAAACGAGATAAAATAGGTATAAGGTTATATTATTCTTATCAATTTATGAGAAATTCACTCGGAGTAAAGAAAAAGAAAATTATATTCACTCACGTTATGCAATAAAGACTGATCATCTTTGTTCGCAATAATATATGAGTATTTTGTCTTTTTCAATCTGTCATCGGCGACGTGTCCGATGCGTCGTTCGTTGTTGATAGTTGATATCTTTGCGTCAGCTTGCCACATGCAAACTGCAGATAAATCGCAATCGAAAGTTAACCTCAAAATTACAAACGATAATTGAGTATCAGGGGTTGGAAAATTCTTGACGAAAAATCAGCACATAAAATCGCATATATTATGTATCGCGAATATATGCGTACGTAAATTTGTCTTCATGAATATTGATCTACAAATTCAAAAATACAAACAAGTATTAGGCAATGTAGCAGACGAATTCGCGCTACTCGATACGAATTACGATTCGAGTTATAAATATGTCCGTCTATCGATCTGACTAATCGAGATGAGAATTGAAAGACCATGATCGACTCATCGACTAGTGAAATCAGCTGTCTCTTGAAAAGTGTGTTGTTCCCACTTCAAACATAATTGTTTATTGTTCTTAATAATTACGGAAATGTATAGCTGAACGAATCGCTAGACGTAAGTAATTTACTAACATTAATACGCGCTTATTTAAATACTGTCATATTTTCCTATCAAAGTAGTATTAAATGGGGTCAAAATTCTCTCTGACAGTATGAAATTTTATTATCGATGCAGAATGTACATGAATTTAACTTTACCAATTTTTATTTTTATTTTTTCATTTCCCTGTTTTTATCACTTATGTAAAACATCTTCAGTACACGTTGATAGCGATGCCATTAGCCGAGAAACCAGCACTATATAACCTACTTTCTCATCAGATAGAAATTTTTTATATCAATTTTAAACAGCCTTCGTTAAAAAATCTTTTCTCACATACCTCGAATTTGAGGTTATATCAAAAATTATTCCGAAACACACTATCATGTTATTCAAAACAGACATTTACATCCTATCTCCATATGTCACGAGAGTATTGATTCTTTTTCAGTATTTAAAAGATTCGTTTCTCATTCTACTTTACCCAAACAATAGATATATGCTAAATTGTGTTTTTCATCATGTGTATTAATAAATCATTGTTGAAATGAAAGTGACTCCTCGTCATTTAAGACGTAAAATATATCTCCGAAATAATTAACAATGATTGAATCCACTATGATGGCTGACTAAGTATTTCTAAAAAAAATAAAGTATGAACAGTACAATATTATAGATAAAAAGACTGACACCAGTTATCTAGTCTCGATATTTTTTGAACAAATTATTATATTTCTTTGTCAAAAAAAAAAAAAAAAAATTGATTAGTTGAATTAAATAAATATTACCTAATCAAAAGAGGTGTAATAAAGAGTCAACAAACTTATCTTCGCTCTAATAATGGATCAGCAGTAGTTAGAAACTGAAAAATTCAAATATCAAATTTGTATGAAAGATGTTTGAAACTGTGAAGCTGATTAGTATAAGCAAAGGGTATAAACTTTGAAGATGTTTGTGAAATGATTTAATTTTCATTATTTTATTTTATTGAAAAATGAAAAAAAAAATGATGCTAGGTGACTCTGAAAATTGTAATTATTTAACGTTATTACATCTGTCTAAAAGCTCTGTCTCTCTGTACCCTAGTCAATTGTAACGGTATCTCTTAGCTGATAAGAACAATGGACTCTGATGGAACTCAACTGTGCCGACTCATTTCTCATTATGAAATCCAATTTCTATATAGAGATTATTCTTTAACAAAGGATCACAATATCGATTTGTTTAATATTTTTTTACAGGTGAAAATGGAGGAGAAAATTATAGAGAAAATAGAAGAAAGGATTGCGATTGATAAAGAAAAAGATGAACTAGGTATGTGATAGTTAAAATCATGAATTCTCTTTTAATTCGATTGAAAGATTTCGACTCTTATAGATTAGATATGTCACTATTGCCTAACATTCGGCAATATTTTGTAATGGAATGGAATAATGAAAGCGAGAAAAAAGAAAGAAACAACGCAGTTGTTGTCGAAGTTCCCTACGGGGTTTCCCGTATTATTTAAGATTATCAGTCTCGTTATAATTTATTGTCCGTTCATTGATTCTCTGTAATGCAATCAGTCGCGCTTTTATCAAACGTTCTCCGATTTTCTAATATTGCAATTTCTTAGCGAATGTGAATATAGATTCGTGATGTCATCTCATTAATCGTGTAAATGCGCGAAAATCGTATTTCACGAACAGCAGTTTGTAATCGTACTTTTTCGAATATGACCGAATTAAGGCACATTCACTTCGGCGGATGTGTAATCTTTGTTAATTTGCTATGTTTCAGGAAAAGCCAGTGAATCTCGAGTGAGAAATATGGAGATTGAAGCCTCGAATAAAGGGTGAGTTGTTTTTAAATTTCTAACAATATTTATCGTTTTCATTTAATGCTATCTCAACTTCTTGAATTGATCAGAGTTCTGTCATTACACTCCGCAATCTAAGGTCAACAATGTTTTATTCAATATCACGATAAAAGCGATAGAAAAAAGGAAAAGAAAAAAAATTCAATCGTTTAATGGATTGCGAGATAGAGGAAATGCCTTGTTTTATTTCACAAGGATATTTAAACTCCTTGAAAAACGATATAAAAATAATCACCTAAGTGAATGATCGAGGGATACGTGACCATGGATCAAAATTTCCCTTTCTCCTACGATATACGCGAAAAGAGAAATAAGAACGATAAAAATGACCTATATTGTCGTGCTGCTGCGTATTCGTTCAGTCTTTGAAGTGATAGGGTTCTTATTTTCTCATCAAGCTTGAGGAATTTTACCGGAAACAAGAAAGTCTGAAATAAAGAATGAAGGTTCTGTGCTCGGGGTTAAGTAATGGCAAGCTATAACGAATGTGACCGATATTTTACAAGCTGTTTGTGATACATTTTCTCCGGCGAAAAACCTCTAAGCTTTCTAATAATATTTCGTAATAATTTGCTCGGAATTGCGTGTGGAAATAAACCGGATTTTATTCACTTGAAAACGCATTTTGTATATTAAAAAAAAAAAAAAAAAAAACATTCTTACACAGTGACGTATGTAAGTAGCGATTATTTCAAATGATATTAGTGTCGTTATAATATCCGTAACTTTACCAACATTGAGCTACATAATACAAAAGTTTACTCTTCGTCAAAAGTTAATCAAGAATAAATATCTATTGCATGTATGTGTGTGCTTTTTTTTTTTAATCGGCATTACGCAGATTTTTGATACAAAAATTAAAAAAATTAAATAAAAAACACGCGCAAATTATTTGAAAATCGAGCTAATCTTGCGCTCTCGTTATTTCTATATACGATTTCTATGATGACTGTTTGACTCTGTGAGAAAAATAGTATGTCTACAAATCTAAAAATCATAATTTCAATAAATTGTTCAACCAGATCGTCTCGTTTTTAACGAAAAAAACAAAATTTCTACCCGAATGGATTCTTCCAATATCGCGTTGTTCGTCAAGCAGTCGTTATCATCTCTATTTGCTATCACTGTGAGGCCGTTAAGGATTATCGCTATCTAGTCGATCCCATAACTTATTTCTTTCAAGTTTAAACAGTTATTTATTCATTGTCAGTTATTTGAGTTAAGTACATCTGTTTCTAGTGTCCGTGTATTATTGCGTTTCGTATTACCTGCGTGGTGATATTTTACAAATCATTCAGATCGCTTTTTTTCAATTTTATATCAGGAGAAATTAAGAGAAATCAAACATATAGAAATCTACGTAGTACCTCGTGGTAACAATATCCACTCGATATGATATCAAATGGTAAATTTTTTTTACCGCAAATCACCGATGTAACTATCATTCTCTTAATTTCTATAATAGATATTAATTGTATTAGTGGTTTGTAAATCGTTTTCGGTTCGTATTGAAATGTCATCGATCTTATGCCCGCAAGTATGAAGATTGTTTAGGATCTATTTTTCAATTATCACACCTCATTTCCCTAACACAAATTTTTTTTACTTACAATCAGTCCTGCTCGATTTTATTCCAACTCTAGAACACGGATTCTCTTATTTACTCACCTGTTCTCGTTAAGGTTGTCAGAAATATGAACAAAATCGTTCATGTGAGAATGAAGATAAAAAAATATATAAAAATGAGTAGCTGCTCTTATATTATTCATTGGAAGCAAATTTCGACACTTATTTTTTATCTCAAACTCTGACGTTATCGATTGTGTTTGTAAAAAAAATAATTTATTCATATCATACAACAACAACAACAACAACAACAAAACGGAAATATAATTATATCTACTATTTTGACTCCCATGTATATATAAATTTCAATGAATAAATTCTAGACCTGATTATATAGATTACACAATCATTAGCTAATCATTACATAATCAAACTACTACATACCGCTAAAATATTGATTATTGATTGACTGTTCGGTGTATGAGTTATTCCACGATATCGATATAGCCACGTTACGTTCTTCCGTATAGGTTTACGATCGGCGCGACGATTTCAGTACTCGTTCTTGATTACCTGTTGCAGTTTTGCGCGTTTCTCTTGCATGTTTAAACGTTCCGGGTACCGTCATGAAATAGACCCTGTCGTTTATATATCAATACGTACAAGTTCACGTTTCTTTTGCAATTTATGACATAATTAGACAAATTTATACAAAAATTCATAACTTAGTAAAAAATTGAAACGCCGCAGGTCTCGATTCAAACTTCTATGTGGTGAATTTTAACTCAACAACGTAAAAAAAAAAATCGCGATCCGCGTAGACAACGTTTCGTAAAATATGTACGGAACACGTTTTTCAATAAATAAATTATACACACATCGTTAGTCGCGTAATAACGAGCCACAGGCACCGATAGCCAAACAAAGGAAATAAGAAGAAGAAGAAGAAGAATAACGAGTCACACACATGCAGAAACTTAGCTCTGTTCGGTCTTCAATATCGTTAATCTTCGTCCCTCGCGGGTGTTCTTATATATCTATTGACATTGCGCACGGCTCTTTAGAACAGTTCAACAGATGGAATTGGTATTGATTCCACGCGGTCGCTATCAGCAATTTAGTGCTCATCACTTTATCAGTCTTCAATATTCCGCGAGTTTTTTCTTTCAAGTTCATTTCTTGCGCTTTTTTCTTCAAAATTCAGAACTAAAACCATAATCATTGGAAATTTGATTCAATATTCTAATAAAATTAACGCGCCGCTGAGTTCTGCGTATTTATACTCTTACGCGATGATTCCTTTATTTTGCGATATATATTTTTATTGAACTATTTTTCTGCACGCTTCGTCTTTGCCAATTTTATTTTATTTTTTATATTTTTTTTATTGCCTCATACCGATCATCCCGTAAATTGCACATGTTTATACTTTACTGATATCTATACGCGTATGCGTATAATTAAGAGATACACCAATAAACAAGGATTACAAAAGTTCCACGAGTGATGAAAAATTTCATACAAAATAAGGCTTTAAAATTTTTATTTAAAGAATTTCCAATTGGTTCTTTTTTTTTTTTTTCATATGCAGTGAAAGATAACGTAGTGAATTGAACGTTTGAGCAAGTATCGTTCGTGAATATGAATAGTCTGTCTTATCATTAAGGAAGTAAATATCAAACTGAACGTTAAAAAGTATAATGCAGTTCCTAGTGGTTTTCAGTTCGTAAAAAGTTTTCTAAAACAGTTCAATTTCGGAATTAGTGGCTCTGCGATATTCTAAAATCTACCAAACGTGTATAAGTTGAATCATGATTTTCCTATTCTAATAAATAAAAATAAAATAAAAAGTGTGTGATTTATTGGTGCAATATTTTCGGAATTTTTTATTTTTATCACACAATGAAAAGTATTGCGAATGGTTTCCGCTATCAACAGCTCAAAGACCATAGTTTTTGGTAAGTAAACTTCAAAACCACAAAAAAAAAAAAAAAAGAAACAGTACAGAATTACTCCGAAAGTTATTTCGAATGAATTAAGTTATAACGCGGTAATCAATGAACGATCATAATTATCGTAGCGTAGTATAAGGGTGTTTTTTGTTTAATTGTTTTTTTTTTTTTTTTTCTACCACAATGGATAGTTTACGCACGTGTTCAAAAGTCCGTATAATCAACGTTTCCGATTTCACCGCATCAATGAACGAGTTACGCGAGTTTGTAGGTCATTTTACATCCGGTTCGCTCGTATTACTGCAGGAAAAAGGCTAACGTAAAGTGATACACCGAAAGAAAATATTTACAGATTTTTACGCTTATTCAATTTTATTTTATAAAATCTATTTCTTTTTTTTTTCTGTTCTCTATTATCGCGGTAATAATAATATTGTTCATAAATATTCTCGACGAACATTACGATGTACAGGTATTTACATATATATATACAATTATACATACATAGATATACCTAGTATACGTATAAAAATTTATCGTACTACTAGATTTACACATCTGTTTCTTTTTCTTTTTTTTTTTTTTTCTAATTCATTTCGTTTGCGCTATCATAGCTGACGTTCAGTAAAAACGTTATACGTAGGCAAGTGCTCAAGACAAACATAAAACATGTGTAGAATTGATCTATATTTACATGGTCGTAATATGAATGGCGGTTGCAGCTCGCAGAACACATTTCTTGGCTTTGACATCATCGTGTAACTAACTTACGCGAAAAAATTAATCATCGCAGAAGACCAGCATATGGAGGAAAAAGAATTGTCGAGTCATTTGAAATTCATCAATAGATAAAATGTAGAACAGCTGAACCCTTTTTGGTCTCAAATACTCAAATACTCAAATACGACTCCTGAAATTTGAAAAAAATCCCCAAGTCTTTCATAATGAAACATTTGTAAAAATAGCGATTATGGGACTTGTTCATAAACTTGTTTGTCACGTGATTTATTATTATGTTTATGCGCAGTTAGATTGATTGTTTGAAAATTAACATTTAAAAATTCATACAGAACAATTTTCTAGGCGTATTTAACATCGCAGTGTATATAAATTACGATAAGATTAGCTAAACGATCGGAATATATATGGAACAAAATTTAGTAATTTACATCCTTCATTAGAATTAATAATCTGCATTTTACAATTGACTCATAGGTCGTATATATATCAATATTTACTATATACTGTGTGCAAATGAATTTTCACAGTTATATATCAAGTCGTACCTGTAATATGTATTCGCGAAATTTCATTCTGAACTAATTTGCGAATTATAAACTTGTTTAACGTATTAGGTATGTATCATTAATATTGTAGAATCTGAAATGTGCCAAAAAACATACATGCACCTACTTGCATGATGTGTTACGCGTTCGTCCTGAATTTGGATGTCCTGAAGTATAGATAGGATAGGAATATCAAAAGCAAACACAGGTTTTTAAGAATTTGACAAACTCGTTTATAGCAACTGAAAATTTACATAATACCTAAGTATTCTTTTCCTTCTCGAATTTGACCTAATAATTTTCTCAAGTAACTGCGGTGAAACGTTACAGACAGCCTGTATAGCCAGCGTAGATTTCTCAAGCCTGATGGTTCTCTTATGAAATCTGGAGCACGGCTATACTGTATCGACTCCGTTTCCATTTATACCGAACATTTTTAATTCCAGATCAAATACAGTATATATTGAATATTCTTCATCGTTGATTGACGATCTATAAAAAAAAGACAGGCATTCAACTGTATAATGCATTTAAAAAAATCTTAACTTTATTGCACTTGGGGATTCGTTATAATTACGTAGAATGCAATTCACTGTAACATCCTTTCGGACTGTTGGACGTATAATCTGGACTCTGTCTCATCAAGTAAAACCTGAAATAAAGAAATAAAAGTAATTTGAGAAAGACTTGAGCTAGAAATTACGGTACTAATTATTATTGTCGAAGATGTGTAATTAGGTAATTTTCATACAAGTGGCATAAGTTCGATTATGATCACAATGATACCGAATTCCCCGAAAATCAATCGCCCGCAGTGATAGGAAAGAAAAATAAACATAATGTTAAATAAACTGCATTGAGAATAATATTTACTCAGTCAGTATACATCGTCAGGCCTTCGTTTTCTCAAATCTTGGTTAATCACATGGCTCGCAAAACGAAGATTTGCGATTATTTTAAAGATATTGTAAAAAAAAAAAATAGGTGACTAATAATTACATTTGGCCCTGAAATATTAACTCGTTGCTTTTTAACAACATGAACAACGAGCATTGAAGGTATACCGGTCGTGGATACAGGATCTTGGATAAATTCTAAACCACTTATTATAGTAGCCTATAGTTTTACGCGTGTATTTAAGCAACTCGCGTAATTATCCTGGATCAGAAAATTCATTTGCGTATGTAGTTTTGTAAAGTACGCGGAAAATAAATTTCCTATGAATCACTCGAGATCGAAGAATACATATAGTAATGTGAAAATGGCATATAGTTTTCCCAAAGTTTGCCTATCACTTTGAAAATATAAAAATAGCATAAAAATGAGAAAAAATAAAAAATAAAATGATCATTTTTCTAAAAACCATAATAGCACATGTATAATTATAGACCTTTCTGGTTTTAATTCTTTTTTTTTTTTTATCGAAATATTCTTTTTGTACCTTTTTGGCGTTAGAGACGCGAATATCCCTGAAATTGTAATTTCGTTGAAATCGCCTACGTCAAACAACTCCATCGAATTGAATAATGTTATGACGATGTTGAAGAAAATACTAAGTCAAACCCTCAAACGTCGTCAGTATATAACATAATTTGCGGTTTTTTTGTTATCGTCATTCTTATATTTGTGCAACTATAGTCTCTTTCTGTCCCTCTCTAACTACTAATTCTTACTTTCTCTTGCTGGTCAGTGTCAAGCCACCGTTCCTACGACTATTTCATTCGACTTCCAGTCTCGATCTCAGAATGAACTGACGAAGGTGTCTTTCTCTCTGTCATTAATTGCTGATTATTTTTCATAAGCTTGAACATTAGAATAATAAAATTTCGACCCTTATTAATCCTTTTCGTTGCCTGAAAAACTCCAAAAAGTGTTCCTTCGTAATTTTGATTAATTCAGAACAAGTTTATCTGTGAATCGTGTAATTAATTCATCGGTAAAGTGTCTACTGCCCGTCAAGGTCTACGTTTAATAAAAATGTATAAAAATTTTTAAGACGTAAAATTATACGAAAAATTGATCGATAAAAAGTTAAAGTGAAGAAAATCGATTATTTTGATCGGACGTATAAATGCACGTGTAATTATAAGCATTATATATGAATTTTCACAAACAGCTCGCTGTAAATGCCAGATTGTGATACCGATTTCTTTATTTTATCATGAATAAATTCTGAAAGTGATTGAACCCACAGTTTTTGGTAATTTTTGCAAAATATGAGAATATGGGAATCCCACCAAGTACCTAAAATTAGGTAAAATTAATCTCTCCATATTTGAATTATGGAATGAAAATTATTGAGATTAAAAGTGTGTCGTGAAAGCGTATCCAAATGACGAAGCTTACCGGTCCGCTGGTTCACCAAGCGAAACTGGTCTACCGAAACTTAACCGATATCGCTTCAACCAATGTTACGAATAAGATTGGTACCAAAAGTCTCCAATGCATGCTAGCCAGTGAAAACATGAGACTTCTTGGGTCAGTATATAATCAAATTTCGTTACAAGTTTGCGAATTTATTACAGTTTTATTCCCTGTAAATTGAAATTATAAATATTTATAATTCTGTTGATATTAGAAAATATTGTGTGCAGAAAGCGGAGAGATTTGATTTTATTCTTCGGATAATATCTAACTTTATATCTTTACTTTTCATCCCACGTCATGCGATCAGTTATCAATTAGAAATTCACATGCTTTAAACCAGACGCGTGAAAAATTCTCCGCCAATACATTTTACAATATAATTAATTAGGTGACACGAAATCGCGGTTTAAGTTATGGAATTTACAGAGTTATAAAAACAGTATAATTCTTCGACAACTGCAAAATTTTTAAACTAATTATTGTATCTCTCTAATAAGAGAGGTAATATGATGTAAAAGTTTTGGTTGACAACGGTGTCTTTTGACAAACTTATCGTATTTGTCATCATATAGATAAGATTACCATCGAGAGTTGTATAATCCGGATTAGAAAATTTTCGGAAAATTTGATGTTATATATGTCATGAACAAGTTTAAATGTCTAAAGTTGCCATGAAGTATAAAATAACGTAGAAAACATGCGAATAAAGGAGATTAATTAGAGCGATTACATACGTTTTATCGTTTGCTAACTTTTATACGATCAGCCGAGTATCTACACATGGAAAATTGTTGATCGGTGATAATATTATTAATATTGAAAATATTTTTCTAATGCATACAAGTTTACTATTTTTGCACCTGCAAATACCAGCCTTGAAATAATCAAAAATATTTTAATTATACATCGTGCGTATTTGATATAGTCACACTAATTATTCTACTATTTTACAAACACGATATGCGATCTTATTCCGCATAGTTATAATATCAAACACGACATGGTCATGTGATTAATGAGTAATCTTTTATTGAACGTTAAAGTACAACTATTTTCTCAACATAAGCACAGATTCGATTGAATTATTTATCATTCCTGCATCCAATCTTTTTGTAAACCAGAAAATGATTATTTTACTCTAATCGCGTAGATTCTGTAATGACGTCAGGTCATTATCGATAACGTTTATATTATAAATTGTAGTTATTTACGCGAGCTCGGAATCGATAATGATATTTCAACCGATGGATGTAGTTCGATGTTAATTACCAATTATTAACAATAATAATTGAACGTTTATCTATAAACATGAAGATGTGGCATGAAGATCCTAAAGTTTAGCATTTCGTATCAGTGATTTCCTTCCGCAGTTTATTTTATTACCAATAATAGTAATCAAACGTATATTGATAAGGTTTTTGATAAGACACATCACATCCTGTATGTCTTAGAGACTTCCTGATTTTTTCGTATGTAATTATTTCCACGACTCCCACGCTAAAGAAATACATAATATGTTATATACCTATAGATATACTTTTCTTCTTCTTTTCTCCGACGATCTCCGCTCATCTTACAGTTAATTAAGGCCATGTGCAAATGTCGGGTGCAAATTGCAGACAAAGCAATCGTAAAGCAAACTTCGTTGAAAGTTTAAACTATCTTGACGAGGAATAGTGTAAAGAAAAACGCCCACTACTGAATAGAATTACATAATCCGAATTATCAGAGCAACTCAATATCCAGGCAATTGTATAATAATGTTGAAAAAATCTACGGTTCGATACTATTTTATATCATAGTTTATTACGTAGTTCAATCGGAACTACGATCTTCAATGCAAATTATGAATTATGGTATTTGCGGAATAATTTTTCCGCGATTATAGAAGTACTTCTAAACCTTTGACACAGAGTGCTAATAATCGATTTGATATTATTTTATTATTTAGTTTGATTAAAAATAAAACTTTCTTGCTGTACAATTTGTGCTGAATTAACTCTGACTCTGAAATAATAGTCTTAAATAATTTGAGTTACACTTTAACCGGCTTATCGTAATGATTGATAAACTCTTTGCTTAGTTGACGAAGTAACAGAACGCAATCAGTTGATTTGCAATGAGTGATGATACAAGACGATTGTTAGCGTCAAATTATATCACTTCGAATTTTTGGTAAGCGTGTCGATTAAAAATCTTTAGTTTAACATATTTTTTTGCTTAAAGTATGAAGAACAGATGAAACATAATTTGAAACTCAATTTATGTTGAGTTTGTAAATATTATGTTGTTTGATGGATAATCAGGTGACAAATTATCCGGTTCTTTATCTGTGCAAAGATTAAATGAATGCAATAAAATGCATTGCATAAACTGAAGTGAATTTCCTGAACCGTTTTTTTCGTTCACTGTTTAAGGGAATTGGAAGATGACACTGATTTTGAAACGACAACGCATCTGGTACAAGTACCTCGGATACCAGATGCTAATGATACTCCGAGGACGTCGAAAATCAAAATTAATATCGAGGGAATGAGTTGTCAGAGTTGTGTGAAAAACATTGAAGGAGCTATCGGTGATAGAGATGATGTTGTAAATATTAAAGTAGTGTTAGATGAGAAAGCTGGTTACATAGAATACAAGAATAGTGAAACATCTGCACATGAATTAGCACAAGCCATTGAAGACATGGGATTCATTGTCTCTCTGCCCTCATCAAATAGTCATAATCCAAATGACAATGCGATAAAACCTACCATAAGTACATGCAGCATTCACATCGATGGTATGACTTGTGGGTCATGCGTTAAAAGCATCACTGGTAAGTTTACATCAGAACTTTTCCTCGTGATGAGAAAAGAGCAACTCTATCAGGAGATAATTTCTGGTTGACTCACATACTGATAGATAACTTTACCAGAGAAGTTTCAATTTCTCGCATTACGAAGGCCATTTGATTGGAGTGTTTTATGATAAATTATTTGATATAATTTGAACTAATGGATGCAATGGTTTGGTCTTAGGTGTGATATCGGAAAAGCTAGGAATTAAAGAAATCGATGTTAGTCTTGACGCAAAAGAGGCAAGAGTATCTTACAGTAGCGGAGATATAACTGCTGATCAAATAGCAACGTATATTGAAGAAATGGGATTCGATGCATTTGTTAAAGAAGTTAATGGTCAGTTAAAGAAACCCCATTCAGATACGGCGACGAATAATAACTTAAAAAATGGAGATGTACTTGTACAAATAAACGGCGGAGGCGATGTAATGGATGCTGTACAATTATCCAAGTGTTTTCTGCACATCAAGGTATGTGTAGATCAAATTTGAGTTGATTTTAATACCTGTTTATCCTTCATCTAGATAGTAATTAACTCTTTCCATTGTTATAGGGAATGACATGCGCATCTTGTGTTGCTGCTATTGAAAAACACTGCAAAAAGTTGTACGGCGTAGACAGTATTTTAGTTGCTCTTTTAGCTGCAAAAGCTGAAGTCAAATATGATTCGGATAGAATAAGACCGGCTGATATTGTATCCAGCATTACTGATCTCGGCTTTCCTACTTCTTTAATTGACGAACCTGGAACTGGAGAGGGAGAGGTTGAGCTGAAGGTACGGATATTTCATATCATTAAAGGAATGTTTGAAAATGGCTAAGATTCTGATCTGTTATTCAAATATGTTCTTATTTTACATTCCATTAATATAATTCTAAAAATTCTCTAGATTGCAGGTATGACCTGTGCCTCGTGTGTCAATAAAATAGAATCTTCTGTAAAAAAATTACCTGGTGTAAGCTCAGCGATGGTTGCGCTCACCACGCAGCGTGGAAAGTTCAAATATGATGCAGAGACGACTGGGGTCAGAGACATTGTTGAAACTATAAACAAACTAGGTTTTACTGCGAGCTTATTTAGTAACAAAGATAAAGAGAACAGAGGATATCTGGATCATAAGTGAGTTTGCGTTCTGATTTAAGTCAATCTCTGGGCACTAACTCCAGTATTCAATGAATTATACGTTTTTTTTTCATCAAACTTGAGTGAATCTGATGTACAGAATGCACATACGATAGCAATATGCATTGAATCTAGTGATTCTTTTTTTATTTTCTTAGAGAAGAGATCCGGAAATGGCGAGTTGCGTTTTTAATATCGTTGATATTTGGCGTACCATGTATGGTAGCTATGACATACTTTATGTTAGTCATGTCTCTGGGTTCTAAAAGTCACCACGACATGTGTTGCATAATACCTGGACTTTCGTGGGAAAATCTCATTTTATTTGTATTCTCAACTCCTGTACAGGTACGGCATAATTATGCACAATGCACTCAATTACATTTTGCAGTATACCAGAAAAAATGTAAAAACAATTATTACTATGGCTTATGAAACCCTTAAATGGAATAATAATTATTACAGTTCTTCGGCGGCTGGCACTTCTATGTCCAAGCATACAAGGCATTGAAACATGGCTCAACTAATATGGATGTACTTATCTCTATGACCACAACAATATCGTATGTTTACTCAGTCGCTGTTCTTACCGCAGCAATTGCAATGCAGCAGCCTGCTAGTCCGCAAACATTCTTTGACACTCCACCAATGTTGTTAGTGTTCATTAGTCTAGGTAGATGGTTGGAGCACGTTGCTAAGGTATATTTTCTACCATATTGCAATTTCTACTCTGCTTTAAAAACAGAAAAATGTATTTTTGAGATGATATGAAATAGATGATTAAATCAATTCTCAAATTTCAGGGAAAGACGTCCGAGGCCTTGTCTAAGCTGTTGTCTTTGAAAGCTACGGAAGCAACTCTAGTTCATTTAGGTGAAAACCACGAAATACTTTCGGAACGTTTGATAAGCATTGACCTGGTTCAACGCGGGGATATCCTGAAAGTAGTTCAAGGTGCGAAGGTTCCAGTCGACGGTAAAGTCCTATCTGGTCATTCGACTTGTGACGAAAGTCTGATAACTGGGGAGAGCATGCCGGTACCAAAGAAGACTGGATCCGTTGTCATTGGTGGATCAATCAATAGAAACGGACCGTTAATAATTACCGCCACCCATACTGGAGAGCATACAACTTTGGCACAGATTGTTCGTCTGGTAGAAGAAGCGCAGACAAGTAAAGCACCCATCCAACAACTGGCGGATAAAATAGCCGGCTATTTTGTACCCTTTGTTATCGCTGTGTCAACGGTGACGTTAATGGCTTGGACAGTTGTCGGCTACGTTGATATAAACAAGCTGCCTATATCTGACAAAGACCATATAAACAAGGACAACATAAACAGAGAGGAGATCATATTCCAATATGCATTTCGCTGCGCTTTATCTGTCCTTGCCATCGCTTGTCCCTGTGCTTTGGGACTGGCTACACCTACTGCTGTGATGGTTGGAACCGGGGTCGGAGCATTAAATGGTATCTTGATCAAAGGCGCAGAACCCCTGGAGAATGCACACAAAGTAAAGAGTATTGTGTTCGATAAAACTGGGACCCTTACACACGGTGTTCCTGTGGTTACCAGAATCGGCCTCTTTGTCGGTGACAAAGTCTGCTCCATTACTAAGCTACTCACCATTGTTGGAACTGCGGAAGTTAACAGTGAACATCCAATTGCGTCGGGTAAATCTATGCAATGATCATAATTTTCGAAGGGTAAATCATATTTTCACATTTATACTTATTCTAAATGTTTATTTTATCCAGCTATTGAACGGTACGTGAAACAAACTATTGGAACTGAAGTTAATGGGCAATGTACGAATTTCCAAGCAGTTCCTGGCTGCGGTCTTAAATGCAAAGTATCACATCTTTCTGTGATGATGTCTCACGCTAGAAAGTCGGAAAAAATAATTAACTACACTAACAAAGCTAGGAACATAACTTCTGGTACTTCTAATCTCAACGATGTACCTGTAGACATAGTTCCAACTATTGATTCGGTCCAGGAGAGACAAAACTTGGATTTACAATTACTGCTAAGCCCAGATACTCACGGAGATCAAACCGATTCGAACGATATATACGAAGTTGTGATTGGGAACAGAGAATGGATGAAAAGGAACGTTATCAATGTGCCATTGGAAGTAGACTCAAGAATGTCTGATGAAGAAGAGTTAGGTCACACGGCTGTTTTAGCAGCTATTAATGGGACATTAGTTGCTATGATCAGTGTGGCTGATACAGTAAAGTCTGAAGCACATTTGACTGTTTATACGTTAAAGAAAATGGGGCTGGAGGTGATATTATTGACTGGTGATAACAGAAAGACTGCTGCATCTATCGCCAGGCAGGTAATAAAAGATATTTCAATAACAGATTGTATTATTGACATGATTATACTCAACATGATTATACTCAAGGCTGCAGCGTTTCGTTCTCTAACAACATTAATACCAATAATATTATTCCAGGTTGGTATAAGCAGAGTATTTGCAGAAGTGCTACCGTCACATAAGGTGGCGAAAATTCAAAGACTGCAAGAACAGGGGCTGAGAGTAGCCATGGTTGGTGATGGAGTCAATGACAGTCCAGCTCTTGCTCAATCAGATGTTGGTATTGCTATCGCGTCTGGAACTGATGTTGCTGTTGAGGCTGCTGACGTTGTATTGATGAGAGTAGGTTCTTTAATTTTGCCATAGTATAGATGTTCGAAAAGATTGTTAAAGGATGAGAATACATTAGTATTCGATAATGATTTGAGTAAATGACGCAGCTGTGAACATATTCCATTTACTTCGCAGAACGATTTACTGGACGTTATTGGCTGCCTGGATCTCTCGCGAAAAACCGTACGAAGGATACGATTGAACTTTCTGTTCGCCAGTATATACAATCTTTTAGGTATTCCAATAGCAGCTGGAATGTTCAGTCCATTTGGATTTACGCTTCAGCCTTGGATGGCTTCGGCAGCTATGGCATTGAGCTCAGTCTCAGTTGTTGGAAGTTCACTTCTGCTTAAATTGTGAGTATTTGAAAATTGGAAAGCAAAGATTAAGGCGATTCTCCATCAACCTTGTGAGAATACATTCTTCGGTCACAAATTTGAACAAAACAGACTATGTTGACTCTACCAAGTTTCTAACAACGACTTTTTGCTTTTTATTGTACAGATATCGTAAACCGACAAGATTAACATTGGAAACGTCGGAGTATATTGCAGCAATGCAAGCTAATTTTGCTGCTAAATCTATGGAATTAGACTCAGTGTCTATCCATCGGGGCGGAGATGATGAGACAACACCAGCGATACTCAGATCATCTTCCACTCTATCAAGGTATGCTCTGTCGAGCCATTTGCTACCAAATTTTCGAGAAAATCGGAAACATCCGAGTGTATAGCAAAAAACATGTTTATATGTATTTTGTAGGAAATTTTGCACCCTTCAAGTTACTTATTTGATCCCTTTTACTTAGGTACCATTGCATAACTTAGGAACTGAATGGGTACTAGCTTTATTTATCCTTATGAACTATGCCAATTAGTTTACTGTCTCATTTCTCATGCCTGTAGCTAGTATTTGTAAAAAAAAACTCTCGTAGCTAATGGGAGATCATTATTTATCTGTTGATCATTTTTAGTATATTAAACTTTTGTAAATACGTATTGAATTAATATAAGTTCTTACGTAGGCAGGGTAAGCTACCCGATACCGAGGTTGAGCTCCACATTTGAGCCTTCTGTAAGTTTATTGTCTAGGATAGGTTTTTTGCTCTGAATGTCTAACATTGTTGTGTTAAATTATTTAAATATTTTCATAGCCAGAATGCTAATATTGTTGAAGCTCGTATTGTACTGTTCCAATATATTTCACAGCCTGATAAAAGGATTTGTAAAATGAAATACTGGGTTCAATAATAAAAACCATTTTCAATACTGTGATCATCGTTAATACGTTTTAATTTGTAGTTTGTGTTTGTAATAAGGTAAAATCATGCCATTATTTCCATAGACCTTTTTTGTCTGTTTTTTTTAATATGCTAAAAATTTTCCTATAATCTTATTTCATTTTAGAAACTTGTCGCATGGTTTGAGTGATCCTTTTTTAACAATGAGTTTCTTCTTTATCTTTTCAGAGTATCAAAAACTAAATTATTCACAACTTGTTATTATTGCTTTGCAAAAAACATTCCAAAGCTTTCCATCGTCAACCGTTTCAATGATGAAACACTGCCACGAGTAGATCACGCCAGTTTTATAAGATTGCTTATCCATTTCTTACATTTCTATCACTACTTTTTCTAAACTTCACCTCCGACCCCTGTTCACTGAATTTTATACGAACCTAAATAGCGTTGTTGAATAACTCAGAACAGCGTTTATTGTGAGTGTATATAAAAATGAGATGATGCCACTACCGCATAGATTTATATTTAACCGATTTGAGTGCCAACAATCTATACAACTCTTTGAAATATTTGAAATATAATATGACTAATTTGCTTCACAGATTGTTTGGAAAATCGAAGAATGGTGTTGAAGGCCGACTTCTTGGTGACGACGGTGAAGATGTTGATCTTGCTATAGACTTCGCAGGGTGTAAGAAAGATAGAATGAGTTCCACAGAAATGACTCCGTTATAATGAATATGAGCTAAAAAGTTTATGACTGATAAAAGAAGTTGCTATGAAGCCTATCAAGCATACCCAGAAATGTTAATCAATGTTTATATCATCGAGTTATACAAGCTTCAATTTATGTTTTGTCATTCTGCATCAATGATCTGAGCCAAGAAAAGTAGTAACTATTTGTGATTAATGGTATCTATAATTATTGCCATTCATAGTCATCTTAATTAATATAACAATTTTAATAATTGAGTAATTAAATTAGGATAGGCAACTGTAATTTTCTTATGAATTAATCTTTGACGAATTCGAAAAACGAAAATTAAATACATAACGCAACATTTATTTCCACTGTATGGTTGTTGTAATGGCTTATACATGCTCGATGTGACAATCAGCGTATTGAGCACGCCATATTCTTTGGTGTGTAAAATCCACGTTCAGTTATAGATAGATAAAGTCATTATAGAATCAGTTCTTAATATTTTCTGACGTAAGAGCAGATTGCTCATTATCAGTACTTAATTGACCATTAACTAGTTGCAGCGAGCAACAACTTTTATAACTCTGCAGTCTATCGCGGATCTTAACAGTTTATTATTTCCAAATTATGCGGATAAGCTTTGGTTTAGACTGTAAATAAGTGTAAATATGCAGAATGGAATCAACTAGTGGAAGTGATATCCACATAGTTCGCATCACGTGTGAATATTCTCCATAGCAGTGTGCATTCTTACATAGTTAGACTCCATTTCGCATATGTTATCAATCGTTTGTATTTATGTAAATATTCAACTATTTTATATATCGACTGCCATTATTTAGTGTGGTATATTAATTTTATCATTATTTAGTTGATCGAACGCACATAATACTACACCAATATTTTGTACGAATCAAAAATCTTTATAAATTAAACAATATATTTATAATATTAATATACACAACGAACTGTGGCGACAGTTTCCGTTGCCTGTTTAAATTAAGACAGTTTCTTCGTACTTCGTGTACAATCTATGTCACGCTACGTGCAATATAAACTTGTACATACGTTGCTTTTACTTTGCGTTGGTTTCTCTCAAAATTTTATTAATATTCCATCAGAAAGATTAAGGCGTCGTTGAAATTGTCCCGCTAATGAATCGTATGATATTACATGAAAACTGTAAACAGACGTGATATAAAATACTTTCTTCTGAAAGTACGACTAATTCTAGTTAACTAAATATCAATACATCCCATTATTTTCCACTAATTTAAGCTATTTGTATTGAATTCTAATTCACCGTTGGATATCCCCATTGCGGTAAATCCCTACGGCCGTGACCTGGTATAGTATTAAGTACCCGCGCAAAATTTTTTCTACGATAGTTATACCTGGATCAAACATCGGCTATAATGATAACACCAAGTCAAGATATTATCCTTGTAATGAAGAGTCTTGACTTACACAGCTTTCATGTTAATTAAACCCAAATTAACCGATTACCAATAATGTATTTACCGTTTATTTATATGTTCATCATTGACGATTGGGTATTTTCGAGTGATTGCAGTATGTGTATTCTCTGCCTATTTTATAAATACATAATTTTTTATTGACAATAAAATGATATATTTTGAATTACCTCTTCATTCAAAGTTAGTCTAATAATCATCATAAGGCTCATGCCCGAATTCATCAACGTCCGTTAAACGTTCAACCACCGTAATATTTAACAGCCCGTTAAATTGTTTTGTTTCTATTGTTACTATCGTATGAAATTTTTAACCAGCGTAATACAATAGAAACAAAACAATTAAACGGGCCGTTGATGAATTCGAGCATTGGAATTGTAAATAATTGATCGTTGAATCATTTTCCCCTGTCCTTTCCTTGCCTAAAACGATAAAAAACGAAAACCATAGGGAAAATAATGACTGTTCTCTATTCGTATAGTGGTCTGGAAAATAAATATGAACAGCTCGCTGTTCTCAACGAGGCCGAAAAATTATCTGCTTCCAACATTGTACTTGGCATTCTGTAAAATATGCCTTCGAACCTATATGTATGCATTATCGTCGCAACGATTAGTTTAGAGTATATAATAATAGTTTTGTTATAGCCTAATTATAGTTCTAGCTAATTTCCAAGCTGGGAAAGTATCAAATATGTAGTTTACAGTGATATACGTAATATATTATACCCATTACGATCACATCTACGATTTTTCCATAATCAAATACTCAGTGTTGTGAAAATTGTAATTGAATTTTTCTCAAATACTCGTTACTTTCGGAATGTGTAATTGGATTTTCATCTGCTTACACATTACTTTGGTAATGACTTGATTCAATTACACGTCACCAAAGTAATGTGTAATTGAATCAAGTTCATCACCTTTAAATAACTTTATGATTACCCTTACTCTATTGTTAGCAATGCATGCAAATACATAGACTAAGACAACAAGGCTGAGAACGCGTGAAAAGAAAGGATGAGAAGACAATAGGATGAATGACTACGATAGATTGTTTAGGGATTGTACAGCGACATGACGTATTCGTAATACTACGATAAGTGTGTGTGGGTATATACCTAAGTACGCTAATTTCACGCACACCACGAAAAATCAGTCAGTAGACAATACAGTCCAAAGTCCGCGAAACCCCCACGCCTCCAAAAACAGGTTGAGAGTAGAGGCAAAATCCAAAACCAAATTCGTAGGTCAGTATTAGTCGAAACTCAGTCGAGACAAGACGTAAGTTTTATTAAAACTAGCTCGTTACGTGTGTGAGAGTAATACAGTGAACTGTGTGAACAGGGGGCTATCAACTCGACAATTTGAGACTTATAATAATTGATTTCATTATTTCATGATGTTTCAGATGTTTTTAAATGGAGATGTTTGAGCTCGCGTATTTGGAAGCAAAATCGGGACCGGGTAGACCTCGGGCGGGGATGCTGGCCTTCCCGGGGCCTCATGGTTGAGGTCTTGACCGGGGTGGTTGACACGCTGGAAAACCAGCGTGGCTTATTACAGTCCGCGGATCGGGATGACATGACAAGAAATTAGAAATCAAAAAAAAATCTATGCTCTCCCTTCGGGCAGAGTAGTGCGGGTGCTGGACGTGGAGATCGGGTGAGATGGTACCCACACACACCGATGTCCGGGGTCTGCGTCGGTTCTGCCGGCGATGAGACCTGTGTTAAACGGAGAATCATTAGATCGTTTTGCAAGTTAATATAAGCGTTGGAAAGTTACCGCTCAAACAAATGTAAAGCCCGTCAAATAAATTTCTAGATTAGTCTCTAATTTCTGCTTGCCTTATTATTGATCAATGAATTGACCCCAAACCCCATATCTTCGACCTGAGTCTATCGGAAGGGTGATAGTCGAGACCTATAGCTAAAATAAGGAACGTTGGGTGCCTGTAGTTCAAGAGCGCGAGGTATGTCACCAACATCTATAATTACTTTAAATTACTTTACTTTATAATTACTTTTACTAATTAAATCGAGTTCAATTACACGTTACCAAAGAAATGTGTAATTGAATGAGGTTTATTACTTTTCAATAACTTTACTTTATAATTACTTTGAATAACTTCTACAATTACTTCAAATAAATCGAGTTCAATTACACATTACCAAAGTATTGGGTAATTGAATAAGTAATTTCATTAAAAATGCAATCAGTGACTCGCAACACTGCAAATATCCATGTAATAATAAGATCATTTATGCAATAAACATGTATTATTATAGTAAATTGGCGCATCCTTGAATAAATATCTCTTGAAATTGTGAATAATCGATCGTTGAATCATTTTCCCCTGTCCTTTCCTTGCCTATAAGTCAAAAATCATGAAAATCGCATGAGTTCATGAAGCCCCGAAATATTTTTGCAATAAATATTAGTCCGCCTCACCATATGCAACCCGCATGCCATTCGTGTAAACGACAGGGTCCATGTTAATTTTTGTTGCCTATTTGGTGTTTTCCGATTGCCTAGATTTAGGCGTATCGTAGTAATTCAGAAAAAAGGTCGAAAAAAAGGTTCTGGCAGTTGATACCTTATTTAAGGAGTCGGATTTCTGGTTGGTACCTCGATTTTAGTCGCTTTACGATGAGGTATCAACTGCCAGAAGAAAAAGGTATCAACTGCCAGAAATCCAGAATTTTGCTGATGGCTAGCCTCTGTAGCGCCGTAACTTGATTTAATTTCAGAATCGACCAATCAGGAGGCTCCTTTTCGAGAAATTGAGCCTAAATTGGCTCAAGCAGCCTCCTGATTGGTCGATTTTCTGGCAGTAGATATTTCATCGTAAAGCGACTAAAATCGAGGTATCAACTGCCAGAAATCCGACTCCTTAAATAAGGTATCAACTGCCAGAAGTTATTTGAATGGATTTTTTTTGCCGTTTTTTTTTAGTTGTTTCAGAGTGTTTTTCATACCTTCTTTTCGAGCTGAATTCCAAGAATTCTGTTTTTTTTTTCCTAAGTTCAATACGCCTGAATATAGGCAATCGGAAAACACCAAATAGGCAACAAAAATTAACATGGGCCCTGTCGTTTACACGAATGGCATGCGGGTTGCATATGACAAGGCGCATTATTATTTATATTATATATATTAATATTGTTATATTTATATATATATTAATATTGTTCGAGGCTTTATGAAATCATGCGATTTTCGTGATTTTCGACTTATAGGCAAGGAAAGGACAGGGTAAAATGATTCAACGATCGATTATTTACAATTTCAAGAGATATTTATTCAAGAATTCGCCAATATACTATAATAATACATGTTTATTGCATAAAAGATCTTATTATTACATGGATATTTGCAGTGTTACGAGTCACTGATTACATTTTCAATGAAATTACTTATTCAATTACCCAATAGTTTGGTAATGTGTAATTGAACTCGATTTAATTAGTAAACGTAATTATAAAGTAAAGTAATTTAAAATAATTATAGACCAGACCAGATGCGAGATTTTATCAAAACTGATTCAAAAGGAACTGTAATTACGAACCATTCGCTGATGCTACTTTATCAATAGTCCGCGGTGCAGAGTTGTCTTGCGGTCATTCCCCCGGCGCTTGGACTGCTTCACTCCCTGGTGTGAATCCCCTGTCCTGATGAATATTGAAGAGGTTTTGTTGAGGATAGGCAGGAGCTAGTTTCCCTCGGTGAACAACGCCTGTGAAGATAAAAACTAGATAAGCATAGGGTACATTGGATAGATTAAGTTTATGTGTTTTTCAAGCAAACATTCTCAACTAAGTACCAAAGAATTTCTAATTGTGATTATACATCTGTATGAAATTTATTATAATATATTTCCTATGATTGATTTTGTAAGCCCGCCTGAACCATTTTTAAATTTGATATAAACTTTTAACTATTTTCAACAGAATCAAGAATGTCAATAAGCTAGTATTACTATTGCATGCATGAATAGATTTTTCAATATTTCAATCGTTATGACTGGTACTTGAGACTCTGGAGTAATTTATCACCAATATTGAATTATGTTCCATGTTTAAAAAATAAATGTGATACCTAATTAGGCCTACAGCTATCTACCCATCTATTTATTTTCAAACCTTGAAACTTTGATCCTGGTTATTCAAATATTTCTCTACTACGAGGTGAGTCTACTATATTTCAATAAGGTAAACATATTCTCTCGAGATCTATCAATCATATTTCAGGTTTGTCATTAAAAAGAGAGAATTTATTGCTATTTCCAAGAATTGAGTGTGCTTTCTCTCCTAAGCTTACCCTATAACGAGACGGACAATATCTTACCTCTAGGTATATTATTTCGCGTCGGTATCGTATCCTTTGCAGCTACGTGAAACAGAGTTGTCGTCAAAGTTTCTGGCGTATACGGGGAGACAGAAGCAAGCCGGAGGCCCCAGTATCGAGTCAAAGATACAGGGTGAGCGTCACGGTTACTTGGCCGATGAGTATTGTGGTACATACACGTGGAAAAGTAATCTGTCCAAGATCTGTATCGGATCGCGAAGTAGGTTTTAGCAATGATTGTTTTGCAGACATACATTTATAGTTAAATTGGGTGTTTGGCTAATATAATAGGAAGCTCACCATTATCCCGGTCGACCGTTAATCCAGGACTAGCCGGGCAGTGTTGGTTGGCGTCCATCTCCGAGCAAGTGGCACGCAGGATCTATGCAGTTCAAGTATCAGCGATGTTCATTCTCATCTCCGTCCACCGATAATGCTGTCAAAGAATCGAATAAAAGCATAAATCGGGGAACGAGTATTATCCCGAAAAATACTTGTCAAGTCGAAATAACACGACAAATTAGTTACTCCTTCGGAGTCACGAAATATGCTGTAAAACAAACGACGCTACAGGGCGAGGGACTCGGAATTATATGCCAATAATATAACGGGATGATAATTATCGCCAAGTTATCAAACGAAACTCTCTCGCGCATTATATTTGTATTCAAAACTAGATTTCAGCACATTTATTCACTGGTATAAATAGAATGTACTTGAAAATGAACAATATCTGCAATTATAATCAAAGCCTGCTTACTTCTACGATTAAAATACGAGACGCGTGAATTCTGTCGGAAAAGTATTGAATACAATTTCACTTGTTTTCGAGTAGCTTTGAAAATTGTCGATTATTTATTGCCGACGTACAATATTGATCGAAATATTTTAAACTCACCCATGTCCACAACGTTCCTCCGTTGATATCAGCCTTTCCGAGCCGCAAATCTCCTCGACACGTGTCACAGATCTTTACTCGAGGATGCCGCGCAAATGACTGAACGCTGCGCCCGGCGTTCTTGGTATACCGTCGCGCGGCGCGGGGTGGGGACGATAATAATTGCCCCACCAATTTGATTAATCGCTTCAATCTACTTGCTAGGATAAATCAAATAAGAATTTTACATTTTTAATAACAAAGAATAAAAAAATGAATATTGAAAATGTTTATACCGGATGATTCCTGGCTTACATCTCAGTGATTTGGGTAGTTGTGAATTTATTTCAACTGCTTTATTTCTATTTGTTCAGACATACCTATAATGCAAACATAAATGCAATAAAATATCAGTAATTCTTTTCAACTTCTTCGCATCATTTCCACGCGCCACTATCTTTCATTGTATCAATGAATCTAATAAAGAGTTAGTAGTTTTTCTACTGCTATTCAGAATTTTATCAATGAGCTATTTGCCACGCCTCCAAGAATATGAAGAAAGGCTCGTAGTTTTTTTGTCCGCATATTTGTGCAGCACCACTATCTTTTCATTCATAACGAGCGCTTCTCAGAAAACGTAGTAATTTTTTATCCGCATATTTGTGCAGCACTACTATCTTACCACTCGTTCATTCATAGTTCATACGCGACCAGCGCACTCTATCTGTCGATTGAGTAGTTGCTGCGGGAGGGGATATCAAAACTAGCGACGTGTACAAACGAACGAACAATGAAAAGAACAACTCAACTAAGAATTATTAAGCGTTATTCAGTCAGGAACATTTTTATTTGAAAATCCACCTGGTATGAGGACAACATCTGACCCGAGGAGGTGTGCTGCAATTTTGAATTGGCTGAAAATGCATTAATTCCAATTCCCTACTATTCCCGTGTGCTGTACGCTGTTTAAACTTTTGCTTATTAAAAACAAAAATAATAATAAATAAATAATCACAGGAAGGAGAAAGTAGAAAATAACAAAGCAATTGATTATTCATATATTTAAGAATGTATTGATGCAATCATATTCACTGTCAAAGTTATGTAGAATTCGTCAATTGTAATTGATTCTTCAAAGTAAATATCAAATATGAATCGGTCGAGTATCTTTATTTGCTTCCTGGCATAGGAGTTATCTTAAAATAGACTAACGTAAGTCCGTATAACAATAAGATCCTACTTTAATATAATTAATTTTACAACGAAGGACATCGATTTTATCGATGTAATCGTTTGGGAATTGTTTGGGGAAATTCAGGAATATGTTTTTGTAGTTTAGGAAATGATGATTTGTTTGTTATTTATAAAAATATATTGGGCATATACAGGGTGATATTCCAACCACGTCGCGGTAAAGCAAGTCCAAGCAAGTCTCGGACCGTCAGGCGGCTGATAAACATGTGCGCAAAATTATCAGGTTCGCAGCTCGACTATTAGGTAGGTATAGTATAGTCGAGATTCGATCCACGCGATCGTCGCCACAGATCGTAGCTGTGGATTTTTCTGTTCTTTTATTTCTAATCTACGATCTGTGGATACGATCGCGTTGATCGAATTTCGAACTATACTATACCTACCTAACAGTCGAGCGGCGAAGCTGATAGTTTCGCACACATATTTATCAGCCACCTGACGGTCCGAGACTTGCGGTACCGCGATGTCCCTGGAATATCACACTGTATATTTATATTTATATATATATATATATAATAAGTCCATTTATTACTTTTACTATTGTCTTTACAACAATAACAATAAATAATTCTGATATTCATATATGATACAAAGTTATAAATAAGTGCAAATTTACATTTTGTACATAACACGATAATTATAAAATAAAAAAGAACCACAATTATTAATCCTCGAAAAAAATGCACAATAAAAAATACACACGTCCTAAGTCTGTATACTTACAAATATGTATACTCCATTTATTGATTCTTTGTTTATTCTGTATATTAGTTTATTGGCTCGCGATAGAATAATTGATAAAACCATTGCACTTCAATTTTCAATGGTACATGGATGGATTTATCGTAATTATATCTATATATGCATAAGCCATAAGCCCCACCTCTCTGTACATCACGCTCATCCTAATTCTCTACTTTGTATATCTGGTGCATGGTGCATGTTTTCAGCGTATAATAATTGGCGTGAAGTTAATGGGTTCTTTTTATTTTTAATTTCGTCTATGTTTCTTAAAATACTGTGCAATAACAATAATGAAAATAGTTAAGCACAGTATTAAGATTCGTTGAGTTGTCGTTTACATAAGTATTTTGTTCGTCTCTTAAAATGGTATGAAATTCTGTTCAACTATCTTGGACGAATACTGATATCACTGTGAGCATGAAAAAAGAATTTTAAAAGTCACCAAATCTCATACATCATATAAAAGATGATTATTCAGAAGCAGAGGTCTAGCTTCCGACTTGACTATAATTTTAAACCAACTACTACTCAACGACATCAGATTTTGTAAGATAGTTTACGTTGGTTTTAGGTGGAACGTAACTAATTTCGAATACGCTACTTAAAACATAATAACAAATTAATTAGCAAAGAATTTCATGTTGATATTAGATGTGTGGGAGAATCTCCTTGATTGAAAACATAGAAATCAAGTAAACGTTCAGTTAACTTATCTGCGATGAGATATGCATAATGGGACCTATCAGATATTAAAAAGATTATATAAACCATCAGACTTTGTATTAATACATAAAAAAAGATTATTGCTAGCTCTACAACCATTCATATTAAATTCACTATTTATATGCAAATGTTTAATAGGTAATTGTTCTTTAAAACGTCAATTTCAATACTCTTAATACTTCATTCCACTATACTTATTATATACAACGGCATATGTATAGCAGGTATTGGATACTAATTCAATTCCATAAACTTATTAATTAATACTAAAAATTAGAAAGAAAAAATTTACATAATCATTAATCACTGATACAAACATTCACATTTTCGATTAATATCACGTTTCACTAACTTATATTAAGATTATATCTCTAACTTATTCAAATATACATAAATTTTAATTAAGTTCTTCTTTGAAGTTGGAGACAAAAATTTTTCAAAGAACGCATATAAATTGTTCGCATTATTTTCAATTAATCCCTGATTGATCAGTATAGTCAAGACTGAACTCCAGGCGATACATTTCTTTGTGACTGTGTTGATTACGATAATCGATAACAAACTCTAATAAGATAGAAGACAAATTTATTTCAGTCTGATTCTACTTATCTTTTTTACGATCTTTTTCATCCGTCGTATCTTCACGAACGGCTAGAACCATTCTTATCATTAATACAGCAAGTACTTTATCCAATGGATCCATAAACCCTCGTTGAATCCACTTTGGAATTGTAGTTCGGGCGTGAGCAAATCCCAGTTTTTGTAATATATAGTCAATACCGTAAGGCTCGATGCTCTTTCCAGCCCATGATAGAAGCCTGTTTAATATCATACAGATAATATACGGAATAGAATATATCAATTTACCGAAAAACGATTACATGAATAAAATCGTCATTTCTATTACTCACCTTACAGTAGGTTCTAAATGCCACGTTTTACATCTATAAGATCTCCAATCTTTGATGAACATCTCCGCTGGGTCAAATTGCTTTCGTTTTCTTTCGTCCTCGTTAGTTACAGATGATGTCGTTGATGCGCTTGATGTATTCACATTCGAGGTCTTCTTTTCTTGCGGATCTGGGCTGTGTGCTCTTGCACCGGCACCCTGTAATGCATGCTATAAACAAGAATGCAAGAATTTCACACAGATTTACATAATTTTCTGATTTTATTTCGATATGTTTTCCAGCTGTAATTTTCCTTGGAGTTAAATATAGTCGTTAATCTTTATCTGATACGTACCACTCTCTCTTTTTCTTTAACGTAAGATGTAATCAAATCGTGTAGGAAAAAGAAGGCTTCAGCATCGACAGTGACGAATATATGGTCCTCGAATTCAGTAATGAAGCTACATTCAACCAGTGGTTTCTCACCTGTAAATAAATGATTTTTCATTATCATTATCAAGGGTGTTTTTTTTCAATCTAACACACTAGGGAAGCATAACTTCAGAACGTCATTGATGGAAGCGCACTACACTCAAGGCCCTATATAATACATCCGAAACTTTACAAAATCCGTAGTTACGGTCTCTTTCTAACTATTGAAATCCTATTCGTGAATAGGAAACAAGATCAGATATTATAAAGTATACTCCTAGCGTATGTTTATTCACCGCATAATCATTGTATACCATGTTAATTAATAAAACGAGTTAAACGATTCATGCTTGGATAAATGAATGATTGCTTCATGCACGCAGGGGTTTCATTATAGTAAGCAAAGCTTCTGAATGAGAATTCATTCGATGAACTTTATATTTATGTATACAGATCAGTTCTGATCGTGTGTTGATATCTTGCTATTCTAACAGTATGCATCTTATCTGATTGTCTCAAGGTGTGTACTTACTATACAAAATATGCTTAGGAAGCCCTAAAATATAGAGAAAAAATAATTACAGAGAAATAAGATCAGATGTATAAGAAATAAATAAAAAGATCTTCGTAACTTAAGGAATTAATTGAGTTTAGAGATCAGATTATAAAACATGAAGATGGCTTTTCTGCAGAGTTTGGAAAATCATAGTTTGGTGTTAGATAAGTGTCCTGCTTCGTGTAAATAATATAACAGCAACATTTTTGATTCCTATTCAACGCCAAATCTAATTCTGGCTGTAAACTTGAAAAGAGTTGCACGTAGAAATATATTTATTGATCATGATGCAGAAAAGGTTTTCTGGAGGTGAAATTATTATATAATTATTAATATAAAATGAATTTCATTTACCAACTACATCCGGAGTTCTAGCACTTTGCAAATGCTCAGTTTTAAGATGCAGCTGCAGAGAAGGTAATGCGAATATAACTTCTCTGGTATGCGAATGTTCTTGCATCTTTCCAGATGTGGTTGAAGTACTTCTCCCCCTAGACGATGCATTACTGCCTTCAGAAGTACTGTCTGTTCTTTCTCGTTCTACGCAAGGAAATCTGTCCACACCTATAACAAAAACAAATAAATAAATGAATAAGAAATGTAAATATCGATCATGGAGATAGCAATCTAGAAAATGAGTACCGACCATCTATTTCGCTATTAGCAAATGCATAATGGAACCACTCTTGTAAAGATTTGAACTGTGGGGGAAATAGAACGCTGCGGCTTAGTCGACACACTGTGGCCATCGAATGATGCCTAGCATGTTGTTCCTGCTGTTGTTGGCCCAGACTTATAGTCAAAGTTTGAACAACATGTACGTCACAAGTGTCTGGCGCTGTATTAAGTGAATATAAATAATGTATTATTTAATTTTGTAACGTATTACTTATCCGATGATAAAATAATACATGCTTACACTCTACGTTTGGGATTTCTTGTGCCTCCGTCGCAAAACTAATACATGGTTCCTTCAATGAGAATAACGCCCAACTTTTACTCTTGAAATTAATACCGTGAAAACAGGCCAAGCTGATATTGCAACCATGTAATTCCATTGTTCCTCCAAGCACTGTGCCATTTAATGGCAAAGAAAACCTTAGAGTTCCTAATTGGAGCCCTGCGACTTGAGATAGCACACGCTGCCAGTGCCGATGATGTCGAGCATCCGACACTGCAGTTTGATTCAATGTCCAAGGGCCTGCAAGATAAAAAAGATATAAATTGCTGCGAAAGGTAAAGAATTTGAATAATCTTACCTTCAAGATTAGATCTCTTTTTTTGTTGCTTTCGTTTGAGACTGGTGTTATTCATTCTTTGATGCCTTGGCTGTAATGAACTGAAAACTCTTTTGCTACTCTTGAATTGTTGACTGAAAAACTCGTCCAACTTGTAGAACATTTTTAATAAATCTGCAGTCGTTGATTTACTGATCATTATTTGAAGCTGATCCCAACCCAGATCGCCATGCATAAAAATGATAGCTGGTCTGAAGCAGAATACAATAAAGACTCGTTATGTTTTGTATCTACTAATACCATTAGAGCGGATGATAATAATGAATTTTAACCATATTACATGATGTAACGTAACCATAGTTTATCCCAAACATACTATGGTAGTGTAACATTCCATAAAGCTTACTTAAAACGTTTATACAACAAAACTGACCGTCTTGTTGGCATGAAAGCATCTCCGCTGTTTGTTCGGTTGATTTTCCACTCGTCTCTAAGTGTTACATCCAACGAAGACACCCTCGACATCAATACGCTGGTCCCCATATAATCTAAGCGCAATTCAAGCGCAAATAACTTTAGTCCCACTGTGTGGTCGGGTTCTGTGCCAGGTTCTTCGCAGATATGAACTAAAAATGTGGATATTTGTGTTAGTCTTTATTGTAAGTATGTGCTTAGCAGCCTTCTGCAATATATTCAATTCTTACTATAAGTATCAATTTTGCTGAGTTCGATGGTACCGCCAACAATTCCACCCTTAGCGTCTAAGCTCGATCCTCCCAATCCAACACCGATGTATAAATTTTTGTGCCCAATGCTACCGATGGAAAGTCTTCCATCGCTTCTGAAATCCTTAGTCATCCACATCACATTTCCCATGACGTTTCCCATGTTCATATGAACGTTTAATTTGGTAAAATTGACTGCGAAAAGCACCAGAGTCTCCCAGGCTGATTCCCGTAATTTCACTTCTGATGGTGTCTGTTTTTCTGAATTAAAACTCCAGCCTCTACCGATATCTGGAAACAAAACAATTCATACATTGAATCGAAGTTTCAATTGGAATTCAAACCCACACAAGGAATCTCACTTCTTACCTTTTAATCTCGAGTGCCTGGGCATATCAGTCTCCAAACTTAGTCTCAATTTATCTCTGTTCAATGTAGGGCTTCTTTCCGGTGCTGATCGGGACAAAGTATCTCCGGCGTGTCTGTCGTAGTGTCTTAATAACGAACTACCCATTGCCGCTTCTTCTTGATTGAGTGGGGGACTATCGTCACCTTCTGAATATGCCGCCGCTGTACTAAGGTCACCGAGAAATAGCCGTCTGACTATACTCCGGCGATACCATGCTTTGGGGAAAGCAAGAATCTCTGTTAAACGACGCATGTCGTACTTGAATGAAGCCGAACCAATGTCAACGATTGCTGTGAAATAGAGAAGATTGATTGAAAAATAGATTCTAGTTATTAGAATCGATTTTACTTTTTAGTTCTGATAACATACTCGAGAATCTTATGACTGCTCTGCTAGTGTCTGTGCCTTTTTTAGTCTGTTCATTTTGGAAATTTAATTTCCTACTTCTTGATAAATGGAATTTTACAAATTCGACATTGATACTCAAGGAGTCCTTTCGTTCGCTATCTGATAACGGCGACCATTGAGCTTCTTTTAATGCGGATTTCTTACCACCGCCGTATGGGTGGAAGATATAAACAGAAAAGTCTGCAAGACAACCAGTGACCGAAAGACCACCGATCGCTGAGCCACTCTCTTTGCCAATTGTGTGAGTAGACGTGGATTTGTACTCTTTAAATTCAGTCAATTCTTCTTCTGCACGTTTTGACGAAAAGACTATATCAAGGGAAGGTAATTGGAGCATACATTCAACCCGTGATACTGGTAAACATGAAAATCTGAAACAAAAATAATCATAGAACCACCAATTTTTGTTATTCGCGAAGTCAAAGATGCCTTACCTAAATGTCGACGGCTGCATATGGAAGTAGACAATAACATCGACTGGAAAGCTTGCGTAAACATAGTTTCCACTAGCAGCAGTCGCAGCCCACGAAGAACTCTCTGTATTTTCGGTTATCAATACAGTATTTGTTTGTCCACCTGTATGAAAACTAGTCTTGCTTGGAATAGGCTCCAAAGTTTGTTCCAAGAATTCAAGTATATGTGGACTTATGATAGTCTCTTCAGGGATACTTTGGAGCGTCATCCACGCAAAAAGGCTTGCTTTTTTAGTCCCAGATTTCCGAAGAGTTGTCGTTGACGATGGATTCAGCAAATTATTATCGGTAGATAGTCGTGGTGATATAGATTCTTCGGGAAGTGTTTTAGACTCGTAATGCACCTAAAATATTGATTAGTATTTTATTCTATTTATATAAAAATAATAAAAACGATATTTTTCATTCTGTAATCATTGGATCACTACATTCATACCTTTACGTCTAATCCTGGTATGTGAAATATGGTCAAATCAACCAATGGAACATTGGCGTGCTGCAGATATCTCAGTCTCGATGCGCTAGATGCAGATGATTTTTCTTTACTGTTAAGATGTCTTCTACTACTGCTGGGACTGCTGGGCTGGAATTCAAACGTCCCTCCAGAACAGGACCTCTCTTTTTTCATTCTGCTGAGTCTGCAATAGTGATTTTTTAGAAAACTATGTCTGTACTAGGGCACAAGTATGAGAATAATCCGACGAAAAGCAACACAGTTATGCGTCTAATTATAAAATAATTCCTCCAGTACTCACAACTTCATTTCGTCTTCTCTAGCCGGGTCTTTGGTATGAAGTACGCACTTTCCACTATTGATAAGAACTTTAACATCAAGTTCAAAATCTATATTTGGTTCCTGGGGCTTTTGGGATACAATGTGTGGTGAGGAAGTTGATGATATTTGTTCTCTTACGTATGAATCGAGCAGTGGTGCACTGTGGATAATCAACAGGATAGTTAGCATGGCATTATAGTTGATATGCATACTGCTATCTACTGATATAAAAAAGTATTTCTTAATTTGTGGAGGTACAGAAGAACTTCCATTTATTTTGAATATAGTGAAGCTACGTATTACGATTCATACCTTCCTTCCATGCTATCATAGCTAGAAGCGCAACTAGTGTCTCTGTGCTTCTTTCTCAATTCCACTTGCTCTCCTTCGATATCAATGGTCTCTGGCCATTCTAAGTCTCCCTCAGGCAAACTCAACTCAGAACCAGCACTTGGTAGCGACGACTGCCTGTTAGAAAATAATAAAATTTTGATCATTGCACTATAGTTTTTTTTGAATATTTATTCAAATTGGACCTAAATATATACCTGCACATTGTGTGAGTATCACTAAAAGTAACTCTTGGACCACTCAGACCTCTGACTCTCAACGAAGCAGATCTGTGAACGTAAAAAAGATTAGCACTTATTTTAAAATATGTGGCAACAATGTAAACGAATATAAATATTTTACCGGCTTGGACCACTCCTAGGACTGCTTTCAAAACTTGCAGAGTTTGCAGAGTTCACATCTGCGTTTAGATCCTCAGGGCTTTCGAGTTGGTGTTCGGGTGTAGGTGATGGAACAATAAATGATCTCGAGCGATAAGCATTAGTTTTGCTGCCAAGTCCTAGTTTCCCCTTGATTCCTGATGCTTTGACTGACTGTCTTCGTAGCTTTTGTATCATGTCTCTATAAAAATTGTGAGAAATCAGAATTGAGGTAAAATATTTATACGATGATGATTTAGTCAGATTTTTAAGGGGTATTATCATACCTTCGGAAATCTTTAAACACCATAACTTCCAATTCTTTAAGTCGTTTCATTTCTTGTTCAATAGTGCCATGCGAAGCTCCCAACGATCTTAGATCGTTGATTATTTTAGCTTGTTCGTTCATTTCCTTTTCTATAAGTTTGGATCGTTTTTTAGCATCGAGAGATGGATCATACACAAAAGCTGGCAGACTGTCAGTCCAGATTTTAGACTTCTTCATTAAAATGCTTTCCTGAAATTACAGAACAACTAACTTAGCATAGATCTTCGCTCCTGAAACCCTTGGCTACAGAGGAGAAATAATTGTAACTAAAGTTATGGTAAATCCTGAATTTTTACGCTAATCCAGTGATTGATTCTTGTCGATTGTGTGAAATGATGATGAAAGAAAAATAAAAGCACATTAAATTATCTCCATGATGATACATATGAACGTTTATGAAACTAAAGGGTCCATCTATCTACAACAGTAAGTGATCGAGCGTTAGAGTTAATTTTTTGAGATTAAACCGCACGTACCTATATCCCCAATGTTAGTACGTCACAAAATAATGATAAAATAAACAAAAGAAAACCATACTTTTTTTTTAACCTGGCTAGTGCTATTCTCTTGTTCATCCGCGTCGTCACTATCATAATCAACAGTTACATGACTGTCGTCTTCTTCGGAGCCGGTCAGCATCGTCAAAGTATGACCCAACGCGGATAGTTGTTGTCCTACGCTGACGTCAAGATGAATATCAACGCCTTCCATTTGCCACTGTACATTCAGCAACCATTTGGCATTATCTGTGGGCATTAATTTTGAGTAGATGAAACAGAAGTCAATTTGATGTAAACAAAGCAAAATACCAACCAGATTTATCCTGCTTCTGTGCCACCGTTCTACTGCATACTTCGTAAGTTCCTTCCGATACTACGCATAAATTCATTATGCTACTGTCCGTCATATCTGGCTTCCAGTCGTCCAAAGAAGTCTCAAAATCTTCTGCAAATCTCAAACACAAGCCGACGAATCTGGATAAAAGAAGTTTGATTGAAGTTAGGATCGTCCAGGTCTTGAATCTTCGAATTCTATAATTCTTCATTATTTTTGAAAGATATCTTACCTTCCTTTACTAACGAGGCTTCCACTACTGCATGCAGAGATGCTAGTGCTTTCCAATGTCACAACAACAGCCCCTCGTGACTCTCCGTCATACAAGCCTCTGCTCAGACCCCAGTTATTGGGTGGTAGCGGATTTAACGGTACACAAATTCCCATGTCGTCAACAGTTAATTGTAGAAACAGGGTTCCTAAATGAGGAGCACTTAACTGACTAGTCAATTGCCCGAAGGGCACTTTTTCAAAAACTTGTTGAGTGGCTGTGAGCACCTCCTTGTTCAGATTAGCACGTTTCTCGTTCCAATACTCATATGCATTTTTATAATTTAACCAGACTAGAATAGCTTTGTCAACTGCCATTGGCTGGATGTAAATCAACGGGCGTTTCAGTGTGATTAGAACAACTTCTTTGTCTTCTCCTTGTGCCATTTCCTCTTGGAATGCGTTTCGCAGCCCAACTCTTGTGTTGAAAAATGCAAACTGCTGAAATTCTGGTTCAGCTTCTTCGAACATAACGTTTTTCAACAACTGACCTAGACTCAGATTTATATCAACTTGCGCTTTCCCAAACAATTTCATGTATGGATTTGGCTGCGTAGCTCCAGACACGTTTTGGACTCTGTTCGACAACTGAAATTCCACCGCGCCAGTTTCTAAACGTACCGCAGAATTAGTCGGTGTTGTTGCTGTGAGCTGGATACGCTGCAAAAGATATAGTTTTTTAGGATACCGAACCCTTCCAGTATCAGATTTTGATGAATGATGTATACCTTTATACGAATGACCAACGAAAACAGAATTCTTTTCAAACTGGTGCTAGTCGGTTCTTCATCTTCTAGCCACAAGGGTACGGGCTTTTCACCGCCGTAAACCTTCTGAACGACTTCATTAACTTCCTTCATAAAGACTTTTTGAACAAAGACCAAATGATTCAGGAGATCCGTTGTTAGGGAATGCTCGAATATACCAATATCTGCAGTTGCGCTGAGGTAGCTTCCTTGCCTCAACACAACTCCATCTTAAAACAAAGTTATATATTAAAAATGGTGCAAGAGGCGAATAGAGTGAATAGATTTTTCTCCTGATATCTCAACTACCAAGACTTACCAGCAATTTTACTATCATTTAAATTGCTGCTTCCATCTTGAATATATTCTGCTGATACGTGAACTTTGGGTAATTCTATGCTCGCCTCTGACGGAAGATTTGCTTCCGTTACTTGCAGTTTTGTCGTAAAACTAAGGCTGTGATGAGGTAGATCTATCGTAAATTTCGCCTTGCTTCCTGTTATGCCGGAGCTATTAACTTGATCCATCTTATACTGAGCTTGCAAAGAAGGTAGTAACGCCGCAGTTATACTCAAGCTTTGTAAAATTATATTAAATTGCATAACTATCGGTTCTAACAAGCTCGATACTGGACGAGGTTTTTCGATGTCAATTGTTGGTGCCGGTGGATAATGGTGAGGACTGCCGGATACACCGTCAGTTTCTTCCGGTTGTTGACCACGAGACATTCTGGATGAAGTTCTAGTGACTCTTAGTTCCTTTTCGACGAAAATAGATGATTAGGATTATAGCAGCTTTCAGATTTCATATCGTTTGCTAATAGATGGTTTTTCTTTATCTGCTTACCTGTAAAGTAGACGATAACTGCTTACTGCCTCTCGTCATCATCCCGTGTAGAGCTACGGGGTGTTGGGGAATGTCGATGTTCACAGCACCGACTGTCAATAAGCCACTGTTTTTATCTTTTTGTCGTCTTGTAATACTCGAATATAAAGCTTGTGACTTTCCTACTGTTACTTTGACAACAGTTTGTTGATTTGGAGCAACACCTTCCAACAATACAATCATTGTTCTTCCAATCTGCCCCGTCAAACTACATTCTAGACTAGCAGGTCTGGACTTTTTACGACGTGTTAAACTCGCGTGCAAGCTCGTTATTTCGGCTTCCAATTTCAGGCCGCTTAAAGTAGCGAGCAATCTGGTCCTGTGGATTCTTGCTACGCCAAATATTATCAATCGTGTACGTTCCCCAGTTAGAAGACCTGGAAATGAATGATAAGAAGAATTCCCATAAAGCTAGAGAGAATACTTTAAGCTTGAGAAAATTGTCAAGACATCATTCCAGCTACCCGAAAAAGTAACGTACTCAGTTCTTTTGGTGTTGGGACAGGTGTGGAACTGGTTTCTGGGTTTACTCCCTTCTCAACATCTCCATCTTTGGTCTCGTTTGTATTTTCGCCTTTTCTTCCAACTTTTGAATGATCTGCATCTACCGGTATGGAAAACCGGTGCGTAATTGTCTTCGTTTCTGGTCTCGTGGCATAGAGATCCAATAGATAGTAGATAGTCTTCCAGCATTTTGGTGTCGGATTTAAGGAATCTTTACATTTATCCGAGATTACACTGAACTTATCTAACCCAGAGCCACTAGGACTTACACCGAAATTCGGGGTGATTACACCCTCGCTTAAATTGATATAGCCCTTCACACTTTTACCAGTGCTCCGAAGCTTTTGAGCAAAACTCTGAGGGCGAGACCTCATACTCGCAGATGGAGAGATTACCTTTGGCTGGCCAGTATCCAAACTACTACCGAGTAAATTTTCATTTGCTTTTTTACCTCCCGTCAATAATTGGTCTTGTAGTTCTGAAGCTAGAATAATTGAATGCAATTATCATTTGAATAGCATGATTCGCCTCATTTTAAGTCTTCTACAAACGATCATTGACAAGAATACTAACTTGATGACGAACCGTTCTTAGCTGTTGCATCAATTACAGTTGAATTAGCACTTCTTTTTGCTTCTGGCTGCTGTTCTTTTAATTCCATTTGTGTTTCCTTAACATTTTGATACATGTTGCTAATCTGATGCAACAATCTCAACAATGGCATGTTTACTTGTTGACTAATGTATCGAATGTTTAAACTGAAATTCACCACTTTACTTGTGTGCTTCTTCAGCTGACCTCTAGATATATATAATACGTTTTGTTTCTGAATCATATCGTCGACAGTCATATCTGCCATTTCTTTTATATCAATGTCAATGCCAATTTTTTCGCATAGAAAGGCAGGAGTTTCTGGAGGTATATCAAGGTAGAACTTTGGGCCAGATGCCTTTTTGGCTGGATTTTTGTTTCCTGTAATGATGGAATTATCGAAAACATTAAGGAAACCAATTTCAGAAGTTCGGAACTGGTTTGCAAATCTGAATCAATGTTTAAACTAACAGTTCACATTGCACAGAATAGCTATGTAAGGAATTCAAGTCACCTTTCTTTTTGTCTGACGTTTTTCCAAACTCGCTTACAACTATATCGATGCGCATCGTGTCCATGCTTCCAACAAGCGATAAGTTGGAGCCAAGCGACTCCAGAGACGAAACATTGTTTGCATTACCGGAACCAATAGCTGATAACATTTGTTGTGGCATTACAGACAACGAGGATAGAAGGGGTTCGAAAATCAAATGCGCATCTAAAAGACGAAGTGAATCTTTCATTGGATAGAGATAAGCGCCACTGTGAACGTCAGAATCCTCTGTATCTTCAGTTGTCATTGTGTTGATTTTAGAATCCTGAAAATATTAGATCTGATGAATAAATTGATGCGGTAATGACTACGAAGAAATCAGTGAATAATATCGATTTTCACCAATGTTTTTACTCAAAAGTAGACACACATTAGCTACGCGAACATAATACCTTTATCGATTTCTGCTCGGTTCGAAAGACCTATGAAAACCAAGGTTGTTAGTATACATTTCCTAAACCGTTGACCTCATATGCTTGATTGCTGAAGAATATCTCTAACGTATTTACGTATTTAGTAAAATATCGTATACACACCCAATTCCCTTTGAGATTTCCTTTTTCGTTATCCTTTATGAAATCTTGTTGTTTGGCCATCCAGCTGTACAGATCTTCGCCAGCGCTGACTGGCCTGCTGGCATTATGACCAGACGGTGAAGTAACTTGATCTAAGCTTCCTATGCTATGTTGACTTCCATGGCCAATACCACCCGAGTAAATACTCGGATTGGAACCAAGTTGATTAGAATGAGAAACTTGGATTTGAGGTGATTTCTCTTCACGCAATGTTCCGTAACCTGATGAATTTATCACTATCATTGAGACTAAGAATTTAAAGTCATCGTCGATACTTTTAATGCCCACTAAGAAGCATGCGACATAATGGGTAAAAAGGCAGACAAATTCTCCCAGGTGTATAATACACTAATAACATATCACACAATGTACAATACATTACAAAATGAAGTATTTTATAGGGACTGATGTTTCCAATGAAGAATGTTCTAACGTAAAAAGCTTATGATTATGTTAGAAGAAGGTGTTTGTTAATTTTCATACAACAGACAAGATAGGAGGGCACAAATCATCCAAGAATCGAAATTATACCTCTACGAATATTTCTTGAATACTGAAATCCATTCTCAACTTTATATCTGTGCAGAAACACGATATTCTAAATTTTTATGCGAGGGTCTAGTCTACCGCAATGACTTACTAATATTGTTAGGCTCTCGTGGCTGATGGAACAGCCCGCCACTTGCAAGTAATGGAAAGACAATACTTGCTCGCGTGCTTGCGGGTACTTGTGTGGGTTGCAATGATCTCCCTCTCCTTGGTGGAGCTAGCGGCGGAGAGGGAGAAGTGAGTGAATCCGGACCAGGAACTGGTGTTGGCAAAGGGGTAGTATCTCTCCCTCGAGGAGAACTTACAGGAACCGTCAAACCATCTCCACACATACCTGGTTATACCACACCAAGCCACACACTATGATTAGGAAATGTGATAAGCAAACTATGCGAGTTGATGAGTAAAGCTATCTTGGCTATACTTCCGATCATTTAATATCGATTCTCTGAGATATTAAAAATCTATTTGTGGTAATTTATTTGCATTGCAGTTTTCATGTTAATCTACTTTCGTTTCATCTAAATAGGTTTCTATAGACAAATAATACAAACAGCACAACACAGCATTTCAAAAATCCAGCTCAAATTCCTTTCAATCTATTGGATCAAACCGTTGCACAAATACAGAAATAAATCCAAGATGTTTAAACAATATCCACATCTGTAATTGAATAATACATGTCTAAAGAGGAGATAAAGTTTACTTTGAAATTGTTAGTTTTAATAATATTTGTATGAATTAAGAATATCAAAAGCTGCTAACAATTAAAGTCGATTAAGCGTCATATTATGAAACGATATAAATATGCACACACAAAGCAATTGAAATATGGCATTCAGAAGCCAGTCTATAAGCGTTTGACTTTATCAAGCATTCAAGCTGTTTGGCCATTTCATATTCATGAAAATAATAAATTGTTTGAAAAAAAAGTAAGAATGTTATGAAAATAAAGCTCATCAAGTGCGATAGATCGATTGTTGATATTCTCATGTAGTGTTCATTCAAGGCGTGTAATACCTGGGCTTTTGTCTTGACTGCTCTTGATTTGAACATGTTTGCGTATGTGGTCGGCATGGATCAGCATTGCGCACTCATCTGTTACTTCTTGATCATCAACGTCTCCCGCACTACCTTCCCCATCGGTCAGCAAATTTTCCTGCGTATCAGCAAGCCAATTCTATCTATGTGTTTTTATTCCTATGCTCTATGTTGCCTAAGCGATTATGTTTTCATGATAATAATTATGCGGGACAACTGTTTGTGTGGCAGCTATTGTGTTTAGAAATTTTTATCTCATCTATCTTCCTCGAAGAGGAATGATAAACTTGGGAGTTCATGTTTTCCTAGCGGTCTTAAACCTTACAGCTTTGACTTTGTTATACATTATGCTTGAGTTTCGTGAGTATTAACTATTTCAGCGTTTTCTCTTAGTGCCTCTGTTAGTTTTTTAACTTTACCATTAGTGTCAGGTACAGTTTAGTTTATTCAAGCAGACTTTTGTGTCTTTTCTAAGCAGCATTTGTTCAGCGGAGCGAAACAACAATTCATTTTAATAAAGAGTTAGTCGATTATAATATTGTCTAAAAATTTCTATGTACATCCATTTTTAAACTTCAACATCAACTGAAAAAATTCAGCATCTTTCCATTCTACTATCATTGATGTGCTCCTCATAATTCACTATGTTTTCCCTTTGTTAGAATAGTTGTTAGAGTATTAAAAATTCATTACTCAATCATATATCTCCTATTTATTTTCTAATTGAATTATAAAATGAAAAATAAAATGAGGGTATCTGCAGGTGGCGGCTGAATAATGACTGTGTCTTAAAAAATAATATATTTTGCAATATGAAATAAAGTATTACACTGATTCAAACAATAACGAAGCAAAAATCATTGAAGAAAATCTTTGTTAATTTTCAATAATTCAGAAATAAATTTTATGGTTTCGCATCTCAAACTCTTGGATATTATTAGTATACTGAATACAAAATATATAACAATAAACAATGTGTGTAGGAAAACTGTAAGCGACTATGTAAAAGGAAGCGATGTGATTTTCATATCATAACTATCACTTCTTCAGGTAAATGTATTACCAAATTCAGGAGTAAATTTCTGTGCAGGTCTTGTTAGTCACAAAAGTGGCATTTTCAACATGATAATCTGGATCAAAGTTTTCTCAATTATATGAAAAGTAAGGAAAGTAAGCTTTTATGCCCTGTGTTCCAAGGCGCATAAACTTCATCCAATCAAATCTATTGTGAGATAACTTTGACCATTTATAAAATTCTTGCGTGCCGTTTAATATTAATATAAACCCGATGTTAATAACAAGAGAATAGATCAAGATGAATGTATCGTTAAACGATGTGATTAAGGATAATGCTTGAAGACAATATCTATGATACACAGGATGTTGCACAGGAAGGTATGTTATGACTATGTTTCACGTTATTAGAAAATAGGAGAGATTTATGCTAAGAATGAATGAAAATTTACCAAAATGCAGATAACTTGTTACGAAAAAATGAGCTCATTACTTTTGTTTGCAAGGATTCATGGCGTTAAGTCATAAATACTAATATTATGATAATCTCGCAGTTTGGAAAAGAAAAATTTGATCAAATGGCAGTTTAAACTTTTGCTGCAAATTCGACATTGATATAATAACGCAATCAACGTTCTATATTCAACAACATGAAAAATAGCCGACGTAACAATTCCTTACGCAACTGCCTATGTATAGTTACAAGCGGACATAATACATCCCCTGCTGCACATCAATTTTAATAAAAATAAAAATAATGAATTTTGTAAATGCATTCTTACTCCTTTCTCTATCGTTTACAATCTTCTCCAGCTCCGTCTTGTTTACATACTGAACGAAGTACTCCTAGGGGATTACGCATTTTGTTAAATTTTCGCTGCGAATTATGCCTTTGAATTTAGTTCAACTTAATATTTGATCAAGAATTTCTAACACCAGTACAAGGAGGGGAACACAGTTTTTCACTATTGATATTTGCCAGTAAAAATTTCTGTGATCAAACGAAATAATATTTCATACAAAGAGAAACATAAAAATAATAGATTTTAGCATCCTAATTGCCGTTCCTATTTCCTACGATGGGTTCCCCTTAACTAACAACATCGCAGTATGTATCTTACGCATTTTGAAGCTCTAGTTCCAGATCATAAATAGTTAAATCAGTCGATAGTAATATTAACACAAAAATCTTGTCTCACCGTAACTCACGGCGACAATAGAATTTATGTTGAACACAGTGTATTTGGGTTATTCAAACTATTTCATCAATGCATCAAACGAGCTAAGTGAATATAATATAGAGTATCATACCTCGTCTGGATCAGGGACAGCGAATGTAACATTCAGCGGTTTAACATGCTTCGTTTTGTAATTATGCTCTAAAAGTAGAGGAGTGTAGAGAACGTTTTTCCACTGTCTGCTAAGTACAATAACACCCTGAAAACGGTAGAATAGTATGATATAATGCATCTCTTCACGTGCTTATTGTCAACCCTCTAATAATATTACCTGACGAAGCGTAGACAGAGGCGGAAGATCAGTTGTTCTTAAGTTCGCCTCAATCGTAGCAAGATCAGACAGTAATACATAATTCTGTAATATGCTACCGAGTTGACACGAGGGATCCTCTTGCAGTGTTTTAGCCAATGGTGTCAGCCTCCCATATCGACTCTGAAAAATGTTCAAATTATCAAATGCGAAGTAAAATGTAGGAAAATATTATAGAGAATGTTGTAGCAGCTTGACTTGAAGCGTTTGCATGAAACTATAGATGATGTAAAAGTACAGCAAGTCTTTTCAAGTAAACTCACTTTTGCTGGCATGTGAATACCCTGTACATCCAAAGCTTCAGCCATGAGACAAGCAACGATTGCAGTAGATCGTCTATACATGCTTTTAACCATGTGTACAACCCGAATAGCAAATCTGTTGCTGGGATTCATCCAGGCGTTTATAGCCGGCGATGCCGTGCTTAATAAGTTCCAATCCAGTCTAGTGTAATCGATTTTTCTAGTTATTGGTGTTCTTGGTGGAGCAGCAAAATTGAACCAGACTGTTTTTAGCTCGATAATGCATGAGCTTGTGTTGCCATTAGTCTCTTTCGCGACTAGACTAGCGCACGTAGCGCTTGTATTTATCTGTGTCGTGTTCGATGTGTTTGCAGCACCTGCTTCTGCATCTGTTGTTGCTGATGTTGAAGCTGGAAGAATTTCAAAGTTCTGAAACCATTCTTGCAATCGAATTGGTAAAAAACAGCAAGCCGGTTTCACACTGTCATAAAGATTAAAGTAAGGAATTTTTGTGCTAATCAACATACCGATAGTATTATCCAGTTCATCGCGACTCTTTACACTATCCGTATAAAAGATTTCCGTTTCTGTCTTCTTCTCTTCGTGACCATTGTCGCCTTTTTCAAACTGTGATCTTTTAACACATTTCAATGAAATGCCTTCCAAACCGCATTCGAACATTATAAATCCTAATTTATCCTCTCCGCTGCCCACTGTGAATTCTTCAGTTGCTTGAGTAGGCCCGGTTTGTTTCTAAAGCACGTTTGTAATAAGAACACAGTCTCATAAGTTGCAAATGAATGAATAAATGGCCCCAATAAGAAGCTATACTCACACTATGTTTGTCTTTTTCATCAACTGGTTGATGCAAGTAATAGTCAACACATTTTAAGGGCGAAGTTATTCTTGTACAAGTAAACAACACTTTGGAGTAATGAGCAGGTATAGCTGTTATCACTGCGTCTTTTAATATCGATGACTCGTTCCGCAGTCTGCGTAATTGAGTATGGACCTTCCCTATGTAATTGATACAACAATAATCAGATTAGAGATGGAAAGTGTATTGGAAAGTGTATTGTTGCCATAAAACGCTCGAGAATTTGAAAAATTTGGACCACATATTGTTTTTACCAACTCACCAATATTCAGAGTAACTATAGTTTCCTCTTGCTGTTTTTCTGATGTCTCAATATACACTGGTTCTCCACCTATGATCTCAGTAGCAGCGGTAGTTTGATGCGCAGGCAAAAAAGCTTTACTTATTTTATTCACCTTTTTCTGATTCGGTAATACAGCTGGTTTGTGAAATGTTTGTACTACTTCTCTTGCTTGTTTGCCAACATAAAATCTGGTAGTAACAGTATCGAAGCAGATCGCAAATAGCGAGACGCAAGTCAAGTCTCGAATATTATCCAATGCAGAAAACGAAATAATCTCCTCAACTACCGATGCTTGTAACAGCGTTATATTCACCTGTTTAATAGGCATGAAAATCCATGAAAAAATTCATATATTTTAAGACAGTAATATTTCTTATATGTTTCTTCCATAAAAAAATTAAAGAATAAGTGATAAGGCTTGGCTCACCTTCGGTAAGATAATGGTACCCTGTACTTGTGTGGTAATACTTTCTTCGTAAACGCTAGTCTCTAGGGCGACTTGTACTGTAAAATATTGAATTGTTATTTAGCTATTTTGCAATGAAACTTAAAATAGTATGTATCCTTTTCAAACAACATGAAAAGATTTATTCCCTGCCTTGTCCATTTTTTATATTCCTTTCTGCAGTCGATCGTTTAGAACTAGTTTGAACTTGGCTCCAATAAGACAAACTCTGGTCTTGTTTTAATATGTTAGCGTCTTCAACTCTTCCAAGACATTCCTTATGTAGGTGGTTCAATATTGTCAATGGATGCAAAGTAATTAATGTAGGTGTTATGGCGTCAATAAAACGTTGCAAAGATTCTAACACCATCGGACTCAACATGATATCAATATCGCCTTTAAGTTTAACAATGACAGTCGTACGAGAGCCAGTTTCGTGTTGAACAGTCAATAGTTCGTCTTCATCGTGCGCAATGTTTTCATTATCGGCTGAAAAATTAACACTTCTTGATTACCAACAGTTTTATTCATATCCAAAGTGTTAGACAACCGAAAGATGTAGAAGTTTACCTTCAGATTGAATTAATGCTGAACTATCCCATAGATAGGGGTGAGTCGGTGTCTTATTAGAAGAACTGGCTGTAGGAGATCCATCGGTTCTAGTGATCATTTTTAGGGATGTGAAACCTTCGGTGACGGTATCAAATTTCGGTACGTAACGTCCTCCGATGTATACCAATCTTCCATCTTCGGTTCTTTGGAATAAAGGCGTAGTAAAAGCATCACCGCCAGAAGGCAGCGATGATTGGATCCAATTTGAACACCGAACCTGGTGAATTAAAGAATATAAAGTTTCTACCATTGGTGCTTTCCATTCTGAGGATTATAATTTTAGAAAACGGTTGCATATCTTTACCTGAGTCAGGTGACTGACATAGCTAGACATTAAGAGCGGAGAATCAACGATTGGTTTGTTAACTTGCATATGCAGATTGACTAACATCATATCCTCTTGGGATGACATAGCAGATATAAAGCTTGTCGAGGATACAGAATGGCTGTCAGAAGAGTCGAGTAAAACCCCGGCTTCGTTAGTGTCAACTTCGCTTCTAAAACTAGCATTTCGATTGACGTTAGGACTCTTCTTCGAGTGCACATTTTGCGGCTTGGCCCTTTCTAGAGTGTGAGCTTTTTCGATCACGGTGCGATTAGCGTTCGCAGAGCTCTCAACGATGGATAAATCAGAGGAAAACTTCTTCTTTATACTCTCATTATGGTTCAAGACCGAACCAGAACCTACGATTGACTGACGCAGACTAGAGGTTCGACTTCCACCTAAGCCATGACTGATGTCCTCATCTGCGGAGTAAAACGCCTCCGAATGGTTCTCAGATGACATTGATATCGTTCTCTGTACCTGCGGGGACGAATACAAATTCTTATTAATAAACCAGCGCATACAGAATTCTTTTTTTTGATAAATCACAAGCTTCTGTTACCCATACCTCTTGCCTCAACCGTTCTTCTGAGTCAGATCTTGCACAAAGCGAATGATGAGACTCAGAGACATTCACACCTTCCTTTCTGCTAACTAATTTCTGTGTAGTTGGTGGAGTTTGTTCAGTTGGAACGATAGGTAACGACTGTGGGCTGTTGCTTTGCTGCAAAGACTCTCTTATCGGTGTATGGAAGTAATCAACAGCCAATTTGGAATCCGAAGCGCTGCTCTTTGGGGCAGTCTCAATTTCAGGTACACTCAAAATTGATTTACTTCGTTCGGTATTCAATTTTGAATCTGAATCAAGCTTTTGTGGTAGTTGTGCCGTGGGACTAGCGTCAACCAGACGAGCGTATGGAACATCTTTCATGTTGGCTCCTCTAAATTGAATGAATCATATTATGAGCACTAATTTGAATACAATAATGAGAAATACAAAAATAATTGGCCTCCAAAATTACCGCATGGATGTGTAGGAGAACCTTCGCCCTAAAGGCCTTCTTTCCGCCATTCCAACTAGCGGACTAGCTGAAGCGGTACTTAATTTTGTACTGCTGCTGTTTCCTTCATTACTCGAGTCTCTGTTGTGGTCAATTGTTGATTTCGAACGTTCAAATCCTGCCTTTAGACTTTGAGTATCATCGGAAAGGACTGTCACCTTTAGACCTGTGTTAGGGTAAAAAACATCTTGCAAAGACACATCTTGCAGGCTGTAGGGTGGTGTGTGAAAGACAAGCTGTCCATCGTGCAATATAGACTGCCCGAAGCCTTTTTCTTTACCAGTTTCATGAATTCTGTAAAATAGTTCGATAATATTGTCACACACGTTATATGTAAAACGTTCGACAAAAGAAAAACATTTCATGTGAAACTTGTCAGTGTCAAAAATATTTTTAGCATTATTAATATTTTTTTAGAACCTAGGTTTAGACATTTTTATTCAAACCATGTACTAATTTCTTTGGTATTTTTTAAATAAAATCCGCTAATCATGGCCGAAGAAATGCAGATTGAGGAAAACCTCGATCGAGATTTCCTCCTGTTTATGTCTTTGACGAAGACCTATTTCCCTCAATTGATTGATCAGAGAGATATAACACTCTGCACTCAGTGGCTATCCAAGTTGTGTGGTGAAAAAGTACAGGGTATTTCTCAAAAGCGTAATAGAAATTTGTATCTTTCACATCTTCTCATGAATATGCAAGAAGGAAAAATGGGTGGGCCATTTTTAAAACCACCTGCCGACGGAGCTTTGCCTACAGCAACAGCTGTATTTGGTCCACCACCTGCAGAAGAACCTATTGCAGATGATGCAGAAAACATCCTAGGTGAAAAGACGCGGAATAAGATTATGACTTTGTCTAACTAAATGGAAAATTTCCTGATTTATTTGCATAGGTGGGGCAGCTGAAGATTTTCAGGAACGATCTGCTGACGGGAGAACATATGTCGCAACACGATGCTTACCTGATAATAGGGGAACCTATGCATTTGTTGCTTTGAATATTGATATGAAACCAGACGCAGCAGAAGATATGACAATCATACCGTGTTCAACTAACAAGTCTAAATTACAGCACATCAAAGCTTTACATAAGCTTACAACCTTCAGTCTTGGTGATCATCCAACAGAATCGCAAATGGAAGATTTTTACATTCGTAACATTGAAGCGAAGGCCTCTGGTATGATTGATACATTGATATTTTTCTATGGATAATCAAAGTTGGAATTTTGAGACGTAGTAGTAACTTAAAACTGAAATTAGTACTGTTATTGATACAGGAGATATCGTTCGACTCTACGATCAGTTAAAGACAGATACATCCAAGCCATGTGGCAGAAACACAGAAGAAGTGGACTATTACGATGTACTTTTGCAACAAATAGATGATGAAATTAGAGGTCCACCATCGGGAGGAAATGATCTGGTCAATTTCCTTGTCAGTAGATTGAGCCAAGATCTCAAAAAGGTGCCAAAAATGAGTCACATTTTAAAGTTGAAACCCGACCAACAACACTTGAAAATACTCGAAATTTTGAGACAAAAACTGGTCGTCAGGTAAGCATCTCAGCTACTCAATTTCAGTAACTATACTTTCAGCTAGAAAATCTACGAAGAATTCACCATCACCGTATGTGTAGGACAAAATAAATAAACTAATATATTCCACGGTTCAAATGTCTGTTTATGAAATTACCCTATAATCCAAAAGATGGTAGTTGATATGCAATAGTAAACATAACTATTATTCAACATTGTAAAACTGTCTCAAAATGTTCAAAGACAACAAGAGGAAAAACGTCGATATCTTTTGGCTGAAATGGAGGAGTGCATGATGGCATCGGCTGCACCATCAGAATCCTGCATGGGTCGTTCAGATGTGACGACAGAATCTATGTGGAAATTAGCTGTTACAAGACCACCAGCTGAATCAGATGTTACAAGACTATTTGGTATATATCCTCCAGAGGCTGTAGGTGCTTTCCTAGATATATTAGCTGAAGATAAACAAGCTATTCTGATGAGAGGTAAACGGAGGGAAAGAAATTTGATTGAAAGTATAAGATCTGAGGTATACAAAGAAGTGCAATTTGGAAAGGCAGAGTACAACAAGGCCCGAGCTGTGTACAGGTATGATATGTGTTCGATTGGTATTTGTTTACTCTGCACTAGTTCAGAAATCAAGCTCAGGTTCAATTTGACAAAAATGCAGGGAGTGGAACGAAATACTATCCAATGTTGAAGAAACCATGTATCTGACTACCAATGAAGTGATAGAAGAAGTTCCTAAACAAAATGAAGAACTTTTAACGGATATGATAACGAACATCAAACAGACTGAAAGTTTAGTAGTTGAAGAAGCACAGCATGGAGAAATGTTGACTGAAAAAATAGCCGATGCCAATGAATGGAAATTCTCACTTTGTGATGACGATGGAAAAAATGCCTCCTGGGATATGAAAAGTGTGATTGATAATATGAGGAACGAAGTCGAGTCGTACAAACTATTGATCAAAGATCAAACGAAGAGGATTGAACAACTTCGCGATCAATTGGATTATGAATGAACTGTGATTATCAATAAAATGTCATGGAAATTATCACATTAAAGTCTCTACAAAATATTTGTTACACCTAGTAAATTTGGGGAGGTTCTAGACTTGCTATTTCAATAAATTTATCGTCATTGATAAAGTAGGATGAAAAATAACACCACTCAGACTACATACGCATTCAGTCTTGAACACATTTTGTAAAAGCTGTTCGATAATGAAACACATCAGTTTTATTTTTAGCCAAAATATGTTAGAATCTTACCTATAGGCAGCGACATTAATGCCGTCTTGTAAATCATGATAACTCGGCTTGAAAAATCTTGGTCCATTTCTGTTGTTACCAAAAAATACACAGCCACCAATACACCCGCATTTAGCTGCCTTCGCACCGCTTTCTACAGGCCACAAAAACCACAATCGTTTTGTAGTTTCGTCGTGTATTTTCAAGTATTTATTCTGTACCAAGTGTAAATTGTGTTCCGGTGTTGGCAGGGATATCGCAGCTTCGATTATTACCGGGCCTAGAGACACCGAGCCTACTTCAAGCCAAATGTCAGAACCGTCACCTAGTATTGCAGGAAGAACAAAAGAATATAAGTTATTGTGATAAAACCATATTTTCTTTCTTCAAGATTAAGGGAGCATGTAGTTCCTTTTACCTGACATTCGGCTGCTTGCATTGTTATGCGATCTACCACTACCAGTCGTATTCGTATTACTGGCATTGGCAAAATGACCAGCCGCTGATACAAACTGGCGGATTAATATCGCAGGTAAGACGCCAGTTACACCAGACTTGACTTGTTGCCCATGAAGATTACACGTTGATATACGAATAGGTGATATCCAGATCTGACTCGCCGTTCCACATTCTTGTAAATACAGATCAATCGCATCTAACGATACTCGGGTCATTCTGTATTTGATATCTTCTGAACTTGGACATCTGCATTCATATTAAAGGACATGATGAATAGATGTGATCACAAAGTAGATGATAATTACAGATAACAGGTATCCCTTAAGATGGAATGAATTCCCTAGATCAAGGTCTCTCATTACCTATAATGATTGTCGGGGTCGCTGTCCGCACACTGAAGAGGAGGTAGACCGTGATGACAAAAATGTGGTATTCCCGGAGGTTTCAAGTTATTTTCTGTGTTTTTCACCATTAGTAGAAAGGTTTCTAAGGATGTGATGAGATGATGGAGTTGCGAAGAGCTTATCTTTCCACTCAATTTTCCTAGTTGAATTTCAATGAGCCAGGCATACTCCAGAGTTTCTTGGTCCAAGCCTCTTCCCTCGTCACTAAACATCGCATGTCCTCTGACTTGCAAAGCGCTGAGCATAAGATGTCCCTGATTTAAATGCTTGTCTTTACCAGATCTAGTTCCATCATCTGCTAATAACAGAATAGCGGGAGAAAGCAGAAGCTGTAGCTCCGTTTCCTTGTAACTCTTTTTCATTTCAAAGCCAAACCGTTCTAAGATAATAACCGGACAAGGAGGGTCAGTTTCATTGCAATTCTTCACTAGATGAGCCTGAATATCATGCATAGTGATCCCCACGGTGACTTCCATAGGTCTGTAATCCCGGGGATCGAACGGTTTCAATTTTGCCTCTTCATCCTCTGCAGATGTCTCGATGCTATTATTCTGCACATCTCTTTCTTTGGTCCGCTCGTTACTGACTGTAGTGGGGGTGCTACGGCTCTGCTGCATATCAGTAAAAGCCTGATAGTCTCCAAATATATTTTCTTTGAGATGCACAAAATTCCTAATCAGTGATCCATATAGGATCAAAACTGAAGGGCCTATTTCCAACTCAAGACTAACTTTGTCTGGAGATAAAGACTGCGGGTCAAACTTCTGGGTACCATCCTGCGTCCAATGAAGACCTGGGGATTTTCTACACCTAGGTATTCTCATTGGGGATAATAGAATTTCTTCTTTTTCTGGGGTAGTTATGTTTGCCTGTGGTGTTGGTCCCAGCGGAGGACAAGGATGGTAGGTATAATTGATGCTGAGTGCTACGATAGGCACCGACCAGCAGTCGACCCAACCGAATTCCTTCTGGCACACGTTTCTCCATTTTTTGTGTCTGTTCAGTTCTGACAATTGTCGAACGGTTCCATCTCTAGACATGATCTTTGCATTTTTATCAAGAGCTAAGAGAATGCTACGATTTGTGTTTATTTCTGGTAGATAAAAAGAGAGATCTACACTTTCGCCCTGTATCCAAAATCGTAGAGGTATTGTTACAGGCAGAAAGTCCACGAATGGTAAATCGAACGAGAGGTCGAATAGGTCGCCGCAAAATGCAATGTGAGCGTTTTCTTGATTCTGTGAAGAACAGTCGATCCAATTGTACTCGTTACATATAGTTATCAATTCGAATTCTTTTAATAGTAAACTAAACTTCCAAGTATATGGTACAAAGTGGAGAAGATCGGGCCTCGCTTTGCTCGCCCAGTCATTAATCATATCTTGGAAGAATTCTTTGTGCGAGTAAACCAAGTTAGCTGTTGCTTTGCATCCCGTAAGATTCAACACCCATTCTTGATGGTCGTTCCATCTCAATGGATAATGGCATTTTATCCCAAACTCCAAGGTTTCACTCTCAACTAAACTTCTATATTGTAAACTGGTTGTTGCCTCAAGATGCAGCAACTGGCCAGTTATTTTCGTGTAATAACCATCCTGCAGCACTATCCACGGCATAGTAACTTCTAAATATGATCCTGGACCAACGTTTATATGAATTGCATTCGTCTCTTTGTTTTTACTGAAGAGTATATCAACTGTAGCTTCGTTTAGCGTAGACAATCGTATGTCGAACGACTGAACTTGTCTTTTTTCACCAGGAATAGGTGCTTCCGTTATTTTTAGAGGCTGATAATCGTTGGGGAAAAAAAACCTGAACAAATGTTCTCTTTGCCTATCTGCCCACGGACCGTAACTGAAGTCTGTCCCTTTTCCACACTTTATATCAATGCCCCAAATGGGAGGCATCGCCTCGACCATATCGCCGTTAGCTAATCGGATCATTTCCGGATGTTCAGGAACAACTCCTGGCTCGTCCATGTAATAGTAAAGCTCCATATTATTAGAACTAAGAACGACAAAACCCTCGCCCATATATCTTGGCGGATCGTCAACCATTCCAGTATACTTTGGACTAGGGGCAAGTATGACTTTGAAATTTTCGGCCTTACATTTGGTAAAATGCATGAAATGATCGTGTCGAGAAGCGGCTGGCTTTGTTGAGTAAACAAAATGCGCTTCCTCGACCGTTATTGATAAGGTCGTGGGAACTAGTCGATTGCCGAATACTACTCTTCCCTGAAAAACGACAAAATTTGAAAGGATGTGAATTGGAATATAATTTCACAATTTTTATTGTTTTTACTCGACTTACGGTGCAAACGTCTAACTTTATTACAGGAATTAAATCTCTCCAGGTCCTAGCTATCACATGAGCCTCCTGTCTTCTGATATTATTCATTCGCCGAGTAACATCCATTGCATTTATTTGCTGGCGAGTTTCATTGGCTGCTTTGCTTATAGATTCTCTATCATTCTCGTCAATATTTACATTGTGGTTTTCCTCATCAGGATACATTTGTGGATTTAATCCAAACAGTTTTTCAAGTTGAGCATAAAGTTGACAGCGATTATAAACGTGCAATTCGAAACCGTTGAGCATGACTGATAGACGAGTGTCGGAATGTGATAAATCTGAAATGAATAAATATGATATTAACTATTTCTGTGAACGTGATGTCAAACCTTGGTGACAAAAGCAGAGTTTTTCAATCAAAGAAACAACCGACTAAAAAAAACTTCTAGCAAAACCGTCGACGCTAAAATATTTATATACCTTCTGAAACATCTTTTGGAACGTAACTTCTCCACCACCTAAATATAAGCCAACCATCTTGAATTCTAAGGCTGTAATCATTTGTGATGTAAACAACGTCCCTGAACATTATTTTTCCACTCAATGCACTCAGAGTAAAAGATCCTGAAAACAATAATAGAAAAATATGATTTTAGTTTTAATTAACAGCAGAAATTCTTCCGTTTTAAGAATATAGAGCATCCCTTTTCATATGTGCAACTATAGTTGAGAATAATAAGCTTCTTTAAGCAGCTTAATTGGTTTACCTCAATTTCTTCGCATGTCTTTTCTTTGTTGCACTTTCTGTTCTGAACAAATGCGGCTTACTTTAATGATCAGAATATTTTTCTATGCTTACCAACTTTCACGTATCCATCCCTGATGACAAACCGATTTAGCAATCTTGTGAGGACATATCCAATTACTCTGCTGTTATAGTATGCGATATAAACGACCCAAGCGATGGCAGAGACCAGTGAACAAAGTAGATAAATGAAGTGACGATCGATCTTAATTTCGTCAATTTTAGCAAAATTGTTTGAGCTGTTAGTGTAGGCAGCTGCAGAGCCTAAGTACGATGTTGTACTGCTAAAAAGCTCTGGATCGTCCATGATTGCACTCTAATTGTTTACTTTTTGGAATTTAAGCGTTACATGTTTTGTTTCGAAATCTGAAATGTTAATAAAATAGAGAATTTAGAAATGGGGGTAACCGAGGAACATCGATGACTAGATGAGACAGATATAATGAAAATTGCTATCGTTTCTACTGATTATTTTATGATGATTCACCGATCTTATAATCTAATCATGAACATAGATAGAATCAGTCTCTATTATAAATGATTGTGACTTATTCTATCGATTGAATTAGATGAAAGATTTATTCTATCAGTAAGTAATAGTAATTGAATACATGTGAGTATGAGATGAGTCAGGCAGGCGTGCCGCAGAGATATAATGAGTGAAAGATAATGTTTTATCTATTTAATATAATATTGACGATTAGTAGCAGCAGTCCTTTGTCATAAGAACTGAATAACAAATGGTAAGTAAGTCAGTTTCTAATCGGCAAAGTGTATGTATGTTATGTATAGTATGTATAATGAAAATGAAAACTTTGGTGACCAAAGTGCAGATGGAAATGATTCTGTTATTTAAAATAATGAGTGAGTGAGTGTCTATGCGTTATAATTATATCGTTGAATATTATTGACGTAATGTTCGTGTCGTGAAATTGAATGGAAAAAAACGACGTGTAATAGTTATTCAGCAAATTTATGTAATTTAATCATGTGTATTCAGGGTTTTAAAAATTTGATAAACAATAGAAGATATATTTAGAATAGTTAGTAGCTAGATTCAGACTTTGATGTCAGATTTATAATGACGATATAAAACTATATCTATTATATGATTATCCAGCCGTATATCTTAGTCGTATATGACATACCTTTAGGGTTAGTTTATTACATTTTAAATCGCATATTTGTTTCTCTGAAGTGATGGAAATCGTCTTTTTAACAACACTGGAGAACTGTCACTTGGTAAAGTCGCCATTGATTTCGACTCACGACCGTGAATATCTAATGACGCAGATATGTTCAGACCGCATATCCAGCGGTTCTCAATCTCGAACTTATGACGATAACGAATTATTGTCAATATTTGAGGAACAATATCTATTCGTCTATATTTACGATGGATCCGAATGAATTATACCAATAAAAATATGTTATATGCAGTTATATGTATACATACCTATGTTTTATATTTTAGCTATCTTACCTTGAATAAAATACATCATTTAAAATAATGATAAGAATAAATTGAATAAATGGTCATTTATTGTTAAAACTAGAACCATATTATAAACAATTTTGCAATGTACAATAATTACATAAATATTTGCGTTATAATTCTTTAGACGCATAATCATTGTATAATTATATAGTTTAAAATTAGTCAATTTTATGAAAGTTAATAAAAAAGGTCATTATCATTCAGTCAAAAGTAAATTCCATCTCGTTACATGTCTCAGTTATCCATTGTAGTAGTAGCTTCATTTTTTCACTTTCCTCACTCGTAGATTTAAAGTCTTTAATTCCTTCGGCCAAACACGTAGATATATGCTTCAATATTTCCTAAAACAAATATGCTTTATAAGATGAGACAATCACATGCAAAAGAAAAACCAAGCATATGAATATTGTCCATAAATAAATGACTTTAATTTACTTTACTCACCACTGGCCGCAAATCATATCTCAACAACATTGTACATTGATCGCTCAGAGCCCCAATGCTCAAAACATCTTCCCGTAACATTCGGCTTAACAATTGTCCAAGGGGTAGCCAGACGCTAGGATTTCCTGGCATTGCTAAAAGCATGATATTCCTTGGGCTCAAAATCCTGGAGAGAATTGATTCTGTTTTCAAAAAACTTAGACATTCAATTTTCCAGATGCGAATCAGCTTCTGATGAACCTCTGGTGAAAAGATATCTGTCCTATGGGCAGCTGGAACAGATATCAAACTCTGTATTAATCCTTTATCTAAAAATGTAAAAACTCTTAACTTATAAAATTCATTACTTACCCAAGAATAATGCGAAGTCAACGCTCAATGTACCAATTATTTTCTCTGGGCTGGGTAACAAGTCTTCTCTCTCCGTCAAAGACTCGTAGACATTGTCTAAGCATTTTAATACAGTTTCTAAAGTTATAGATTCTCCTTTATTGTCTAATAGATCCCAAATCAGTGACTGCAAAGAAAAAAAAATTAGGAAGCACGTATAATGAAATTTTCTTTCTTTTCTAAGAGACTAGTTTAAAATTAGTATAATGGATATAGGTAATTATTGAATAAATGAGACGCACTCTCAGTTCGATTATAACGTCGGTTGGAGATGCTGCGTTAACATTATGAATTCTCTTCTCGAATTCTATCGACAAGTTCTTATTTTTATAAGCTTTCTCAATTTCCATTTCCATATCTTTGATAAATCGAGATCCGTCGGTTATATGCGACTCAATCCAATCGTTGACTCTCTCTGTTGCTATTCTGATAGCGATTTGAAAGCACATTTCTTTTACCGATGGCAAAGTATCTTCGGCCAAGAGAGACTCTATGGATTTTCTAGTTCGAGATTCACACATCTCGGTAATATCTTCTACGCATTGCGGTTTCAATTCCGATGACAAATTCAATGCTATTGAATTTATTTCCTTTGACATAATGGACTGAAATCAGTAAAGGTCTTTAGATACTTAGGAAATGTACTTTGATGTACGATTATAAGAAAATGAATACCCATTAGGGCTTATAGCGTTTTCGGTTGGGAAAAATTGTGCTGCACTGGTGTGCACTGGTGTAAACCAGTGTACACCGTATCCTTAGTTTTGCACTGTGCCGTGGATTCGGTGTACACCGGTGCACATCAGTACAGCACAATTTGGCTCAACCGAAAACGCTATTATTGTTAAAAAGAATCAATGATCAACTAATTCCCGAGCATACAAACCTTGAATTTATTAACATTATTATCCGGCAATGTATGTTGAGAGATAATGTTTTGGAAATTGACTAAATTTTTCTTCCTAGCTCGTGGTAGCGAGTGGTTACAAATATGTTTTACGCAACTAGATGCGACTCTTTCTGATATAAAATCTACTGTTTTCCTCGTAGAAACTGGCTGACCATGAAAGAATGCTTCCTCTAGCTGCAACTACATTAAAAATGATTAATTCAAATACATCGAACAACGCAGAGTCAGTGATCAGTTATTCTGAAGAGAAATGACGTACTTGTAACTGCTTGCTACTGGCAAAGGGTTTCTCAAAGCCACTAGATACTGGTGTTATATGTCGGAACGCAGTACTGTTATTCAAATTCGAATGCTCGGCTGTTAACAATGCTTTTAATTCTTCTAAAAACGGGCAGCAGACGTACAAAGTTCTTTCGTTAACAATGTCCAAGCTATCTGTGCATGGCCCAGAATTGCCTGATCGATTCAGAATACTTGTTTGTTCCACTTCAATGGCAATAGTGCTTTGCGGATTAGTAGCACTAAAATTACCGATTGATTTAAACTTTTTATGGAATTGGGATATTCTGGAATTGAAATATAGTCTCTCTGGAAAGTTGCATAGCTCGAAAAACCATCCGATACTGAATTTCAATAAAATTACTACTTGTGAAGAGAGAGAATTTTCCAGACGAGAGTCGTGTTTTGATTCGCAATAAATATAACACAGCATTTCTAGAACTGTTCTGTAATAGGGCAGCCGTAAAGAAACAGGATCCAACATAGCTAGATATTTGACCACCCATGGTATTGTCAGAGATAATTTTCCATTCGCTATCGCATTTTGGATACAATATTGTAGATTCAAGGGTGGGAGGACCTGGAATATACGTTATCTTTGATAATGAGATAGCATTTAAATCACGCTAGCTTATAAGTTCTAACATTTATTTATGCTGAAATGATTGATTTTCTTTCATACTCACTTGACTTCTAAGCTCAAGTTGTGTAGCTAAGACACGTTCTTCGGTACTTGGTTCACATTTGTATGGTAAGGTGACTAAGAATCCCAAGACTTTGGCGAGAAGTCTGAGACTGGAAATGCAGGTGATAAAATTTTGTTTCGTCTCTTGGTCGACCATAGTTTCTATAAATACAAATTTTTTATGTAATTCTTTATCATAAATTAAAGAGAAAATCAGAGATGCAGAGTACACATTGAATGAGCTTTGAATAAGCTACCTGTGTCTTCGATTTCACTTCCTGTGAATGGCGTATTATTAATTTCCATGATCTCATGGACCAAACAATCTTGCAAATGAGCATAAAACATGGGATTTAAAGCATGTTGTATAAAGTCTTTATAAAATTCTTGAACTCCTGGAAAAGACGGAGCTGGAACGGGTCCTCTAGATGTAAGAGGAGTCACTAATCTTTCCTTTAGTCGCGTCAATTTATCTGGGTCTAAATTTTTCAATGATTTAATGAAGCTAAAACTTTCATCGTCGAGAGGATCCTCCTGAAAGATTGTGAGTACATGAAAAATAGTGCCGATGAAAAGGATCGGAAGCAATTAGCAATTTTCCATAAAGCCTACCTGTGGTCCATTTCCAATACAAGATAGCAATAACTGAGACTTGAATAGTCTTGCAAAGTGACTATAATTGGCTGCATCATTGTGGAGAGCAAACAATGCCCTGATCTTCGCACCTAGGGCAATAGAGAACACCCATCCTGTTGCCGAATGCTTCTCTTTCCAAATTCTCAGCAGTTCATAAAACGAGTCACGCTGTTTTTTGAAACTTTGAAACCCACCGATGGAGGGAAAGTTCCCACGATTGTCCGTATCGATTTGAAAACTAACATTTGCTTCCGTCAAGCTGTAAATAATGTTTTCTAAATTTATTAGTACTATATTCATCACCTAATAAGAATCGAATTCTGTCAGGTGATTTAATTTAATTTAATTTAATTTAATTTAATTCAACGACAATAATCAATCACGTTTTACCTGAAAGAATTAAAATGTTGCTTGAGTCGACTAGATTCGTTTAATTTTAGCTGATAACATTTGTTCAAATATTCATGTAGATCAGGTAAAAACGTAGCGATTCTCATATTTTCACAAAGCAATTTCAACGTTGCTCTATCTAAAAGACTCAACAGCACTCTTTGTGTGTTTAAGAAGATAGTTGAAAAATATATGCAGTTGTGTATAGTTTGAAAATACTCTTCTTCATTTGAAACATTTTCGTTTTCCTTTTCTTCCGTCATTGACTGACCGTCGTTTATACAATTATTATCTTCACTATCTGGAGATGATTTAGTCAGAATATCAAATGCTTCATCGTCCTTTGATTCAGAATCATTTCTCCATGAAATATTCTCGTCTTTCGTTAAAACAATATCGTCATTTAAAACCTTACAGCCAAGTTCGTCGTTTAGATATTCAATATTCACACATTCTTCAGACTTTTCATTACTTTTGAGAGTCGCAATAGACTCTGCAGTAGATTTTTTTTGCATACAGTACGGAGCCAAAATAAGTTGGCATTTATCATTCCCAACAGAATGTTGCACAGTTATCAAAGACATTACAAAATTCAATTCCGTCATAGGGTTTAAAACCAAATTATAATCAAGCAAGCTAGAATAGATTTTAGCTAATATGTCCAAGGCTTGACGATTATCAACCGACTGTAAGCTTGGAGCCAATAGTGGAGTGGCTGGTTTTTGAACATTAGAAGATTTCAACAGTATATTCGGCACGTTATTTCCAGCTGGTGGATTCGGAAAGCTTTTCTGCTGCTTTTGTCTCTCTAATCGTAATAAATCTCTTTCAGTTTCAAAAGGCGTTGTATCGGACTTGTCCGTTGGCAATGCTTCCAAAAATTGTGGATTTGCTTTTTGAGGTCGACTGATAACACCAAAAGTTGAGGTCTCATTGTTTCCTGAAACGGAGAAAAATTTTCATGAGCATTGAATAGTATTACAGCTTTTCTCCTCTTTCCACAAATTTTATCCGAAACCTGTTACAAAAAATATACTCAAAATAGAAAATCGGTCTTCATTTAAAATCATGATTGTCAATGATGATAAATCGATGTACCTTTACCATCCGAAACATCCAACTTCGTTGGTTTAATTCTTCGCCTTCTTCTAGCGCAGTTTTGTCCAATCTCAGGAAAGCTTTCCTCCGTCATAGAGAGTCTGTCTTTCAATGAGCCCTCGCCGTCGCTGTTTCTGGACGATTGTATCTTGGAATTAGTTTTCTTTGCGCTATTCTTTTTAGAACCCCGTGTATCAAAGCTTATGAAATCGGCAAGGCTGGCACTATGTCTGGGTGTTGACTTGGCGTTCTTTTGGACGTTGTGAGAACCTTGCTTAGGAGTATTGTCCGAATTGTGTTGGGGACTACTTTTCGAAGTTACAGATCGGTCAATGCTTCTGCTGTACGACAATTTAGAGTTTTGCGGAGTAGCCGGGCTCTTAATTTGCAGAGGTGAAATGGCCCCTTCGCAAATGCCGTTAACTAGCATAACGTTATTGAAAACATGAAATTCATTTACTGCTAAGTTTCTAGACCTCGGAGATGTGTTGAAATTATTCAAATTACGCGAATCATTATTTCCGCTATCAGATATCGACGAACTATCTACAGAATTTAATTCTTTTCTATCAGTTTCAAAGGAGTTCTCCACCTTTTGCGAAACGTTCTGATTTCTAGATATCAATAAAACATTTGAACTATCAAAATTCTCATTTCTATTTTTCGAGTTTATTACGTTACGAATATAACTCTCAGACTCCTCGAGAGATGAACCGGAAATATCTGGCTCATGACAAATCTGAGAGTTTTGATCAGCTGGAAAAACATTGGCTTCTAAATTTGAACCCTGCTGACTAAGTCCATTGAATATTTTGCCAATCTTAGTCGATGAATTTCTATCAACTATCGGTGTGCTAGTAGTCGTATTAAGTGAAGAAATATCAAAATCGTCGGATAAATTTCTTTGATTGTCTAATTTATCAGGAGTTTTGTTATGTAAATTCATCAAAACTTGTAGTTCTTTAATAGGATTAGCGTCAGCACCCAATGGACTTTTTTTTTTCAATTTATCACCGCCACTCTGGCTGATTGGTGATATTTCTTTCGTTGATAAGACAAAGGCTTTGTTCTGAGTTTGACTTTGCGGACTGTGGCTATACTCGATTTCTGAGACAGCGTGGGCATGGTGGTTCCTTGATCCATATATCTGGCTTTCGGAAAAATTAAATGACGAGACGCGCCTATGAGGTTTTTCAATTTTGCTCTGCGTGCTGTCGTTAGATGCAACGTGAGATCTAATCGCCTTCGTTGGAGTTTGTCTGGCATTGTATGAGCTCTGAAGTACGCTAAGGTAAAAAAATAAAATTTTTGTTGTTCCAAAATTTGAAATTAAAAAAGGGGAATAAAAAGGTGAAATAAATATTCATAATAATTTAACTAAGAGTAAGAGAAAAAAAAGCGTTAGATAAATTGAATTAAAGTAACAAATAAGTTATAGAATATTTGCTTTATACTAATTTTTTGAATTCCATAATATTTATCAAAAATTTTGATTATAAATTATGCAGTTATGTATAAACTTATAGGAGTAGGAAGCATATGTTTAGAGAAAGTCTAATGAGAGTAGTAGATATAATCAAGTTGTATTACCTCTTTGTTTGATCTCTCAAAAAGTTTAAAAAATATAGAATAAAGTCACACTGGGTGCATTGAAATTTGACGATATTATCCCATTTCGAATTCTGAAATATGTAAAAGTAATAAACATTTCATTATTGTGTAGATGGATACTCATGTGAATGCCAACGACTGTACTCGACTTAACCTCAAAATATCAAACACCAAAATATCTAATTTTCGGAATGCTGAAAGAACAATTATTACGGTTAAATATACATCATTGCGCACGGTCACCTTAACGTCATTCGTCGTCAGCCAATTTATTATATCTTCAACTGCTATTTTCTCATCTAATGTATCTTTTAATAAAAGATTCGCCATGCCAGTATGCGACTGTACATACAGCGTGAACGTGTACCTGTATACTAATCGACAAACGTGAAGTAGCCCTACAGTCTTCTGTCTTTTTCTTTCTCCACTAATACATGAAGTTGGTCGCTATTTGCCCAACAAGTTATGCACCTGTCATTTGGAAACATATTAATGAATAATGAAAAAGAACAACTGTTAGCTGTAATATTTATATTAAAGTAAATTTTCTGGTCAATTTTGTCAAAGCATTTATGCACCTTGTCAATTTTTGACTTTTCACCTATTCCGGAAATATTTTTCCGAGGTTAATATACTGCGGAGAAAGACAGTGGTTCTCACCTCCTTAGAAACTAGTAGAAATTTAAAATATCGAATCAACAGAGTGATAAACCATGGCGGTAAGTTGTTACGATTTCTTAATTTGCTTCATTTAAATTAGTCTTTTAGTATAGAATTATTACAAAGCATTGAGAATTTTAGCAATATAATAACAGCTACCGTACCGAATTTAGTTTTGCAGCTTTACTTTTTCCTCAAATATTCATATCTACCGAAATATCATTACCGAACATGCGGCGTATCGACACCACGCGTTAACGTTAACCTATAAATCCGTAACACCAACACATCACTTCTTCGACTTTCAATCATATAAATTTTATCAAAAATCATACGATGCAGAAAATCGAAGATCAATACTTTCCCATCGTCTATAAATACGATTTTTTTTCATACCATTTATCAATCGCAATTTTGTTAATATTTTTCAATATCCTCGTCCCGCATCCTTGAAAAATATATGTGACGAAATATCCAATGTTCTAATACAGGCCGTCGCTGCAGCAAAAGTACAAGAGGTCAGAGAGATCACTAGAATCGAGCGCATTGGTGCTCATTCCCACATTCGAGGATTGGGTCTAGACGACAGCCTAGAGCCACGCAATGTAAGGCTTTTTATACTGAATCAATACATGAATCATTGTGCGATCTTCGATTTGCGCTATTATTTGAGAAACCGATTTCTTATAGGTTTCGCAAGGCATGGTGGGTCAGCTTATGGCTCGTAGAGCAGCAGGGGTTGTTCTCGAGATGATAAAAGATGGAAAGATTGCTGGACGAGCAATTTTACTAGCAGGACAACCAGGGACTGGAAAAACAGCTATAGCAATGGGAATGGCACAGGCCCTTGGCCCGGATACCCCCTTCACATCGATGGCAGGCTCTGAGATATACTCGCTAGAGATGAGTAAAACCGAGGCATTAACACAGGCGATCAGAAAGTCAATAGGAGTAAGAATCAAAGAAGAAACTGAAATAATTGAAGGAGAAGTGGTGGAGATCCAAGTGGACAGACCGGCTACTGGCGTGGGAGCTAAGGTGGGAAAGTTAACACTGAAGACAACGGAAATGGAGACTATTTACGACTTGGGAAATAAAATGATCGATAGTTTGATGAAGGAAAAGGTGAGAAAGAGAAGAAACGGATATATGAAACTGAGCTACTTATACAGGAGATTTTTGATCTAGGTACAAGCTGGAGATGTAATTACGATCGATAAAGCAACCGGAAAGATCAACAGACTAGGTCGATCTTTCACAAGAGCCAGAGACTACGACGCAACTGGGTCACAGACACGTTTTGTTCAGTGTCCTGAAGGAGAGCTACAAAAACGCAAGGAAGTTGTGCATACTGTGACCCTGCATGAGGTCGATGTTATAAACAGCAGGACGCATGGATTTTTAGCATTGTTTTCTGGGGATACGGGAGAGATAAAATCCGAAGTAAGAGATCAGATCAATGCCAAGGTGGCGGAATGGAGGGAAGAAGGAAAGGCCGAGATCGTACCTGGGGTTCTTTTTATTGACGAAGTACACATGTTGGATATTGAATGCTTTTCGTTCTTGAACAGAGCTCTAGAGAATGAAATGGCACCTGTTGTTATAATGGCGACGAATAGAGGTGAAGCACTTGGCGTGTTGATGGGTTTTTGTTTTCATCAGATTTACGAGGTCCGATCTGATCCTAATAATTTGACTTGATGATTGAATAGGAATCACCCGGATCAGAGGAACTAATTACAAGAGTCCCCATGGTATACCACTCGATTTATTGGACCGTATGATCATTGTGCCAACCAGTCCTTATCAAGAAAAAGAACTGAAAGAAATATTGAAGATTAGATGCGAGGAAGAGGATTGTGAAATGGCTGACGATGCCTTGACGGTATTGACCAGAATTGCCCTTGAGACTTCCCTGAGATATGCTATTCAATTGATCACCACTGCTTCTCTTGTTGGTCGAAAACGAAAAAGCACAGAGGTGAATAGTAATCTTTAGTTTTTTGTAATTCAAGCCAATGATTATCGATGGACACGTGGATCCCGTCCATCTACAGAATACATTTTGTTCTTTATGTTTATCTTCGAGTCATTCGAGTTCGTAATCCAATTTGGCAAATGATTGAACAATTTCTTTTGATTATAGCTTAACTTGGCTTCGTTTTTAAATTTCATTTCTTCTCCAGGTCAACATCGAGGATGTAAAACGTGTGTATTCGCTATTCCTTGATGAGAACAGATCATCGCAATTCTTGAAAGAATACCAAGATGAATTCATGTTTAATGAATTAGGTACGTAGTTGCGAAGACACATAAATACGCCTTATCGCTAAATACAATCAGTCTAATCGAAGATTTTGATTATTTAAATATAAAAACATGAAAAGTTGATCAAAATTGATATAGAAATAATTGGGATGAAATGTGGGAGAGAGAGAGAGGGAGGGGCATATGATTCCTGACGACTATGTTTATTGATCAATCTAATCCGTTTACATTATAGGCAAATGATGTATGTATCTATTTTATGTATAAAATTTTGAATATTTTCACAGGAGAACATTCTATGGAGGTTTCATAATAACAGACTGGATACACAGAGTTCTTTTCCACAATGTTAAGTACAACTTATAAAGTTTTATTTTTATTTTCGGAGTTCAACCCAGATATCATTTTATTAACATCGACGATATATTCCGAAAATAATTTTCGCTGTTATAAGAAGTACTATTTTTGTATCAATTTCCCTTTAAATTATAATTAGTATAAATGATATTATTCCGTGTGAGTATAAAAGTAAATAATTATATTACAGTTTATTATAGGATAATAAAAAATATAAAAAAACATAAACTCTCTATTTTTTTTTTCCAAATAATTATATTATTGATATTGCATTTTTTTTTAATTTAATTTTATTCGTTATAAAGCACTGGCTATACTCGTACAGATTTTGGCTTTTCAACACATCCGACACTGTCATATTAATTAAATATTCAGATTATATTAAAATTTGACAAAAAATCGTTTGAACAGAACCAATATTAGTACGGACAGACGCGAATTAGTTTTTGGTGTAAAGCTTCTATTCCCCTAATATTAAACCCAACTTAGAATTTCATTCAAATGTATAAAAATAAAAATAAAAAAATAACTATAAAAATTCATATCTTTGTATATTTTTTTTTTTTTTCGTAAAAAGTATATTTTAACGTATTTTACTTATCATTATTTTCATCTATTTATTTTTGATTCTCGCAATAAGTTGGGACTACCTAATCCTAAATAAATCTAAAGTCTATAACTACTTTGTAAAATTTTCAATTAAAGAGGTAAGTATGTGCAGTTTTTCGTTAGATAAGATAACAAATCTCCAAGGTTTCGTAATATAAAATCGCAATCATTTACTCTCCCATGACAATTTCAAAAACGCCATAGGTATTAGAGCTTTCCTTAAAAAGGGTGATTTTATTTTTGTTCGTGGCATTTAAATTAAATTAAAAATCACGCGTTGCAATATCAGTTTAACAGATATACGATTCATTCAAAGCATTCAGAAAATTTTTGAGTGTATATAAAGTCAAAATAATAATAATAATATAATTAAAAAAAAACAATATTAATCTGCGGCACGTGTTCCCGTTGGAATTAAAAGCTGAAATTTTGAGGGAAACTTGTTTTTCTGTATTTCGAACCGATTGAGAGATGGGATTTGAAAGTTTAGAAAATCACCCTATCCTTAATATTCTCGATAATTTTGAATAATAAATTACGTTTTTAGCATGAAATACTACTCCGAAATGTTTGAAGTGTTGTCTATTGTTCAGGCTTCTTTTCTTGTAGTTTCTTAGCTAAAAAAAATGGAAAGAAAATAAATATTTTATTTGTATAATAAAAACAGCCTATTTTGGTACTGAAAATCGCGATTTCGAATCCCCATATTCTATCGACACAGTATATGCATCAAGTTAAATTGCGAAATTATCGATTATAGCTGATGCTATAGTTTCGTCCTTGATATTTAATTATCCACGAACATTTCGGCGTGGGTATATGTATTTCGTATGGGTAATAAAAAAAAAAAAAGTAAAAATACATTTGGGAGAACTTTTTTTTACTCATTTTTGAAATCGATTAAAGAAAAAAAAAATAAAAAATAATAGAATAAAGACCTGCGAAAGATAAAAATAATTAATTGATTATTATCAGGTGCATTACAAATATGTGATATATATTTATCAATCTTTTTTTCTTTTCTAACAACGAATATACCATAGCTCGGCCGTGTATTGATTAAATTTTTTACAAATTAGAATAACAAATTCATCCGCGATGATGAAGGACAACATGATTCGTTGAAATTTAAATCAGCTCGAGATTCCCCGCGCGACATACGTACCTTATATTATTGATTAATCAGAATATAAGAATGGTTAAAAAAATTGAGGATTTCGAAAAGTTCATTTTTGCTGTTTTCAACATCTCGATTTTACCTGTTATCAACTTTATCGAACCGGTCGGTTTGAATGCGGATTGAGCCTTCTTGTCCTTTGATATGAAACCGAAACCATATTCAACCTTGTAAACTGGTAATGGAATAACAGTCGAGGACACTGGTACCATTACTGCAACAAAACGTTGAAAAAATAATACAATACTGTATAAGTAATATACGCAATTGCATTTATCAGAATTCAAAAATTCGTTATACACAATTTAAATATGATCATAATTCATAAGCATTTAACACAGTTTAAATGATTATAAATTTTTCCATTTCGTATCGCAGTGTGTATTTTCTGTGTACGTAAAAAATACACACCGTGATCAGCATGCATGTATGTAAATGTTAATAATGTCAGTCGGACTTTACGCGCGAAAGTTTACCGTCTCAGACCTGCATATGATCCAGGCGTATCTACTCGAGATCAAATCTTGCTATATTCGAAACCCACGCAATTTGACGTCATCATCCCGTTAGTTTAAGTTGTTGATTAATTCAGACTATTTCAATTTTCACCTGTTGAATACTATTGGCTTTTATTGAGATATTGAGTCATTAGAATATAGGGTAGAAATATTGAATTAGTGACTGATAGTATAGGAATACTCTTTGAATTGTATAAAAACTGATGATTATTCCGAAGAAAAAATTGAAAAAAATAAATAAATTGTAGACCGTAGATTCGAAATACTGTATACGGATTTGTAGATTATGTAACAACGTATTAGTCACGACTTCCTTTAGAAGAATTGAGGATTGAGTAGCTGAGTAATAAATAGTGATTGTCAACTACAGAAAGAGCTGTGACTTCATCGTATCGTTTCAGACTGAAAAAAATCCAAAATTCTGTTCACCGAATAGATGAGAGATATTTGATAGTTTTTTAAATTTATATCATACCGCGAGGAGATCGTATATTTCATCTCGATGACAAACTAAGTTTGTCATTTTCATATTTCGATATCAAAATTCGCGATTACTCAAGAAATGAAATTTTATTTAAATCCAATAAACGGCGTAGCAATTGAAGAGAAAGTTTTTTTTACTTCTACATCGTAGCACGCGGTATTCCACGTGCAACCAATATACTTGATTCGAAAGCAGACGTCTTGCAAGAGATTCAGGACGGCCATGAAACTCTTCATTTTATAATTATTATTGACCGTATAAAATGCTGTTTATTATTTAATATACTATAAGAAAAAATTATAATAAAACGAATAACTGACGTTCGTTCTCCAAATCAATAAACATTTCGTTTAAAAATCGTTTTTCACTTTCAAATTTGTAGTTATTTTCCTATAGCTATCGCTGAAGCTGAGCTTTCAATAGAATATTGGAAGAAATTGTTATTTTTTTTTTTTTTTTCTAATACTCTTCTCACCCTTTGGAACAGAATATTGGCACCTGTTTCATATAAGCTTTATATCGGAAAATAACAAATATTCTCGGATCGTGGGAAATTTTTTATTTACGGTGAAATAAATAAACTGAATGGAGGCGTTGTACTGCAAATTTATATCGAGTCTGTATATATGTAATAATAAAAAAAATGTAATAAAATGAATTTCGGTGTATTGAGAAATTCTTTATATGAACAATAAAGAATGCAATATTACCAGGTTCGAAAATATTGTCTTCATTTCGTTTGTAGATCGTTGGTTTTGCGAAGTTTTCTACAACAGCACAAAACAGTATCACTGCCAATATCACCTTTCCCCTCATCTTGATACAATTTTTTTATTAATATCACACACGCGATAATAAAACTGCAATAAAAAAAAAAAGATGCGAAAAATAAGTAGGAAGTTGTTTCGTCTCGAGGTTCAAACCGCCACTAATCTTAACGCCGGCGTGTTTGGTGAAAACATATTTGCTCCGAGTGGGGAAAGTTGAATAATAACATTTGGCGCGCTCGCAGTAACTAGTATCACCGTTACCAATATTTCGCGATACCAAGATAAACGAGCATACGACTATCACCAGAAATTAAAGATGTTCAATTACTGCCAGAGTCTCTCCTCTGCTCTTCTCTCCTCTTCAATTATTAAAAACCCCAAAAAATAATGACATCCAAAATGAAACCAAATGATGAAAATAAAAATTCGAAATCACCCTATAATTATTATTATAAAGAAAAAGGGAAGACGTCTTCGTATGCATATTTGAGCTATTGGTCGGTCAACTATGACTACGATTTTGAGTTTTGATTTGATTTTTTTCAAAAAGTATATCGCGAACTAAATCCGTATATTCCTTTTTTCTCTTTGTAATATACAACATCTTCGGCGATCGTAATTTTCGGGTAGTGAAAACTCTTCAATTCCACAAGGGGAAAAGAGTCAGCTCATGGGAAATCTGGCCTAAGGCTTTCTACATGATACTTATATCGATCAACAAGGTCTATTACTATCTTACTATAGTATTTATATAGATATATATCGGGTACACCTTGCTTTAGAAATCGTAGCATATAAAACGTGAATATAGAAATGACATCTAGCTCGTCATTCTAGAATCTAGATTCTAGATAGTCAGCAAATTGTGACCCTCAGGCAACTGAGTCGCCTACACAAGTATTGTATACGTGGGTTTTGAATTCCATAAAGGTAAACACAAGGTGCTTTTGCTCCTGTCTTTAAAGGCAGCGGCCAAGGATCCGCGAACATATCTATATGTTATACATACGTATAGTTTTGTGAATAATTTGCATCTCTGCAGCGACGTATTATATGTCACGTAAGAACTAAAGAAGACTGTGGGCGAAAGTTGGGTTTCTCTTTCGGTTTCCACCTGATGAGTATAATATAAAGAAAAAAAGAAAAAAAAAAAAAAAAGAATAGAAAAAAGAAACTATATTTTCCCTTCTCTTTGAAACAAAACGATCGATAAGTACAGGTTGATCCCGCTAATTGCGGTTGGTTTTGTAAAAGGCTTGAGAATTTCACAGCTTTCGTTTTTTTTCTTTCTAATATCATAAGGCATCCGCTTATTTTATATCCAAATTGTGAAAGAAGACAAAGACAATTTTTCTCCCAAGAATCACGAGTACGAGATGCTGCAGTACCAAACAAATCTTGACAACTGTAGAATAATAGTCTCTTGCAAATAAACAAAGTAGCTAATTATAATTGTTCAAGAACCATAGCGAGCCGTAACTGTCAGCAAGCAACAATGGAATTGGGTTAAAAAGTGAAAGGATTAAGATTAGAATGAACGTAGAGCTGGTGTTGTTGAATGCCAAACTTGTTAGCAAGTGTTTTGTTCAATTATTTTGAGAAGAAAAACTTGACCTTCATTCTGTTTACGATATGATGTAGTACAGTAAAACTATCTAAACTTTATAAATTCGCGTATCTGTAAAGAGTTAATCGGTACGTCCGAATGAATCGATTTTTGAAAATCAATACAATTTTCATTAAATTTCATTGAAAATTTTTCTAATTTTTTTTTTTCATCGCAATCAAAGTGACTATTGTACAATGGTTGTTGTCCGAGACCGTGGCTACTGGTATGAAAAAAATGTCGAACCCTTCGCTCCCTCGCTTTCAACATAGTAGGTTGCAGGGTATACTTCCTTTTTCGTTAATTATACGCGGCGTTTCTTTTTTACCCCACGTTCTCATTTTCCGACGCACTCACGCGTTTTGTCGTCGGTTTATTTTCAGCACCCCTCAATTTCTACCCGCACCCCTTGTTTATACCCAACAAACGATATTTCGGGTAAATCATTGGATTGGAATCAGATGAGTATACAACATGGAGAATTATCTCATTATCTCATTATCTAGAGCCCTAATTCATTGAGAGATCTCGTCAATTCATCTATTTACAAATTGTGTCAATAAGAAGGCAGACATCCCTTGATTACACTTCTTCATAATACAGATAAGTCAATTCTCCCCTAAACACATAACCCTTGTAAAAAGTACCCTAGCTTTGTCAATATCCGTAGGCAGGTAAATTCTTGATATGTGACATGAATTTTCTGCCTAAGTATATCGATCTTAGACTTTTTTTTTTCTTCTTCTGTAAACCTTGCTATGGATTATGTTCGAAGTTCTCTAGTTTGGGATTTCAGTCTCGAATTTCTTTCGCTTCTTGACCGAGGTCGTTGACTTATTATTTTAATTAGAAAGAAACCTGTTGTGTTTATCGACGTAAGTTTTTAACTTAACGATATATAGTCTTTCTCTTAACACATTTGGAAATAGCGGCACTATAGGTATGTATATTTTAACATTCTCTGGAATTCCGTCAAGCTCTAAAGACTTGAGGTAGGCTTAACCCAGGCTGTTAAGACTTTGGAGATATAATTGAGCTAACGAATTTCATTAGATACGATATTTAACAAGATTATCTGTATAATGCTTACTAACCCGCTCCAATGACTTAGCTGAATTATTTGTACTATTCGGATTAGGATAACAAGAGAGAACAATGAAAATTGAGTGTTACATCGTATTGGAATCGTAACTGGAATATTCTGCAGTCAATCTACCGTGCGAAATGTAAAAATCAGCATTTGTAGTCAACGCGGTTTAAATTTGTTTCGAATATTGTGTTCCACTTGGTCGAAGCTACCCCTAACTTGTTGGTGATTGGTGTGCACTTCCTTTCTAGTGGATTGCATTGTTTCATACAGGATCGAATGCACCCTGCAGCAGAAATTGTCGAGTACTCGCTATACAGTATAGTATTAAGTACATATATTTTCAAGAGCGAGTGTATACGAGTAACGACATAATACTAAACCTGTACGTACACACCAAATCTTCAAATGGATTTCAAGACACATCCGGTGTTTCTATATATTCATAAACTGCTTCTCTTCATTTTTTGGAGTGAAAATTCACCCTTGAAGAGTGAAAATCGTGACACTCTCAATTCCAATTTGAGAAAGAATGAAATTTGACTAATTTTTATTTCGACTCTCGTAAAGATCTGCACGATTTACAATTCAAAAAATTTCGAGAGTATGAAACCGGAGTATTTCTCGCAAAAATTCGACAGACTAAGTTTAATTTATCGCTGGGTTGCATCCGGTAACCGCCTGTCTGGGTTTCATTTGGTTCCTCCCGAGGCATTTACTCTGAACACGTGACTTGAATCACCTGAATCTGACAGTGACAAGCCCCCCGCGTATGGCTGTCTAGATCCTCGTGGACCCGATATTAACTCTCTGCTAGACAGTCGTGTATTTCCTTGTAATGCACCGCGACAAGCAGCGTCTACCCCACCGTCTACGCTGTCAGGGATCATTTCTAGCCGGATAATTATTTCCCGGAAAGATGATCGGACATTAATTTTGATCATAAGTAATTGAAATCATAGTCTACCAGTTATAATATAACTGAAAATTGAATTTCGATTAATCCTACGAAAAGAGCGAACGACAATTTCTTGTTTTCTTTTTTTTTTTTTAATTTTTTCGTCTTCCCCTGCGGCGATGAATCGCTAATATCTTACGCAAATTCGAAACCCTGCATCTGTGTGAAAAATCGAGGGGTTCTTAGTAGGAAGATAAGTTTAAGATATATAAGGATTCGGCTAATAATTCTTAAGTTTTATCGTTCTACTGTAAAACGTAAAGTTTTATCTATTTTATCGGACCTCGCGAGTCACCATTGCTTTTCTTTTTGTATATAGAAATAGGATGGAGAATAACTATAAAAATTTCTCGACCTCTGAAATCGATAACTGTAAATTTGAAACGGACTGATCGTGGGCAAGCGATAAAGTCGATCGTCACTCACCTTTACAACGAATGAAACAGTAGTGGGACAAAGCGATCTGTATAGAGCTACAAGGTAATAAAGGATCTGAGAAAGAAAATAAGCTCGAAGAAAATTGGGTAAGGTCTTTGGGGAACGTAACAAAATAAAAGGAATTATTTTTTAACGAGGTGGTAAAAAGAGAGAAAAAAAAAGAAGAAAAAATATCCCAACTTACTTGATTCGTTTCAAAAATTCTCTCGTATACCTAGTAGGAAATCTTTCTAGTACATAATAACATACCGTAACTGTAATCGATACAATGCTCACCTTGGGGGCAAAAAAGTGTTAATTACTCCGCGTATCATTGACGAGCTTGATAACACGAAGCTAGAAAGTAAAGGGGTAAACAATGACGATGAAATGGGGTAACGTGGGGTTGATGACGACGTTGATGGTGCATAGGCAGTCCCTTAACCACCGTCATACAAGAGTTTCACTGCCTTAGGGACGCACTTGCAATTAACGGTTGGTAAAAGTGTGTAAGACTTGTGTTGGTGTGGTAGAGGGGTAGTTTCTGCTGCAGGCTCTAGTCGGTGCATGAGTGCTTGGAATCGGTTATTTGTCAGGGATACCGTACAACGAAGGGTGGATTTCTTTCGTATGCCGGAAGTGCGGCTTAGTCATCGGCGAGTCTATTGTCAGAATAAGTGCATCGCGATGTATAGAGTCTCATAGAATATGACGAAGCGACTTCGGATGTTGCGGACATTGCAGGACTCCATGATTTCCACGGTTCTTCTTTTATCGAACATTTTTCTATATGGAGTTTGGTCGTCATTTAAAAATCTCTTCATTTTCTAAAGTGAGACTAACAGCATTTGACATTAGACTAGAAATAGATGGATAAGTTTCGTATGTATGTAGATAAAAAGATAAAAATACGTAAGGGCGAGACGAGAAGTAGAAGGTTGCTCGAGATAATTTCAAGGTCGAGTTATTTTCGGGACTGAGAGTCTGAGTGGTTGATGATTTCTAATTATTTCTCATAGCGGAGAATACTAACTGATTTTTTTGCTATCATGATGAAACAACTCGATGCGATGCGAAGACATAGAAATTGCTATTGAACATCTGGTCCTTATTCTGCATCTACCGAAATACTACATAAGTATGAAATGTAATTTCCTAATAATTGAACAATACCTCTCTCCTTGCAATCTCGAAGAGACAAAATCAACTGCTAACAGAAATTGAAATAGAAATTTCATATAAAAAAAAACTTCTTTCATATCAGATAAAAATTCAGCTGCAGATATATTCAGGGCTTAGTCATGTAGGTCCTTCGTGTTGTCCGTGTTGTATAGAAAAAGTTTCGAGTGCGACTTCTCCTTCACTTTTTCTCCCAGTTGCGGGGGTGGTTGAGGGTGAAGTTGAGGGGGTTGGGAGTTGGGTGGTAATACGCAAAAGGGAGGCGTGAAGTGTTAACACAGTCAGGAGTGGCAGCAGATACTTGACGGCAGGGTTTCCCCTCGTTCTGCATACCTTTATATCCACGAGTCGATCTAGGTGTAGGTAGAAGTTGCTCACACAAATTCACCCTATACACCTACTCCTGGTTCTTTGACGCTCTTTCGTGCAGGGCGTAGTGAGTCCCGCTCGGATATGCATAATAAACTGCTTTCTTTAATCGTTGGCATCATACTTCACAGTCAAGCTTCGTTGCCGGTAGTTCAGAAGTAATTAAAGACGTATTAGATACTCGCATAAATTCACTTACTTTTTTTTTACGCGTATTAAATTAGGTTTCACTTATATGTATAATGTATATACGACTACGAACCGAAGAGTCTTTAGCGAAAATCGTCAGGTGGTTGAAAAAAAGAGTTAGACGTAATTAGAGGCATTCATGGGCGACTCTCGAGTGTCGAGTTCATATTTAGACTGGAAAATGAAGAGGTAATGAGAAATTCAACGAATGAGATCGGTCGAGGCTACGTTTGCTAATGAGATGGTTAATATGTTATGTAATGTAATAGCTTGTGTCAAAGCGAACTTTGAAGAGAAACTCAAGAGGGATGATACATAATCAGGAAATGGGAAAGTGTTTTGCGAAATATTTGACCTGGCACAAATTTGGCAATATGTATGCCGCGCCGGTTTCTTGTTTTCCCACTTTCATCCTCCCGCAATACCCACCCTCATATCCCTTCATGATTTGTTTCCTAGCACGGCGTCGCGTCGATAGGGCATGAATAGATATTTCCGTTTATATGCGGGCAGACTCTAAACTTCGTTTATATCACCTCGATGTACGCGTTCGTTAGTCTCAATCATTGGAAATCTATACCCTAGGGCCTAGAATTTTCACGATAGTGTTAATTGGAATTTTTACACGCATATCTCATGCGGAGTCAACAACCTGAATTCACTGCCTATGGAAAATTTTTGTACAAGAAACGTGAAGAAAAGAATCGGAAACACACCTGCCGATTTTAAGCTACGATTTTAAGCCACGTTGATTTTCATCCACGCACGTGCAACACGCACACGCATTCTAAAAGCAGCTTTTAGGGGTGGTGAAAGCTGGGTTCTGTGTTTGCATGCGGTTTTTGTTATTTGTTCGAACTACCCAATCGCCCGGGGGCGCCCTGCATTCTCCCCTAATTTATTTTCATCCCTTATCCCCAGGCTTTGGATCGGTGCAATTCGTGCGTGGATTTTGATTGGTTTAATTTTTAATTCAAACTCGTATAGCCCCGTGTTATTATGCTTCATTTAACATTATTTTTTTTCGTCTAAATTAACTATTCATTTGATTATTTTATAGATTATACTTTGATTAGGGTATATCGTTGATGTATGAGCGCGATACTTGCGTATACCTTCAGGAGGGGGGGGGGGGGGGGGGGATCCACACCCTTTTGTCATAATATTTTGCAATAAGTCTCTCTAAGAGGCTTAGTTCGTAACCTATACAGTATAACGAAGGTTACGCAACCTTCTAAAACTTTCCAACGAAGATAAAGGTACAGAAGTAATCAACAGAGAGGAACAATGAATAGAATTAACAAGTGGCAATCAAGCCAAGACAAAACACAATACGTCAGAATGACGGCAAGCTCATCTTCTCTTAGTGGTATTATCCCTCTATAAATCTAAATTATCTTACCAAAAAGGCCAACTCCAGATTTCGAAACTTGACAGGATAATTTTTATTACTCAAAATATCAGCGAGCTCACAACTAGAAGCTTTTCATGCCATAAATACAAGACAGCGAGGCATTTTTTTTTTTTTCTTCAATTTTTAACAAATGGCACATTTCAAAATGTCTCTCAAAATGATGTCAGACTCATTCAGCCGTTTTCCGGAAGTTGAAATTCTTGAGAATCTCAGTTCTAATCGACGGTAAATTTACCCTCGGTACGACTTACTCCACTCTTAAGATCGAAGTTCATCAGGTTTTCTAATTTCATTTGAAAAAAAAAAACTACCCGGTATAACAATTATCAACAATGTGTAAGTCCGTAGTAAAAATCGCAGAGGTTTTTTCATATCTTTACTTCTATTCGAGTCACGTAACATCGAGCAGAAATAGGCAATAAAAGAAAGCCAAGAAATGAGCCAACTTAAGGAAGGGCCTATACAGATGACTTTACCTATACTACAACATAATTTGGACCATAAGATGGCATGAAATGATTTTGAAAAAGCTACGTCAATATTTTTGGAAATATCAAAGTTTGAACTATAAAGAAATTATTATTTGTGACGAAAGGAACTTTCTGCATTCTCAATGATTAAAGTATGATAAAAATGGTCCTTACATATAAGAGATAGTATTGAGTTTTTAAATTAAAAATTTACTAACTCATTTGTAGATGTGATTTTGAGGGAATTCAATCATCTGCAACGTATGAAGATATGAGAATTTATTTTCTAGTCTATTCCATGATCAAAGAAGGTATAGGAATCAGTTATTACTTCGATAGATGAGAATCTATACGAAGATTAAACTGATGTCAAAAGGCTGCGTCTATACGATCTGAGTTTCGCAGAATTTCTAAGGCATCTCGACGCAGCTTCGAGGAGAAATAAATATTTCAGTTACCGCGAAAGTCCTCGCGGCGTGGGTTTCGGATTTTGCTGAAATAAACTCTAGTTTCACCCGTGGCCCGACGTCAAAGTCTTGCATTATTACCGATCAGAGCCACGAAGGTAGGTACTGGGATATTTTTTCTTTTTTTTTTTTTCTTTCTTCCACAGCTTCAGTGAAACTCTCAACTTACGCGAGAGAATATCAAGTTTGACAACTTTCAGATCTACATTGACATTTATAGGTATTTTTTTCTATACGATATGTTTCACCTTTGTGTGTATACCTAAATTTCTTCGATGAAATATCTTTCGAATAAAAATCCCGGTCTAGGTATCTGCAATAGACGAAGAAAATTTTCACCAAATTTTTATTTCAATCAAGTTAATTGGCTCGGACCTAATAGTACTGCATTATTTAATTTCATGAATGTAATTCCCCAGGGACATAACACTGTAAAACTTATGCGGTTAATAGCTAATTTATTCTCAAAAGGTATGAAGTGTAGGTATGTGAGTTTCGCGAGAATTGGTATATATATATATATATACTATATATCTACATCTACGTAATACCCTGCAACTTGTCTCGGAATATTAACAATGTTCCTTGACTATATTTCTCTCTAATAATGGAAACCTTTCGAATAGTAGTACGGAACAGCGAACAGCTATAGCTTCGAATCGTTTGCCCCCCCCCTAAGTCATAAGGACTCTTAAGTTCTCCAGGAAAACTTATTTCTCCCATACGTTTTCCACCTTTCCATTTCACCTCCTCGACCACCTTGCTCTTCGTTATTTTATTCTTTCCTCCCCATCCTTCCCCAGATCTTGGTTGTTGTCTTTTTTTGTTCTCTTTACTTTAGTAACTTTATAAAATTAATAATCTTCAACTCGCAATTCCGTGAGGTAGAAAAATCAGGTGATAAGGACACCGAGGATGAAACCAGTTGAAATATCGAATTTGAAACGTAATAACGTATTGCATTACAATTCAGACGATCGAGTCATACCTTTCGATTTTATACTTGCTTCGAAGCATTGATATGTAGACTTGAAATGACTATAGAGACTTATAGTCGAATTTCAATGGGTTTTTATACTTTTTTTCTTGTTTTTTTTTTCAAACGAGTAGATATATGTAACTTTCGATATATAGGGAAATGTATGTATTCATTTGTATACGTACAGTATACTCTTTGGAAAGATATTCAAGCACGGGCATATAGCGGCAGTAAGAAGCCTCCCTAAGGAGCCGTCTTTTGTCGGACGATTCCTGTGTTCCTTTCGCCCCTATATATCGATCCTTTCCCTCCTGCCTTTGCCACTGCTAGCGCCTGGAGTTTCCCCTCTTTATTCCACCAACTTGTATCTCACTTCGAGTCTCCTTCTCCCTCAGCATTGCATTCGCACCCTGACACCGGGTGTCCTTAAAGTAAGGCTTTAAACTGACAAAGATGTGCTTACGGGTTGAATAAATTCGAATAATAATTCGCTGAATATTGTATAGAAAATTAATTTCACTTATCTGTATAATAGGTATTCGAAAAATGATACATACACAAGGATAATTGTAATCATTCGTATTATTTTGTCAAAAGTTAATTTACCATTTGTTTAATTTTTAATTATATTTAATCTTTTTTTTTCTTTTTCTGATAATCGTTCGGAGTGAATATTTCCGGTCTATTTCAATCTCGTTAACAAAAGGACAACAATGTTCACTCGCTTCACGCTCCAGGCATTTCACCGGGAGAAAATGTGTCCTTTGAAATATGGAATTGGATTTTAAGTTATTGTATTTTTCCTCAATTTTCTGTCAGAGCTCAACCAATGTTATATTTCAAAAAAGATATATTATTTCTTCAATTATACTGACTGGTAAAATATATACCTATGAAAGTATATAAGTAGATAAAGAAAAAACTTTTTTTTTTAAGGATTTAGCAAAGTTTGAATATATGCGCAACTCTTTCCAATCGCGAAATACACCAGATTCCGAATTCACATTATTTCTTTGTCTCACAAAGGAAGATTTCACGACGATGAGCACAAACGCGCGGTTTTTCCACACTTTTCAACCTCGGGCGAATACCTAATTACTATTAATGGTCAATTTACGAGAAGCTCGGCCCTCGTCGCGTGTAAAGGATTATCATAGAGGCCTATTTCGTACGTAGGATTATCCACCTCGCTGCTTAATACTCTGCAATAGCCGTGCGAGAGTTTCACCCAATAACTTGGAGAGTGTGAAGATCATAGACATCAGACTTTTATAGTTAGTAAGAAAGTTACAATACCGTAATATGAGGCTTGAACGAAGCTAGAACAGTTCAATATGATCGCGAAACCTGAACAATAACAGTTCCAAACTGACTTTTCTCTTAAGCTGAAAAACCTAAGATATCAAAACCAGGGCGCGTATATATTGACTCGAGTTTCATGCTTCAGGGTATAACTTAATTCGTCGAAATAATCGCAACGTCCAAACGAAGAACAAACGTCTAAAACGTGTATTAGATAGAATCCTCTTTTTTCACTCCAGAAAAAAAGATAGACTCGTAAAAATCGTTTAAAAGTTTTTCTCCAACCAGCTAAACTAAGGGATAAACGAATGCGTCGTAGTTTCACAGTGGTAGATGTAGTTTTTACCGTTCTACGAATGGAGTTAAGGGTTTAGAAGTTAAATTAGTCTGGGAAAAGTCTTTTCCTCTTTTGAAGAAGTGAATTTTTTTTTTTTTTTTTTTGTTTTTCAATCAGCAGTTCTTTAGCTCAATCAATTAAGTGCTGGAACCCATTTCCTAAACAATTACATCATTTATCGTTCCCGGGATTTTATAGTACTTGACACGGAATTTGGAACCGTTGAAGAACCCCTAAATGAAAGACTTTGGTCCTTTTAATTTCCTCCGTAACGCGTTAAGTTTTTCTGTAATAGTATATCTATTCGCTTTATTCGAATACGATGTACGATCGCTCATAGCAGGACGTCGAGCGAGATTGATGGACAGAATCATTTCCGGGATTGAGTGACATGGTTGAGAAGTTTCTATTTGCACGTTCAATAAAGGTCTTTCGCTTCGTGAAACTTGATGCAGCAAAGGTGCACTTTATGGTTTTAATAATAGAATAGATATGCTGAATACTAAATAGTCCGTTTATATCTCCGCTCCCTTTCTGGCCTGAGTTCAGTCTGATTCTAACTTGAATAATACATGGACATCCAGCACCGTGCATCTCTCTATAGAATCCACCATGATCGAAATGTCTGAACTTGAAATCGTATTACAACCAATTTAACTTAATGTCAGATTATATGAACCTCTGGCTTTCTGTACTGTGTTTCAACTATTTAAAGGAATTTCTGTATAGATGGTGTTTATGGGGGTTCGGAAATAATGCATCATTCGAAGTGCATGTGATAAGTTTATCCTGATTTAGGAGTTTGAAATTCATTCCACCAAAAAAATATATATCCGCAACTCATGTTGTAAGAAATGTAATTTCGTACTTGCCGGGAGTAATCAGCAACCCTTTATACAGTCGCGAATTGTAAAATCGTATTTTTCGAAAATAGGAATAGCGAGAAAGAAGATTACGTCCTAATGATTCGTACATAGGACTCGAGTGAAAGTAAAACTCGAGGACCGTAAAGGCGTCAAGTTTCAAGTTGTACACTCGGATGGAATTCTTGGTGCGTAAAAAGCAGTAGGTACTTTTACCAAGGGACGTACACCCGGAGTTGTCCTGTTTCCGGTAATTCGCACGACTGCAATACTGAGTGGGGTTTCCGCTTGAATTTCACGATCTCATTGCAGCCTGATCGTCGTGAACATCTGTCACGGACAATCTACTGTGAAATAGTTTCAGTAATCACATTTTTTATTTTTTTTTTTGGCTTGGAGGTAATAGCGAGCCGTGTGAAGGACCTTTAGCAAATTATCTTATTCCATGAATAGAAGTAACTCGTTTTTGGCGAAACCGCTCATTATAGACATACATAATTCATTACTCGTGATTCAAACAGTCTTTATTGAAATGGTTTCACACCGATTTTCAATGATTCATTATCAATTAGAGAAAAAAGTGTCCCCGATATAAAAAACCTTTTTTTTTTATACATATATATATATTTTTTTTCAGAGTGTCAGGGGTGGGGTTCTTCAAAGGATTTTTTAGTGAGTCCGAAACCGACGAGAATAGCTTTTCTATAAAAGTTGTTACTCTTTAAAGCAGAACAACCGCGAATGAGTAACATCCCGAATTTATTTAAAAAAAAAAAAGAATCTTCTAGTCTGACAAACACGCCATGATGTCAAACTCCCTCTAATCAATCAGTGAATGAACTACGGTATAAATTTTTTTTTTCAGGCGAAATTAACTATGCAAATATAAACTTACGTATATAACTGCTGCTTAAGACTTTGACTGGTTCGAAAAGCCGCATCTTCAAATAGAATTTCTTCCCTACGTTTATGTATGTCTTTTTGTTAGTTTTCCTCCCTTTAAAGGCATATAGCGATATACCTACACCAGTTTCCAAAACACAGTACAAACAGCCTGAGGAATCAGCTGGATAGAGACTGAAACAAACCTGTATAAATGAATACGTGGATTCTCCTAGCTAGTTAATGAATCATGTTTACATAGAAATGACTAAAAGCATCCGTTTAAAGCTATCCAATTAAATCAAACATCTTAATTAACAACGCAAAGCTATTTACTGGAGACTGTCGATCAGTCTCATCAAAACCTTTCATAGCTTGATTGCCAATTATTACTATATATGCCATAAGCGTTGAAAACTTAAAATTTCTTTCATAATTTCGTCATCCTTTCAGCGATTTTATACATGCCACCCTCTTGGTCGAGTGTCATTATTTGCTTCCTACATGCAAACTGATATATTACAGCTGTGTATGTGTCACATATGTAAAGTTGCAGCTAGTAGTTTGGCACAATAGCTTTTGACCTCGTACCGGTACAAAGATACTTGAAAAAGCTAAACATGACAGGGGATAATTCGTTCGAAGGAACCAGCTACCTCATCTGCTGGGTTTAACCTAAGGATCTGAGATTATAATGAGTTGTTCGTTATCGAGAATTTTACTGTCAAGATTGTGAAAAATTTATTATACGAAAAGCTGGAAGAATGATTCTTCGCGAGAATTTTAGTTTACCTAATTCTAAACGTCATATGTTCAACTACGGGCCTTATTGTCATTTAATTTGATACCGGAAGAGGGGTCGAAAAAAAAAGGCGAGTAGTTCGATCCAGACAGCCTGCAGTTTCCCGTTCCCATAGATTCGTTTAAATTCATTCGAGCACCACAACTCTACAGACTTGGCTGCGACAGATGGGCAATAATACTGCCATCAACAGAAGATTGCAGACTGTTCCGGCATACCAAATAATTCTTAGAAAAACTATAGTGGTTACAGGAATTAGAAATTGAAAAAGTACATGATACAGATATGTTCGGAATTTGGATTATCAGGAAGTTGAAAGTCGAAAAATGTCAACGAACTCATCATCAGTTGACAGTTATTGATCTCAAACTTCTGTCACGCATAGTCTCTCACCTTATTAATTCGACATTTTTTTTGTTCCTAAATTTTGTCGAAAGATTTTTGGCAAAGGTTGCATCACGTCTATAAGATATATGTATACGATACTTTATCTTCGATCCCAATCTCCGGAGACGTGCCAAGGGCACTGGCGCCTGAAGGAGTCTTGATAAGCTAGTAATATGCGACACGGTACGTCGCGACTCTTACCTCACCTCGATCGTCTTTATTCCGCTCGATTTTTCCGAAAAACTATTTTTCAATATCTGGTGTCAATAATAATCATAGAATGATCCCATAGACTTCAAAATCGTCGAAGCAAACAGAAAAAAAATATATTTTTTTTGGGCATTGAAAATTTCCCTTTTTTTTCTTCTTCTTCTTCTTCTCTTGCTTGTGTATGCGACTCATATCTTAACGTTGGATGTGAAAAATTCGAGTATTGGTAAGGGAAATACATGCGTAGGTATATTTTTTTTCCATTATTCTTTCTAGAGTGCTCGTGAACGGGGCCCTTTAGGTGTAGCGATGCAAGGGGGATGGATGGGGGTTGTTTTGAGACCAGCGTGAATCATAGCATTGTATACAAGGCACACAGGTCCTCCCTTGCGCAAAGACGAGGGATGATTTAAGGCTCGATGATTAGGAACGATTAATGGAAGGTATAGGTTGCTTATAGTCTGGTTCTGGTCTTCGGTCTTCCAGTATTTCCAATAGATAATAAGCAGAATGATAATCTGTACAGAAAATCATTGATTGGAAATTAAAAAAAAAAGTATTGGCTAAATATCGAAGCTTTTTTTCTATATGGTAGTATAATAAGTGACTACATCTATTTCGTTACCTAATCTTTTACAAACGTTTGTTTGAGTGATGATCGATTAAATAAAATTTCCAAGTCGATATAAATCATTAATAATTGTCTTTCTCGTCTCATTTTGTATCTCGGTTTATCAATTTACGTCAAAAACTTAAGTAGAATATTTATAGATTCGTTTTGAATAAAATATCGAAGTATACAGTCGACGGTAGGGAAGTTATTGATTTCAAGGCGTGAATTATAGCATTGTTGAATTGTCATGCTATACGGATATGTATGCATTCGATCCTCAACGTGTAATGTATACTGGTCTTAATCAAAACTGTGGGTTAGTTAAAAAAATTTCCAATTAAATCGCATACCTATATCTCGTCATTTTTTACGGAGTCAAAATCGCGCCCTTTCAGATCAAAAGCATGAAATTTCACCCCAAAAGAGTGACTTTACACTTTTTTTTTTTTTTTTTTTTTTTTTTTTTTAAAGGGAAATCGCAGCACTCCGGATTAGTGGAGTGAAATTTGACTACAAAAAATTTAGAGAGATGTTTCACACCCCTAAATTCCAAATGCCTCGGGGGCGAATAAACCATTGCGTTTGTACCGCGATTTTCGGAAGCTATTTTGAAGGTTTTCTTTTTTTTTTTTTTGAAAATCTAAATACGTATGTGTAAATTTTTTTTTTTTTTGATAGCTATGACTTCCGCGCGCACTACCCTTACTTAGCACGGAGTCGAACCAAAGTTCTAGGTACATTTTACCCAGCGGACTTGGCCACGCCACCGCCACAGCCACCGCCACCGCCACCCTCAACCTCCTCCACGAACACCACCAACACAAGCGTAACTTGAACCTTCCGACATATCAAAGCCGGTACGGGGGTTGATACTGCGAGGGGTTGTTGCGTGCGCACCCCGACGACCACATAATCGAACGGGGAGCGCCGTTGGCCGTGTCAGCTCCGCTTCGAGTCGCGAGTAGACTGAAACGCGAACGTGAAATATTTGGCGCAAAGAGCGTTAAATAATAAGAATAAGCTAAGAAGAAGAAGAAAAATAAAAGAATAAAAAAAAAAAAACGAAATATGTCATTACCCGATACGGTCTTTTTAATAATTGGCTATAAAAAAAGAATATATTTATAGTAGATAATTTGATTTTATTTCATTTTATTTTATGTTGTTCAAATTATTGTTGTACAATGGCGTCGGAGCATGGAGATCGAGAGCCAAGTGTCTCTGATCAACGAGGTGTGCTTCTAGTGCTGTGCAGTGTCGTGAAAATTAATAAATAAAAGAAAATAGTGTTAGCCATATATAGTTCAGATTTAATTAATAAGAAAAATTCATCTTGGGTTGTTAGTAAAGAGGGAAATATATCATGTGCTACGTAAATTGTTAGCCAGTATTTAAAACCACTGTCACACATATATATATATATATATATATTATCTGATTGTTTGTCAACCGATTTATTTTACCACCGATATAAAAAAAAAAATAAAAAAAAAAATAACAGCTGTAGTTTTGCTCACGATATAATTACGCAACATGAAAATAAAGAAAAGACATTCAATGAAGAAGAAAGATAGATTAAAATTGTGGAAAAATGATTTGTGACTCGAAGCTTTCGCTTATATTGAACTCAATTGTATAATAAATATAATATACTTAAATTAACTTAACTTATATAACTTTAAATGAAGTTAATTTGTGAAAAGTGCGACGGATAAAATTGAAATTTAAATATAATATGAAAAAAAAAAAATAGGTCTTTGTAGAGTGACGGTTATGTAATATATGTATATGTTCGACTTAGGTATAACGTATTATATGTAATAATATAGATCCGTGGTGTTATGAAAGTGAGAATTAATATCTTTGGTAAGGAAGAAGAAACGTGGAAAATTAATATGGAAGTGAGGAAAGAATTTTGAGTTATAATTTATTGTGATTTATTAACAGTGGTTCTAAGTGATTCAATATGCAGGGAAAGGAGAGTCCTGTTGGTCCCAACACACAGGAGACCCAGCAGTACGTTGGGCCTTATCGTTTGGAAAAAACCTTGGGAAAAGGACAGACGGGTTGGTAGATTTCGTTGTAATTTAAAACCGCCCAACGATCAAAAGTCGGATTATGCTACAGAGGTGTTATTTCTTCTTTTTCGTCTCACAATTTTCCATAAACTTTCATAAGAAAATTGAAACTCGATATAGAAAGAAGAAGAAGAAGAAGACAAAATTTTTTATATATATATATATATTTCAACAATATTTATTCCTAACGATCGTCGCGTGTAATCGAATATTTATTCGAAATATATACAAAAATCGAAAATTCAATCCGTTCGGATTACTTTTACGTAAAAACCGTCGCTATAATAAATGCGAGGAAGAAAAATCGATCTATTCAAAAGCTCGCGGAAACAGTGAGGAATACCTTTACGGGTCAGACACAGAACGCAAGGCCTTGAAAATTACCGAAATATCTGAATCCAATCTTTAAATCGAACTTCGAAATTCACATAGGTTTCAAATCACGTTTTCCACTCGTTGAGAGAGCAGTCAGTAAGTAATTGGCTACCTCAAGGTCGCTCAATCAATGAACACCGTTCAATCACCATCGAGTGACCCTGCGGCGTTGCTAGTAGGCACAGCCCAAACGGGCCAGACTCGAACGACGAAGTCTAATCAGTCAGCGGCGTTTTCACTCGGTCTTACAGCATCCCGATTTTACTACTTACTCATGTCTGACTATACAGGCTTGGCTGTTTAACTATACTTTAAATTCAACGTACTGGCCAATGCAAGTCAAACTAGAACTCGATACGTGGTCTGACCTGTCTCTGGAAGTTTCTACTTAAACTAACAATATTTCAACTCAATTAAGGACTGAATTCAAACTATTTTCGAGCAATCTACTTATTATAGCTGCCAAGCAGTCAATACAATTCAAACTTTGAATATGTGAAATTTATAGTGAAAGAGTTTTCTAGTCTGTCTGACGATTAGAAATCCTTCTTTTTACATTTTATATCATAGATGTGGACTATGTTGTTACTAGAGTCGCAGTTTGGATCGTGGGTAGATAATAGTAGCCAGAATAGTGTCTAATTTCCGATGTTTCGTTGGTTTTTCTGCTCGAAGAATTGGAACAATACAGGAAACGGGTGTAGTTCTTCTCTCATTCAAGGGAGATATTGGGCGCGTCGAATCAGCAGCTTTGTTTTGCGGTTCTGTTATATTGCGGCTACTTTTTTTTCTGTTTTTTTTTTTTTTTCTTCTTTTGATTAACTTGTTGCAAGGGAAAAAAAAAATTAAGGGATTTTTATCCTGAAGGAAAGTACATTCGTTAGAGATTAATCGAAGATGTTTTATATCTGTGTTATTGTTCGTTATAATTATAGAGTTTATTGAAATTTCTCTCGGTTATTATTTTCACCCAGTAAATTTTCCTCGACAACAGCTAACGCCGATTACAGTTGACGAAAATTACCAGAAACAATTGATTACGGAATAGCGTGGTTGACCGAATCATAAAGTCGTTGTTTAAAGGCCTCTTCGATGTTCTATAAACACGATTAATATGTAGGCGGTGTTCCTGCAGCCCTCTACTATCTTCGTATCTTATCGAATTTAAGGAGCTAACAATTTTCGTCACCCTCTGTAATAAGTAATAGTAAACGCGCACGAAAAAGCCAGGATCCGATTACCGCACCTAAATTAAACAGGACCCGAAACCTTTTATAAAAAAAAGTAAAAACAATCCGTCTCTGTTCTCACGTATCAAAAGATCTATGGGACTAAAGCGTTTCCTCGGTAAATTTTTACGTCGCAGAAAGTGCCAGGGCACTCTGAAAACTACATAAAAATTTCGAATAAAATTCCGACTCGGTCATATAGCTAAGGTATCGTCAAGTTCCAGGAACTTGAAGTTTCAGTTTCCTAACGGAAAATACATTCGACTAAAGCTGGGTATATATAAGTCGCCTGCATAGCTCTTATGGGATCAATGATATTTACCTATAGATTAATATATGCAATATATTTACATAGACAACTACCACCTTCGTAATCCTGGCTTAATGAAGTATTGGAATAAATAAATACCGTAAAGCCTAGATATAGGAGCGTAGGAAGCTGAAGGATGATCAAATAGACGCGGTTGCAGTAAAGGCTAAAGCCTGGGGAATTCTGATTTAAGATAGGCCCATAGGGACGGCCAGAAATTGGCCTTTAAAACTGCTGCTTCCTCTCTTCTGAAATAGAAGAGATATATGTATCAAACAGGTATCAAAGAGGTACTCGTATATATATTGGAGTAAGATTCACCGTGAAAAGGCAAAAGCTTTACCTCCGGAACGAATTCTTTTGAGAATACTTTTACACGTTTGATTTAGTGCAATTTATCTCATCACATGCTTGTTGCTTTTCATTTTACAATGAACAGATTTTTGACAGTTTCACTAATAGATTAGTTTAGACAATGGAAAATGTGGAAACATATCGTTGGTCTGTTTGTTCAATCGAGGAAATGATTTTATGATTAACAGACGTCGAATTATCCAATCAACAAAATTTATACCCATGAGATCGAGATCTTGATTAGAAACGGAATTGTTTATGACTTATACATGCATATAGGATGAAAACTATGTTATTATGTAGGCAAATTACACAGCTGGTAAAAACCGGGGCTGTTACACACTTTATTTCCCGAATATCTCGTCAATCTCGGTTTTCCGTGATTTCGGTTTTTTTTCTTTTTTGTATTTTTTTTTATATTCAATTGGACGGAACATTGTGGGGTCGAACCGCTGCCTGGTAGGGTTAATAGGTTTAAAACTGGAGCCAGATTAGTTAATTGAATGAAAATGTCAACGAAATATACATATTTACATACGTGCATGATATGATCATTTGAAGATTTTACTGATACAAAAATGTTCAAAATCTTATCTCTTTATAATTTTAATTTATTTACTACTGCAGCTGTGATGACGAGGTGTATGGTCGAACTGGAACACCGACTCATTGTCAGTACATATAATATATATATATATGTGGTTTGGATAGGGTTTCGTGTGCTTCGAATTTCTCTAATGGGAACTTACTTCGTTGGGCAACGTGGTACTAATGCTAATGCCTTTCGGTACGGATGACTTAACGATTAACCCTTCGTTTCTCGTTCGTAGTACGACACCCTATACGTGAGTTAGTGAAGCCTTTGCGATGTCTCTACACGAATGTGCAACTTCCTATTATCCTCGTTTATAAATGTCTATAGGTATATATATATATAAAATTGGCTTGCAGAATTTGTATAACTTACCGTGTTCACATATTATCAGAGGTTGCGGAACTGGTGTGTCAATATTTGAGTTCGTTTATAATTACATTTTCACAATTTATTATAAAAAGTTCGAAAAAATAAATGCAGACGTTCCTCCGAAGATAAAGCCGGAAATTGCGGCTATACGACAATCCGGAAGTCACTTTATTGCGGTACTTAATTTATTTTCTCTTTATATTTTGTTCGTTCACCTTTTGATTGAAGATTTCTTCAATTATTAGTTGAACGAAATACTTTTATCAAAGATAAAATACCCATACCATTATATTTAGTATAAACGCGTTAATTACACCCTTAAAATTTTTATTTATTTTTTCTTCTCCTCCTTCGCGAAAATTAAGCTGATAAATAGAACACGCTACCCGATACAGGTATGTAATTAATTTCATGTCACACTTGACAGTATTTGTCCCTAGGGTTTGAGTAATACAGCAGACAGGTATATCTCCAGAGTATAGATTATATAGATGTACTATATAATAGCCTGAAAATAGAGAAATAACTACCGGCGATATCTCGCTCTAGTTTTATTGTTATAGTATTATCGCAAAATGTGGGAGAAAATTACGACAACCGATTCAGCTGTAGCATTTCGTCAAAATTTATCAATCGAGGCTTGGTGAGTGACGTGAACTAATGGATATATCAGACCCTTTTTACCTCGCAAAAACCCTTATTTAATTCTTAATTTTAATCTAATGCGTTGAAACCGCGACTCGTATACATGTATTAAACTTATATGAGGATTTATTCACCCCATTATTTAGAAACTGGAATTGAGGGTATATAGCAAGAAACGTGCGGTTTGCGAAATTCTTCATGATAATTTGGAGATAAGAGGAGATGCGAAATTCTCTGGATTTTTGTTTCTCCGGGACAATTCTTTCCTTTATCTATACAGTACTCGCGTATTTTGGGGGCGGGGGGGAAGGGGGAAATAAAATTTGAAAAATTTGCTACACGCAAAAAGTTCGTGAATTTCTGAAACTTACGAGGAGATAGTTGATGTGCTGGAATCCTGACGTACGTATATTAAAGCCCGTTTTTTACCCTACAATTCCCATGTCAGCTGGAATTTCTACTTCTCGTTCCTTGCTTGCGGCTTCCATTCGCCTACGTAGCTACGTACGTACCGGTGTGCTGGAATAGGAAATCGATCGAGAGCCTGAAAAACGCAATTCGCCTTATCCAAAAGTCGTATTTACTTACTTATTTATAAAATAGCAGCAATAGGAATCACAGAAAATAAATTTTACAGTCAACTCGCTTTTCGGATCTTAGAAAGTATAAGTAATAGAAAAAAACTTTCACTTCGTGAGAAGAAGCTGTTGTAATTTTGTGAGATTTTTTTTTTTATTTTCCAGTAACTAGAGTGGCGCGAAATGCCTCATTTAAGCAGAAAAAGGTCACTGGAGTTTTTCCTGTTTGTAGAAAGATGCGTTTTTTTTTATCCCCGAGAACTTCATTTCATTTAAACTTTATATTTCGGTATTCATATACAAGAGTTGAATCTAAAGAGAAGAAATTAATGAACTGCAGCCAAGGAAAAACGATTCTTCTACCTCATAACTCCGTATTTGTTTAATGGCTATAGAAAAAATAAAAATAAAAAAAATTTACAGTGTCTATTCCGTTTACTGATTGTGAGAAGTAAAGCTCGACGGCAACTTGTTTGCTTTATGTTGTTTCTGCCGTTATTCATAAAGCTACCCTATGCGGATCATATACCTACATATATATATATTTTTTTTTCCTTTTTTTTTGTTTTCTATAATTTTATGTCACGACTATATCCACGAATAAAGTTCGTTCACGACCATCTCTGCACGAGGTTACACAGACATTTTTTTTTTTCCTCTCAGAGTAGGTAGGTATGTACCTATATGTACGTAGGAGTTGGAATGGAAAATCAATGGTTATATATATATATATACTATGCCGGATAATTCCGTTCCTTCGTCGTATCTCGCCGCGAATATTTGCTTGTTGAATTTACAGCAAACAGCTGTATTTCATTCGAATTGAAAAATTCAAGGGCTAGGTATAAGTACCTGCGTACTCATTTGCGGGATCGTTTTTACCTATTACATAAGAACTACAAGTTGAGTTGTAAATTTTAACTCTCTTTCTGAAACGGATGCATATTTATATAATCTCTAACATCCGGAAGGACGGAAATGTATTAAAAAAAAAAAAAAAACTACTCCAAAAAACAAGACCAAATGAATACGAAAATATTGATATATACAGTGGCGTGCAAAATGCTTTCAATATCGTTATTGAAACGTTGGGGTGTGTGAAAATCTCTGTGTAAACGAGAAATCGGAAAATCGTTTTGGCCCAAACCATATGGATGCGACTATGTATGTATATATATATTAGACTGGGCCAAAAAAATTGACTATTTTTGTTTTTGAAAAATATATCGAGAATATTATTCAGAATGACAAGAAAAAATTTTCGTAAAAGTTTGAGCCCTTAATATTAATCTTAAGAGGTCTATCGTCGCTATTTTTGATTTTTAGTCATAATTTGATGTTTTACGTCAGAACTGTCAAAACATTGAAGTGAAAGAATTTATTTTCGCTTATTCCTATGTAAAATTAAATTCCCTACAAAAGAGGTCTGATCATAGATTTTCGTCGGATAAGCCGTTTCCGAGTAATTAAGATTAATAAATTAATATGTTTTTTCGATTTGACTTATTTAATTTGGAATTTTGTAACTAACGAATTAATGAATATTTGAAAGAGATCACGACGGATTCTTGAAGGAAATTTAATGTTCTACAAAAAAGAGCTCTTAGTATTTTTGCCTAAATTTAATTCTTCAAAAGTTATTCTCAATTAAAATCGAAGAAATTAAGAATTTTAATTAAGAATAACTTTTGAAGAATTGAATTTAGGCAAAAAACTAAGAGATCTTTTTTGTAGAACATCAAGTTTCCTTCAAGAATCCGTCGTGATCTCTTTCAGATATTCATTGATTTGTTAGTTACAAAATTCCAAATTAAATAAGTCAAATCGAAAAAACATATCAATTTATTAAGCTTAATTACTCGGAAACGGCTTGTCTGACAAAAATCTATGATCAGACCTCTTTTGTAGGGAATTTAATTTTACATAGGAATAAGCGAAATAAATTCTTTCACTTCAATTTTTTGACAGTTCTGACGTAAACCATCAAATTATGACTAAAAATCGAAAATAGCGATGATAGACCTCTTGAGATTAATATTAAGGTCTCAAATTTTCGATATATTTTTCAAAAACAAAAATAGTCAATTTTTTTGGCCCAGTCTAATATATATATATATGCTATGTGTATATTTTGCAGTCCAGTGATATAACTGGAATTTAATTCTAAATTTATTTGGTTCGATGTTATGAAATTGAGGGAGTTGGTTCATTAGTGAGATATTTAAGGTCGACCAAGCGTATATATCTATATGGCAAAGGGAGGTCATTCTATACTTGAAAATGTCTAATTGCTATACAGATTGGTTTTGATTAAAGTAGAATGAATAATAGGATGGTGGGCTTGAAGAAAAAAAAAAAAGAGAAAAAAAGAAAAAATCCTCGGATCTTGTGTATTCTTTGAATTATTTTTACGTAGCCAATTACATTACGCTGGGAATGTTTTTCTTGAGTGCCAGAATTCGGGTAAATCCTTGAGCTTGAGCTTCTGGATCCTCGTTCTTCTTTCGAGAAGCTTTCACCTTTGCGAAATCTGGCAAATTAAAGTAAACGACGTACCCTTAACTCTGAGAATCGTCTAAAAACTCTAAAAAAATTTCAGCCTCGTTATATACCTTTCAATTCAACTCTCGGCCATTCTAAGCCACCACAAAGTCTTTTCTTGGATATTAAAACCTCAGTATCGTCAACAGTTACAATCTAATTTATTTCATATGCAATGGTGCGTTAATGCACGCGGTATTTATGGCTGGCCTTCACGCGTCTTTACTTTTCATATTAAACTGCATCAGCAACATGCGGGAATTTATATGTTGTTCGCCTTGTGAATGCCTGCCACGATATAACAACCCTCGTGGTCACTACATCGCCTTTTATATACCCAAAGGCATTTGTGATTGTAGTTTAGCTAATCCAATCCCATTTTTACTTTTTTAGTTGGAATTAAGGATAATGAAATGTTGGGAATGTCTTTCTGATCATCTTTCGAAATATACAAACAATTAACAAGGTCTGAATTTTATCAGACCGATTTTGGACGACAGACGTTAAAATTTAGCATCTCTATCTCGTTTATTACCGAACGTTCTTCGCTTCAGTCAGAATTCCAAGTATACAACGAAGAATCATCCATTTTCATGCGATATTATGCAAAACAGAAGTAATTTACAGTCAAGGTTAAAAACAGCCTCTCGTTTCCCATCGCTTAGTTGGCCGCCTACAGGACTCAGCGAGATTCTGCCCGGATGCAAATATATTTATGAAATTCTCTTTGCGCTTTCACCCTCATACCACCCTATATCTTTCCCCATCCATTTCGTCGGTCTCTCCTCTGTTCGTTTCGCTCCATACTGCAGCCAGTCGATATTTAGGGGAACAAAATGAACCTTTTTTTTTTTTTTCATTATATATATATATTTTTCACAATCACAAAATTTCCATATTAATTTTTCTGCATACAATTTGAAAGAGAGAAGAAGAAGAAGAAAAAAAAAAAAATTTGGTCACAGAATCGTCTGCACACTCGTCATTTCACACTTTTAGAGTAAATACTGAGGCGTTTGTTCTCATCGTTGTTATTATCAGACACAAAAGAAACGACACAATAACGAAAAGCAGTTTTATAAAGCTTTTTGCCGTTTTAATTAGGTATGAGGTTGAATAATAAAAAAAGAAGAAAAAAAACTGGCTATAATTCATATCATGGTTTTTTTTTACTAAATTCGGGAAGAGATCGAGAAATTTATCATCCGAAAGCCCAACATAAGCTACGTAAGTTATTTTTTTATCGATATTAATCCCCTAGGTTACGCAAAAAATTCCACAGTTATAGAATTTTTTGACTATTTTCTGCGTACTATATCATAATTTCATTGTCTTCCTGGTTTTCGCGCATCGGTGCGAAAGGCGACTCGGGGATATTTAAACGAATGAAGAGGATATCACCGACGGCGACGTCGCCCGTCTTTAGACTTCAGAGGTCGTCTTAAGCCAATTTTCCCGAGCCAATAAGCTCGCCTTTGCTATAACTATTTTTTTTTTGTAATTTTCCTCTTCCCGTTCTCCCACCTCGATGTATTCCTATTTTCTTTAATAAAGTTCGTAATTTTTATTTATTAATTTTTCATACTCTCTTCCAAGGATTAAATTTGCCAAAAGTTTAGTTCCTGGACAGGAGGCGATGCGGGGATTTTTTTTGTGATATACGCACACGCGTTATAAATTCAGATAAAATATATCCTAGATTATTCGCGTCTTCTTATTTTCGTCCTTTTCCTTTAGTATAACAAATTGGCTTCTCTTCCCTTCCCTTAGCTTCGTATTTTCTTTTTCGTTTCCTGAATAAGATAATTTCGACAATATTCTCTTGAATTCTAGAAAGTTTGAAATTATTCCATCACGGAACAAAGATTAGTATGAAATCGCCCTTATTGAGTAGGTACTTTTTACACAATTATCATCACCAAGCCTGGGATGACAGAAAGATCAAAATTACGGGCAGTGGTACTTTACTTTTTCCTTCAGCTTTAAGCCACCCTTGATTATACCGACGTTCTTGAGCAATTTAGTTCATCTTAATAAGAATATATAGAAAATAAAATGCGAACCCCACTTCGAAATTACTTGAGAGTCTAGAATTCTTGATCCACGAACCTATACCCACGTTCCAACCTCTCCACACCCCAAGTCTACCTGAGCTTTGGACCAAATTACCTACCAAGTAAACAGAACCTGACTAGCAGTTCTACCTTTCTACCTAATATCATTTCAAATTGCTTTACTCTGGTAAACGTGACTAACTATACTATACCTACTCGAAATTCACATCAGTGAACAAATCTATCCCAAAGTTCTGAAACTACAAATGTTAGTACCCATATAGATCCCATAGTTGGGAACAATAGAAATAAAAATATGCGAAGAAAACAATTTTCTTTATAGCGAGAAATCGAATTTTTTCTAACGGTGGTAAGAGCAGATGAGCAGCCTGTTGAATTAAGCTTAAAAATCGTGGTTTTGCAAATTGGAATTCGATTGCAGTGGTATCAACATACAGTATAATTATTCTTCGATAGATTTTTTGTGAAATATTAGGTATAAATTTTCCGCTACCAAAAATTTTAGGGCAGAATAATTTCCGAGATACGAAAAATCTCAGTTGACGAGTTGCAAAACTTTTCGGTGACACATACAGAACAGATCTTTAATATCTCAGAAATTATTGGTTTCCAGAATTTTTGGTAAAGTAAATTTAGTCTTAGATTTTCAGCGGAAAATCTATACCCTTAAAATATGGACTGATTAAACTGAACTACCCTGTATATGTGTAAATAAAAGCAAATCGTTTGTAATCGCCCCTTTTGTGGACTTTGAGTATATACTATAGGCGTGATAACCGTGGTAAATCTGAAAATAAACGTATATCAATGTTGCGTAAATGATTATACCAATGTACCCGATAAAGGGACAACAATAACAATTTTCATGCATTGGTACTCGCGCAACGCATGCTACACTACCACCCGCTGTTATATCTGCAATGTTCCTAGTAGCGGATCGATCCGCGGTATATTTTTCTACCGCAGCTGGAATTTTCGCCTCTCTCTCTCTCTCTCTCTATTTCTCTATTTCTCTATTTCTCTCGTTTTTCTTTTTCTCTCTTTAACCTCGGAGATATAATCTCTATCCTTCACACCCAACGTATATAACTATATACCAACGTTAACTTTACCATATAAATATCAAAGGTAAAGTCACGCTGCGATTGTAAAGAGACGTGTAACATTACCACGTGCGTATGAAGAGAATTATGTATACATGTTTTACATTAGGGAGGGTTCAAAGAAAGGCAAATTTCGCTTATTTAATTGCCCATCTATTCTCCCCCTACCTTTTTAGCCAAAAAAAAAAATGTATCCATCTAACTGTTTCACTACTGCTTTTATTTCTTCTAAGATTCGAATTTGCATTACGACTTTAAAGTGCGGAAATATAATCCCGATTCTGTCGACTGTAAATCTGAATTCCTATTTCGAAATCAGGACTAAATTGACGCGGTAATTACATCGTATAGATATATTGGTGGATGGTGAATCCTGTACGTGAAGATATAGGTTCGTATTTATACGTAATATGATAATTCAGATGGAAACGATACGTACCCTGGAGAATAGCGATATAGAGTTTGAATATTGCGAGCGTAAAGCAGATTGCGCGAATCGACCGGCGGCAAGTTGAAGCTTAGGTTGTCCGGTTTGCTACTATACTACTAGTCCAACTCCCGTGAGAATTGTTACGACGCTATTCTAATCTGATTCGAATAGAATCCGCTGCACTGTTTATGCAGGGTCACTACACTCGAGCTTAGGGTCAATCTTTCCCCTGGACATTAGCGCGCAGCCCTTATCTGTTGCGTAACAGTTAACATGGGGTTAATTTAAAGAATGTGAAAATTTGTCGGAAAATTTTCTTATCCTTTAAAAATTTCAACATCCCGCATTAGTTTCATTTTTTTTTTTCTTTCTTTCTCCTGCACAGTTGAGCTGCGACAATATCTCAACTTCACATTCATTGTTCCGCAATTTAGAGAGTAAAATAAGAATAAAAATGAGTATGAAATAAGAATGTGCCTTATCGTTCATAGAGACATGATTATACGTCGTTACCGTGCTTTGTTAGAATTATTTTTTACACCCCCAAGACAATTACCCATATTTTTTTTTTTCTTTCTTTCTTTCTTTTTTTACAGCTTTATGTAACGACGACAAGTCTGAGGTATAAAGAAAATTTTTAGATAAAAGAACGTCATTTTTTTTCATTTTTTTTTTTTTTTCTTTTTTTCATCTCCTTTCGATTCTTTTTACCGCATCTTGGTTCATCGTGAATGCCCAAAGCACTCTTGTCCAATTTTGTATTTAATAGTGATCGTTTTATAAGCCATATACCTCGGCCTCAATGACATCGTCTCCCTGCATAGTACGTCTAACGAATGATTTACTCCCTGCTATATGGAGGGCTAGCAGCACGAGCTCCTGTCCCCAACTGATAAACTCAACCCTCCGAAAATTCAGGGTAATATAACTCTCGTTAATTTCAATTAATCAGAAATGCAGCCCATGTTTCTGGCACTAGCATATATACGTAGGTATATATATCCCGCTGCGTCCCGGTTCGTCGGAGAAGGTTACCCCGATAGAAGAGAGAGAGAGAGAAAAAAAACAAAAAAACAAGTTTGAAAAAATCAATATCCCTCACGCTGTGTGGAGGAGACATTTGAAAAGCTGGACGTGTATCGTCATAATCGATATTTCAATTCGGTTGAACGAGACGAGACCGCGACTGCCACCGTTAGGTATAACGTCGCGATTTTTTTTTTTTTTTTCTTTTTTTGCTGTGGGACGAATAATTGCGTCAACGCGACGGTACCGGAAATCAGCCGCATCTCTTATACCCCCATACCAACTTTTAAAGTAGGTGCTGGGTTCTCTAATGACCTCAAACTTGACGTCACGGTTTCCCCTGGCTGTTTTTTTCACCCCTGTTATTCTGCGGAGGGCATCGAACTCCCAAGGGAAGAAAAAAAGGTAAAAAGACGTAAAGTAAAAAAGAAAAAAAAAAAAAAGGAGACGAAATTATTCGCTATCCGAAGCATGAACTTCTCTATAGAAATGCGTAAATAGTAAATGCGGAAACTGCAGGGAATTTGCACGAGCTATTTTATCGAATTCAGTATAGGTATTCGTATTGACGACGAGATGCACTGCAGACGTTACGGTCTAGTTTCCTCGTTGGTTTTACTTGTACCCGTTATATTCCCATGGAAAACAAAAAAAAAAAGTCATACGTTCATTATATCTGAGCTCTGATATAGCGATGTGAAAAAAAAAAAAAAAAAAAAAAGAAAAGGAAAAATGTTGAAGCTGGGATTCGCCGGACTATTTTTTCAGCGGTTCAATAAGCCATATCAAACTACTTTCCACTTTTCCAGACAGGAGTAGGTATATTCAGTCGAGATGCGGGGGAGGCTCATATGCGGAGGCCGTTCACCTTCAAAGCTGCAATTTATTGCGTGGCAACTTGAAACAAGCGTTTAACTTACGTCTAAAACTAGGAGCTTTTCAGACAGTAATATACGCCCCCGTTTGTCTAACGCTTTAACAGTCTCGTTTATACGGTACTGTGATAAGCAAAATGTTTTTTTCAGAATGACATGGAGTCATATTATTAATAACGTATCACTTGACGGATTCTTTTCGACTGAAAAATGAAGTTCGAATGTTACTAAAAAAAAAAAAATGATACTAAATGTTGTTAGATCGAAGTAATACCATTCTTTGGTATTTTTTAATTGTCTTTTATGGGAATCATTGAGCGAATCGTTTGTAACATTATTGTTTCAGGCCTCGTAAAGCTCGGGGTTCATTGTGTCCTTGGAAAAAAGGTGGCCATCAAGATCATCAACCGTGAAAAACTTTCCGAGTCGGTCTTAATGAAGGTGGAAAGAGAAATCGCCATTATGAAACTGATCGATCATCCCCACGTTTTGGGGCTCTCCGACGTCTACGAGAACAAGAAGTATTTGTAAGTGTCGAAAAGTTTTACTGCTTGCAGGTTTACAGGCCGCCTTTTAACTTGTACAAGCTTTTCTAACTGATTAAAAAATACCTCCGAACTCGTGAATTCCCCCTTCTCATTACCGAATACTGAAATAAAGTGAAAGAATTTTCGTATCGGAATGAGGGAGGGAAATGAAACTATTTTCATAGAATAAAAATAATTCGCTTATCATTTTCGGATTTCTTTTAAAGTCAGTAAAAATTTTGTAAGTATAGAATGATTAGAAATCGAAGAGTCATCCCTTGTGAGAAGTAATTGTAAATTTCATTATCCAAGTTCCGAATATTTCTTTGATCGATAAATTTCGACATTTTAAAACACAGCCACGATGTTGACCCGCATTTCTTTGATGGTCAGCTAGAATTAGAACGCGGAAAAGTGATAAAAGTCAGCTTTACTTGTCCGATACGACAAGGTATCCCTTAGTAAGCCCAATCCTCATCAGGTGAATGTTAGGTAACAGAAGCCACATAAAACAAATGTCTTTTTTTCGCTTCAGGTATCTTGTTCTCGAGCACGTCTCGGGCGGTGAACTCTTCGACTACCTTGTCAAAAAAGGAAGACTGACGCCAAAAGAGGCCAGAAGATTTTTTCGGCAAATTATATCCGCCCTAGATTTTTGCCACAGTCATAGTATATGGTAAGTTCTGCTACATTACGTATGTACGTCTATACCCACATCCCTTCCTTCCTTCGCTCTCGGTATCTCTATCTCAAAATAATTATCATGCTTTTTCACAAGTAGAATCTAGGATGAATAGTTTCACCCTTATAAACAGCCTTCGTTCTTCCGTAGGTACGTACGCGGTAAACCTAAGATAATACGGAAGTGATCATTGCGGGACTTATACATACCTAGCCATTAAAAGCCCTTCAGGCTTAAAAATTTTCGGTTTAAAAAAACCTAACATCTGGAAAAGAAATATCCCGCGTTTTACATACAAGTATCAAACACGCGAGTCTAGTTTGACCTCAGCAAGGCTTCCAGTTTCCCTTTCAACTTGCACCGCCTAATTATCTCCAATGATCGATATCCCCAGGCTTTTGAGTTCACTAGACTCTCTTCTAGTGGCTAAAACTGCGCCTTGCACTGCACGTGTAGCAACGGCGTTATATATCAGTCTAATTATTTACTTCAATTTGGTTATTCTTACTTCTTCCTAGCATTCTCATTTCTGAATGGCAATTCAAGAAACTATATCTCGGCCTATATTGAACTGGGATGTAGTTTATACTGAATTCGTAACTATATATGATCTAAAAATCGTTATGAGATAGTAAATAAAGTAAAATCAATACGTCGTCGATACATCTCTGCAGTTCTATAAGTGTAGACCTTGTGGCCTGTCTCCAAAGCCCCAGATAGATACAACCTAAATGGGTTAAGGTTTTGTATTCTTGTCTATCCTCCCTCTTCTGACCAATACGGTAAAACAATAGTGAAACGATAAGGGGTTTGCTGGGTCGTGGGGGGGGGGGGGGGGGAGGGGGTTGTGCTGAAAGGGTCAGGGGCGAGTAGGGGTATCGGGGTCGCATTGAAGGCCTAGTTGGCAAACGGTTTGAGAGGCAGTCACCCCGATTGAATAAATACGGAAGTAGATTCAATTTGGTAGACAGAATAAGCTTTTGCTTTTTTTTTTTTATATACTATTTTATTTTTTTATTCTCTCTCTAAAGAAATATACATGTTCACTGAAATTTATAACGACTCGATATCTCAAGCAATGCAGGGAGATTTCCCATTGACTGAGAAACAATTTATTCTGTACATATAATAGTATACAATTTATTTTACATTATATTATATACTACATGCCTGGTTTTTCAATCTAGTAATCTGTCAGATATATGGAATCCATTATTTTATACAGTAATCAAATTTTTATTTATTTTTTTTTTCTTCTCATTTATATATCGAATTGTTGAATAAGAAGACGCATAGTAGCGGTGTGCGATATACATGAACTAGGGTGGAACACTGTCAACAGATCTTATATAATAATTGAATAGCACACATATCGAAGCTTGTACCTACTATGTACAGTGGTAACACAAGTATAAGATATTGATTGGTCGGTATACAGACCATTCATTAGCCTTGTTGCGAAAGCAAACGACTATATAGCAGTCCTTAGTTGTTGTTGTGCTTCGTTGGATATATATGTATACGATCGTGTTCAATATTTATATAGAATTGAGAGTATACTTTAAACCGCTTTACGCCATGGCTTATTCATTTCTATTTGACATTTATACATCGTTATTTGCTGTTGAATATTCCTTAGAATAACGTGACTGAGAAAATTTGCAATAGCGTAAAATATTCAACGGTGAAATATCAGTCCTGTACATGTGACCAGTTCCAAAAGTTAAATCGAGCGATTTTATGAAACGTATAAGCCGATGAAGAATTATGAAATTTTATATATATTATCTAAATAAAAAAAAAAATAAAAAGAAAAGAAAAAAAAATATCAGTCCAGTTATCACATTTTATACGAAAGTTACAGCTTTTCCCTGAATTTAACAAGTTTCGAAAATTTCAATTAAACTTTGGTAAACAGTTTTCGTCAAGCCATTCAGAAATAACGGCTTCGTCCATCTCGGCATCCTTTGACCTCGAAGAATTTGGTACACCTTAGGGGAGCCTTCTTATTTTACATAAAAAGAACCGGAAAGTTGTACCACACCGTAATTTGTTCGGGGAAAGAAAGAAAGAAAAATAAAAAATAAAAAATCGGGTTTAAAGTATCTGCCATCTATTTTCTGAACGAAGATGTCGAAATGAAGAATTCTCTTATATTTTGATGATCCATCAAATCGTACGCTTTATCCTACACATTTATTCCAATTCTTTAATCGAACGAATACAATTTTGATAATAATTAAAATCTGAATGACCATATGGGAAATATTATGCTAATATTTTACAGTCATAGAGATTTGAAGCCTGAGAACCTCTTACTGGACGAAAAAAATAACATTAAAATAGCTGACTTTGGAATGGCATCACTTCAACCAGCTGGTTCTATGCTAGAAACAAGTTGTGGATCGCCGCACTACGCTTGTCCCGAAGTAATTAGGGTGAGTCTTACGATTAGCCATGTCTTTCGAGCTATAACTAATTCATGATCAACTAAGAAGCCGAGTTACCTGAACTGGATTAACACTATACAGATTGGAGGATTATTTAATCGATGAGAGTTTAAAGCCATTGAACACGAATTTCTCCAGGGGAAAGTGTAAAAACACTGCAAACAGCCCTTGATCAGTCGTTGACATAATTTATTTAGTCACGAAATTTCATTTCATACTGATGATTATTGTTGGAATTATGAAATTGCGAGAATTAATATAAACAAATTATAATATAAATGTGTCAAAAGCTTGCTGCAGACCCCTGTAGACGATACGAGATAGAACCTCATCGTAATTTCTGATATGTTTGCTAACAATAAGTTGTTAATTAGAAAAGATAACAATGTCTGTGATCGGGGGGGTTCACGACTCGAAGCAATATTAAGAGGCTAGAGGGGCAATTTCAGGAACAATCTGCACAATCCCAAAGTGTAGCTACACCTCCGTCTTCGTATCATCGACAGCTGGTGGTAGAGCCTCTAATGAAATTTCTCGACAGGAAATTGTTACCCGTGAGGGTGCCAGAGCTAAATCATATCGGGAACAGAGATATATCCGACATACCCCTCCGCGAAATGCGTTTACGGAAAATTTATGGCTGCAACACTCTTGAAACCTCATAAATTCACTAACACAGTTACTGTTTGCATAGTATCTGGGAACTACGTAAGACTAGAACCTGCAGGGATACGCGTTTTATGCAATTGCTTGTACCAGACTCTCTATATCAAACTTTTAACGATTTCAATTTCCCATGTTTGCGAAAACTCGAAAACTCGAAAACTCTCTGACACGTTGAACGAACTTACTAGCGCATGTTGAACTATAAACTCGAGCTTTAACCAACTGCAAAATCCAGTTATTTAAATTTCAAACAACTGTAGATATGTATATTAGACTGGGCCAAAAAAATTGACTATTTTTGTTTTTGAAAAATATATCGAGAATATTATTCAGAATGACAAGAAAAAATTTTCGTGAAAATTTGAGCCCTTAATAATTATCTTAAGAGGTCTATCATCGCTATTTTCGATTTTTAGTCATAATTTGATGGTTTACGTCAGAACTGTCAAAACATTGAAGTGAAAGAATTTATTTTTGCTTATTCCTATGTAAAATTAAATTCCCTACAAAAGAGGTCTGATCATAGATTTTTGTCAGACAAGCCGTTTCCGAGTAATTAAGCTTAATAAATTGATATGTTTTTTCGATTTGACTTATTTAATTTCGAATTTTGTAACTAACAAATCAATGAATATCTGAAAGAGATCACGACGGATTCTTGAAGGAAATTTAATATTCTACAAAAAAGATCTCTTAGTATTTTTGCCTAAATTCAATTCTGCAAAAGTTATTCTCAATTGAAATTCTTAATTTCTTCGATTTTAATTAAGAATAACTTTTGAAGAATTGAATTTAGGCAAAAATACTAAGAGATCTTTTTTGTAGAACATTAAATTTCTTTTAAGAATCAGTCGTGATCTCTTTCAGATATTCATTTATTTGTTAGTTACAAAATTCCAAATTAAATAAGTCAAATCGAAAAAACATATCAATTTATTAAGCTTAATTACTCGGAAACGGCTTGTCTGACGAAAATCTATGATCAGACCTCTTTTGTAGGGAATTTAATTTTACATAGGAACAAGCGAAAATAAATTCTTTCACTTCAATGTTTTGACAGTTCTGACGTAAAACATCAAATCATGACTAAAAATCAAAAATAGCGATGATAGACCTCTTAAGATTAATATTAAGGGCTCAAACTTTCACGAAAATTTTTTCTTGTCATTCTGAATAATATTCTCGATATATTTTTCAAAAACAAAAATAGTCAATTTTTTTGGCCCAGTCTAATGTATATACTATTCAATCGTAATATCAAACTGTCGATATTCAATTTATAGTCAAAGAATATTCGAAGTTGGTGCATGTAGATTTATTCATTCATTGAATTTAAACAGTCTTTAGAACTCGTCATTCGAAACGTTGATAAAATTTTCATATTCATTGGTCAATCAAAGGACTATTGACGCGTTTATGAATAGGGAAAACCGCGAAGATAGTTTCTAGGAATATGTTATTAATCAAATCCGAAGTTACGAATGAACAGATAGGCTACTTTGATAAGTAATCTGGGTATAGGCATTCATGGAGTTTACTTTCACACCGTAAAGATTTTTCTCCGGGTATCATCCGCAGGGCGAAAAATACGATGGAAGAAAGGCTGACGTTTGGTCCTGCGGAGTTATTCTATACGCACTTCTCGTCGGCGCCCTACCCTTCGATGATGATAACCTAAGGCAACTCCTGGAAAAGGTGAAACGGGGAGTTTTTCACATACCACATTTTGTGCCACCTGATTGCCAGAACCTTCTTCGTGGAATGATAGAAGTTAATCCCGACAAGAGGCTGACGGTGAGATTCTTGAATTTGAAAATAGAAAGAAAGAAAGAAACAAGAAAAGCTCCATTTTCATTCCAGCTTTGAGGAATTGCATGACCGAGCCTTTTCTTATATCCCATTTTTCAGCTGGCTGAGATAAATAGGCATATCTGGGTGACGGCTGCAGGCAAGGGTGAACTCGAGTTGGAACTATCCATGATGGACGTTGTTCAAACTCATGTCATTCCGTCCGTGGATGCTATAGATCCAGATGTCCTTCAGGCCATTGCAAGCCTAGGCTGTTTTAAGGAACGAGATAAATTGATACAGGAATTGCTCAGTCCGAAGTGAGTCCCTTCGATAATTAATCTCACCCTATAAGTTTTCAATTTTATAAATCTTATGGGAAATATTAATGAAGCATTTTTCACTCTGCACTAAAGAACCGAATTCAACGGTTTCACATACGTTATATTTAACGAGCCGCGTAGTTCGTTAAAGATTTATCGTCCGACCGAATATTCGTGCTATCTCTTGTTCAAAGGCTGATAACTCAATTATCACTAACCACCAGAACCGAATCGCTTTGTTAATTAACTGAAAGGGCCGACCTTATTCATTATTACTGTGAATCGGGGTAAAGATTTTCATCGTTTATTTTTAAAGTGGTCAACTTTTTACGCAACAGAGTAGAATTCGTTTAAAATCTTAGTTACGCAATCCTTTAATTTCTTTTCCTTTCTTGGTTTTAAGCTTTATGGTAAAGGAGATTATATTTCGTATTTTCTTTTATCGCAAAATGACGACTCGCCAATCTTGAAAACAATCTGAAATAACGGTTTCGTTTCAGCCACAATACGGAGAAAGTAATTTACTTTTTACTCCTTGAACGAAAACGGAGAAGACCCGCGTGCGAGGATGAGCTTGAAGTAATGAGAGGTGGAATGAGAAGCTCTACTGGACAACTTGAAGCTGATCCACCAAGGAAAAGAGTTGATACTTGTAGAGTAAACGGTAGCACAGCATTAAATCTTGGTCAAATAAGTCACGGTTCACCATTGACGCCTAGAAGACAAACCAGGTAAGAATCAATGCGATGATAATCTCAGCTCTGACTCTAAATATCGTCGAAAAACGTCCTTGCAATGTAAGTCATTACTATAGAGTTATGAAACGTGTATGTCTACTTACGGATTTCCTCATTGCTCAAGTTAGGAAACAAAAAATCCACAACGTTACTCGTATAACTGTAACAATGAGCAAAGAAATACTGCCAGTTTGCGTGACAAGTAACGTCTTGACTGAGTCGTTGCGTGTTTACAATCGATTTTCCCCATTTTATTTACCCGTATTCATTTTAAACGCCGTGTCTTTGCTATCCCCTAGTTCTAGTCCTTATAATCCTCGTATTCGTGAGATGATATACCTTTTTGTTATTCGATTGTGTTCACGTTTGTAGAGGTAGAATTTCTAATGTTGATAATTAGTTGTAAGTTGAAACGCGTCGCGGATTCAAACGATAAGCTTTATAGTTGCGATCGTTAATCTAGTTTCACCTCTACGTCACTTTTACTCAACTACCTACGTAATTACCTTTAATCTTGATACGTGAATGTTCAGATCTAGGCTTACCGTGCACGAACAGTGCAGAAAATGTCAAGAATTTCGATTTTTCTTTCCACTTTTTATCCGCCTGTTCCAGCGGGAGTGCGAGACACCATGCACGACGATCACCTAGCACAGGTTCCCACTCACATGCCTCTCATTCTCACGCATCGACACCTGGTGGGTCACCACTTCACGTACCAACAGTCGCAGGTCTTTTAAGTCCTCACAGAGCTGTACCAAGCTGTCATCTAGCCCAAAGTGGAAGTCCTCATAGATTATCGGTGGTCAGCGCGTCGAGTGGGAACAGTAGCCAAACACAAGTTATGCCACCACCTATACCACCACCAGCAAGCGTTGGAATCGAGCTTAACGAAGTTCAACCTGGTAAGTTCAGCAGATTTTCGATCATACTTCTTTTGTCGAAGAAGAATTTTTCCCAGTATAAAATTTCAGGAGTTTATATAGTACGTGGAGTTCGCCGTTCTCAGAGAAAATGCGAAAATACTTATTCAGTTTTTATCATTGTTTCTGATTTTCTCAAAGTGTAGTTCAACCCTGCACGAGTGAATATGGGGTAGTAAATGTATTCAGCGGTTTTGTACTACAGATGAAAACTCCGTTTACTTTGACCTCTTCTATTCTGTATTTCTCTGAGGCGTTTAAAGCTCCAGTTAATACAGCTATACCATTCTGCGCTGGAAGATATTCTCTCTAAATATTCATAGGTTCATATATTGCATCTGCATAATGTAAAGAACATCATTACCTTCTGAAAGGTCTTATTCTTTCATGATAATACGTTCTAGGAGTTACTTTTCAAGGGATTGACTTCTAACTACGTTACGTCGATGTAACAGCGACCGAGTGTAGATGAGTATTGCGTGAAGCAGAGCTACCGTTTCCGGATGTTAATTAAACTTTCAATAAAAAAACATTTTCGATAAATGGAACAGATTCAAATATGACCATACCGATTAGCACTTGCACCAATGCACCTGTTCGTTCTATCGCATATTTCGAAACCTAATTATTTTTAGAATATAAATTATTCCTGCACCCATGGCGTAGTGTCGGTTGAAATAAAAGCTCATTGATTTATTTTTATTTCTTTCTAAACTGAAATCACACTTTGCAAGCCAGAATTTCCGACAAGCTCAATATCCTCGATTAACTGTAGAACCTATCTGGGAACGTCTATCCAAACTAAGCTTATCCAACCTCACCTTCGACGTCAGCGTCGTCGCCGTCGTCTATCGTTAGAGAATGCATTTAATTAAGATAGCAATCTCCTGTTTCTATATACATATAGGTGTGCTCCTTGATATAGGACATATAGTGAGATATATATATATATATATCTATATACCAGAGTACATCATAGTCAGATATATTACGTAGTAGCCCCTATGGATGAGCTATGCTTATTGCGGGGTTAACTTCCACCATCGTTCACCATCATCGTATCCTATTACACTAAGTGTTTCAACGTTTGCCAACGGAATCAATTGCTCAGCTGCAACCGCCACTTACACGATTTCAGTTTTTCTTCATTTTCTATTGTATTATCCGAACGAGAGACCCTCTTTCACTTTTGATATCGTAATCTACTCGCACCACTGCTCTCGGTTCTCGTTAATGATGGAAAACACGAGGCTGCAATGCAGCGAGAAACGAACGTCCTTGTCACGCCAACTGCAGTTTAGCACCGTTCAAAAGCTGCGACATGCACAAGCTGTGCGTATGTGTAGTTTGTATGGAACTTCGCCTAAGGCATTACATTGCAAGCTTTGCAGTCGGAACTCGTGAGGCTCGTGTAGTGAGTTGCGATGAACTGCGTGATATTTTCAAAATTGAAAGAATGGTCCATTACCATCATATTACGACAATGCATCTGTCGACGCATCCGTGCAACGAATGAACAATGCTCTCAGCTCATCGTTGGCGGATGTCTGCTCAAGTTTGTCAAGTATTTTTCACCGAAACTAGCTAGCAAATTTTACTCCAAATTCGTAATCAGGGCTGGTTAACTCTTTCTTGCAATTTCGATAACGATTGTCTTACAATTTTTGAGTATTTGACAAAAAACCTCAGGACTTTGTGTGAAATAAAAGTGAGAATTAACGACATGCAACAGTGGCGAAGAAGTCCACAATAGTAACTGACGACGACAGTAGTCTGCCCCACATTTCTTTTTCTACCACTTCTTTATTCCCGAGGCAATCTTTTGTTCGCTTTTAGTGGAACTCGCACAGTATTCACCCTCATCTGTGCACTACTTTCGCACACACAAAGCCAGAGGCAGCTAATCGCTAAAGGCGTAAAATTTCCTCGTTACAGGACGTGTGCTTCATCCTCACACCATAGCAAGTGACGATTTTTACAATAGCTTCAGCTCCGAGTATAACGAATGATCGAATTTACACAGCTCATTTTTATCAAGCATATTCACAACGGGCGCTGGTAATGAATATAAGCTCTGGTACTAGAAGCTCGATGTTAATATGTTCCGTTACTGATTCATGATCATTAAACCCAACTGACTCCCCACGGTTCATATCTGGACTGAAGTAATGTGGGCAGTAACAACAAGCGCACAAACATGGATCTGTGCAGTAAACAGACAGTCGTAGTCTAAGTGGCTGCTTCAACTCGTGGAGCTTTTAAACAATTCATCTACGTAGCCCAGCTCACAATGGTTAATGAGACAGAACTGCATAGTTTTTACAATTCTTTTTTTTTTTTTTTCTTGTTTCTTAGAAAGATGAAAGGTTTTTTGTTGAAGAGATTGTGTGTCGACTGCCAGGTGGTTTAATTTCACCTCTGGTATATCGACTATGAAAGCATTAGACGAATGAAATATGATGTTGTCTTATGTATAGATATGGTGAAGGTTCCTGACTGTGAACATTTTTTTAATATATATATATATTTTCTTTGGTATATTTTGCAGTTCTTGCGGTCGGTGTTACTCCTCCAGGATCTCCTCATACAGGCGCAGGATCTGGATCTCATCACTGGAGATCCCGATTAACTACAATCAAAAATTCCTTTCTTGGTAGCCCGAGGTTTCATCGGCGTAAATTACTCACTAGTACCGAAGAGGTAATTATAATGAACTTAATCAGCGTTGATTTGGTTGGTGTTTAACTTTCAAGTGAAAAGAAAAAAAAAACAATTTTTTGTTCTAATTAATATTCTAGGTGCATCTGACCCCAGACTCTTCGCCTGAGTTAACGAAAAAATCGTGGTTTGGCAGCTTGATGACCACCGAAAAAGATGAAACCTTCACAATTTTAGTAAAGGGTAAACCACTCGCCAGCATCAAGGCAGATCTCATACACGCGTTTCTTTCGGTAAGTTGTGACTTATATATATATGGTATAACGATTATAATTGAGTGTAGTCTATAAACGTAACTAGGTATGCACACATTTCTAGCATTTTCAATTTCCGCTAACACTATACGGGCGTTATCGGAAAACTAGAGATTCCATTTTATACGCGAGGTTGAAGTTATTTCTACGCTTTTCCGCTTTTATCGGCTTAAATAAGACAAATTCAAATTGAATAACTTCTCATTTACATTTTACAGGGATACTTTTTTTCTGAGTAAATGGTTCGCGTATATGCGACATGATCATTTTATCATAAAGTCTTCTCGATTACCGCGCATTTAGTCGGGCTTAAAATGTAATGAGTATTTCCTAAGAGTTTTATCATTCGCGATATTTTAATTCTCGGAAAATGCATAATAATAGGAGAACAAGCGAAGAAACTATGAAAATTAGCTCTTGGTAAAAACAGAGTATTAAAAATAGAATGAAATTGCGAAGTTTCTGTAGGTAAAGACTCAGCGAGATATGAATTTTCAACCTTGTCAGAGCGTATTTCTTTTTCACGTGTTAATTAGCGCAGGTTCAACGAAGCAGACAAGCTACAACGGCTTTAACTTCTATAAATTATTCATTTATATAATAATAGAAAAATAACAGATGGTTGGAATAACAATTCAAAATATCGTATCTTCAATTCATTCGCAACTCTTGAATCGATAAAATAACATAAACCTTTATTGCATGAAAACAGGCCCCGCGGGCTAAGGGTTTGTTTGATCCTTTATAGACATGGCACAGGAAAGCTTTGATACAAATAGGATCAACGGTACAGAGACGAATCTTTTCATCGATATTGCACAACCCCTATAGTATAAAATGATTCAATTATTCAACCCAACTGAATAATTTAATTAGACTTGTCAATATTTTTATACAGAATTAATTATCCGTATAGTACAAACGTCATTCGATGCTCATTACGATCATGTATATATATCTCAATTTCAGATAGCAGAGTTGTCTCACAGCGTAAGTTCGCCAATGTCATTCAGGGTGGAATACAAAAGAGGAAGTACAGCACCAGCCATGTTCCAAAGACAAGTTCGGTTTCAAGTCGATATTAGTACCATTTCCAAACAGCCTAGCGAACCTTTATTTGCTATTACCTTTACGCTACTCAGTGGTAAGTTTTATACTTCAATCCATATTATTCGCAACTGTTTCTATTATTTCGATGAAAGACTTTTCTTTTATTAACTGGTACAGGGTAAACCGCAGGTGTTGAAAAATTGATGAACCTAAATTGCACAACGTTTCAAATTCTTTTCATTCCTTTCATACCATTTCGGTAATTTTAAAGTTTACTCATTCACCTGAATAAGGAGATTGCAATACAACTTTCATTTCTGAACTTACCAACGTGCAAAATTTGTTTAGCTGTGTATGTTGTGAAAATTTATATGGTGTCGTATTTACTAAAGGGGCGGGGGAAAGCGAGAAGTTAACGATAATCTGAACCCTTGTTAACTCATGATGATCCATGACATACTTGAGACTATAAAACTTTCATGAAACCCAGCCACCGGCTTGATCCCTTGGCAATTCTTCTTCATTGAGATTATTTGTAGTTTACATGAAAAAAAAAAAAAAGTTTCGGATATGCAAAGGCATTATGCATTCATGAAACTTTATACCTATACCGGGTTTTTATAGCTGTATGTGTAACATTCTTATTATAGATTCAAATAACTTTAATACTTGGTCTTCTTATCAGTTGCTTCTCATTTTCCATATATAGAACGCAGATTCTGGTTTTAGAGTAAGTTTATACAGGATATGTAGAAACTTGAAACGATGTTTGGCATTCGGCATTTCGAGTTTTGGCACTATTCCAAGCGCAACTAGATCGATGTTACGTTTACACGAAACGTTGATATTTTTTAGAAATATTTTTACCTGTGCTAAATTATGCTCACTGCATTTCATGTTTGTCTTTCATATACCTGTAATAACTGCAGGATTTAATTCCACCCAAGAAACAATAAGTTTTAATCAATTTTTCAATATCCTAAGTTGTAACATCAGTTTTTGTAACATCGACAAAATTAAACATGATATAATATGATTATTAGGTAATATACGGAGATTCCGGAGAGTCTGCGAACACATACAATCACAAGTATGTGCCCGAGGAATCGGTCTAGGAATCGGTGGCCAAAGCAGAGCTGCACCACCTAGTCCTAGAACTTCGAGGAAGTTTACACAGGAAATGAGCGAAAGCTCAAGTTGCGGAAGTGATACCAGTGAAAGATTGTCGCTCAGTCCTCATCCCGCTACCAGACAGGTAGTGTGTTTCAGCAAGGTATCACGTCATCCATCAACTTCATCTTCATCATCGTCATCGTCATATTTATTAAAAATTACATTATGAAAGTGAAAATATTTTATAGTGATTATCAAAACGGCTTTAGACCAGTAGAAAATTTGTTTTACAGTAATAATTATTCAACTCCTATTCATCATCAGCCTGCATCATGAGTTACCACTTCATCATTAAAACGGTTGATATGATTTTTTTTTTTTGAGTTTTATTTTTCTGGGATTTTAAAAGGTCGATTTCTGGCTTCTCTAGATTGATTCAGACATCGAATCGGACACATCAGTGTTTGACGTGAAGTCACCAACCCGTGAAAACGGTCGTAGAAGCTCAACTTCAACAAATAACAACAACGCGCTTCCGGGTGAAGTGACAACTTCTCCAGGGAGTCCACCTAAGGCAGTGAGAAGTAATTCAGAGAGTCAGAATACACCAGAAAAAAAATGTGTTACTACGATGAGTGGAAGCAACATAGCGTGATACTACCAGAACTTTCGGTTCGACTTTAGATCCAGCCTTAAAAATTTATGGAACAGTAGACAACGGTTTTGGTGAATACTGTCAGGTATCATCAAACGGTAATAAACTGTTTATTAAATTTCAAAGGAATTGGAAATCGGATATCGGAAATCGGAAATCGGAAATCGTTGCGTTACAAAGTCTAACAAAAAAAGAAGAAAAAAAAATCCTTGAAACTCGTGACTGACTATATAGGTGCCTGAAATTCTAATTGAAATTCAATTTGGCAATTATATAAGTCTAATCACGACGTACAGCACTGGTCGACAATTGTTTGTTTAAATAAATACATACACTATCCTTGATCGTTATGTCTAAACATATCAATGCATTCCATAATAGTAAAACACTGTTACTATTGTTAATACGATAGTACCGTGAAGCATTGCACTATTGTATGTATATTAGGGTGATTCAGAAAAAAAAAAAAAAATTATTTTTTCTTCCAAACAGGCTCAAAAGTTTCATTCAGGTCAAAAAGTATGCCTGTTAAAATTTGAGCTCTTAATATTAATATTGAGTTGCTCCTCATCGCACTTTTCGATTTTCCATAAGAATAACATGGGATAGATCATTTTTGCTTCTTCTGATTTTTATAACTAGCAAATGACACATCACACAGAGAATCTACAGACACATTTTTGTAGGGAATTGAATGCTCTACAAAAAAGTTCCGAGTCATTTTCTAATAAGTCCATTCGTTCAAAAGTTATTCAAGGTCAAATTTTAATTTATTTTGATTGATTTTAATTTTAATTTTTTCAATTTTTGGTTTTTTATTTTTTTTTATTTTTCATTTTTCATTTCCCAACAAAAATATGTCTGTAGATTCTTTGTGTGACGTATCATTTGCTAGTTATAAAAATCAGAAGAAGCAAATATAATTTATCCTATGTTATTCTTATGGAAAATCGAAAAGTGCGATGAGGAGCAACTCAATATTAATATTAAGAGCTCAAATTTTAACAGGCATACTTTTTGACCTGAATGAAACTTTTGAGCCTGTTTGGAAGAAAAAATAATTTTTTTTTTTTTTTCTGAATCACCCTAATGTATATACTATATACATGGAGGATCATCAGAGATGGATTTATTTCAAATAATTGTATCGGTGCCTTAACGAATACAATAAAATTAGAGAGTATCCTTCAAAGCTTTTGAAAAACGAAAAAAGAAAGGAAAAGAAAAAGAGAAAGGTAAAGAAAAAGAATAATGAAAAGAAAAACTGTGAAAAAACACCAAATAATAGTAAAAATACTTTTTTTCGATGAGACAATTCTACATAACTCGATTGATAATAATTAGTCGATGTTTATTGTCCATTTATTAATTCACTTGTCAAGTAAATTAATAAATTGATTAAAGAAATTAAAAAAGAAAAACGAAATAAAAAATAAAAAAAAAAAAAAAGAAATATATAAACGAAAACTTTACTGCCAACTAGATGCGAATGATTATCCGCAGCGTGCTTTTAAAAGGATAGAATCTAAAGGTTCATAATTTTAGGATAGTTAGATATATAATATATATTATTATATATAGTTCGTTTTATCCGTTACCGGTTACGCCAAGCTCAACCTGTATAACCAAACTTGAAATGCAATTTTTACGCACCAATGATAGAAAATATATACATGGTCGTATATTATGTACTATATGGGTGATAAATAGTGAAATAATCATAAATAGAGGAGACCGTTGAAAGCAGTTGAAATTATTATGTAACAAACCGAACCGGCAGAGTATTTGAACAATTATATATATATATGTATAACAATAATTATCACACTGATTAAAATTATAGAAAAAGCACAGCCGCGTGAGAAAGAGAGGTAAAGAACAAATGAAAAACCAACAAGATAGAATTAAATGATAAACTGTTATTATATCAAGAATATCCCCATCTATGAGGAAATATTGAGTTTTTTTTTTTTTTCTAAATCGATTTAAACGGAAACTATAAATTGAAGAATAAAATAAAATACAGACATGATAATATATGTATATATGTATGTATGTATGTATTCGATACATATATATATACACATATATGTATAATAAATATATATACATATTATATATTCAATACAGCTTATATACTTATCGGCTTTATATAAGCGTTGTGCAAAACAGGTAATGATACTAATTAACAATTAGTATTTCTAATTACTATTAAGTAGTAGTTTATATTTAAGATATATTTTCTCAATAAACATATCTTATAAACAAATTGGCCCTGCTTCATAGGAATGAATAATGAAAGATAGAAGAAGAAGAAAAAAAAAAAATCGTCGTGGCAATTCATAACGATGTCGAATACAATCGGGGGTAATGGTTCAGAAGATTCAATTTCCATATATATGTAACGAGAAACGTAGAGATATTAATGAACTGTATGACAAGCTTGGAGCTTTGGTTCAAGTGATAGTTTATAAAATACATAATAACTCAATAGTCGATTTCTTCTGTACAATCACTCGACCGGTTTGTGACAATACGCTAGTTTCTAGGTGGGTTTACATTTAATTGTGTGGGGGAAAAAAAGACGTGAATTTTCGAACGATTATATTCTAAGATAGGAAATTTGAATATATAGATTATTGCTTGGATAAAAGAAAAGAGAAAAAAAAAAAAATAATCGTCAAATATTATTTTTTCCATTTATTATTATAGCTCAGAGTTAGAATGCATAGACGGCGTCTCGTTCCTATAAAAACCAAAGATAAGAAAGACGACAGTTTAAATAAACAGTATCCAAGCTAAACCAAGTCAAGAGGGAAGAGTGTAGCTTTTTTTAAATTTTTTTTCAAACTTTATTTCGATATTATATTGTTTCATATTTTATTTATACGTTTAAATATTGGTTCAGGCTTTTCGCACGATATTAGATAGACTATTTGTTAAACTCATAGTATTTGTGAAGAGTACCTAATGCGAGCGACACTTTTCCCATATCAAAAAAAAAAAAGAAAATAATATAAACTAAAAATAAAGTAAAAAAAAAAAAAAAATAATCGTAGACTAAACTAATAAACGTAATTTTAATAATCGTGTAAAATTATATGAGTTGTGGTGAAGTATAAGTCGGGCTTTGCAATATACGTTTACTAATACTAATAAATAAGCGAAGAAAATAAATAAAGATCGAATACCTAGATAGTTGAGATAAATTAATTATCGGATTAGCATGATTCACGTAATCGTAAATAAAATTGAGATTAGAAATAAGCTTGCGGTTATCTACTTATACTAGCAGTTAAATATAACTAAATAATAAGTATATAATAATAAAAACAAATTACCGGCCATGTTAAACTAGGATTTTATATCAAGCAAATCTAAGGTATAAAAGTAAAATTTCAAAGATAAAAAAAAAGTAAAAGACAAAAAAAAAAAAAGAAGATTTCAAATCATTTTCATTTTTGTCCAATTATTATTCAGAGCGTATCTAGTTATGTATTATTATATCCCCGTATTAAAAACTAGTCGTATCTTTGACATAGGATAATAAATTTGAAAAATGAAAAAGAAAATTTATTTAAATACTTAATTAATACATATGAGTTGATTGTTTTTTTTTTTTTTTATTTTATTTATTGATCGATCTTTTCGTTCAAACTTTATAATTTACCGCCTCAAATGCGATCTATTTCTTTTTATACAATATTAATTAATACGTACATTATGTTTTTACTTTAATCTCATAAAGCTTATCGTGGTTGTTAATTTTATTTTGCATCTGATATTCATTTAGTCTGAATATAATATTATCATTGAGGCATTAAGCTAGGGAATAGATAATTTTTATACAATTTTTAAGCAATTTACAACTATTTATTTATCGCATATTCTTGTTGACGTTTTGTTATTGGTATAATAATATTTCGCGAATATTAGCCATTATTTAAAAAAAAGAAAAAGAGAAGGAAAAGAAAAGAAAAGAACAGAAAAGAAAAACTAAAAAAATCTGATATACCTACGTGATAACTTTTCAAAAATATGTTATTATCATTGTAAAAGATCTCTTGTATCGCTTGATGTTTAAATAATTTATTATTGTGCTTCTAATATATTTATTAATTGATTATTATAATACTTGAATTACTTGACTATGTTCTCTGAGATTCAGATAAAATATCAACGATGTAAATTTATATGATATTTTATCTTCATCCACAGAGTTTAGGGAGTAATTATTAGGTAGTCAAGTCAAGATTTTGTAATGCGTGATTCGTGAATTTATTACGTTGATTTTTATATAGGTAAATTAATTAGATACACGCTATTTCATTTTTATAATATAAAACAATTTTATTTTCATTCACAATATAGGTCGTACAGTACCTGTATTTGTAATTCGTTATTTCAGTTCTATCTGCATATATTTTAGATTCATTTACTAGCTAAACGAATGAAATACGTCTAAGCCAAATTAATTTCTTCCCAAATTTGATTATTTTCAAATAAAATAATTCAGCAAACTCATTTCCCATAATATCACCAATTATATTTTATTTTCACGCAAAAACCGTTGTGCTTGCTAACGGCTGCTAGTGATGTAATTGAATTTCAGATGTTATATAAAAAAACCAGTACTTGGTTGGTACTGCTATCAATCATATAACTCGAGGTTTCTTTTTATTCAGAGTTCAAGTTCAAGTTTAAATTGAATAAAATTAATTTAGTGAATACTGACTGTACTAAAGGTATTCAATGACATCACAGCTTCTCACTCCGTCCGGTTTTTGTGTACCTATATTTCCAAAGTTATTCCCAGACTGGTAAAAGTTGTTAAAAACTTTGAATTTCGGTCTTTTTCGTATTAGGCATTCTTATAGAAATCAAATAAAGAGCGAAATTAAGAACGATGTAATTGTTCTATAACATTTTTTTTTCAACTGATATAGATTTTCATTGATTTCTGCTACAAGGCTGCAGTAGCTGCAGCAGCAGCAGTGAGATTGAAAAAAATTCTAATTTTGAAATTAAGTTGTTGAAATTTGATTTATGTATATTTATATTATAAAGTGGCTGCAATGTACAGTTAATGCACTACGATTAACATTCATCACAAATAATCCGTAGGTAGTGACTATTAATTATTATATATTATTATATAATATATTTATCAGTTTTCATGCAAACAAGTACACGTGTAAGGGATTAAAATTGTAACATATTTGTTGATGGCCAATATCAAATATGTATAAAAATAATAATGCGACATTAATAATTAAACTAATGTGTTTTACGATAATTTTCACCGATCTATTACTTTCTTATTACACCACTTCGAAATACAATTGCAGATAAGGCAGAAACCTTATTATTTTTGGATCTATAAAAAGGATGGATCTATAAAAACATAATTTCGCAGTATTATACAGCTTCTATAAGCACGACGAATGATTTTTTTTAGGCCTGAATTCCCGTTATGTTTTCAAAATTAAAATTAATGTCATTTTATATTTATCTTGATTTTTCATATTTTTCCTGTTATCTGAAACGGAAAAAATGATTCTTGGGATTTCAAACTTTTCAATTTCGAGCTCGACCCACGTGGAAACAAAAAAAATCCGTGAGAATAGTTTTTAGCGTTTAGAAAATCGAAGGGCAGACAAAACGTGCGGGAATTTATCATTTGATGAATCGCGATGTGATAAATTTTGAAATTTTGCCGCCGCGTCATTCGAGACTATCGAAATCGTTGGAACGTAGAATCGATCTACGATACTAGTTCGATTGTTTTGATTTCAGCTTCTACTCTAGGATTTATCATTTAATCACGATTAGGTCGTTGTCGTCGTTCAAAATAGTAAGAAAGAAGAAGTTATTAAAAGAAAATGCCCAAACGCATGTGTGAATTCGATGACGATTTAGCTCCCCAGCTGAAAGTTCACATCGGGCAAAGACAAGTCAATAATGGAGTGCAGAAGGATACTCAGATGAAAAAAGTCTATGGTAAGAAGGTTATGTTATTCATTTGTTTACACTCGTTTCGAACCTGATTTTTGTTCACTTTCATTTACGCTATGAAAAATGTAGAATGAAACAACACGTCGCGATTTGTTTATCACGAATATCAATCTTTCATTGTTTCTATAATCGTGATTAACAATTCAGATGAACATTAGATCAGAGTTTTATATTTTTTGGAGATAATAAGTGTCTAAAGTTAAATCCAACAATGCATTGAATAACAGTCTCAGTCATTTGATTTGTGATTATTTCTCCAAGATATAAAAAAAAAAAAACAAAGTTTTTCTTCACTGTTCGTTTTTTTTGTAGACAGAACTTTGGGTTTGTTAATGACAGGAGCCAGAGAATTGTCGCGGAAAATGAACGAATCCATTGACTTAAACCTAACAGATCCAGTACCGTCGAAAATTTCACATGAAGTGAAGGCTACTCCGCAACATCATTTCAAACAGATGTCTTTAAACAACAAACTACAGCTAGAGGACAAGGGTGAATATGTCAAGGTATGTTATACGTCATAAAAAATGTAACTCTATATATTCTTGTATGATAAAAATAATAACACACTAAACACATATTTAAATCATTTTCTTTATTTTCAGAATGTGCCAATAGGAATCTGCGGATGCTGTAGAGTAATCGATGACCACGGATCGCACAATTGTTACTACTGTGAAAAAGTTTTATGCTCATCCTGCCTAGTCCTGTGTGTTAAATGTATGGAAAGTTTTTGTCAAGCTTGTTCAATAATTGCGTAAGTATTGTTTTCATTTTTAAACATTTTTAATAAAATTTTTACATCTTATCTTTCATTATTTTGTTTTGTTTTTTGTTATCAGATATGACAGAGGGGAATACAACGTGTGCCTAAACTGTTATGGATGATTTGGAGGAATTCATGTAACTAATTTATTAAATAATGATTAATATTCGTTAAATTTATAAGTTATTTATAATTTTTGTTTTGTATTTTTCAATCCATTTGTAAATATGCTGTATCTTTTTTGCTTTTTCTTTTGTTTAGATATCGTTTTTTTATAAGATGTTAAACTTAGAATTGTTCAAAAATCAAAATGTTATATAAGGGGCCGTTCAGATATCACGTGAAACAAAATGCTACAGTGTAGTATAGGGAACGCCGTGCACGCACTATCCCAAAACATCTCACGTGATATCTTTACGGCCCCTAATTCTGAAAATATACTTAATCATTTTTGCACCAAATACGAGATATACCTTGTTCAGAATTGTCTAAAATACTCTAAGCCCTCTACCTACCTTGAAATAATATTCAAAGTATTTAGACAGTTAGTTTTTCTTAAATCTGAATTATGAGAACATCAGCTAGTAACGGTTTTTACTGCGATCATTTTTCTGGAAGAATCTGTATTTCGTTCAAAACGAAATTCACTCTCATCGTTAGTTTTCTTATGAAATAAATAAGCATCTAACGTATGTAACCTAAATTTGCAATTTCGTGAAATAAGCACACATGCCGTAATTGTAAAAAAAACCAAAAGCTTCACAGCTCGTAAGTTTCCAGAACTCATTCTTTTGAATTATATTATTGGTATTTGTTTAATTCTCGACTGACATTTTCGCGATGAGCTATCAGATGTTTTTCGAGAAACTTTCATCACAACAATTAACTACTTAGTTCACAAAACAGACTCCAACGGTATTTGCAACGAAATTTAGTAGACGGAATTTTCCGTGTCTAAATTTAACTAAAACTAAAATAATTTTAAAACGCTTTTAATACAGCGAAAAATAAAGAATAAATTCAATGGTTACACATTTCGGAAATCGGAACGATCGAATCTGTTCCGCTACACATCATTCGAAATTCTACCCCATGAAACTATCTGCAAATAAACAATGCGATAGATACTTTTCGCAAAACCTGTACGTACGTAGTACTAAAATCAGTCAACCCGTGGCAGAGTCAGGTTGTAGTAATTAGTCTTTCAAATTGGCTAATTCACTATTAAACATATTTTCGACAAAGCCACATCCATAAAAAGAAAAATACGCCTGATGCCATTCGGGGCCGTACATAATCTGAAGAGTATTTCTATATTATTTCCCGAAGCACGTGAAGTCCACATGTAGAATCATGGATTCTGTGGTGAGTTGATCAACTGTTTTTGTCTTTCTCAGTTTATGAATCGGTGAGGTTTACGATTAGACATGATATGGATTGTTTCTAAACTTGAAGATTTATATTGATAATCCATCTTGACCAGATCAAATCGCCGACACCATCTCTAAACACGTTGGACGAAGTTCTTGGCGAAGATAAATCGAGGGTAAATACAATCGCAGATCAAGAATCAGAATTGGTGAATATTACCGGTATTCCGAATATTGATAATCCTGTTTATACGTGTCGAGATAAAAACGACAATGTCGAAATATTCCGTGACGACAAAACACGCTCTTTGACAAACGAAAATATCGACTGTATCTCAACAACGGATAACTCCAGTGAATTAGTTGATCTTAATAAGAAAGAATCAAAAGATTCTGATTCCATCTCCTCTGCGATAGGTACTGGAAAAACCATGAATAGACCTTCAAGAAATCGTGTTTCCTGCAGGAAACTGCAGGCGACCAAAAGTAACGAGGATAAAAAGAAGACCGTAAAAAACACACCGAGGAAAGTACTAGCGGAAAAACAAGCGACCTGTACCAGACCTACGATTTTTCTGAGGTCTAACAGAAAGAGAGACCCAATTGTACTCAGCAATAATCGGCCAAATTCAAACGCTCAAATTTCCGATGAGAATCGAATAACAGAAGCTTCTGGTAACGGGAAAACTGATGAAGAAAAATGTGGCACTGATAAGGAAAATACTCTGGGAGAATCGGGAGAAAATTTGAATCCGATTAGCCTTGGGAATGAAAAAGAAGACGGGGATAAAATCAGACCGAGAAAAACTATTCCTTACGAGAGTCTGTCGTTTATGGAAAAAATACTAATCAGAGAACACGAAAGGATGGAGGCTATGTGCGAGGAACAAACTCAATCGACACATCAAACTAATGAACATGATGCTTTGGGTAATGGCCAGAAGAGTTCAGCCAATGGGAGTACGGGCTCGGGAGTAAAGAGCGAGATAATGCCGAAGAAGAGATTCCATAGACGAAAATGCAGCGAGCCATTGAAAAATGAAAGAGTTCAAACGCGCCAGTCGCGTAACATAACTTTAACGCAGAACAAAACTGAACATAAGAACTTTACTCAGATTCCTAAGACAGTGAAATGCAATATTGTAGAACCTGATGAAAGGTCGACTGGAAAAATAGTGAAAGAAGAGTGCGCGATAATTTGCACCCCGGATATCAACATGAATGTTCAAGTGAAGGAGCATTTTTCTGATGAAAATGAAAATCTAGACATCGGTTCATCAGATAAAGAGAATGACAATAAATTGGGAGTTAAGAAGGATGCTGAGCATGCGTTGAGTCTTACTCAAACCAGTTCTGGAGATAAGGTTCCTTCCTGCAAGAAAAATCATCCCAAATCTACCGGTTTGATCAATTCAAAGATTTCACCGAAAGAAACGAGCTGCTCAATAGCTGAGACAAATGATCTTAAATTATGCAAAAATAGGGAAGACGAAAATGGCGATGAAAATCCTAAACGAAAATTGAGACATCTCAATGCTCAAGCTATGCCTGTTTACCTGAGTAGAGTAGCTGTGATAAAAAATGAATATAAAAACAAGACGAGTGATGCGGATGATGATAAATACCAGGAGGAGAAGGAGAATCCTGCGTTGATTCAAAATAGAACACAAGATTATTCCAGTAATGTTTCTTCATGCAGCAAATCGGATAAAGTTACAGATCCTAGATGGTCCTATTTTTCAAACACTGATTCTGAAGATACTTTGAGCAACGTAGAATCTGTTCCTAACAGTCCAGCGCAAGATATTTGGCCAAAGGTGGCTGGAAGAAATGTAAAGTTTGGTAGCAAATCTGTGGAGCTTAATTCTAGTCAGAGTACTTCACGGAGAAAAGATACAAACCTGGTAGTCAACAGGAGTTCCCCAGGCGCTAGTCCCAATATTGCAGGAAAAAGTCATTCCACGGAACTAAAGTCTACAAGAAAACGTAAACGTTCACAAACAGGGATTAGTAGTACTTGGAATTGCGGTGCCAAGAGAGACAAATCGGAATTACAATACTACGTTGAAACATCAGGGAATAAAAATCCTTCTTGTATTTCGGATAAGAGCCAACGAAATGTAGAAAATAATTCCGGCAATAATGATCTTGGCGGAACACAGGAAGCACCATGGCTGAGACACTATGAAAGACCTCATAGAACCAATTCGGACATAGCGAAGAATGCTTCTGAGTTCGGGGATAACAGAATGGAAAATTCTCCTCGACGAAATGAGAACTTATACCATCAACAACAACGAAGTGGTGAAACAAGTAACAACAAGAAGATTGGCAATACATCAATTACGGAGAATCCAGTCCCTGTCAGTCTCCATACTGCAGAAGGGTACATGTTCAAATGCCAAAGTGGGAAACGTCCACAGCCAGTTAGTAACCCGCCATTTAAGAAACGGGGAAGACCTAAAAAGCAGGATGGTCAAAGCTCGAAGATAAATTCAGAAGGAAACAAAAGGAATGGATCAATTGCGGATGGTTCTGGTTTAAGAAAACAAGAATTGGAACGTTTGTTCTTTAAGTTTTTGCAAGATGGGCATTTCAGAATTGAGCCGGGAAAATCAACTGCCATTTTTATACCTAACAATGATATGTATGGAAATTCTTCACCAAGAATGCAATGCTACGATCCTAAGAGATATTTCATGCCACCTCAGAACATGGGAGCCAAAAATAATTCTGGAAGTAAAACATATCCACATTTTCCAACCGGCAGTGACGGTAGCAGATTTCATCCTTCAAATAATTCACCAAGTTCTGGTGAACTCGGGCCTAAGCTGAGAACATTGAATCCAAACTCATATAACTTAAGTACTGAACATGTGGGGCAGACAACATATTCTAAAAATCATAATCCATACAGTATGAGTACAAATATTCATTCCGAAAACACTAGTGGTCATAATGCAATTCCACATACAAATTATATGCAATCTGGATATGGCGGAGCTTCAAATTATCACCAAAACTTATATAACAGCAATCCGAATGTAATGGGAAATAATTCCTACACTAACAGTATTTGTGGAATGATAAATTCAAATAGCTCTATGAACGATGTTAACAACACTGGGACAGCAGCCACGAACCTTTTATCGACTCCTAATAACTTTGATGATGATTTCAATTTGATTCTAAACACTCATAATCATCATCAAAACTCAATGCCAGCCAGAGAGGTAGATCTCACCACAAGTAATGACAACACAGTATCCAGTAACTCGATAAATTCCATGCAGAACTCTCCTGCGAGCAATGTTAATCCTGATTGGAATTTAAGCAGCGTAAATCAACAGCTGGATTCTATGAACGGAATGCTAATGGATTTAAATTCAATGAACAATTCGAACCGGTCAAGCCAAGCAGTAGATAGCAACCCTGATTCCAACAATTTCATCAACAATTCCAATTCTGCAATGAATGGTTCGAGCCCATGGATGAACAGGTCAAACAATGTGATGAATCCACGATTTCCAGTTCTACCGCCATGGCACGCATCTTTACCAATGTACAATTCTTACTTGAATAATGGCAACTCATATTACAACAACATGTTCAATCCCTACACTGCTATGATGGGTTTTGATTTTCCAAACTATCCATATGCGAATACGAACTCCAGGAATGCTATGGGAATTAACAATGAGAATCAATGGATGCAGAATATCCATCCTAATAGCGATGGAAATTTTAATTTCAACACTACAAATACAAATACAGAGTTTTCCAATATGAATTCCGGTTCACTGCAAGAAAATACTTCGAATCAAGGAATGAACTTATCACTAACAAGCGAGACCATACTTCCGCACACAAATCCGCTAGATTTAGATGATACCAATTTAGGTAGTGAGATAAATTCTGATATTGAACTATTCAAAGAAGATACCTTCGCAGAAGTTAAAACAGATGACACTAATGATCTGGAACAAAGTTCCCAAAGTTCTTACGGAGAGCAAAAGTCTTTGCCGTATTCAGTGGAATATAAAAATGATGCGCAGAATATTGATTTCAATGATGTAAATATGGTAAATATCGACGAAAATACCATTCACAATCACCAGCAACAAAATCTATCCCAAATTCAAGATTATATCAATCAAAAGTCCGAAACTCTTGAAGACATCGTTAACCAGAGCTGCAGACGCACTGGTTCGCTTAGCTGTGAGATCGTTGGTGAACTAACAAATAACAGAGAAACCGAGATGTCTAAGCTACGACAGGAACTGGCTGACTTCACGAGGCAGTATTCAGAAGATCAGACTTGTCCTACATCACAGATTCCACAGCAAGACGAGTGTGGGTAACAATTTTCCTCTTATCATTATCAGTTGCATTCAATTATATGTGGAATTACTAGAGATTATTCTCGCAAATAATTGTCTTCTTTTATCAGAATTATCAATACCCCAATCTGCTATGGCCTTCTCGAAACTATAATTAATTATGTATTGATCTTATTATTTCAGTATTCATTTGAATAGCGACACCGTACCTGGAAGCTGATAGAAAGCAAACGTGATTACAACACAAACGAGATTACAACACACATACACATGGATGTAACGTTCTGGTATTAAAAGCTAGAGTAACTGTTTGAATTGAAAGATATAAATGTTCTCTTTACCTTCAGGGGATAGAAAATGGTAGAAAGCAAAATGATAGTAATCATAGTCTGAAAATAAGGGTCACCATAGCTCACCAAACTGTGGTATATCCTGCAATTTCTCTTTCTATGATCGGTTCTTCATTCCTTAATTCGTGAAAAGTTTGAGCTTTCACCACTTTTCTCATTCCCGGCATCGTGAAAAGACATCTATGCTTCCAATCTTGATATAGTAAATCGATCATGAGGTGCTAAAGAAATTTCGCTGCATTTGATGTTGCAATGTTACAGATGTGTGTGAGCGCATAACGTCTTCCTTAAGTCTAACTATTTTAAAACGGATGTATAATTATCAAGTGTTTAGTCATATAATCACAATAGTTGTGCTTTAGAATAGTAAGTTACAAGCCAGATAATTATTCCTAAGTTGCTGACTGATTTTCAATTCAAACAAGATGAATAAAACGTGATGATCATTCATCTTGGAATGTGATATTATTGATAAAACTATTGTCTCATTTGCTACACAGAAAGTATAACACGAAATAATGTTTTAATGATATGATCGGGTATAGAAGTGAACTTAACACCATGAAACGCAGAATAAAATTAAACCGATATTGAAATATCTTCTGTACATCAAAGTGAGGAAAAAGAAATCTAAGTTTATCGGAAGCACTCAAGGTTTCAGAAAGCCTTAAACTATTATAATATAAAACGACCAGTATTCATCTCTTAAAATTAAGTTAGATCAGCGTATAATAACTGTAGACATGTTATTGCTGTTACGCTCTATCGTTAATCGTGGAAAGTAGATCGTATCTATTGAAACGTCTAAATATTAAAGTAAAATTTTCTTCAGGTCATATTTTAATTATTGCTTATTGTCTGAGCTTGGTACGAACAAACTTTGAAACTGAAGATCTTTTCTTTTTAACCATTACTATTGTTTTTTTGTATTCGTCTTTAATTATGATTATATATATATATGTACTGATGTATATCGTTATCCGTTATTACATTGTAACTATACTACTGTTTACGTTATTAGATTTTTAAAAAGTGTTGGCTGACTCTGAGTAGTGCTCACATCTAGTAATGCGGTCTCTATCTAGATTTGGTAACAACCCAGACACCGATACTAATTATAACAAAGCCTATGAAAGTTTATGATCTCTATAAGATTTTATGTTTCTCTGAGTCGCTATTGTATAGCGAATATACGGCATATTATATTATTACATTTTTGTCTCAGTTATATATTTTAAATAAAATGTAAAATAACGTTAGGTCTATGACTTTATCTTATCCACCTTATTAACGATAAACTGATCTTTCTTTTACTCGATGAAGAATTAGTTTATATGGGAAGCAAGACAAATGTTCATTATTCGATTAATATTTTGAGAGATATTTATTCAAGAATGCTGAAATTTACTATAATAACACATGTTTATTGTATAAACAATCTTATTATCACATGAATATTTGCAGTGTTGCGAGTCACTAATAACGTTTTCAAAGAAATTACTCATTTGATTACCTATTACTTAGGTAATGTATAATTAAATCGAGTTTGGTTACACATCACCAAAGTAATGTGTAATTGAATCAAGTTCATCACCTTTAAATAACTTTATAATTACTCTTACTCTATTGTTAGCAATGCATGCAAATACATAGACTAAGACAACAAGGCTGGGAACGCGTGAAAAGAAAGGATAAGAAGACAATAGGATGAATGACTACGATAGATTGTTTAGGGATTGTACAGCGACATGACGTATTCGTAATACTACGATAAGTGTGTGTGGAAATAAACCTAAGTACGCTAATCTCACGCACACCGCGAAAAATCAGTCAGTAGACAATACAGTCCAAAGTCCGCGAAACCCCCACGCCTCCAAAAACAGGTTGGGAGTAAAAGCAAAATCCAAAACCAAATTCGTAGGTCAGTATTAGTCGAAACTCAGTCGAGACAAGACGTAAGTTTTATTAAAACTAGCTCGTTACGTGTGTGAGAGTAATACAGTGAACTGTGTGAACAGGGGGCTATCAACTCGACAATTTGAGACTTATAATAATTAATTTCATTATTTCAATATGTTTTAGATGTTTTTAAATGGAGATGTTTGAGCTCGCGTATTTGGAAGCGAAATCGGGACCGGGTAGACCTCGGGCGGGGATGCTGGCCTTCCCCGGGCCTCATGGTTGAGGTCTTGACCGGGGTGGTTGACACGCTGGAAAACCAGCGTGGCTTATTACAGTCCGCGGATCGGGATGACATGACAAGAAATTAGAAATCAAAAAAAAATCTATGCTCTCCCTTCGGGCAGAGTAGTGCGGGTGCTGGACGTGGAGATCGGGTGAGATGGTACCCACACACACCGATGTCCGGGGTCTGCGTCGGTTCTGCCGGCGATGAGACCTGTGTTAAACGGAGAATCATTAGATCGTTTTCCAAGTTAATATAAGCGTTGGAAAGTTACCGCTCAAACAAATGTAAAGCCCGTCAAATAAATTTCTAGATTAGTCTCTAATTTCTGCTTGCCTTATTATTGATCAATGAATTGACCCCAAACCCCATATCTTCGACCTGAGTCTATCGGAAGGGTGATAGTCGAGACCTATAGCTAAAATAAGTAACGTTGGGTGCCTGTAGTTCAAGAGCGCGAGGTATGTCACCAACATCTATAATTACTTCAAATTACTTCACTTTATAATTACTTTTACTAATTAAATCGAGTTCAATTACACGTTTCCAAAGAAATGTGTAATTGAATGAAGTTTATCACTTTTCAATAACTTTACTTTATAATTACTTTGAATAACTTGTACAATTACTTCAAATAAATCGAGTTCAATTACACATTACCAAAGTATTGGGTAATTGAATAAGTAATTTCATTAAAAATGCAATCAGTGACTCGCAACACTGCAAATATCCATGTAATAATAAGATCATTTATGCAATAAACATGTATTATTATAGTAAATTGGCGCATTCTTGAATAAATATCTCTTGAAATTATAAATAATCGATCGTTGAATCATTTTCCCCTGTCCTTTCCTTGCCTATAAGTCAAAAATCATGAAAATCGCATGAGTTCATAATGCCCCGAAATATTTTTGCAATAAATATTAGTCCGCCTCACCATATGCAACCCGCATGCCATTCGTGTAAACGACAGGGTCCATGTTAATTTTTGTTGCCTATTTGGTGTTTTCCGATTGCCTAGATTTAGGCGTATCGTAGTAATTCAGAAAAAAGGTCGAAAAAAAGGTTCTGGCAGTTGATACCTTATTTAAGGAGTCGGATTTCTGGTAGTTGGTACCTCGATTTTAGTCGCTTTACGATGAGGTATCAACTGCCAGAAGAAAAAGGTATCAACTGCCAGAAATCCAGAATTTTGCTGATGGCTAGCCTCTGTAGCGCCGTAACTTGATTTAATTTCAGAATCGACCAATCAGGAGGCTCCTTTTCGAGAAATTGAGCCTAAATTGGCTCAAGCAGCCTCCTGATTGGTCGATTTTCTGGCAGTAGATATTTCATCGTAAAGCGACTAAAATCGAGGTATCAACTGCCAGAAATCCGACTCCTTAAATAAGGTATCAACTGCCAGAAGTTATTTGAATGGATTTTTTTTGCCGTTTTTTTCGAGTTGTTTCAGAGTGTTTTTCATACCTTCTTTTCGAGCTGAATTCCAAGAATTCTGTTTTTTTTTTCCTAAGTTCAATACGCCTGAATATAGGCAATCGGAAAACACCAAATAGGCAACAAAAATTAACATGGGCTCTGTCGTTTACACGAATGGCATGCGGGTTGCATATGACAAGGCGCATTATTATTTATATTATATATATTAATATTGTTATATTTATATATATTAATATTGTTCGAGGCTTTATGAAATCATGCGATTTTCGTGATTTTCGACTTATAGGCAAGGAAAGGACAGGGTAAAATGATTCAACGATCGATTATTTACAATTTCAAGAGATATTTATTCAAGAATTCGCCAATATACTACTATAATAATACATATTTATTGCATAAAAGATCTTATTATTACATGGATATTTGCAGTGTTACGAGTCACTGATTACATTTTCAATGAAATTACTTATTCAATTACCCAATAGTTTGGTAATGTGTAATTGAACTCGATTTAATTAGTAAAAGTAATTATAAAGTAAAGTAATTTAAAATAATTATAGACCAGACCAGATGCGAGATTTTATCAAAACTGATTCAAAAGGAACTGTAATTACGAACCATTCGCTGATGCTACTTTATCAATAGTCCGCGGTGCAGAGTTGTCTTGCGGTCATTCCCCGGCGCTTGGACTGCTTCACTTCCTGGTATGAATCCCCTGTACTGATGAATATTGAAGAGGTTTTGTTGAGGATAGGCAGGAGCTAGTTTCCCTCGGTGAACAACGCCTGTGAAGATAAAAACTAGATAAGCATAGGGTACATTGGATAGATTAAGTTTATGTGTTTTTCAAGCAAACATTCTCAACTAAGTACCAAAGAATTTCTAATTGTGATTATACATCTGTATGAAATTTATTATAATATATTTCCTATGATTGATTTTGTAAGCCTGCCTGAACCATTTTTAAATTTGATATAAACTTTTAACTATTTTCAACAGAATCAAGAATGTCAATAAGCTAGTATTACTATTGCATGCATGAATAGATTTTTCAATATTTCAATCGTTATGACTGGTACTTGAGACTCTGGAGTAATTTATCACCAATATTGAATTATGTTCCATGTTTAAAAAATAAATGTGATGCCTAATTAGGCCTACAGCTATCTACCCATCTATTTATTTTCAAACCTTGAAACTTTGATCCTGGTTATTCAAATATTTCTCTACTACGAGGTGAGTCTACTATATTTCAATAAGGTAAACATATTCTCTCGAGATCTATCAATCATATTTCAGGTTTGTCATTAAAAAGAGAGAATTTATTGCTATTTCCAAGAATTGAGTGTGCTTTCTCTCCTAAGCTTACCCTATAACGAGACGGACAATATCTTACCTCTAGGTATATTATTTCGCGTCGGTATCGTATCCTTTGCAGCTACGTGAAACAGAGTTGTCGTCAAAGTTTCTGGCGTATACGGGGAGACAGAAGCAAGCCGGAGGCCCCAGTATCGAGTCAAAGATACAGGGTGAGCGTCACGGTTACTTGGCCGATGAGTATTGTGGTACATACACTTGGAAAAGTAATCTGTCCAAGATCTGTATCGGATCGCGAAGTATGTTTTAGCAATGATTGTTTTGCAGACATACATTTATAGTTAAATTGGGTGTTTGGCTAATATAATAGGAAGCTCACCATTATCTCGGTCGACCGTTAATCCAGGACTAGCCGGGCAGTGTTGGTTGGCGTCCATCTCCGATCAAGTGGCACGCAGGATCTATGCAGTTCAAGTATCAGCGATGTTCATTCTCATCTCCGTCGACCGATAATGCTGTCAAAGAATCGAATAAAAGCATAAATCGGGGAACGAGTATTATCCCGAAAAATACTTGTCAACTCGAAATAACACGACAAATTAGTTACTCCTTCGGAGTCACGAAATATGCTGTAAAACAAACGACGCTACAGGGCGAGGGACTCGGAATTATATGCCAATAATATAACGGGATGATAATTATCGCCAAGTTATCAAACGAAACTCTCTCGCGCATTATATTTGTATTCAAAACTAGATTTCAGCACATTTATTCACTGGTATAAATAGAATGTACTTGAAAATGAACAATATCTGCAATTATAATCAAAGCCTGCTTACTTCTACGATTAAAATACGAGACGCGTGAATTCTGTCGGAAAAGTATTGAATACAATTTCACTTGTTTTCGAGTAGCTTTGAAAATTGTCGATTATTTATTGCCGACGTATAATATTGATCGAAATATTTTAAACTCACCCATGTCCACAACGTTCCTCCGTTGATATCAGCCTTTCCGAGCCGCAAATCTCCTCGACACGTGTCACAGATCTTTACTCGAGGATGCCGCGCAAATGACTGAACGCTGCGCCCGGCGTTCTTGGTATACCGTCGCGCGGCGCGGGGCGGGGACGATAATAATTGCCCCACCAATTTGATTAATCGCTTCAATCTACTTGCTAGGATAAATCAAATAAGAATTTTACATTTTTAATAACAAAGAATAAAAAAATGAATATCGAAAATGTTTATACCGGATGATTCCTGGCTTGCATCTCAGTGATTTGGGTAGTTGTGAATTTATTTCAACTGCTTTATTTCTATTTGTTCAGACATACCTATAATGCAAACATAAATGCAATAAAATATCAGTAATTCTTTTCAACTTCTTCGCATCATTTCCACGCGCCACTATCTTTCATTGTATCAATGAATCTAATAAAGAGTTAGTAGTTTTTCTACTGCTATTCAGAATTTAACAATGAGCTATTTGCCACGCCTCCAAGAATATGAAGAAAGGCTCGTAGTTTTTTTGTCCGCATATTTGTGCAGCACCACTATCTTTTCATTCATAACGAGCGCTTCTCAGAAAACGTAGTAATTTTTTATCCGCATATTTGTGCAGCACTACTATCTTACCACTCGTTCATTCATAGTTCATACGCGACCAGCGCACTCTATCTGTCGATTGAGTAGTTGCTGCGGGAGGGGATATCAAAACTAGCGACGTGTACAAACGAACGAACAATGAAAAGAACAACTCAACTAAGAATTATTAAGCGTTATTCAGTCAGGAACATTTTTATTTGAAAATCCACCTGGTATGAGGACAACATCTGACCCGAGGAGGTGTGCTGCAATTTTGAATTGGCTGAAAATGCATTAATTCCAATTCCCTACTATTCCCGTGTGCTGTACGCTGTTTAAACTTTTGCTTATTAAAAACAAAAATAATAATAAATAAATAATCACAGGAAGGAGAAAGTAGAAAATAACAAAGCAATTGATTATTCATATATTTAAGAATGTATTGATGCAATCATATTCACTGTCAAAGTTATGTAGAATTCGTCAATTGTAATTGATTCTTCAAAGTAAATATCAAATATGAATCGGTCGAGTATCTTTATTTGCTTCCTGGCATAGGAGTTATCTTAAAATAGACTAAGTCCGTATAACAATAAGATCCTACTTTAATATAGTTAATTTTACAACGAAGGACATCGATTTTATCGATGTAATCGTTTGGGAATTGTTTGGGGAAATTCAGGAATATGTTTTTGTAGTTTAGGAAATGATGATTTGTTTGTTATTTATAAAAATATATTGGGCATATACAGGGTGATATTCCAACCACGTCGCGGTAAAGCAAGTCTCGGACCGTCAGGCGGCTGATAAACATGTGCGCAAAATTATCAGGTTCGCAGCTCTCAACTATTAGAGATCCGAGTCGGATTCTGGCAGTTGATACTTTTGTAAGGAGTCGGATTTCTGGCAGTTGATACTTTTTTAAGGAGTCCGATTTCTGGCAGTTGGTACCTGAATGAGGTATCAACTGCCAGAAGAAAAAGGTATCAACTGCCAGAAATCCGACTCCTTAAATCAGGTATCAACTAAAGTAATAAAATGAAGAAATTTGGACTCCTAGAGCAGTATTTTTTATTCTGCTATGAGTACAATAATACAATTCTTGTATGATAGATTTTTAATAATATTATATTTAATATCGTATTGGTGAATATGTCGGTGTTTCACATATTCATATAGATTTATGATCAAATATACAATATTACACTCTAAAACTTGCGGTGCTCAATGCACTGTATAACTTAACATTATTTAACATTAACTTATTACTGTTTTTCAATCTACTGTGACAGGAGGTTTTGAGACTAGCAAAGTATTAGTGTTCTATAAGGAATTCACGACAGCTAATCATTACAAAAAGAACAAAAAAATATTTATATGTAAATCAATGATCTATCAAATCTCTCAATGCAATAGCTGCCCTTCTCAAACTATTCATAATATGATATTGAGTGCGAAGTTTCTTATTCTCGCTACTAGAATAAGAAATCTTCTAAATTGCATCGGGAATTGCTTTGTGGGCGATTAAATTTTTTCATGTGAAACTAATACGTCAATTTGAATTTTATTTCAGAGGATGTGTATCTTGTTTCTAATATAATAACAGAATTAGATACTTTTAAAATGAGCAGATTTTTTAAATGCACCAATAAAGCTTTTTATTTCATAATTTATACAATAAAGTTTCATTTTATCTAGATAAAACTACTGAAATATTTGATTTCAAAAGTTAGAAGTCATTCATTACTGATAAGGCTCGTGAGTTTTTTTTTTTTTCCTTTTTTTGTTCATCATCACTTCGACAGCAAAACTAGACGAAATCTGCTATGCAAATAAAACTGAATACAATTTTTCCTTGTAAAAAGTGTATATTCAACTTGCAACCAGTGTTTCATTACATTGCAATTTTGTATCCAGGCATGAATTCGGGGTAGAGGATGCCTTTTTTCTTATTTAATCTATCCATCAATTTAGCGGATTACAAAACGGGGTTGACACTAATCATATCGATCAATCATCTCACAATATCATTGTAACTTAACTTGTTTTACTATAAAAAATTCTGAAGAAATGCAAAATATTTTTGTTCACAAAAGAATGAATTTTATTTTCATTAACATTTAAAAACTTGTCTTTACAATGGGATCTCCATTAAAGAAGAAAGATCGATATGACTATCGGTGTATGACGAACTATATTACTATTGCATTTACATTTTGATATAAACTTAGTACGTGCAAAGGTATCCTACGTTTATTTAGGGCCAAAATTGTTTACATGTACTAATGAAAACAATAATGAGGAAACTGCGATAGAATTTAGATAATCTCTTAGTACTCCTAGTATTATATGAGACAACAGAATCCCTAACTGATCGTGAACTGGAATTACTCAATATCTATTACAATTTGAATCATATAATTTGTTTAATATATTACTGAAGTGTATGTACAAATCACTAGTGTCTATTACTTAACGACTACACATTCCTATAATTATAATTAGTTAATTGTTTGCAAATGCGATATCTGCAGTGTTTCTGCTGCTGTTAATATTATAAATTAAAGTCACACATTTACATATGGGACATAAAGATCGAGAAATAGTACAAATCTCATCTAATTAGGAGGCCGATTAAATCGGATTTATTTTCCCTTTTACCATTCTGTTAAATACTTCAAAACGATCTATAAATATATCTGTAAAATCACATCCAGTTATGCGCATATATCAATATTCGGTATAATATCAGCTACTCAGATTATATAATAAAGAAATTTCAATCTCTGATTAATAACTCTAGGGATATGATCTGTACGACTCCTGTTCTATGCTCCATTTGGCTATTTTTTTTTTATATTTCGCGAATGTTGAAAAACTGATTCAGGAATTTCCAAAATCCCATATTAATTATCGTGATTATAACTTATTTGCACTTCAACCACGTATGGTTTGAGATTGGATTAAGATGTAGGTATATTTGCTCAAAATTAATAGAAAAAATAATAATAATATATATAACAACAATTTTTCGATCAAAATCATAAATACACCACGAAACAACTTAAAAATTTAAAGGCTTATAACTTATATAACAGTGAAAAAATGTACAAATGTCTCTATTTGCTAATATTTTTATGCTATACAGTAAAACATAAAAATGAAATAAGTAGGCTTAACTTTGTTCTGAATATTTTGGAAAATCTCAAGAAAAAAGAAAACTTTGCATTAATAGAAAAAACCGTATATAAAAAAAAAAAAAAGAAAAGAAAAGAAAACTGTTGCACAGCTACTTTGTATGAAAATCAGCTAATAATATTATAACACTTGTTTTTTTTTGTTTTTCTACTACCTTATAATTTTCTTCAACTATTAATTATCAACTTATAATATAACGGATTTTTATTATTAGATATATACTAACAATACTTTGAATAATTACTTTCAAATTACTACACAAATATAGTTTTAGGGTCCATTTATCCATTTTAAACAATATTATACGCCATCATTACTTATTTTCGTCTTCTTCGTCTTCTTCTTTTTACTACATAGAATTTTCTCTATGTATTATGAATATGTGTATATGTATGTATGTGCTTACTGCTTATTCAATTAAGCTATAAAATTTTTCTCTTACTCAATTATCAGTTTTAGAGGCACTGCTTGGACGGCAGAAAATATTGATTCTCCTATTGTTTTCATTAACTTAAATATTCTTTCAATAATTTCACTTTCTACATTTTATCTATAATAATCTAGTATTCAAATATTAGTGTGAGGATTTTTGTTTTTTCTTTATCCATTCAATGATTTGATATTAAAATTTGTCTATAAACTGCAGCTGCACCCGTTTAGCTACCATTCTGTTTCTTTGAATACTATATTCTTTTAAGATCTGAAAAATACACTTTAATTCTAACGTGCTATAATCTATAATAGAATACTTTGTATCAGAATCATCTCATTCAGAGATTCAATTGAATTAGCTTACTTAAATATTACTCTCATCTTCCGCAATTAGCAAATAAAAAAGGGCTCGCCTAACGAAGATTCATTCGTATATATGACAAACTCTGATATTTTACATCTAAAATGTAAAATATATAGCTCGATGCTTTTTTACTCTTTCTCTGTCACAAAATATGTGATAAAATAATTATTACAACTTCATTCCTCACAGTCACGATATAAGTTTAACGTGTATTCCGTGTAGCCACCACTATGTCGATCCTTGCACACATCCTGTAACATAAAAAACGAACATATGGCTAAAAACTATAATTCAAAATCTTATTTCCTCAAGGCTTTTTTTAAACAGTACCAGTAATAATTAATATTCCAAAAAAATTCTCACCGCGTTCTGCGACGATACTGTAGGTACTCTAAATCTGAAAGTCTTTCTCAGATAGTTAGCAACATCTAAAGAAAATTTTTGATCGTCCGGCTGGTTTACTACTTGAGTTATCTCCTGCGTAATGTAACTCCAAGGACATGCAACTGTCTCATCAGTTGCTGCATTTGGAGGTGGAGAACACGGCTGTGCAATTCGAAGCCAAGATAATCCACTGGTGAATAAAAATATTGGTGAAAATAGAACTACCATCGAGTTATAATGACTTTTAAATTTGTATGTTTATAATAACTTACAGAAAATGCAGGGTAAGAGGAGTGTCCGGCATGTATTTAGACAGAGGCAAGTTACAGATCATACTGTGAGGTGCATTTGGTGGAAACATCGAGCAGTATCTCTCATCCAGTGTAACATTGAATCTGTCTGCAGCGAGATACAATTGAGGTCTTGGCTCAGGGGATAGTGATCCTGCAGCATTGCTCGCGACCTCTCCCCAATCTCCGACACCTCCTGCTTCGCGTTTTGCCCGCATATGGAATTTGTAATTGTTCTGAAATGAAGCGTAACTCGATTATGATATGAACCGAAAAGTTTGAACTATTCAGAGAAATATTTATTCAAAATTAGATTATCTAATGAAATTTCGAAGATATGTATGTATGTACCTCTTTCACTAGCGTCTGTGTATTCAGTTCTGATGGACTGATCTTGTTCAGAAGACCCTTGCTATGTTTATTACGTTTCTCTTCATGCATGTTCGAAGGTTGTTCCAGGTGATCTGCTGATAACAAATAATTTCATTATTAGTATTTTCTCCCATCGAATTTTGTCAGTAACATATCAAACTTACATATATGTGTCTTTTCCGGAGGATGTTCAGGCCGAGAATCGTCTACTGGATGAATTTCAGGCGCACAGCAGAAGACCTATGATCACAAAAAGTATTCATCAGTATTGCAGAATCTCATAACAAGACAATTTGTCATTTTTTTAGTAAATGTAGATCGATCTACATATTCTTTTTTTCTCTTGATTCAATTACCTGGCAACGGCTTTCCAATTCATGAGAGGGAGCATGGCATTCCTCCGGTTTCCCCAAAGGTGCTGGTCTGCTGTTTGATGGTGGAGCATCTGGTACTTGATCATTTTCTTCTACGTTGCTTGGAATAGCACCTGGATTATTTCTGTCCAACCAGTTCGTAGCCGGATAATCACTGCAACAAAAATCTGTGTTTGAAACAGTTTGACAATAAAAAAAGCTGTGATTCACCAACCATACCACAAGTTCTGGCAAATATAAACTCGCAAAAGATATACCTCGGTTTTTCAGGTCTTGGCTGGTTCCCCGTGTGCCCTGGATACCACGTAGTCTCTTTTGTGTACAGTTGCTGTTTAGTAAGCGGAGTTTGCGTCGATATCGTACTGCTTTTCACATACGTATGTCCACCTAATGCTTTTGTGAAACTTTCAAGCGCAGTATAAGATGGCGACAGAGTGCTGTGAGATAGGGGATTGAATTGTTGGTCGTAACCAGGCGTCGTAGATACAGCAGGTGCATGAGCTGGTCCCACAGCCATCATACTGCCCCCTCCGACCGTTGACCATGCGAGAGTACTGCGTTTTTGATACTCCAAAAAGTACAAAGTGGCCATTGCTACAAGACTGTAACAAAAATTTGAGTGAAGATTGGTTTCAGATTGTAAGAAGAACTTCAATATCTAATATTGAGTTGAAATAAATTAACAGTGAATAATAATTACCAAAAGGCCATTATAAGGATGAGAATAACAATAACAATCTGAATGAATTTGTTGCTGCAAAGGAGTTCCTCGTCTCTTTCAGGTCTGTTACTTCGCCGAGGTACGGGAGACTTGGCTCCAATCGATGAAGCGTATTTACCACTTGAAATACTAGACACCGTACTAATCGAGCTCTTCAGGCTGTCCCCTCTCTTCAACTTTGCTAAACGTTTGTTGATTCTTTCTAACTGATCTATTCTTGTTTCTAAACTGTCCGTAACCTGCAATTGAACGAGCATACGATAAAAGTTAGATGAATTATATCAAATTGTGATTAAAATCGCAGTAAGAAAGACCAAACGTTACCTTGCAAAGTTCTTTCACAGCACCGACGTTCTCCATAAATATTCTCTCTTTGTTGACGACCAAAAAGTTGTCTATTCTTTGTCCATTTGGTAAAATAATATCTCCTGCGGGCAGAACAGCCTCTGGCAAGATCCGTTGTACTTCTTGGGCTATAACACCTGTGTCCTCTTGAGGTTTCATTCCAAGACCAGAGTGTAACGCAAATTCAGGAGCATACCGATACCGTACTACTCGTAACTGTTGAACATTCCTTAGCTGCTCTCGCGTGTCAACTTCCTGGACATTTTGCTTCGCCCTTGCGTCACTAGGTTGTACGATATGCCCTGTGACCTAAATATATAGAATTTTTACAATGTTATTCGCGATTTATTATCAATGCTTGCAATCTCAAATATACTGACTCATTGACATCATTGAGCTAATTTTCAGTAAGATTCAATCATTAACAACAATGTTATTCTACCTTCATGTTCCCATGAACCACAAGAGCTTCGTCAGGTCTGTCTGTGTTGATTCCAACTCTCCCAGCATGGTAAACACTGTCCGGAGCAGCGCCTCTTTGCCATCCACCCTCAGCTCCAACGCCGCTACCTTCAGACTCAAATTGCCCAGGATTGCTCGCCTGCGTAAAAGCCTAGTAACTTTACAGCTGTTCTATTCGTGAATCTTACTATCATTTTAATTATTATGAATCACAGAGAATATAAAACAGATTATAAAAAAATATTCAGGTACAGCGAATGATGGATACTTTACTGAAGTTCTAAAGATATTTAAAAGATATATTACTATATTGAAGACAGTTTTGGAAGTAAAAGTTACTCAGAGATGAGGAAGAGGAACGCTTAGCAAATTTATGATAGTTATGATAGTCACTCCGCTTACCCTGACAATGATCCGTTCAGAGGCATGTGCAACGACTTGATAGCTTGCCTGGTCAGCGGTATGGGCATGCAAGCCAACGACTAAGTGAAAATACCTCTGATCTGGATTAGGCTTTCCTTTTTTTCGCATATTATTGCTGGTAGTTTCACTAAAGTGAAGACGACCTACTGTCACCTTAGTGACACGTTCGCCTCCCAACTCAACCCTAGAACCGGCTCTGTTTTAGCGTAATGTGGGAACAAAATAAATAGAGAAAACAAAGCAATAAAATTTTGTAACAAAAGGGCCTAAATGTCAATTGCTAAATTGCATAATTGTAGATAAGAGTATAGGGTCAGAATTTCGAAGAATAATTAAAAAATATAAATAAAATCATATAAAACTAGGAAATCTTTCCCTATTCTCTTATTCTTAATGGTTGCGTTCGATTTATGAACACGAGCCACGTTTTTATGAAATAATAGAAAATAAAACAAAATAAAACAAAAATATACACAAACATTATCGAGTCATAAATACCAAATGTAATAATTGTATAGCATTCGCATAATTGTTTGATCATAATTATGCGAAATGTGATACAAAATTGAGCGTTATTTAATACAAATCACTTTGTAGTGATCCGTATTCAAAAACTTCTCAAATTTATTACACAGATATCAAGATTCTAATGAAACTTTTCATTTATACTTACACCACTGGATGAAAAGGTTTTTTGCTTCTATCACTTTGACTCTGTTCTACTCTTATCGTTTGCGTAGGGGATTCAACTTTGACGCCGTAAAAATGTAGCTGAAAACTGCTGATCTTTTTCAACCCTTCTCCAGTCCTAACGAAAACTGCCTCTCCTTGCAATTGCGCATGGCAGGTGATCTGCAATGAATGAGAAAAGCTTTTATCAAACTATTGCCCCATTCGATAGAAACTAATGACTGATCTCTTCCTAGATTCGCTAACTTCTTCTCTGATGGAAAAATTATTTTATCCAAGATGACCACCAACCTGGAAGTGGTTCTTTTTCTGACACACAAATGCGTCATCTGAATTGCTGAAATTAAATCCCTTATCAGCGTCAACCCTGTAATGTGGTACAGGAAGTTCTTTTAGATTATGATCGCAGAGCGCATGCCAGGAGGTCTGTTGGAATGGATGAAAACGAATGCATTGATAACTGGCATCTATGTAAGCATTATCTCCGGCAACTTCATCTCCGTCCAAAACTGCGCTGCTACTACTGCAACTGTGCTCCACCGTTCCAAGTTCTGGTTCCTGTTATCACGAAGAATAAGAACAATTAGGATTCTGCCGATATTAAGGTTGAAGATTGAAATATATGATTGAGAATCTTCAAACTTGGTCCTAATTCATTGATTAAGTTACCTGTTTGACATGAATGAGTCCATCTTGACTAAGTTTTCTCTTCTTAGGTCCAGACTGCAGCGACGAATACAGAGTTGTTATACCGCCAGGACTGTGTTCATGTGGCAAAGGCACCAAAGCAGTTGCCAATTGTGGTGGTGTAGGGAGCGTAGGTGTGCTAGGAGTAAGGAGAGGAGTTAGGACAGGATGTGTCAGCAAAAGCTGATCATTAGATGGAGCCAATGCTCTAGGCGAAGGTGGTAACGGACCAGGTGCATAATTGGTACCTGTTACCGGATGGTGTAATAGAATTTCTTGAAGGGCTGCTGACTTTTGATCTAGAACTAATGATTTTTCAAAATATAGATATATGATGGACTTTTCAACAATCAATCAAAATCAATTATAAAATTGAATAGAATGAGAAAATTCATAACTCACGTGGTGAATGGACATGGGATTCGTGATGTACAGGTGGTGAGTAAGGTGGTTCACTTCCACTGTCTGGCGGACTTTCTGGAAGTGCGTGTCTAGAGAAAATGAGCAATTATTTATTGGACAGTGGTAGATCATCAGCCAATAATCATTCAGAGATAAAGATCGCGAAAGGATAAAAGCAGAATTATCATAGGTTCTAAAATGACCATTGGGTTACAGTTTTTAGAATAAATTACGATATCGAATACCCTGAATGACATTCATTCAATTTTCAGTTAACAATGAAATAAACGATTAGAAGTTTTCCGAAAATGATTGGAAAAAAATATTCGATGATAATCGTAGTGGATGAAGGACACCCTGATTTTTTTTTTTCTTTTTTCCAAATTCTTTCTATGTATCAATATGAACAACTTACGGGTGAACGTAGACTTGTGGGTCTTTATAGGAATTAGAAGAAGGTACATTATTTGTGACGGTAGTTGTTCCCGAAACGGGATTTTGGGTAATCGGCGACGGCAACCTGGACGGTTGCTGTTGCGTCGCCGTCGCTTCCTGCACCCTGGAACTCGTATTTGGTGCTCCACCACCCTCATTGTGGGCTAGAGTGTCAGCAAAATATCTGAATAAAAAGAAAAGGAACAAAAATCCCGTCAGCGATTCAGATTTAATTATAATTCCGCAAAGATCTGAAACTGAGCTAAATATTTTTCCTTAAAAATGTTAAAAATTGAACAGCATATTAATGAGAAGCCAGAATCTGCATTATAAACGCAAAATGCATAATATACAAGATGAATTTTCTCCGAAATGTGTTGCTTAAATCGGCTGAAACTCCGCATCCTTCTATTCATACTTGTTATTTACACGGCAAGAGCCAAATAATTACTAGCTGACAATGAGTGAGAATTGTTATTCTGAAAATTACAAGCATGAATAAAAGGAGGGAGAGTCTCAGCTGATTTAAGCCCCACCCGCTCCGGAGTCCGGAGATAATTCATCCTGTATAAAGCATCAAGTCAAAGGGCTCGACTTCAGCTTAGCTTATGACAATATACCAGTCTTGGTATCTACACAGCACGACTTGCTGTGATTTCATCAATTCTATCCAGACATAAAGTGTCATTATGTTGTTAGTCAAGTAACTCTCTGTACATAGTGTAATAGGGTACTGTATGTATAAAAGACACTAACTCATGCACAATCCGATCTCGCGCATCTGTAAGCCAATTCCAGTTGAATCTGGATGAAAATCTTTTATAATAGTTTGTATAAGAGATGAAAAAAGAAGTCATATATACATACTCGTATATATTTATAGCTCTACATCCCACATATGTGCAGCATGCAACAACCTACAGTGATCACTATCGCAGAAGACAATCCTGACACTTTCGACTTTCTAATCTAGCTATTCCCAAGACCGCGTGTGTCACTTGGTGAACGGAGAACATAGATCTAAAGATGCGATTTAGAAGCTTTTGGTGAGGTGAGAAGTATTTCAAAAAAAAAATATTACATTTTTCAACAATTTCATTTCAGATAAGATTGTTGAAATCAGTACTGATTCTAGTGGGCGGTATTCACATATTTGAATATTTATCACATTCCTATTTACTTATGAACTGGAATAAATGCCTAAATATCGTAAAAATTATAAACAAATGCTTAGATGTTTAATAGACGATTTTTAAATTTTATGAGATTGCATCGATATCGATGTGTTGAAAAATAAAAAATATATCTCTATGAAATCGAATGAAATCTCAGATTTTTAATTTTTAAATTTTTTCGTCTGAAACTTTGAGAAAAGTCGTCGTAGATTTACGATAAAATAAATGCGATGGATATTCAATGTACGATCATTGCCTAATAAAATTTATTGCAAATAGAAGCGATTTCAACAGTCCAGCCTTCTGGAGTTTACGATGAACAGTATAAGGCTTGAATGAGATCGAAAATGGTAAGAGTGTCCCATGCGGTATTTGGATATTGAAGAAGTGAAGCTTGAAATTGCCAAGTCGTATGAGTCGATTGATGACTATTTTTTCCAATCGATTAATGTTTAGTAGTCTATATATACGAGTTTACAGGAAATTTGTTAATCGAAGCGCAACGTCCTCGGCTGAACACGTCATCCGAATTTGTTAATTACGATAATTGCCTTGCGGCATAAACTCGCCGAAGGGGTGTTTCCTGGTCTGACGCGTGTCCACCTGAACGTTTTTGTTTTTTTTTTCTTTCTATATATCTGCATGAAAAACTGTCTAAAATTCTAATCTAAATGATTATAAAAACAAAAAAAAGAATAATAATGATAATAAAAACGTCGATTTGAAATCGGCCTTTCAATCCTATGGAGAAATTGATATATCCGTGCAGGTTTTATTGTTAGTTTAGCAAGGCATTATTAATGACGAGAATATAAACTTGCGGTTGTGATTTCTGTACTGTATAAAATTGCGAATTAAACTCTATACAACTCTAGAGCAGCCTTTTGACCACAATTTATAATTGACTCGTATAGATTGAATAAATTTATTCCATAAAATAAACATGCTACCGTCTAAGGTTTGACCTAGAATGGTTTGAAGCGACCGCAAAAGCTTCGAACCATGAATCGTCTAATGACAATTCGCGAGTAACATCTATAAAGAAAAAAAAAAAAACCGCATTGATATTTGTAAAAATAATTTGAGGTCAATTGTTATCGATTGTACACCTCATTTAAAATTCACTGTGCATAATGAGCGATTAAATATTAATGGGAATAATTATATTCCGGAGTTAATGAGTAGGTATGATATTTTTATTAGCTTTTATCATCAGCTTATATAAAGAAAGAGGAAATTCTTGATCGGCAAAATTCTTCAGAGCATCACAGCTCTCAGATAGGCGATGATAGAAGAGTGATAGTAAAATATAGATGCAAAGGCTAATAAACGATCTCAGGTAGGCAGGTAGGTAGATAGGTACTCTGCACAATAAAGTATTACATTCTCACGGTATATAATAAGGTTATAGGTATACACGCTTTGATCAAAGGTCAATGTGCCAACGATACACCCAGGTGAAATCTGAGAGAATTTTAGCTTAGCTTATACTCCGTAGTATATGCATAATACCTGCATATTAATATAATAAACATTAAAAAATGTGTCGATGAAGAAGAAGAATTTTTTTCATTCAACCCTTAATTCATATAGGATAAGTGATAAGGAATATATAGTTGGCTAAAATCTATGCGGAGTAAATCATTCGACGAAATATTATACAGGCGTAAAGTTTTAATAAATTTTTTCACACAATATTTATGAGTATCTAATAAGTTTTAGAAAATTTTCCTTATATACTCACGTGGCAGGTTGCTCGCTGTCGCTGTTTATGAAAGCTTCTAGCTGCGAGAAATCCAGAGCTTCGTTGTCTATCCCTCCGACGAAGTCGCCTCTTCCTGTAATAATTAGATAAATTATATATTTAAGAAAAAGTATGAGAACAGAAATAATGAAAAAAAAAAAGAATTTTTTTAGACTGCAGTTAGAGAATCCAGGGCTGATGCAGAACTGCATGTCTTTCTATGGGATTCTCTGGACTGATAAAAACTTGTACTTTCTACTATAGTATACCTATAATCGAGTAATTGATTAAATAGGTTCCTTTATATGACCATACAGCGTACGGAATTCTACGCTTATAGTAAGTATATAAAAATTAATTATTCAGTGACCTACGAATCTGGCGAGGCTATTCCCTTGAAACTAATTGGGATTAATTAATTAGGTAGCAGCTTGTTTATCGTTCGCTACTAGCCATAGCTAATATATAAGGCATAGTGTACATTGATGAATAAAATTAAAGCAGAGATGAAAGCTGTGACCGTAATAATATAAATTTAATACTGAAATCCTGTAGCGGAGAAAGACGTGTAATGTATGTTAAGATTAGCACGCAGATGTACTGCACTCAGTATATCTGTACCATATAAAATCGCGTTATCGTTAAACTATAACATATTTTAGTTAAAGGCATGAGCATAAACACATACGTGACGTAAAAACCGGCGATAATTACACGTGCGTGCTTTCGGACTTAAGATAATACGACTAATATACTAAGAACCACGATTTGCTCCGAAAGTTTTGCATAAAAATATCAAGAAATAGCATAACACAAAGAGAGTTAGATAATCGAGTACGTGAAAACTTTATTTGCAACAGTTTTATCCAAAGCACTCGATATAAAGTATGATATACTCGTCGAAGTTAGCTAGGGAATGTCGTAGCCTCGAGGTTCTCGAAAAAGGTGCGTTGAACGCGTTTTATCGAAGGAGATCGTGTCTGCTGAGGCATGAGTACCCGGTAGTAGATATTAAATCAAAGTGACATTATCATACAAATATTGTTCTTACTTTCGCGAATGCATTCGTGAATGAATTGTCCCTCAATTTCGTTGATAATTACTGTTTCTACAGTTCGATACATTCATACGAGTACGGAAAAGTAGCTTTACTTTCCTCGTGCATTGGGACATGCCAATACGCAGTAGTCGAGAAGCAGAAAGGAAAAAAATCAAGATTCACTTCGCGAACGCACAATGGGGAATCGTAATGCAAATATTGTTACATACTTTTGTCCCCTCTACTTGCACGCAGTCTATAGACTAAAACTCCTCGAGTCTCTTAAGCGTTTAAGCGACTGACTCAAGTGTCATAACTTGTCATTTCCGCTCTGTAGTTAGTTGCTGTAGACCCAGCTAAAGTTAAGAAGAATAATTATGGTAGGAGTAAAATGTCATGTTGCTTCTAGTAGTACAAACGCCATAGAATAATCGCGCTGAACAACATCAAATTATACTTCGCCAAAAAAAAAATGTTTTATGATTATATTTTAAGGGGGGATTTGCTTTTTTTTTCGCCAAAATTTACCGCATTTTTTCAAATTTTCTAGTGAAGAAATTATGCAATGAATCAATTTAAAATTTGGCATGTAGTTTTATTGTTATTTCATGTATGCATAAAAAAATGTTCAATTGTATCCTCTCGAGAATGCGCCTCCTGCCCCTCCCTTCGTTCACGACGCCGCGCGAAACGCCGCAGTCACTGGTGTGCATGATTACTCTCTTCTCAATAACTTGAAACAAAAAAGTCAAATACCATTTTACTCCATACACATGTAGCTATCGTTTGATGAACCGAAAAAGCAATAAGTTGAGAAGTTTTTTTTTTATAGCAAAAAATCGGTCATTTTTTTTTAAGCGAAATCGATATTTGAGTTCAAAATATCGCTGTATCCTCAATTTTTTTTTTTTTTTTTTTTCGATTCATCAAATGATAGCTACATGTGTATGGAGTAGAATGGTATTTGATTCTTTTGTTTTAGATCATTGGGAAGAGAGTAATCATGCACACCAGTGACGGCGGCGTTTCGCGCGGCGTCGTGAACGAGGGGGGGCAGAAGGCGCATTATCGAGAAGATACAATTGAAAATTTTTTTGTGCATACATGAAATAACAATACAACTACATGCCAAATTTTAAATTGATTCATTGCATAGTTTCTTCACTAGAAAATTCGAAAAAAGCGGTAAATTTTGCGAAAAAAAAAGCAAATCCCCCCTTAACGTCGTTTCGTGACTTAAATTTAAAATCGTCGATCATAACGATTAACGATCTTGTCACTGGTGATAAATTGAACTACGTTTCATCATTTTTATTTTATCCTGACGCATGTAGAATACCTTTGCTCTTCGTCGTGAAGTATTAACGAATTTCACATTCTGTATGCATGATTTAGGCGCGAGGAGATGATGTATATTGATTATAATTTTCGCCAAAAGTGCCAACAAGGAAAGCCCAGACAATCTTTAAGAATAGGGAATCACCCAACTACGTATAATACCTGTATAATCAAGTTCTGAGTCCTCGGAAACAAGGACAGGTTTTATGAAGGATGCAAATTTCTGCAACGATCACAGATTGAGAAAATTATATTTTGTTGAAATTCGGAATTTTTAAAGTTCCGAATTTCAATAATACCAACTCGCAGTTTATAGAAAGGGTATTCCCCTGAAAGTCTACATACGTGATTTCGAAAAACTTTAAATACTGAGAACAACGAAGGTTCAAAATTCCGAATTATTGGACTTTCGGAGTTTCATGTTCCATAGGCTCTGAGAAGGAAGTTAGCAAGTTTTTGGCGGATGCTGCAATGATAATTCACCGAGTAATAAAGAGGGAAAAAAAAAAATTGATACCTTTTTACGCGTATAGGTATATTATACGAGGAATTCATGAGTTGTATAATTTGTACTGAGTTACGTAAGGTTATTTAAACATTAGTTGAAACTTCTTCGCAGAAGCATATACTTATACACGAAACTCGAATGTATAATTCGCGTTTGATCAAAAGTATATGGAAAAGAGGTAAAAAAAGGTAGAAAAAAGAGAAAAAAAAATAGCAAAAAAAAAAAGAAGAAACGGGGAAAAAAACTGTTAAAATTGTAGAATGAAGTTTTGTTCGTCTTGCTATACAAAAGAGTGTAAAATAAGTAGAAACTGCGATGCGATCATGCTTCGAAAATGTATATTACGTTAAATTTGTTTTTCACATTAAAGATATTCCCAAATGCAAATCTACTGCAGGACTCACGATGTATATAAATTATATCCTTACTGTCTACTTTAATTCGACTTCATTCTCAGGCTTGAATCCCAAGAACCAAGAAAGGCTGACATATGCGTGTTTATACGACGTTCGGTTTTCATGCTTCAATGATCGCTATTTCATTATACTTATACTCATATGCGCATGAAATCACCGGTGATCACTATAAATAGATACCTAGTACACATAGTAGAAGAAATGTAGCTACAAAGATAATAATAATAATAATAATAATAATTTTTGATAATATAAAACACGAAAAATAGAAGAAGAAAAAAAAGTTTCGACAAATAAAACTAAATTTTATTCAAATTTACATTCGTCAAATTAATTGCAAGTCTGAATCATTCGATATTCGGCTAACTTATATATATATAGTTCGAATAAATAACCAGTAATCAAAACGTGTGTAGATAATTTAGCACGTGTTATAAGAAGAATAAAGATCAAAAGATTTGTTAGAGCTCTAACCATCCGTGAAATAAATTCAACCAGCTCATATACCGTAAGCGTTTTTCACTTCCGACGATCTCAAAAGCTATATACCGATATAATGAATCGTTTCAATCATCCTTTGATTGTATAAGACGCTTACTTGTCTTTTATTTCTTTTTTTTTTTATTACTTTTTTTCAATAATAGTCGTTCATTATCTTCGTGGTATGATTAAAACGATGATAGAAATTCCACGTGTGTATATTATAATATATTAGGGTGCAGGTCCTTGATTTGATCATTTTTGGTGACGATCTGGCCCATGGGAGCATTGAAATTCAAATATGATCAAATAAAGGACCACCCTAATATATATAATATGCAACCCTAACCGCTAAGGCTTAGGGGTTGGTCTGCGTGTAATTCCCTACCAAAACGACGAAAGCTCGAATCACCGATTGACCAAAGTGACAAGGGGTCAAAAACGCCTATATAATATATATCCAGAATATGGGAGAATCCAGGGTTTGAACACGATGAAAATTAACCCTAACGGGGTTGGTCGTTCAATTCGAACCTTTTGACGTCACCACGGCGATTGTAGCATCGCCGTGACAAATCTGAAGGGCAAACCTGTCTACCTGGGGTGTTGCTAAGCCCCGGGGGTGGCTTATCGACCAAACACCGCCCCGTTGCTTTCGGGGGTTGCTATTCCTCTAATCTGAATTATATTGCTATACCTACGGTATATAGATATGCTTATAGGTATAAAGGTATACCGTATACCTACGTATGCATGAGTTATTGTGTGAAGAGGAGATTGGAAGGTAAAAAATGTGGATAAGACAGTAGATCTTTTTCGTATACGGAATATCGGGTAGATTTATTTCTAACTTTTTATTCGTGATCGCAAACCGCACGAACTCTGCACGCAGTTATGAATTTTCTTATGAAATATTGTTTTTATTTGTTAAACTGCAGTAGCAATAGCAGCAGCAGCAGTAACTGTAGCAGACAAAAATCACCCATATACATGGCATGAGGACACGAGTTTTTTACCTGTTATTTATGTACATGTTATTATATACCTTGGATCATGAATCATTAATTTAACCATCGCGATTTTATTTATTACAAAAATCTAGTGTGTATAGTTTTAATTTTTTGTTAATTATTAATAAGATGGAGATTTCGAAGAAAAACTATATGTAATTCATGCGATAAGAGACGAAAATTTTCTTAGTAAAATTAAATATAAAATATCAATAAATCACGATGTGGTATAATAGAATAAATAGATTTAAGGAGTACTTGTTAACTTTCATTCAAATCTGCGTATACGCATACGTCGTATACGTTATCTAGGTGTGTAGTAACTGGGAGAAATTAATTCTCACATAAGTACTACGTATTTTAACTGTATTTTTCCATTCGTACGTAAATTCGTGATTATTATACCTGATAGGTACACACAAGTAATTTTAAAGCGTTTCTTTGATGATTCTTCTTCTTTTTTATTATTATTATTATTATTATTATTATTCGCGATTCGCTGTAATTTTCCATAAAATTATTTTTACCGTTTATAAACTCCCCCAACTTAAATTTCAAACAATTTTGCAACAAGTTGCGTAATATGGTTCGCGAAACAAAAAATAAAAATAAAAATAAAAATATAAGTATGTATATATCTAGCATGTGATGATTTCCAAATATCAAATGTTCGCAAATAGTAATCGCAAGTCTAGTTAGCAAAATTTATAGAAAATATCTACAGCTTTCACTCTCATGCCAGTCTGCAAATCTCACGATCCAATTTGTCCATCAAAAGTATAATTAGTATTAGTTATTGATTTGTTTAACGAATATGACGGATATATATATATAAACCCTAATTTCTTGTTTGTTCTCGTTTAAATCTAGTAACTATGATCCCGTATATGATTTGTAATAGATATCGATAAGATAAAAAAAAAATCTAAAAAACTAAAAAAGTATTCGTACAGCAAAGTAAAAACTATTCAAGTCAAAGATCGAAAGACCGAAAAAAGATAGGTCGACAAAAAAGTTCGAGACTCTCGCTACTTTCTCTATAAATACAGACACTAATAGGACAACTTGCAGCAGCCATGAGTAGCAACAGCAGCAGCAGCTAGACGATAAGTACTATGGCCGAACAAATAATCCTGTTTACTTTCATTATTCCAACTAACTCGAGTCCATAGATATCCTAGTAAGGCTATTATAGTATATTATATATATATATATATATATAGACAAACGCAGTTACGTATTCGTCAAAGGCCGTGGAGATTTCAATGCCTCATCCATCGACAAGGTGTATATGTATATATTTACGTACGTACCTACGTACGTACATAAGTGTGTGAAATGGAAACTTTTTTTCCCGACGTGAAGAGTTTGGCAAATTAATACTCAAAAAATTTCGCCATCTTTTATGGATTCCGACTCCTCAGCCTCATATATATATAGTTATATATATAATTGGCTCAAAATGGACATAAATTACATAACAAGGTGGCAAGGCCCGATCATAAGGACCGAGAAAAAGTATAAATTAGTAACGATAAATTAGCTGTGAATTAAATGGCTACACCAAGTTTGTGGAAATGAAGAGATTCAAAATCTTTACATCTTTATCTTTATCTTCATCTCTCTCTCTATCTTTTTCTAACTCTCTATCGTGTCAATTAAAATCAAGAAACATTACAGCTGTCTTATGAAAGAAATAAAACGATTTTTTTTTTTGTATCTATACGATTTAGACACTTCACGCGCAACGGTCGATCATAAATTTGAGCATATCCCCAAAAATGTATAAAATTAGGGGAGTTTTCAATTTCGATATCGAAGTCTATGCTTCTGCGGTATCATGTAGGTATATATACGTCGTATAATACAGGTTCGTATTGTAAAGGATGTAAAGAAAAAAGAAAATTAAAAAGTAAAAAATATAGTTCCGGAAGCCAGCCAGCTGGCCTTAAGGTAGGTATCATGTCTGACAACCGGAAGTGCGGCATTTAAACGTAGGAAGTTAATCGACTGGTTCAACTACAACCTCCCTAACAGCTGGCTTTATAGGGTTTGTCCACGGGGTGCTTGAGCGATTAGCTCAGCTCTTAGGGGGGACGAAACTGTAATTCAACGATTATCATAATTTAGAGGGTACGAAGGATGGGCAGGTTGCAGGGGAGCGTCAGGTGCTAACTAACTGAACGATACAAAAACAGAAAAAAAAAATAAAAAAAATATATATATCGTGCCCTGCGAGTCACGGGGTATAAAATGATCCAGCAATCGGTGTGAGACTTTAACACCGCATGGATATTAAATCGGTATATAAAAACTGATAATTCATCGCGTTGCGAAATGTTGAGATAAAAATGACGAGCCATAGTAGGTACAGAGTATCAAAATATCAAAAGTCATCTAAACAATAAATTAGGTAACATAATACATACCTAGCGATGGTTGTAAATGAGCTTTTTTTTTTCCTTCAAATCAAGTCATGGAATTTTTTTTTTTTTCCTTCTCTTTTTTACGATATTTATGGCAGTGTAGAGATAACTATCAATTAAAAAAGGACAGAAAAAGTACCGCAAAAGTGATGTGACGGATGTTGTTAATGGTGACTGTCGAAAAAAAAAAAAAAAAAATTTCCATATATACAATCAGGTCGAGCTATAGTATTCGCATTATGTATATGTATGTATATAATTCAGATTCAGAAGAGTGATCTGAGCGCGTATAATAATTTGAACAAATATTCGATATCCGATAAGAATTACTATTATATTCATAGACCGTTGAACGGTTAGAAAAATAATAAAAAAAATTTCGTTCACCTCACGATCGCAAGAATCGTGTTTATCACTGCTTTGAATTTTTTTCTTTTACTTTTCACGCTTAGGAACAATCGTGAAATAGAATTTGTTCTAAAAGTATGAAGGAAGAAAGAGAGCAGCGTCTAACGAGAGGATAAGAAAAAATAATATAAAAAAACAAAAAATGAAATACACGGTTAACATTGACTGACGGAGAAGAATGTCCGAATCTAGGCCAGAAAATTCGACATAGTGTTGAAACTGGACAACGGTTCTTTACTATTTGTTCATATTTTTCTTATATTATTTAAAGTCAAATACTTTTCTCTATATATATATATTTAAAAAAAAAATATAAAAAAATTCTAATACCTAGATACGTAGATAGGTAATACCTACATGAAATCCAAACTGCAACGTAAGTGTGTCTTTCAGATTTTATTTATCCTTTTTGGCAACGAATTGTAAGCAACTTGAGCTCAGCTCACTTTCTTTGTGACAAAACGTACGATTGCTGCGCAATAAAGTTATAAATTATCGCCAAAACCAAGAAAATTCTTACAAGAATTGACTCCAATAATGTTTTTCTTTTCTTTTCTATTCTTTTGACTATCAAAGCTATAATTTTTGTTCATTTTTTCCCGAAAATCTAGATCTAGATCCAAGATCCTTCATCTAATTCTGAATATATTTTGAAAAAAAATGGCAAAAAAAAACCTATTATACTTATTTCTCTAATAAATCTGAGATGTCCAATGACCCCTCGTGGGTTTCAACCATAAAATATAACGATGTGGAACACCGTGTGGTAAGTAATACCTAATATTGCTAAAAATAAAGAATACCACGAAATTTCTCTTAGCGCAATATACGTACGCGAACGACCCCGCGGCCAGAGTGGTCGTAACGTAGTTCGCTACAATGCGCTAAATAGTTTAGTAATACACACTGCAAACGGGTCACCACCATGTATATTTGTATATATAAATAGATATGTATGTGTATTTAAATGGTTCCTAAAATCACAAATTAGGAATGAAAATATGATGATTCACCTGTGCCGTAATGAATCAACGAAGAGAGTTAATATAATATTGTATGTACGATAAAGATTTTTCATCTCGTTGTGCCTACCTACTACATGTGACATGTAACATGTGAAATATTCTAAATTCTAATCTCGTCTACACGTAGATGAATATCAATTATTTTATACTCTATTATTATACACGTAGGTTTTATAAAGGCACTTATAATATGAAAAACAGGAAATACTAATGTAACCAAATACCGGGTCACAATCTACCACGCGTAACGTAATTTCAACTTTCAAAAAATGAACGTGTGCAGTATGACTTGTCAATAATTGTTTAATTTAATTCCAAACATTTGATATCCTTAAATATTTTATACGCCTATAGATCATTGAGCAATATTTCGAATTAAAAAAATCAAATGATGTATGATCGAAGGCTGAATGATATAATTGCATGAGGTATGGTCGATGAAAGATTGAGGATTTCCTCGTTTATTTTTCTTTAAATTTCGGTAAAATTTGGAGTTCGCTGATTATTTCTGATTATCCTTACCTGCAACTTGTGTCAAAAGACGTCGAGTCGAAGTATGAGCTATTACGTTAGTATCTTCGTGTTCAACTGTATGACCTTGTGCAGTTTGGGATGATTCAGGGTGCTGTTGAAGCGCCCAAGTAAACTCCATCGCAAATAAATTTCGCTGAAATTTCAAGCGTTTTTTATAATCCCACTTCGCGGACGATTAATGTCTCGCTTTAAGCACAAAGTTACGTACACAAACTTCTTCACTACATACTGATGATTTCAAGTTTTTATATAAAAATACGAACGTATATGTCCTCCGACGAATTACCAAACTCAGGGTTCATTTTTAAGAATAATAATAATAATTATACCGTCAACAATACATGAAAGAAAAATGTTTACGCTACACAAAAACTGGTCACGAAATTTCACACCATTTTCCAAAATAGTCCAATTCTTATTCACCCTTCTTACATTTTTGCAGATGTTTAGTTAACCGATTAATACCATAGGATAATAATCACTGCACGTAAAACATGTCGAATGAATTTATTAATCCACCGAGAAGTAGACGCGTAATGTTAATGCGTATGAAACTCACTGCATGTATTATCCTATACGAACATTTTAAATTCCTCAGGGTATATTATACGTTGAGTAGGAGATAATTAATGACGATAGGATTAAGGCTAAGATTAAATTCACTGCATATTGTTTTATATATAAAAAAGTCCGTTGAAATAAATAATAAGGTGAAAAATTTAATAAAATAATTATTAATACGATATTGAATATCGTTAAGAAAAATTCTAAACTGTAATTTCGTACTTCTCCGATAGAAAAGTCCCGCTAGTTTCAAGTTGTGGTTGATATCGACTGCAGGGTGGGAGTCCGCACGACTACCTACAGTTCCTTCGCGCAATTAGCTACCTGTACAGTTTGTAGCAACCAACGGGATCAACAAAGTTAAACGTGGTGAAACTGGTGGGAGTTTGTAGTTTGAGGGCGGCGCTAACCTCATGACAAACATAGGGTTGCTAAATTACACACTACACCAGCAGCTACCCTGTGTATACCTTGAGGCCACGCGACTTAAGGGTGAGAATCGCCTTTCCCCCATTTTCCATCTTTACCCCATTTTTTTTCCCCCATTATCGCAAGCCCCTCATATATTTCATATCCGAGGTCTCCGAAGAAGTCCCCTCGAATATTCCTGGAGCAAAGAGTTGGGTTTTCCCTAAATAGGAGAAAGTATATTTTTGAATGAAAAAGTTTCAATTTTTATCACAAATAGTTGATAAAAAATCAAGAATTCTTATGGTATGTATATAATGGTGATTATTACCTATACATGTAATGATATATAATATACGGATCTACTTGTCAATTATATACAAATATCGTTGACGTTTATAATTTATCACGAGATCTCGTGTCTAGGGGTAGTTTTATACTTTACGGTCGTTGCAGGACATTTCTAAATGTCAGATGACAGATATTAAGACCCCCCCACCCCTAATTGGTAATCAATGCTGATTTTAGTCGGGCTAACGAATTGCTTTGGTATAACTATCTTACGTCATTAAAAATCTATTTTTATATTAAACTTGAAAGGGTTTTTTTTTTTTTTTGTAAACTTTAGAGAACGATGAATAATAATTGAAAAAAAAAACACACATACACACAATTCATTAAATAGGTTCATTTATTCATTCATTCATTCATTCATTAATTAGGGGTAAAATATAACAATCGATCGAGAGCTTCAGCTTGTAATAATTATTGTAATTTGTAAACGCGGAAGCTATAATTTCGATCGTGTTTAGAGAGGATAAATGAAATTATTTTATATCTCTAATATCTAAACTGTAAAAATAAACATTGTTATAGAAAATAATTGAACAGTTTCTCAGATAATGACAAGCAGCTAATATCTTTTTACACAAAGTCTTATGAGGAACATTAAGGAGTTGAAATACAATTTCAGAAAAATTAACGATCGGGTGTTCTCAGTTTTCCTTACAGTACGACATAAAACGTGTTCATTTATCATAAAAATAAATTACCGTAAGACCGAGTTGTATACGTGAACATTTTTTTTCTCGTCTCCATTAATCTGCGACATACTAATTTTACGGTTTTCCCTTCGAATAGAAGAAATCTCTGGGAAATATAACGACGAAGTTTAACGTTTATTTCATAGAAATATTTATTTATATATTTTATAACATAATGAAACATCGATATTATAATAAAATTCAATAGCATTTTACCACGACTATAAATTTATCTTAAATACAATATTTAAGTTAATAATTATCAAGATTTCAAATTATATGGTGTATGGTGTATACGTACCTGTGTATTATACATTTACGGGAAGTACTCTAGATAGCGAATAAGAAAGAGATTTCAACGTTTATCAGATCATAACGGTCGAGAAAACAAGTATCTATTTCCTGTCCTGTATAGAGATAGAAAGAGAGGAACAGGGGGTTATGGGTAATTACGTTAGACACGTGAGTGTAGACATTAATTTTATGAATACGTTCATAAATCGTATTGACCTCGTTTGACTCTGATTTAACATATGATAAATTGTCAAACGCAAATAGATGTTGATGGTATGAACGTTTTGTTAAAGTCTCGTTGTACAGTAGGCGGGTTTCATACACAGTTCATATCAGGGGTTTGATTTATTGATTATTGATATACCTACCCAAACAATTGTCTCAAGCACGACAAACTATCTCTCTCTCTCTCTCTCTATATATATATATATATATATAAATATACTGTATAACTCGAGTAAATATCAAATTCCGTTATAATACCAAAACTAGGATACAATATGCTTTTCCGTAAAAAAAAAAAAAATTTCTTCCTTCTACGTTTCCTCTCGGTATAAGTGTACGTACATTTCAAATTTCCGTATTAAATCGCCTATATATCAATTAAGACTTCCTTGTTAACAATTACATCGTAACTATTTGCAATCTGTAAATTAGTAATAACATTTTCCAGACAATATTGCGAATAGTTATTAAGGATCGAATATTGCAGTTATTATACTCGTATAGTTCATTTCCACACGATTTATATCCTATCAGATTGTAATAACTAACGATGTATTATCTCACCACCGTTTCATACGAGTTATACAATTTTCTTTAACTTTATTTCATCTTGGGTATATTCTTTTTTTTTTTTTTTCCCACTATAACGTATGGTTAACTTGTCATTCTTCTTATATTTCTATACAATCTGTCCTTCGGGCCTGCAGTATTTCCGCAATGTACATTTTGAATTCCTCACGAATAGCTAAATTATACCCCATATCACACATGGACATGGACATTGTATATGTATATATATTTTACAGGAAATAACATACTTTTACTGCACTTCTAACTAATATTTCAAAGGCAGTAGTTACGGACTTTCAAAGTCAGCCTGGCTACTGCAGAAATTCGCCACTGATCGATGGATTCAACACGAACGTTTATTAGGCAGATTAAATTTTCAGTTCAAAAATCAAAGACTAGAGAAACAAAAAAAAAAGAATAAGTATGAATATAATATGTACTTAGGGGAAAGAATAAATAATTAGCAAAAAATGTCTATGGTGTTGCTAACTTTATATTATACTGGAATAATAATTGATTATATATACTAATTTCTGGTTATATAATTAAACTAATATTTGACGTGCTCAAAACCACCTGCCTATACCCATTTGACCGTCTGGGGCGTTGTAATCGTGAGCAAGGTGCGTGTAATCGTGAACATTAGCGCGTCGGATCAAACCGCGCACGCAAACACATATATATATATATAGGTATATAAGAAAATCAGACGCAATGTGTGTGTATATAATGTATATATGTAGATAGTATAGATAGTTAGATATATTCACCCCACGTGGAACTCGATGATAACATGTAAATGTTTACCGTCGATAAATACCTACTATTTATTCGGGTTTAGGGGTTGAGTATATAGTATAAAGGGGATTGTGCTATAGATATAGTTAAACGGTACATTATTTATTTTATGACATTTACATAACTACGCTGCAGCAGAGACTACCCGCAGTTATTCAGGAATTAGTTAAAATTGTAATATAAAAAAAAAAATAAAAAAATTGTTAAACTCATTAGAATTTTTTGATTGATTTCGTGTGATTTGATAAGAACCGTTGATTTTTTTCTTTTCTTCTTCTTTTAACAGAAAATAACTATTATTATTATATGAAAATGTAACATTATTGTGTGTCTCATACGACGTGAAATATTTTCAACGAACTCTGTGTAATTATTTTTTAATTATTCATTACTTTCCTCTATTCTTCGTACCTCTCGTATACAATTACGCTGTAAGCAGAACGGTTTGGAGTTTCATTGCTGCGATTAAGGCACCAGGCCGGTAGCTGCTCGTGTGTGTATACAATATACATACGTCATATTTGATTGTTTAAATAATACGTAGTAAATACGCGTTGTAGAGGAAAAAAAAACAGAAAACAAATTGAATTTTAGGCAACACATGTTATAAATATCGACTTATTATCATCATTAGTATTTCAAACCATTTTTCAATTATAGATATAACGTGTAGAAAAATAAAGAAATTGAATTAAAAAAAATTGATCATAAATTTTTGAGTAATCGATCAGATTGAATTTTTTAAACGTATATTTCGTATGAAAATTTGTTATATTTAGTAATAAACAAAAATCATGTTATATAGTCTTGTAACAATATGCCATTGCTTGAATAATAATATTTGAAATTTGAATAAAAGGAACGTTCCATTAGTCGATTATCGATACAAGAGAGGAATAGACACTCCGGGGACCAATTAAAACCGATAACATTCTTATCTGGCTCCAGTTGTCGGTCTCCACATGCCCGGATGATCGTATGGCGGTCATTCCGCACCGTCCGTTCACTGGTACGATAATTAGGATATTTAATCAGTTACATACTAATGACGCGTTACAATTTATAAGAAACATCTAAACAATTTATTTTTATTTTCTTTATTTCGCTCTTATTCTTCTTCGATATTATTTCCTGCAGCATCATCCGCCGGCCTATTCGCAGATTATAATTTTACATTTAATAAAATTTTAAAAATAAAAAAAAAATTAATAAAACAGAGATTCTTTCTCATATCCTATAGGATTACCGAGCTCGAGTTGACACACGAGTCAGATCGAGTGAATTATTATTATCGTATTATACGCGGAGGTATAGGTATAGGTATAGGTATAGGTATAGGTATAGGTATAGGTATAGGGTACCTACTACCTACTTGCTTCGTCGTTTCTGTTTCTCGACTTCTCTGTTCCTTTCTACAACCTCTGACCCCTCTCCTCGCCGTCATTCTCGCTTTATATCGATTCAGGGAAAACTTGGAAGAAGTAGAAATTCTATATCGCGTGTTTCGTCTGCACCGTCACCGAGGTATATTATACCTTATATTATACTTTCCGCGGGTATATTATACGTACGTAGGTATACACCTATTTTCAGTATAACAAAAGGCATTAGCCGCATATAAAGATTTCAAAGAAGCAGAATGAACAAGAAAAAAACAATAATTAAATTACTAAAAACCGTATCGAATCGTATAATTTTTTTTTTTTTTTTTTTCTATACATTCCAATCTGATTTCTAATGACGATAATCTCACGCCGAATTAAAAGATTTGACAATAAATTTGACGATGATAAATTATCAGATATATAAAAAAAAAAAAAGCAGCTAGAACGAAGAAATTTAAGTTAGATATCCTGTCAAAGTTTGAAAACTGCGCAACCAGTTTATATTTTATCGACGTTTAATTACAGGTGCAGCTGACTAGAGATTCTTCGAGTACACGCGATGGTCCTGGGTTATTTCAATGCCGTAGCTGAGGTAGCTAGATAGGTATATAATGCGCATAGAATTATTAAACGTGTATCAGATCGTTATTTTCTGATTATATCGATGAATAATTACCATTAGATCGATATAACATTTCTATCGACCGTATGAAGATTAGTTATAATATAAAATATGAACAATATAATTTATACACGCAATTTGTTCTTTCACAATACTGAAAATATAATACTATTCTCATATACTATTGACGTATAGAAAATATTTATGTATGTTATTATATGTCTACATAAATTATATAAATAAAATATATATATAAAATCGTCGGTTTTCCCATGGATAAATCAATCGATGCGAGTCTCTTTCTTTCTTTATTTCTTTCTTTATTTCTTTCTTTTGTTGTCGTTTTCGTTCTGATTCTTGCACAGTCAAAACGATCGAGGAGCTCTAAAAAGTTAGCGTGACTGAACAGAAAACACGACATCGAGACATCAAGAAGCTACGACAAAATCTTGAGGGATTCCTTAAATTGAAAAAAAAATTAAACGAAAAAAAAAAATATATAAAAATATACATATAACACCGTAGAAACCATGTTCTTGTAACATACCTCACGATATCTATAATGACTCGTATCAAAAATAGGTACACGATTTTGGTTTTACCGAAGAGAAAAAAAAAAAGAAAATTTAGACAAATTGTTTCATTCGTCGCGTTTATGATTATTTCATTTTTTTTTTTTTTTTATATATATATATTCTCTTTGAATTTTACGTCAGCATCTAAGAGTCTGACTCGTTGCCAAAAATTTGTTGGATTAAAATGCGAAATTTATAGCTTTATTACGTATCTATATACCTATATATAGGATGAAAATATCGCGTATTGACCCAATAAAGGAAGGTCGCTGACATACATATTCAATGTTGGTCGTATATTATATACCTATATGTAATATTTCAATAAAACTATCTCATATAGTATGTATTGTACAAAGCGACATCGAGGACAAAAATTATCAAAAACAAAAAAAAAAATAATAATAATAATAAAAAGGAGACGCTTGTACTATATTACGTCACGCGAAATAAAACTTCGAGACTAACCGAGTAGGGTAATCAAAGTATAAACTTTATATACCTATACGCGAACGTTTCCACGTTTTTTTTTATTCTATATTTTTATTGTTATATTTATATTAAAAGCCATTATATCACGATTTACAATCATGGGCTTTAAAAAAGAAAAAAAGTGGGCTTCTTCTATAGTTGAAATACAGATACGGTAATACAATGGAAATTATTTTCTAATTATTCAACTAATCATTCAATTATTAATCATTCTCTCTTGCGGTTTTCAATTGTTAATTCATTCCTTTTTTCTTACACATAGAATTTTTGACGTAATAAATCATTAAATCAATTCATTCATTTCGTTCAGTTTTTTTATATTCTCTACACCTTTGCGTGGGAGTGAAAGAACCTATACTTAATATATATTAGGGTGGTTCATATTCGAATTTCATTACTCCGATGGACCAGACCGTTTTGGGATCATTAAAAATCGAAAATGATCGAATCAAGGATCAAAAAGGAATAATAAATAGGCTAAACTCAACACTCCCAAGTTGTAGAGGAATTCCTCTCCTGGCAATGAACCATGAAACGAATGCGATCAGGTGAAAGGTTCACGGATTAAAGTAGCTTTGAGAAGTACATTCCTCATTACTTCAACCGCGTCTAGCGATCTGCCATATTAGATTGCAAAATCATATGTATATTGCCTTTCTATGAAACGCGGTACGATTTATGCACAGAGACAAATTTTTGATATTTAATTATTAACATGTATAAAATATGATCTTCGTATCTTTTCAAAAAATACACAAATTCTGAAATCTCGTTTAATTTATCCATACAGAAAATTAATTACAGAAAATTAACAAAATCTCTAAATCGAATTTCCACACAGGTACAACTGCTGACTGCAGATCAAAGGAAGAAGAAAAAGAAAACTTGAATGAGTTACAAAAGACTTCAACGTTGTATACCTACCTGCACTACTCGGTTTGATAACATAATAACCCTGATTTGCAACCCGGAAGTTGTCGGTACCGCCCTATCTGACGTAATTCGCATATATATATATATATATATATATATATGCATTATTTCCACAGGCAAATAATAGTTTAGACGTTACGGTTATATATATACATGAATATAGGTGTACATACCATATATATATATTAGGGTGATTCAGAAAAAAAAAAAAAAATTATTTTTTCTTCCAAACAGGCTCAAAAGTTTCATTCAGGTCAAAAAGTATGCCTGTTAAAATTTGAGCTCTTAATATTAATATTGAGTTGCTCCGCATCGCACTTTTCGATTTTCCATAAGAATAACATGGGATAGATCATTTTTGCTTCTTCTGATTTTTATAACTAGCAAATGACACATCACACAGAGAATCTACAGACACATTTTTGTAGGGAATTGAACGCTCTACAAAAAAGTTCCGAGTCATTTTCTAATAAGTCCATTCGTTCAAAAGTTATTCAAGGTCAAATTTTAATTTATTTTGATTGATTTTAATTTTAATTTTTTCAATTTTTGGTTTTTTATTTTTTTTTATTTTTCATTTTTCATTTCCCAACAAAAATATGTCTGTAGATTCTTTGCGTGACGTATCATTTGCTAGTTATAAAAATCAGAAGAAGCAAATATAATTTATCCTATGTTATTCTTACGGAAAATCGAAAAGTGCGATGCGGAGCAACTCAATATTAATATTAAGAGCTCAAATTTTAACAGGCATACTTTTTGACCTGAATGAAACTTTTGAGCCTGTTTGGAAGAAAAAATAATTTTTTTTTTTTTTCTGAATCACCCTAATATATATATATATGCATATACGAGACATTAGATCAGCTTTATCTTAATTCGTGGGTTGGATTGTGGCAAATTGAACTAGAGAGGTACATGTGTTAGATAGATACAATAGAGGAGTCGAAACAAGATGCTGAAAATGAAAATTACATATGAACCATAGGTAATTTTTAGTTTTAACAACCCTTAATTTTTGATTACCTTAAATATGGTTACAGGCTGAAGGTTGTCTTACGTTGAAAATTATAATGACATATTGTGATTTTTGTGATAAATACAAAAGTGAGAATTATATCGCATGTTGTCTTTTTATTCGTAAATAGAGAAAATAGAAGAAACAAATTTTACCGCAAAAATGGAATAAATTATATTCAAGTCTTGAAAGTTTTTGAGGATTTCAATATCAGGCTAATTTAATAAGAATTAATCATCTGCGTGGATGTCAACTTCCTAGAGTTTTATTGTTAAGTCTTGAATTGTCGTTTAGAATACAGAATGGTTTGTCTCGTGAATAAAAAAATAAAATATATATATATAGATATAAATTATATCTTTATTCAAACTTTCTCATCGAGTTACTAGAGCATGCTGTCACTAAGCTACAACAATAATCATTCATAGATATCCCGTATACACATAAGAGATAGAATTCTTTATCTCTTTATTTATAGCCTTATTATATTCTTTACCTTAAAACATCGACAAAATAGACATGAAACAACTTTCTCCAATGAACAATCCCGCAAAAAACCGACAAAAAATAATTTTTCAGGAATTCTAAAAAACGAAAGAAAAATGAGTCAGTCGTTACTAAAATATCTTCGAAAATATAGGAAACTACTTTTTTTTATTTTTTATTCTCTTCAAGCACTCCAAAAAAAAAAAAATTATAATAATCTGTTTTACAGTTTCTTAGAGTTTCCATTATACATGTTACCCTCATGTTCCATCTCTTTCTTTCTTTCTTTCTTTCATACCTTTATTGCAGTTTAATATCTCTTTCTCAAACGGATTGTGCTTCCGCGTTTATCGCTAGGTGAAAATTTGGCGCTAAGTTCTCTCGCGAGATAAAATATGCAGCTAATTATACAAGCGGATATACGTGTTCCGTACTTAAGTTTCGAACTATTTATTATACGGCGTTGAATGGTTCGAATTTAAAAAGCAGCTGGCGATCGTCCGTGAAGTAAATTCTTCACATTATTGTTTTTCAAAATATTGTTTTTTTGGCTCTGCATTTGCAGACGGTGGAGTACTTGTTATTTTTGTAATCGAATATATTTTCATTCGTGTAAAACGACAAGTATACAGCAGTATACACGACGTTGGCAAGTTTCGGTCAAAAATAATCTATACATATAGGTGCATAAGTATAATAAAGGAAATATTTATATATCAACATGCGTTGAAACGTTGATAAAATATAATATATATCTTCAATTTTGTATTAAACAACCCAGGATTCCCATAGAGTTATTTTTTCCCTATATTCTCTTCTCTCTCTCTCTGATACTCGAGAATCAAACAACTTTCAGAAATCCATAAAACACCATAATTTACAAGACACACCCTGGTTCTACATACGTAAATGTATATTATTTCTCAGATTTGTTAATTCGAATAAAAAACTGGATTTGACTAGTATCTACCGCTCGAGGGGAACCCGTCAGTTCAGATGATCATGATTACAGTCATTTGTTGTGACGTATATACACACCACAAACTTTTAACGTATGATTCGTTAGGCGATGCTATATTCTTTATATTCGTCTATATTTTACACTCGACAAAATAATTCTTGTAATAATTTTTGTAATTAAGTAAAAATTTCGTAGTATCAGAAGTAATGGAATAATACCTTGGAGAAGATTTGAGATAAAAAAAGAAGAGGTACTGAAGTCTGACCATAAAAAAAAAAAAAAAAAGAAAAAAAAAATATGAAGAAGAAACACGGTTTGTTGATAATTTTATCTGAACTATTGCATAATACTTGCAAGTATCGTGCAGTAAAGCTAGACGTTCTCTTCTGCATTTGTATATTTAATGTGTATTCGGTACTGCGAATGCACAACCTTCGACTAAGGATTTTTTCAAACGAGTTTACCTTGAGCAATTTTCATTGTTCCTCTTTCAATGATTCAAATCTCATATACATGCTTTGTATCTATATACGAATTTGCTTTACGATATTAAATCAATAATTTTTCACGTCTGGTTTTCGGACTAAATTAAAGAATGCAATATAATAAATAAATGACAATGAAAATTATTCAAATTACTTACCTGCTGCGAAGAGCCTGAAAATATCTGATATTACAAACAGAAACTTTGCAGAGTATGAAAGCATCGCATTTTTCTTTCATTTTTGTTCTTTTTCTTGTTTCGAGGAGCAGCGAAATTTGATGAGCCAACCGGAAGTCGGTTATAATCTACTCGTGTACCTCGCGGATTCATTCCTCATCTGTGTGTTTGTGTTTTCTGCATATAGTATAAAATTATCTTTCGATGTATTCATCTGTATGAAATTTTCACCAATCCATGCTAGTGCCCCGCTGCAACAGTAGTAAAATTTTTGCGGAAGTAGCCAACCGCGTATTTCCTGTTACGATAATTTCGCAAATTGGATCTGTCGCCGCCCTACCTCAGTATAAACCGATATATAATATATATATATATATATATATATATATATAACACCCCACGCGTTTATTCCTACACGTAGAATGATTAGACCTAGATAAATATTCTGAGGACAAATTTGTTCCCCGAACTACTACTATACACTCACTAATATGGTATATACAGGGTGGTCCATTTTAATTTACGCAGGCGAATATCTCGAAAACTAACAGTTATACAAGAAAAAGTTTCATACAAAACTTAAAGGGTTTCGAGGGGGAAAGATAATGTTGATATGTGTTGACTTGTGGACTTCGCCAATTCCGAGATTTCGCAAGTAACTTCCGATTTTAGATAGGGAACACATGTTTTGGTTGGGGGCAGCTGATAGCGAGATCAAAGACTCATTCAAATACGGAAGCAAAAAAAAATTAGAAAAAAAAAAAAATTTGCAAAACAAATGGAAAAAAAATTTTCGCGAATTTTTTCTTTCAAAAGATTGTTTACTTGTCCCTAGCCTTCGAACACATTAATTGTTTATCACTCTAGCTTAAAATATTTCTCGCCAATTTTGAAATTGGAAAGTTTGAATGTACCAGATTAGTAAAAAAAATGCGTAGATCAATAACACACAGCTTATTTCGGACTCAGGAGTGATAAAAAATGAATGTGTTTGAAAGCTAGAGACAATAAACGATCTTTTGCAAAAAAAAAAAAATTCGCGAAATTTTTTTTTCCAATTTTTTTTTCAAATTTTTTTTTTTCCAATTTTTTTTGCTTCCGTATTTGAATGAGACTTTGATCTCGCTATCAGCTGCCCCCAACCAAAACATGTGTTCCCTATCTAAAATCCGAAGTTACTTGCGAAATCTCGGAATTGGCGAAGTCCACAAGTCAACACATATCAACATTATCTTTCCCCCTCGAAACCCTTTAAGTTTTGTATGAAACTTTTTCTTTTATAACTGTTAGTTTTCGAGATATTCGCCTGCGTAAATTAAAATGGACCACCCTGTATACCATACGCGTGGTCGCGAATATGCTGCAGCAATCATTATATTTATAAACTGTTGGAAAGCCCCGGAGTTTATCCTGATGGCAGTGCCGTATCACGTCTTAAGCCGATTATCGTATCTAATTTGCATATCGTTGATTGATTTTTAATGACATGAAAATTTTTTGTCAATTTATACGATTTTTATGCAGAAATTCATTCATTCTCCTTTTTTTTTTTTATGAAAATAGAAAAGGAAGAAGTATAACAGTCGAGTTTGTTACGTATGGAGATAAAACCACTAGAATTTTTTATACTCGAAGAACGCCCTGAAAACCTGAATTTCTAATTTGCATGTTGACGTCTCTCACACATCAGAGGAATAAAATAAAAATGTCTAATCGTAACTTCGGAATTCCAGGTGGCAAAAAAAATGTAGTATTTCTTCAAAGATATGTATAATCACGTTCCTCTTCTGTGTTCGACAAAATATTCTAAGCCCTGATATGATCAGCATAATTTAGACTCTATAATTCTCAATTTTAAAGAAATAGAGAGAGAAAAAAAAAATGTAGACAGTATTTATTCAAAATATGGATATGAAGTTAAGGTCCTGCGATAATACATAAGCCGGACACAGAGCCCTGCATCAGGATCCAAGGGTAGTCATCGATTAAACAAACCCCCCCGCGACTATTTCTTGGTCGGGCTGTTATTCGCCGAAGACCGGAGGTGCTCTCTGATCGTTGCAAGGTAACATAGTGGGGAGAGGCACACGCGCTACTAGATTTCATTCTCACGCAGGTGCGTGCGTGTGGCCTTCGACCATAGGGTCAGGTGTCAAATCCCAATCGTCCAAATGGTAGCTACCTGTATATAAATATATATACATATACATGTATATGAAAGATCGCGTCAATGAAATCATTTTAAGCTATTCTTATAAGGGTGTTCCTTAATTTGTTCATATTCAAATTTCAGTGTTTCCCATGGGCCAGATCGTCTCCAAATATATATAAAAAAAACCAAAAAAATATGTAGTCAAAACCCCAGGTTCCTATCTCAATTCTAAGTACTACCCCAAAGTCTTTGAACTTTCCAATTTAAATAACACCAGATTTTTCGTACTTCGGTGTAATTTTTTTTACTTCAGCAATGGGAGAATTAAAATTCGAAAATGACTAAATCAAGAACCACCCCAATATACCTCGATACATCAAATCTCCGCGAATTTAAAGAAATTGAATGGTTTTTCTTATTATTAACATCATATCTAGTGCTAAGGGACTCATAGCTATAACATGTATGTATCATATACGTATGAAGTTTTTTTCTCGTTATTGGTCTCGACTTAGGGGCTATAGCTATAAGGGTAGATATAAAAAAAAAAAAAAAAAAAAAAACAGGAATAGTTCGCGCATGTCCTCGGTTTGTTATATTTCTCTACGCCTTCCAGCTAAGGTGGGTTTGATAAAGGGGATGAAACAGCCAGTAAGGTTTTAAGGGTGGATATCCACTGTCCTGGTCATGCGCGGGGTTTAGTTAAATCGGCCATTTTGAATTCACCCTCTATTATTGCAAGTCAAACGATCGCCGATAAGTAATGCGCGTCGAGTCCCGACCAAGTATATGGGCGATAATGTTGTTTGTTATTATTTATGAGACAGAGATCATGATCGTTTTCCTAGATTGTACGACAACGCTATTCTTCTTCTTCTCTTTATTCATTTTTATCTGATTACACGCTTCAGAGATATTCAGTTCGTTGTATTAATTGGTAATTAAAAAACGATTAAAAGAAAGCAGTCTATATACCTATTGCTTTTTTTTTTTTTTTCTTCTTGATTGTTCAAATTCTATACATAATTTTTCTCGTATGAAATTTTCAATATGAAAAACTAACGCGCGTAAAGAAAGCATTACAAAAGTAAACCAAGGATAGGTAGTGACGATATAGGTATGCATATGAGAGGTAAGACTAATTTCCATGATGATTTCTCCTAAAAACTACCTACTGACGGTTTTCGACTATATAGTCTTATACATGCAAATTGCTACATTTATAAACTGCACACCATGATATTTCATGCAAACGACTATGGTGATATTAGTGTTAACGTCGTTATAAGAAGTTTGCTAAAGGAATGAAAAAATCCTTTTCACACTGTGACTTTGGATCAGGTATCTTTCTATAAGTTTCGCTAATTTCTTTCAAAACTTAAGTATATGTATGTGTTCGCATGTAATCGTTCGTATACGGATGTACAGCTACATCGACTATTTCGTTCTACTTTATTTGCGAACGAATGACACCTTTTATAATAATAATAATAATAATAATAATAACGAAGTACCTAACGATGCCTTTAGGGTTTTATACGTACATAGATTTTTTTTTAGGTAAATTGATACGACAATGATTGAAAAGAATTTTGGAATTTTTTTTTTTTGCCGTTAATTATCGCCTGTATGGATCATATATCGACTAGAGTAAACAAAATATGACGTAAATTTGTCTTAGATGGTTCGAGACTGCCAAATAAAGTACAAACGCTGAATGAATAGCGATAACCGCGGATTTGTAATATGCTGCAGCTTTCTGCTTTATGCGCAACCACCGCATTAGTTATAGCATATATATATGTATATAAGTGTTTACTTTGACACTTGTGATTAGTGCAAATTTTGTATATTTATATTTAAGAAACTTGTAACTTCATTATTTTCATAAATAATTATTTTTCTTACTCTCCGCACTTACCTCTACTATATAGCCATACTATTCAAGGGCTCTAGCAGTTTCACAATCAGTATGTAATATAATATAATATAATATAAATATATATATAGAACCACGTGCTCAACATAACTTCGACATATTTTGTCAGAAAAAAAACTTCGTATACAATTTTCAAACGTGTTACTTATCATTATAGTTTTTTTTTTATTGAAATTATAAACTCATTACTTTGAGCGAGTAACAATATCTATACGCTCACTCACAGCACGTATATGAATCGTTTATACTTGATACATATCATGTCGAGGAGGAGTTAGAAAGTTCTAGAGTGCGTTTTAATTCGCTATAATACTTTCCTATAATTTGATCATTTAAGAATATCGCAATACGAATCTTTTCACATTCATACTATGTCTGTATCGTATATAATATACGTAATATAACGTACAGTTATAAAGTTTGCTAAAAATTATCACGGGTTAATGAGTCAGGTGCGTGCGCACACGCGCTTTATCGCACATTTAACCATTAAGCATATAATATCCCGCAATCAAAGACCGCCCTCCACGTTATCTTAACATAAACATTACATTGCCCCGACGATTAGCAAAGGTATACAACGGAAATGTGTGCTAAAGATTATCCAATTTTGGCGTAACTGGATAATGTACCTACAGTCGTTAAATTATAATTCAACCCATGGATATTGTAATTTTCCTTGAAAACTTTTGCCTCGAGTTATTTTCTTGTTTTTGTTCCCTCTTCTTTTCTTTTTTCATATCAAGTTTATTCAAGTTTTATTCGACAACGTAGATTTTATACTGGAACTTGAATAATTTATCACAACGTAGCCACGTTTTAATAAATTATAGATAAATTGGCCACGCAACATGATGAAAAAGAAATTGTACTTTTTAATCGAGTGTATATAATTGTACGAAGATACAAATGTATATACGTAATTAATTAATGTATAGATTTTGTAAAGAAGTGTAGATTTAGACGACGAAGAGGTATATATACCTACTATTGCCGAGAATGAGTTTATAACGACGTGAAAGAACAGTTGGATCTGAATAAGGTCAATGCACGCACATATTACCTTCTTTGGCACCCACACCGTAAACGGGTAACGTCAACGTTACAGTGTTTGAAAATAATACAAGAATGAAAAAAAAAAGAAAAGAAAAATAATGATGGATAATGAATATTGATGAAAAATAATATTAGAATTGATAAGATTTTCGGGTATTGTTTATAACTCGAATATCAATCTATCATGAAAACAGGCGGTGCGAGAACTTACCAAGAATCGCCTGGAGGGTCTGCTCGTCCCCGATGACGTCCATACCTCCTGCGATCGGGCCCCAGCGCGCGTCCGATGTTCACCAGGCCCCATTTTGCCTAGTCGCAACGTCCCACATCTTTGTCAAGTCCCCGGGTTTCGTAAAACTTGTCACTTTTCACTATAGTTCTATATTTGTAACTATAAACACTTGGTAAACCATGATAATAGGTATAAAACGCAATGTTGCAGCGGCCGACTTATCCCAACACGGGCCAAAACTAAAGCCTCTGCAACACACTTGTCCGTCACACCGAGTCACGTGACCTCAGAAGTTTATTTGGATGGTCATATGCGTGTGAAATTTACGTACGAGTGTAAATTCTTCTACACACTAGCTCACTCGCGGAAGTTCGTGTGTTGAATAAAAAATTAGTTGGTATAGCAGCCGGTTAGATGTCATTAGCATGTATGTAGGAAACTATTTCATCGGTTGGCCACTCGCTCTTCAGTAGTCGTAGCGTTCATACCACAGGCGAAATATTTGCACGCAAGGTGGGGTAGAAAAAAAATTACACCCGATACTCTCGTGTGTCTCACGTGATTTACGATGAACGGCGATATGTCAGGAGATATATTACCGATCAAGTCCCTGTCGATAAGGATTAATAGATAACTGTTTAAATAATAATAATAATCATTTTTTAATATTGTATACGTAATAAAATTGGGATTTTATAAACAGGCCTAAAATGTTGGCTTTTGGGAAGTAACGGGTACTGTTTTGTGTCATTCATTTATTTAAAAATCAACCTAGAAGTCACTAATAGCATATCTGCCGAGCAGATAACGTACCGATTGGGTGACACGGCTAATACGCAACGTACCGAACTTACCTACAGAGTGTCTTGATTTTCGATACCTTAGGTTTTTGAAATTTGAACGAGTCGAATATGATAGTAGAAATTCAAAAGATCACAATATAAACTTGTCTGATGTATCATTCCCCTTATTATTGAAATTTAAAAATGTAAAATATGGAGAAAACTACTGATAATCGATTGATCCCAGTAAACGAATACGAATTAGTCAACGCAATATTTTAGAGATCGCCGATTGAAGCAAATTTCAAATAATCTGTTTTCTGTCGATTGACTAAATTCTATTGAACTCTTTTTCGTATTACTTCAATCTGCATTCTTCGAAAACTGAATTGACTAATTCGTTTTAGTCTACTCAGCAATATCTGTAGGAAGGAATAACTGTCTACATTTTTCATTACTTATGTTGCAATGATTAAATATATATTTGTTTTGTAGAAATTCCTTGTATGTTTCTTTTATATCCTCAAGTTATTGAATAAAACTTAATAAACCCTCAAATACTGGCCTTACCAATTCTCACCTGCATCCCAAAATGCTATAACTGATTTCATTGCAGAATTTATAAACTGCATGAACAAGAACGCAATAATAAATGAGTGATATTCATCTGGAATATTATTGATTTTATATTATAATTGATTTCCCCAATATCAAACAACAGTGTAGATTATAGATATACAATGCTTATTAAATTCATCAATGCAGTCTCTATGGAAACACCAGTCCAAACATAAGAAGCTTACCATCAGCCAGTCAGGGGGAGTTTGTACCTTGTTCAGTTTCATATTGTTAATAATTGTTGAACAAAGATATCTGCGTTAGGGGTTTAGCTTTCATAAATACATTCACTCGCAATTATTCATCAAACACCATGCCTCTCATCGAGCAATTATACTGCACCCAGCAGATAAACGTTCCGCCAACATTACCAACTATTTTAAAACAATTCTGCAAAGCTGCGATACGCACCCAGCCTTATGACCTTCTAAAATGGTCTAGCACATACTTCAGAGCCTTAGCCGAAGGTGAAGAGCTTCCGATTAAGCTAAGACTGGAATATCCACCGCCTAGTACCGAGTCTGGACTAACTTTAGGATTCTTGAAAGTTCTGCTTCGTCAATTCGGAGGTATCCAACAGTTCTACTCCCTGTGTGGTAAAACTTTTCATTTCCTTATTCATTGCAATTCGCTACAGATTACAACAAAAATTTGTCTCTGGATACGGTGACACGGCGTTGGGACGGCCTATGCTTAGACCACAAGGATTTAGAATTGATAATTTCAATTGGAGAATTCCGCCACAAGTGTCAAGTCAAAAAATTTCTTAGTATTGGGGTCAGCCTCCTAAGCAACAGTCTTCATGAGACTATGATCATGGTTTGTGAACTGTTTACACACGAGCCTGAAGGAGGCTCGGCAATGATACCTCTGAAATTATTCATGGAGATTTACGGGTAAAGGAGAAATAACTGCAGTATAAGTTACAGTTTATATACTCGCAGATATTTTTTGGGAATTTAAATGCCTAAAGAGTTATAGGAGTCACATATCATTCCAGATATCTTGCTGGCCTACAGTGTGATGGTACTAGCGATGAATCGATGGACATTTATGTATCAGATGTAAATAAACAGGGTAAGTTGAGTAACAGTAAGACTATTCCATTTCATCCAACAAGACATTTAGTGATGAGTAACATTCGTGTATATAGACATTGATAGCAATTCGATAGAAATTGTTCGAAAGGATGAAAGAGAAGGTTCGAGTAAAAGTGAGACAGATGTTTCCGAAAAGGTTGAAACTACAGGGTCAGATTTAAAAAGGAAAAAGATAAAGTACGAAACTACAAAGCAACAAAAGCATCCAACTGTCCCAGGTCAGTTGTAATTCGGTCTTAGAATGTTACTCAAAATTGGTAAATGATTCATTATATCATTGTACCTTGAATAGATTATCTTGTAAAGGTGCTAACGGGTGACTTTCTCGTACTCTTCCTAGGTATCGGACCTCGTTTGACGCCAGAGCATATGCCAAGTGTTGCAATATGGATGAGCGAATGTGCAAGACTTCAGGAAGGCATGGTAGGCCCACGAAATCTTCGCCATTTCCAATGTCCTTCTCTGGATGAACCTGAAATACAACCAGTCAAAAAAATGAGTTCATAGAAGACTTAGACATTATAAATCAGTGAAAATATTCGTTTGTTCGTTATTTACAATATCGGGGCCACAGATTTTCTCACTTTATTTAATTATGATGTTGTAAGTTGACGAGATATGCTTTCCAGTTTTGTTTCTTCAGCATTGACGAGAATTGGCAATAAATTCATTGCATATCTAGATATGTTGGAAAATTGCTAAAGAATATAAAAAGATATGAGCATTGCATGATTATTTTTTATTAACAGAACAATTTGTTGATTGAAAAAAGATTGAATCAACTACACAATGTGTCATTTATAATATTATCTATATTAAAAATGTTTCAAAAAAATGTTAAGTTATAGTATTGAGCTTGATCTTTTCTGCACATGTATTGAATGAGCAATTTCTTTAGTATTAACTTAAGAGTTGAAAAGTTTAATTTGATCTTAAATATAGTACATAACATTATTCAATGTTTATTTTCACAGCAATTGTCACTGGGATGGCATTAAACCAGTTTAAATTACTACAAGAGTAAATTTTACTTAAGAGTAATTCTACATTTTTTTTACTCGTCAATGTAATTTACTTATTAAATATAATATAGGTTTAAAAACAGCTATTCCTTTCCATAAACAATTATGAGAAGTTTTGATTTTCGAAAAATCCTTGATTGAATGTAGTTTCTATTATTTTAATCAATTATTGTATACTAATGAAGGCACCAACAAAACTAATAAAACAACGATTTTGCTTGGATTAGAGTAAATAAATGAGTACTATTTTTGAATGTTTGTATCCTCCGGTGGTAGAATAAACCAAATTCATGGATTGAATTCAAATCATTCGTGAAAGAAAAGTTGATTAAAAGCGTATACAAAATATACTGAGAAGTTGTAAGATCGGAGATTTACGCCATTATGTTCTAAATCTTACTCCATTTGCACTCGATGCAGTGCTAACAAATTTAAATTTACTTATTATCGTTCACTTATTATTAGTGTGGCTTATGAATTATTACACACCTGTAACAGTTAACATTATGATATACGTAATAATTTTTAGACCCTAAAAAACTTCTTATAAACTTACTGCACTATGTGCTTGTACATAAATGATCAATGAGTGAAAGCTATCTGACTAGTAAATATAAAAATTGCACACAACTCTACTAATATATGTAAATTAATCAATTTTTTTTAGACGCTTCACGTGTTTTCTCTATAATTCGTTTCAAGAAAACTCTGCTATTCAATCACGGATCACATTTGAAACGTCGATACTTAAAATTAATAAACTGATATGATAAATTGAACGGGAATAAAATACAGCCATTGGCAAGAAATCTAAAAATAATAGGAAACGTTCAGAAAATTGAAAAAATTGAAGTTTCTAAATAACTGCAGTCGTTAACACGTATCATTTATACAAGAAGTATTGCTGTAGTTCTAAAGCGTAACAATCTTCTTGCTTGATGATAAAACAAATTGTACATTGTTATTAGTAACAATAAAGTTAAGAGGCACAGTAGAAGATTCCTAGCTTTAGTTCGGCTTGCTCTCCATTCCATTAGTTCTTGACGATGAGAGAAACGATTACGATATTGAGCAGGTAATTCAAAACTACTTTTTAAAGGATACAAAGACCGATAAAAATCACCAAGTAAAGCTCGAACCACTTCGTTCTCGGTATGACGTGATGGATCCATGTTATCATTCAGGCATACGAACTTCCTGGAAAGTCCAAACAATTCAATAATAGTAAATTTCATCATTACAAAAACGAATATCATCACTTTTGAAACAAGATCTGTTTGATCCTTCATTATGATATATTGACAATACTTCAAAACATACTTTGGGTCTTTTCGAAGTTCGTCGAGGAGTTGAACAGTCAGTGAAACATTACTGGTCAGCATTTTAAAGACCTCGCTCCTATCACCTTTGAAATGCTCGTGTTTGTAGCGCTTTCTTTTACCAAATTTTTTGATAAGTTGTTTAGCGACTGAGTCGCACTTGGTGATCAACTTCTTTGTAACAACTGGCTAAAATAGGTAATCCATGTTACACAGGAGTCGTATTTTAATTTATGAAATTCTATGTTCATGTAAAGTTAACAGTTTGTATTAAATGATTACTCACCAGAGTCGAGTCTAAATATCTTTCTCCTGGTGGTGGTTGCGGAGAATTACTAAGATCCACGTACTTGGAACAGTTCAAAAGTTCATTTTCAAACTCCATAACTAAGCTGTAATCTAATGGCAATGGATATATCCGTGAAAGTAACGTTCTGATCTCTCTGTCGGACCAAGTGCTGAAATTTGAAGAAAAGACAGTGTTCTTATGTCACTTAAACTTGCCTCAAGCTTCAAGAATTAGTGTAAAAACTATTAGAAATTTGAAAAGGTTTCAATATCATTTTAATTCAATACAATATCAATGCTGAAATCTTCCAACACAGTTCAGATAGAAAATTGAATTTGTACCCTGATTTGTCTGTGTCAAATATATCAAATATCAACTCGACAGAGACGTTAATCTTCTCGCTCATGAGGAAGTAAAAGTATGAAAATGCAAATTGCATATCTTCGTGACCTCTCACTTTGTGATTAGATGTTTTTTTGAATTCCGTATGGAATTTTTTTTGCATATCTTCAATGATGGACTTATCCAGTAGATGAGGCATGTGCGCCGGTACCCTCCGCCTTTCAAAACCATATGCTAAATTATATATTTTATTAACATATAATAGAGACTCTGCATATGTATCCAATTTTCTTGATCTATGTTTCCATTGCGTTGGTTGAACGTCGCTATCCTCGTATTCAGCTTCTGGCTCCAAATTTTTTTGCTTATAAAACTTATTGGAATTATTACCGTGAACCAAGTTTATTATGTCGTCATTCAGATACCGTTGCAATTGATTCCGTCGTTCAAAGTGATTCAAATTTTCACTCAAGCCTATATTTAGTTGACTAGAGTTCAAAGGCTTGAATGTATCATTGGATTTTTTCATATTTGCTGCCAAAAGTCTACGTAAATTAGATTTCAAAATACCATGTGTATATTTTGATGACTCAAAATCACTCTCTAACGAAATATTCCGCAATTCTGAACGAGTATAGAGTTTATTGTAGTTATCAAAATTTACAAGGAAGTTATCTCCTCTACCTAGATCTCTGAAATTAGATTTTGAACTAACAGTTTTTGAACTTAAATTAGCATTTCCAGCTAAATTTTGATCTCCTATTCGTGAATTAAGAACAGAATGTGAAATGGGAAATGACAAACTATTTTTGTACTTCTTAGAAGAGTCAATACTTTCTAAATTATTTTTTGGTTTATGCAGTCTTTGAGTAATCACATTTTCTCCGTCATTCTGACCTTCATTATCCTTGGATAAATCATCAATCGTAGTCTGAATAACTTCAGTTTCGCTGTTTTCTCTATTGTAATCATATCCTTTCAAAGATCGAGAAATTGTTGAATTGGCCAGCATTTTTTCTGGCTCATTATTTCTCCGCTTTAAAATATCCAAAATTCTAGCCGCGTCTCTATTTCTCATTTGATTTTGGAGCATGAATTTATATGGGTAATCGCTACCTTCGTCTACCTGTTCACTCTCAGTTGGTATTGGCGTTGGCTCGCAATCTCCACCTGTTGCAAATATTGTTCATTCACTTATGGATAAGCAATAAAAATTATTTAATAGTACATCAAGCTGTTAGATCAAACATCTTCATTACTAAACCAATTCAGAATTGAACAAACCATCAAATTCACACATCGTTGTATTACATGCCGGATCACAAGCTCCATCCCCTACCCAAGCCCATGGGCAGACCTCTGAACAATCTGGAACCCACCAAGCAAGATAGACCTTCTGTCCACCAGCTTTGGTGACAAAATCTTCTGGCCAAACTTCAGCTCCGAGTAAAACGTCGTCATTAAGATATAAGAATTTATCGGAAAGGCCAGGAATTCTATGAGTGAAAACAAGGCTTATAAATTCTTTAAGTCTTCAAGTGAAGATGGGAAAGGTAATTTTCTTTGCTTTTAATATGGCAACCTGTGAATATGGCTTTCTATTGCTGGACTAGAGAAGGTAGGTAGATCGTTATCATTGAGAAAGATATCTTGATGAGTGATTAGGGTGAGTCTTGGATTGTCCATGTCCAACCAGCTTGGAATTTGGCCATTTGTAACGATGTAAACATGTCTGACCCATGGGGCATACAGCTCCAATGATCTTAGTGAATATCGAAGTTCATCTTTATCGTCAAATCTTGAAGCAGCAACGTTAACATCCGTAACAGGTACGTACTTTTGAAGATCTTCAAGAAACTTTGGATCTGAACCGTTCACCCAAGTGTATACCACGTCTATAGGCACATGCTGACATAGCTTCTTTTGAAAAGATGTACCGAGTATATTGTCATTAAAAGAGTGAAAAACCGCCTCATATTTTTCTTTGCTCCAAACCAACCAAACCTAAATTGTTAATAGTTGGTGTTAGAAATTGAAGGGTTTTTGGATGTTGAAAATCCATTTCCATTATTTCTCTGACTTTTTTGATACGTGAATAATTTCGGAGGTAAAGTGACTGAGAAATTATCAAAATAAAAGACGCATCTTATTGGAGTATAATATAGATTGATGTCTCACTGTTTATACAAGCTTGACAAATAATGTGAACTCATGAATTATTTTCTTTCATGAGATGACGACGATGCCACGAATGCAATGTATCGACACATGGCAATGAAAATGAGAAGATATTGTATGTATTTTATGAATAGTTAAAAATAGACAGCGTTTTAAGTATGTACATAGAGAGATAATGACTTAATAAATTAAGGACGTGTTCTTTATCAGAGATATTTAATAATGTTTCGTTATCTCGTATACTTATATATTATTTGTTAGTTGTTTAAATTGAATGTATAACGATGTAATAAATGTAAATATTAAGTAAAAATTTCTAACCTCTCCAAAGTGTATAATACCGATGAAAATACAGGTGAATGCTACTAGTATGACGAGCAGTGAATATTTATTGGACAGGAGGTCATAACACCGTCTTTGCACTAACTTCCATGTGCTCATTATATCGATGGCACCTTTGTTCCTGTTAGCATCGCTATTTAAAAATATACACAAACAACCGTTCGATTATCACACACGGCCATGTTTAATTGAGATAAATTGGTCGTGTTAGGTTAGGTTAAGATAAATTCTCATTCCGACAAATTTTGAAGCTCGATTCATAGTATAGAGCACAGAGGGCAGCAGAAGCGTGTAGATCGGATGAGACGCTGTCATTTACCTGTGACGTCATTCACTCGAATCGCCAAATACCCGAATTGTAGAGTCTAGACGTATACTACGAGGCGTTCATTGAAGAAGGGTGTAAGCACTGACCTCGGGTAGAGACACCTGTCGTGGGGTCAGTGGCCTTCGTGGTGTCAAAGAGTTCGCATGGGGGGTTGCGTTAACGAGATATTATTTTGAGAGGCATTTTCATAGGAATACTATTATAGAATAAAGAAGTTGTTGTAAAATATACAATACAGTACCTACTCATTGGCTAAAAAAATATTATTCTCCTATAATTTTTTCTTGATTTTATAAAAATCATGAAAACACTCGTTCTTCTTTTGTGAAATTAATTATAATAACTATAGGATCTTATTGTAATACGGATGTAGTTTATTTTATGATATCTCCTATGCCAGGAAGCAAATAAAGATACCAATTTATATTTGATATTTATGTTTCAGAATCAATTACAATTGACGAATTCTACATAACTTCGACGATGAATACGATTGTATCAATGCTGCAGTAATAAATTCTTAAATACCGGATGATTCCTCGAGATGTAAGCGAGGAATCATCCGGTATTAGGTCTAGAAATTTAGGAGATAGGGCGATATATTCCTGCTCACATGTAATCGACGGAATGATTATGCACCGTGCTTTCAAGCTGTAAATTAGTTATTATCTATTGTTATATTAGTCATTAGATTTTGCCCAGTCACAGATAATAGTTGAATAGGAATCGTACACATGGGTATAGAAAATGAGATATCAAAGGCCGCAAATTGTTGAATTATAGTTAGCAAAATATGGTATTGGACGTATCCGCCGCTACTTTAAATGTCCTTAAAGTTTTTATGGTATACAATTAATGATACTATCAAGGCGACGATCATTTATTTTCCAACGAATTTGGTCCGTGGGAAATTCGAAGAGCAACTGGGCACTCTTTACATACGATTACCCATCGCACTGCAGAATCCCTACTCAACAGTAGTAGATTTCTGCTGACTCTACTCCTGTCGAATATAAAGAGAATGGCACTGGGGTTCACCGCAGTCTCTTTCTGGCTCTGTAATAGAGTTAGTCTCAACATACGAACTAAGATTGTATATATTCATGAATATTTGAATTCGAATTAATCCCACCACGACTGCCACTTCACGAGATATCCAATTAATTAAAAAAAAAAAACGGTGAGAATAATTTAAGCATTTTATTTACACATTATTGTGTGAGTGCGGGTTTCGTGTGTTAATTAATATACTGGAAGTCCAGCGAGTGGAAATCCTCACCAAATCGTGTTAATATAAAACAGGATTCGAATAGATTAATATATGAATTTATTGAACTTGCCTCAGGATAAATTCCATCTATTTCTAGTTTACAAGGTCTTTTCAATTTCTGTAAATCATAAGACACTTTGTGCTCATACTATCATTTGCACATCAGATCTGAGCAGGTGTAATCTAAGCGTCCAGTATAATTATTTTTCTTCTCTTGATAATGTGTCATGAAATCTTCAGTAATTATACTTTTTACAACTCTATTTATAAAGAGTTTCAGCCTTTTACTCTATAATCAGATAAAACGAAGAAAAATAAGAAAAAAGGATAAAATTGCAGTCAATCGGTATAGGTCAATTCATTGCGATCTCAGAACAAATCTTGATTCTATTAAACGTAGGATATAGAATCACGATACGCATTGTGCGTATCATTTGATTCTCTGGTTTATAAACTGGTATATAGTTAGGTTTGTAAATTTATTTTTATTTGTTTGTCAAAGTCCTGTGTGTTATAACTGTCTGTTATACTTCACACCTAAATTGAATAGGGTGAAATTAGATGACACTAAATAAAAAACAGGTAGATATACATTAGCACGAGGGCCGGAAATCATTCAGAGAAACACTGGCGCGAAACGGTACATCCGGCTACCGGGGTCGTTGTCAAAAACCGACCATGAACTAGAGGAGTACTCGAGGTTTTCCAGGAATCCCAGAGCTATACTGTCTGATAGGAAAATCACACTAATACATAAGCTTGCTAAGTCAGCAAGCATGGTCACAACACATAGAAAGAATGTTCATTTAATTGTTTGGTAAGCAGCACGTGCTGCGTCCGTATGCGATCATTTATTCGTAGTCATTTAAAAAATACTGAACGAACCACGTTAAGTACATGTCTTGTTTTTACTCTGATTTATTTTCCGATCATCATTCTTCAAATTTTCAATTTCATTTTCATTTTCATTTCACTTTCAGTTATGTTATACGACATTCGTTAATTTTCTTGCCCAAGGTCGGGGATTTCCCGACCACCCATAAGTAAAACAAATTTCAGTATATTTTTAATTGATTATTTTTTCATTCATTTAACAATTAGCTATTGCGTCTGATACGTTCGATGCGTTAACGATGTAATGCTGTAAGAGATCGTAATTAAATAATACTTTCTTTTCTCACGGCCTGTTTAACAAAATATTCTGAGAATATGAACTTTGCTGCCAATGTCAGGCCTCATTAAATACGTGTATCGAATGACATTTATTTGAATGGCATATATAAATAACTATCCTATATCCAAATGCGGTTTGATTGCTGGGCCATGACATAGACCAGTTTTATTCAGAATGTATATAGCCTTCGAATCAATTATCCTGTCATTTATCATAGACGTGATCATTGTGACGACTTTTCGCGACGATATGATTTATAAATCTATGCAATCGAGTGAATATGAGACAGACGTGATTAATACATTCATCTCAAAAGAAGGGAATTTTTTATTTGCGTACTTCCATATCGCTATTGTGATGTCTACCAGTTATTTATATTTGTAAATCGGAGTTATCTGATTTAACGTGAATCGCGATTTGCTCGTGATCTCTGATGCTGGTTAAAATCGACTTATGGAAGTCTTAGATTACAAATTCATTACGTAATTGTATAAAGATTACGAAATTATCTGCTCTTTTGAATTATTCATGTATTATTTGTCCAGCGAACGCTTCCAGGATGCAATTTATAATACGCGTTTACCTGCGATCGTTGCTATACAATGATAGCTATGAATGCAAAATCTTCACCAAAAAAAAAATATATATAAACATTATACGTAAATATAGATATACACAAAATTACGTCCATCATTCTAGAACCAAAAGTTACAAAAAAAAAAAAAACAGCAATACACGTGGTGGTCATCATTTATTTATATCCTTAAACGAACGGAAATAATCCACGAATAATCTACGACAGATTTTTCATTGAGTATTATTAGGATATCAAATCGATGGGTACATTTCTTACTACTAATGATTATATACGTTGAACACGCGCCAATTAACAAAGCTTTATATTTAAAAGTGTGTAATTGTATAACATGTATATTAATATAGTGATTTTATAAAATAATATACCTTTCATCATTATAAGCGATTAATTTTCCCTTCAATTCAATGCAGACAATTTCTAATTTGTCGTTTTAGGCAATTAAAGGATTTTGTACCTTTCAATAAGTACAAAACGTTATACCAGTAGCTTTGTATCACTGAGATGATTCGATTGTATTCTGAAATTGTTTGTCATTACCCAGATATTCTTGTCGTCATTATTGACGTATACATGTGATGTTTTTCTATACCAACTGCTATAGCAATTACCATAAAAAATTCTATGCAAAGAATGATTATCATGGTACCATCAGGAGTACATCATCACAATTTTCATTCAACTATCGTTTGATAATTAATATTTAATTGTAGGATATGTATAATCGTTGTTTGTTGGCCAAAAGCAAACACTTGAGAAACATATAATATCTCTCGATACGTCATTTTTCAATAATCATTATACCGTCGACCGCAATGTCGAAATTTTAATAGGCTGCATGTAACCTACGTCCTTGTAATAACATATCAAAACGTTCTACGAACAAATTAGGGAATCTTGTAATCATGAGTGATCAGGGACAGGCGTTGCTGAACATCCCCGTTAATATACTTATACTACATATACAACTTTATGCTTTTTTCCGATACTATGTTGATCGTATAAAAAATTGTCCATCGTGAGTACAAACCGTGTTCAAACTTCGGAGATTGTATACACAATAATATAGTATGACGTAAGCTGCGGTGAATCAATCTAATTCACATATTTGTATATATGTATGTTGGTCTTATGCAGGCCGAGGACAACGAGATGCAGTGGACTTGCTTTGGAGTACTTGCAGCATTACTGCTACAGACAGTTTCTTCACAAGGTAAAAAAAATACTTTCGTTCATTTTCATACCGGTGATCACGGCTATCATGACATTAAAATAAAAAAAAATAAAAAATTATCATTGCTTTTTGCTGAAGAGACATAATGTATGTATGAAAATAGCGAGTTTTAAGTACGTTGTACTTAACCGATTCACTATACAGTAGTTCCTGCGTTCACATACCTGTGTTTTATAGTCAATTAAGTATCAGTTCATGGTAACCGAATAAAAAACAGCAATAAAACAACTAAATACACGAGTCTATTTTATCGGGAGGAAGAGAATAGCCGGAAGGAATATAAAAGCGCTGAACACTGTGAAGCACTTTTCTGTATGAATAATCTGATAGAGATAACTAAAAAAAAAAAGGCACATAGTCTACATCATCTACAATATCAACGTTATACCTTGAAGCGAAATAACGGTTGCAATTACTCCGGGAATCGGCATCAGCCTTGGGTGAGGTTGAATACTGAACTCTGAAGCTCTCAAAGGACAGCGTAAGTGAGAGGTGGTTATCCCGGAGGTCGTGGTCATCGGAACGTACTTTATTATACCTATACAGTGTTACCTGGTATACCTGCCCTATAATACGGTGTTGGGATGTTGAAAGACATCGTCTACCATACGTAACAGGGAATTTCCATTCAATTTCCATTTGTTGGTATATAATTCACCTGGGAGTTGATTCTGTAACTCTGGTGCTATCATAACTGCAGAATAGCTGCACAAAACATGAAATAGAAGCAGCTCATTGGAAGCCGCCTATTGTTTTTCATGATTTCAGTGCTATTTTGCAGTTATTTCCGCAGCTATGAAGTTACAGAAAGCCCCCTGATCTTGCATCAAGATCATTGTAGAATATATTGATAATGGAGTGATGATTCGCTTTGTTCAAAAAAACAAAAAAACTTAAATGTTAATTAAAAACAATGTTCGATTTATATAACCGCATGTATCGCTGGTGATTCAGAAGATATGTCACACACGCGTTGTAGTACACATATCAATATGTATTAGAAATTACATCATAATGAGAATGAATCAGAGTGAAGAAATCTGAGCGTATGTATGAACGCTATCGGATTATATGGTATATGTATAGCACACGTGCGACATGTCACGATTATTCTATTCTAATGTATGTTACACGCAATAACATGTTCTTCCGTATTTTTTTTTATTTTTATTTTTATTTTTTTCATTTATTCATACCCAGTTTTGCTTCGCGCCTCGTTTAACACGCGCGGATCCTCATTCGCAATAATAACAACTGATCGATAGTCAATACCCAATGATTGACGTTGAATGGTATTATGAGAATAGAATACAAATTGTGTCATGGACGGCAACGATCGATTGATCTTTTTCAATTCTCGATTCATTGATTTCTATGAAAATTAGAATTTTTTTTTCACAGAATTATTATGGTCATGGATTCAATTGATAGATTTTTGCAAAAATATCCCATGTATCACAATCGTACTTCGCGAATATGAATGGTATACATAAATTCCAAACATCATTCCATACCTATAACTTATCTCATTATTGTAGAGATTCACGCAGATTTTTGTTTCTTATGAAATCATCAGACTACCAAGTCGCACTTGGTTGTTAATACCTTAACTGTATACGCATATTGTTATTTTATTTTTATTATTTAGTATATCTGTCCAGACTCTTCGCAAAGAGACACGATGAAAGACTCGCAAATTGATATTCATATGGTGATTGGCCACCCAGCAACCGTGGTTTACATAGCTATATGTATACTTTGAGAATGTATAAAAATTAGTAACTATACTTGCACTTATTTATAAATTTTTCATAATTCAGATGGAGTTTACATTTGCAATGAATCGGCATCAAAAAATAAAATAACATATCACCATAAACGCGTGATATAAAACGAAAATAAAATTATCAATTATTTCCATAGTAATAAATTAATTTATCACATTAACCCGTCTTATACATAATTGAATTAGTACCTACGTTAGATATACATTATACATACATTAGTAACGTTATTGCAAAAACTGCACGCTACTGCACGAAAACATATATTCCAAAGCGGATAGCTATTTGTAATTCCGTAATTAATGTCATTTTTAAATAATTGTCCGACTTCTGAAGTCGTATAGTATTAAACCTATTCAACTTCTATATCTATAATACATAAACAGATTTACAATTGTGATGAATTTATCGACTATATGGATATAATTGACGGAACTATAAAACCAGGGATGAGATAAGAATCTATATATCTATATAGTAACACGGAACATGAAAAAAAAAATAAACAGTTTTAAACCGCAATAGATTATGATTTACTGCTAGGCCAAGAAGGATATTTGCGATGAGTAAATATACTTTTAATATTAACTCAAACGATTCATGAGTCGTAAATTTAAGATAGAATATTCCTTGAAAATGTTCGAATGATAATCTAATCTCGAAATATCCACATTTCGTTTACAATATCTTGAGTCAAATCTATAATCAAGTAGAAAGTTGAGTTGACTTGAATTACTAATATAGCTAATATAAGGGTCAAGGGACCGGAGAGTATAATCTCATACGTTTTATTAGTTAATATTTACGTGGTGTAACGCGCATTGCAATAATCTAATGGTAATTCACCATAAATTCGGAGAAATATTAGAAGGTTGTATATTACGTATATAGTTCTTCTATAAATATACAATTTTTCACATCTCATTCGGATCGTCGAAGCGGATGTACGCAATGCTTTACGTTTTTTACTCCATAGTTAAAGCGTATAAGTATTAGCTTTGCGATAATCTATTAAACGGTTTAATGCTATTGAAACTCGCTAATTATACCAGACCTCGGCTTATTCGAATAAAATTTATTTTACAAAATCAATCACTCATATCGTGAACAGAGAACGTCAGTTCAATATATCAATATTTGCAATTACGTTTCCACGAAGCATTCCTAACTAGAGATTTGTAGATCTGCATTTCACGTTTTTATTGACAGAAGTGATATTACACATTCTGAGTACCTAGAGTTAATACGAACTATTAGCGTCCTCCAGAAGGCCGTCTTTCATGCAATTCTTTAACTGTGCAATACACAGGGTCTTTTCTCAAGAACTGTGACGAATTACGTAACACATATCATTTACCTGTATTGCATGATAGACATAATTCGCGAGGTGAAAATCGATGTTTATTACAAATCAATTTTCATCTGCAAATTATTGATACATTGCAATGATCGTTGCAAATTATTGATACATTACAATAATCGCTGTAATTTCAAATAAAAAACGTATTAAAACTGGTATGACTACTGAGCAAATGACGCTCGAAAGTTTTCCATCATTTCATCCATATATTGTAATCGTATCGTTTAATTCATGGAATATATTTTCGAAATCAAAACTATGAATGAAAAATGATTGAAAACTGCACTGTTACGATTTACAGACTTCAATTCAATAAGTTGTACAACACCATTGGGGGAAGATGGAACGTGCATTCCGATTAGACAATGTCAATCCCTGCTGAATATTCTCCTTTCGCAAGGAAATACTGCTGGAAATTTCTTACGCAGCTCTGTTTGTGGCTATGAAGGATTCGATCCTAGAGTCTGTTGTCCAAATAATTCTGAAACAATCCCTACAGAACCACCTCAGCCAGAAACCCCAAGACAAACATCTTATGGACCATTGTACCCGGAAGAATGTGGCTTCAGCAATACCTCACACACCAGAATTGTTGGTGGAATTCCAGCGAAATTAGGTATGTTTGATGTCATGCAATCATTCATTTCTATTTTTTTTTTTCTCTTATCATTCTAATTGCATCCAGTGATGCGTATTTGACGAACTACGACTTACGTGTTCTAGGTGCTTGGCCATGGATCGTGGCTCTCGGTTATAAAGCAACAAAAGTTGGAAGTCCCCCAAAATGGTTATGCGGTGGTACTTTGGTATCATCGCGGCACGTTGTCACAGCTGGTCATTGTGTTCATAATCGTAAAGATTTGTATCTAACACGTCTTGGTGAATTAGACTTGGTCAGTGATAATGACGGTGCAAATCCAATAGACATACTTATAGAAAAAATCACTATTCATCCCGCTTATGACTCGACTCGTTACACAAACGATATAGCTGTTATAAAAATCGAAAGAGATGCACCATTCTCACGTAAGTAGTATAGAAAATATGAAACTAGTGCATTACATCAGAAGTAAATATGCTACGTAATCATAGTTAGCAACAAAAATATCATCAATTTTCAAATTTTAGTAAATCTTCATCCGATCTGTTTACCACTTCAAGACGAAATCCGACAGAAGGACTTCACCAGAACTTTTCCATTCATTGCTGGATGGGGAGCTGTATACTTCAGTAAATATATTACATCATCTATCAATCATTCGAGTTTGATTTTATGTAAAAAAAAAAGAAAAAATTAAAAAAATACACAATTCTTCTAATAATAAATCAAAATATTACGTGATAGATGGACCATCGAGTACTCAGCTTTTGGAGCTACAAATTCCAGTTGTAGCGACATCGGATTGCCAGAAGGCTTTTGAGCCATTCAAAACCACAGTAATAGACGACAGAGTAATGTGCGCGGGTTTCTCTCGCGGAGGAAAAGACGCGTGTCAAGTATGTACTTTTAATTAACATCACATTATGTGAAAACAAGTTTTTTTTTTTTTTTTTCTTCGAATTTATTTAATATTTAATAAGGAATTTATTTCATTCTGTAATAAGTATAATAATTATTACGATCGAGAAGACAGAGTTGTTTGAAAAATTTTCACTAATTTTTGATAGAGCTGTAAATTACGCATGTTGCAGTCGAATTTAGAAATTCTAAAACAAAAATAAAAAAAAAAAAAAATGTAAATAATATCCGATCACTTACTTAGGAATGTGATAAATACTATTTATTATTACAGGGAGATAGTGGGGGACCATTGATGTTTCCACGAGGAAGGACCTTCTACCTAATTGGCGTTGTTTCATACGGCTATAAATGTGCAGAACCAGGTTTTCCTGGCGTTTATACGCGTGTTACATCATTTTTAGATTTCATACAGTCTAACTTGGTGTAAAATTTGATAATTAAACTGAGTATACCTAGATACGTGGAGAATTATTGAAATTCAAAATATATACTCAATACTAATGATTCATTTAAATCATTTTAGAATTGCAAATTTAAGAGCTGAAAAAACAAAACACCTATGTAATATTGATTGGATCGTATTACATTTTACTATAAGTAATACACTTTTATGAATAACAATTCAAACAAAAACTATAAATATAATGATATTTTTTTTTTATTTTTTTTTATCCAAAATGATCCGATGATAATTTAATTGTACGGATCTCATCAGCTTTTACGGGAAGTAAAAGAATAAGAACTATTTGTGAATCTGAATATTATATATATCCATATATATTTATAATCTAGTCTGCTTTGAATGTTTGATATAGTCGAAATACTGAAAAAAATAACTGCAGTTTTAACTTTTTTATATTTTGTATTATTATGTGCACCCCGATATCCTTTTTCCGTATTATCTAATACATGCATCTTTCAAAGATACTATCTATGAAAACAAATAATTTTAGTCTTATTCTCTGGCTTCATTATTTCTCCTTACACCTACTTATAGGTAATTTCGTAGAAGTATACAACTGGCTGTTTATGTAGACTATAGACTATGAAGATTTTTTAGAACACCATAATTTCGGTGATTAATAAAGTTACGTACAAATTTTTAACGTTGAATCGTATAACTCAAGGATAACTTTCCGTATAAATTATTTATAGTCTCTTTGAACCGCGAGGAATAGAAGAAAATTGATTGATTTTCTATCATTCCAATACGAAAAATTGTCGCTTCGACAATCGCCAAATTTTAAGACAATAACAAAAAATCTTAAATCTCAACAATCTGAAAAAGAAAAGGCTGTGTCAGAGCCATTGTACCCAATATTTCACCAATTTATTAGTCATGATTGAGTTATACTAAAAAGTGAGTTAGACATGCTGCAATCCTTTTGATATGCAATCAGAATGAGGCAGTAGTATGTAACGTGAGAATTTCGCAAAGGTGTATTTCATTAGAATTGTTTTTATTAAAAATGGTAACTACCATTGACACATTTTATACAAAATATCTAAAATTTAAAGTTCGAGTTTAACGTAGCATCTGTACAAACACAGCTGAAATTAACCAATGAAATTGCTCCAGAAGAAAGAGACAGCCTTCAATTAAAAAATCCCACAATCTCATTTTTCTTTTTTTTTCCATTTTTTTTCTTTTCACAGATGTACCTTCAATTATCTTATTCATAAGTATGAGGACTAATGCGGACACAATAATTGGTCACTTCTTGACATTATTTGACTCATTCGAGAGCACGGATCACTCACTATCAGAACCAGATTCGCTGCTTCCACTACCACTACCGCTGCCACTCCCGCTGCCAGATCTTGATCTTGAACGTGATTTAGATTTGGATTTAGATTTAGATCTAGATCTAGATTTTGACCGTGATCGAGACGGGGACTTGGCCGGTGATCCAGATGCCGATCTGGATCTCGAACGGGATTTAGACCTCGACTGAGATCGGGATTTTGAAGAGTTTTTCGACTGAACAGAGCCTGAACGAGATCTGGATTTACTACGAGATTTTGAACGGGAACGTGACTTCGAACGTGATCTAGACTTCGATCTAGACCCTGATTTTGATCTAGATCTAGATTTCGAATGAGATCTCGACTTTGAACGAGATCTTGACTTCTTACTTGATGCATGAGATGATGCACGCGATGACGCACGGGAACCTCCCTCATTGTCAGAACCAGCTGAAAAATATATAGATACATTTTATTGACGGTGAAGAAAGACATTATTTTTCTTCGATTGTTAAGTCTGCAGAATATTCTGTTCAGAATTCTCACGAACATTGAGATTTAATCGTTTTGAACATTAAGAAATTCGTGTAATTAGCACCTTTGTCTTCAGACTTTTCAGTTTCTTGCGGCTGCTCGTCCTCCTCTTCTTCTTCTTCCTCTTCCTCTTCTTCGTCATCTTCACAGGGTGGTTCTAGCTGCTTTTCTCTATAACGCTGCATTCTGTATTCATTCGCATTAAGTGGTCTGTGGCGAACAACTAGTCTTGTATTATTCGGCGGCTGGCCAACCTTTTGCCTGCGTTTGCTAAGTCGTACTCGAGTCTCAAGCTCGTTATAGTAAACCTGAGTATAAAATGCTTCTGATTAGGCACAAGTAGAAAGAAAAGGAAAATCATAGTACATGAGAATGCGAAGTATGTTATGTTCCACAGTTCATCAAAAACAAAAATGTTACAAACCCCATCCTGACGCATAACAAGGAAGTAGTTTTCCTCGTATCCTTTAGAAGCCTTGCTTTTAACATTCCAGTTATACTCCCTGGCCATTTTATACTCGTACTCTTCGTCGTCAGCATAGTCAATCTCTGCAGTAAAATCTCTTCGACGTTTTTCCAACGTTTCATCCAAAGGTAAGAAGTAGGCAACGAATTGTTCGCCGCTTTCGTCCATCACACCTCTGGAAGTAAAAAGAAAAAGAAAAATTATTTCAAGATAAAGCATTGAACATTTTTTTCTTTAACAAAGCGAAATTAACTATTCAACAAATTTCATCCTTCACCTAATCATGGCCTGGGACATTTCCTCAATTTGAGCAGGTATAGGTCGTCCAGTTGGAGCTGGATCAGAATCGAATATGACCTGAGCACATGGATATTTCCACACCTGTTTAAATGAAGTGAATAAAAACGAATGTATTACAAGTCTGAATATCTTAGTAATTAATCTCACACATCTCTCAAAATCAGTTACTTACCTTGAAGTCAGGATACATGGGTAATATTTCGACGGGAGTAACATTTGGTTTGCTGTAATGTTTTTCGACTGGTTTTTTATTGTCTTCAAATGTTTTCTCAATAGCTTTTATCTGACTCTCACGATCCATGTATAAAGTTTCCTCCTATATAATTGGAATTAATGGTATTAGATTGAAACACTTGTAACTGATGAATAAGAGTACCCAAAACGTAGTTTTCCAGGTTGATAGAATGTTAATTACCTTGAAGTTCTTTTTAATACTGTAACCAACTTTGGCTTCAACCTTGTCCATAGTTTGGGGTTGAAACCGGGTCTGTTCCGTGGAGATATACTCCGTGCGTCTGAGCCAAGACACACTACGAGCATGGTGTCGAGATCTCTTTGAATCTTGAGGAGTCAGGACGTCTTCTTCTAAAAGTTTTTCATCTGCTGGATCAAGCTGAGCATTAAGATCCCCTGCATAAGTATCTCGGTTTATCAGGTCTATCTCCACGCCCAAATCGTGCTCTGTTAATACTTCATATTTATAATTTCGCTCCAGGGACGTTGGGTTGTATTGTATGAATCTATAACGTTCAGTTTATATTATAAAAATTGAAATTCTTAGATCCAGGCTATTATTATCATTAATAATGTAAAAATGAAAAGTATTCTATTTAATAAGGTATAATTCTAATTACCTTGTTGATTCAAAGGGATAAGTAATAAACTTTGGATCGAATGGAATATCTGGCAGAGTGTTGCAGTACTTTACACGGCATATCAGTTCAGATCTGAAAAAAGCGAGTAGCACCTTAATGTTTGTTTTTGATGAAAGTTTAAGTACAGTTAAAAAATATGATAAAAATTGCATACCTGTTTTCAGTTGGCCTAGTACGTTTGTCATTAGCATCCTTATTGTTATTGGACTGAATACCAGATGTCATACTTTGATTCCCGCTGTAAATAACGTATTATTTAGGCTAAATATTCGCGCGAGTTTTCCTACTCTTTGAAACGTTAATTTTTTCATTAATCACCACACAAGTTGTGGATTGGAATTTATTTACAAGCTGCAAAGCGTTTGGTATGGAATTCGTAGGGACGTTTAAATAATATCGTTAACAGTTGTGTGAAAATAACTTAACACAGTCTTTAATATCATACAGCAGAAATTTATCGGTGATACATCGTCGATGGATAATCTGAATAACATTTTCTACATCGTGATTTGAATAACAATTTTTTTTTTTTTGAGGTTAGAAGATGAGAATAGGTATTTACCTTTTTTCAATTGGCCTCGCCGTTCGCTTGTCCCTATCGCTGCTATTATTCGTCTGAATGGTCGGTGCCATTATGTTAAATGTATTTTAATTGTCACTTGCACATAGTATCGGTTAATTATCGATAAATAGTCTAATCACAATATTTATTATAGTATGAAATTCGCGAATATATTCATTATAACCTATAACCTATAACCACGAACATACATTCTCTAGTTAATCTTAATTGCTTGTTTGATTGTGTTCTCAAATTACAAAAATGTAAGCAGCGTCGAGCTGCGTTTTTATGGGAGAGTTAGATATAATTCATGGTTCTGATTGGCGGAGAGCTCGGGACAAGCTACGAATCCCCGATTATAAATCGCAGCATGAGAAGGTAGCTTTAACATAAATGGAAAGACCGCGCAGCGCTGAAATTTGAACTTGAACTTGAAGAATTCATCGACAGCAAGTAATAAGAGAATAAAATGAAATGCGAGATACTGGGTATAAAATATAATATCGCTTGTATGCTATTTGCAGAGTTTCTTCCTCGGTGTTTGGCAAGCAGAATGATTTACGGTCTTCTGTTTGGTCTTTCTGCATTATTTTATTCATAACATCAATAGGCGTCATATCCTAATAGATTTTCGGAATTATTTTTTTTCTTACAGTTTTAATAAAAACGAAAATACAAAATATGAACAAGTGATACAAGCTTGGATCACTATTTCATGAAAACAAGAAAAAAACGAAAGAACTAAAAAATAGCAGTCATAATAATGCAATGCAATGCAATGCTCAAGCGATCTATAGCTAACTGAAATCATCATGCTGCAATTAGCTCTGATGACCGATTAACTATAAGATACAGCTGCAAAACGCAATCAAATTACAATGTGCATACATTATGTGATATCAAAATGTGATCATAAGGTATATGCATGCTCTAATGCACGCAAGCATCAAAACTTGACGTAACAAATGGCACATTATGCGACTAGCAGATTGTTCATATACCTAGTACCGCGCTACAATTGTTGCACAGTATGTTTCATGCATATTTGTGTGATATACCTGCACACTGCACTTGAGTGAGTATAGTAATTTACTGCATAGAGGTCATTATCTAATCATTATAATGTCAGATAATATTACATCAGTTGCTTTGATACGTTATACGATACATAGTACATGTTTGATGCCACATGTATAATAATGTGTCTATAAACCAGCAGCACTTAGAATGTTCAACTTCATAAACCAGTTTGATATTCGGATGTTAATTGAAAATGTAAATATTATCCGAATAAATAATTATGGATATCTTATTTACGAACCTCAACGTTCGCCACTGCCTTATTCCTAACGGTATGCAATGGAGAGCGTTTAAGATGCAAAAAAAATGCCAGTTATATAGGTAATATCAGCCTTGTATTGAATCTATTTTTCTTTGTATAAATCCAAGCGGGCAAATAGTGCGACCGTGTGTATATAACAGAACTGATGAGTATAAGTATTCGAGCAAATATGTAAGGCCTCGATTAGAAATGATTGATGGGATAGAAAAGGCCGATTTCAAAATATGGGATTAGGGTAATGCATGAGCGGGCGAGACAGGGGTCTAAAAGGGGAAACAGACCAAAGTCCAAAGGATGAACAGTTCATCGTAAGCACTCGCATGGAAATAAGGAGCCACTTAAGGCGTGTAATTACAGAAGGAAGTGTAAGAGTATTTCTGTGGAGTGTAATAAAGCAAATTGGACAGTTTTATGGTCACATTCAAACGGCCAACAAGTGTTTCTGTTAAAAAATAACAACCTGTTTCCTATACAGAAAAAAAAACAATATATCTTTAACTCGCTGATTAATTTCATTGCAAAGCTTGCATATCGTTTTCATTTTTCTGTATCACAATGTGTTTATAATGAGCATTCATCATCAGGTGCGCCTTGATATAGGCAACTCAGCGTACGTCACAACGTGACAATAAAAATTACTGCAGAGAGTGTACACATGTAGTTGCCACGGAGGTCTGAAAAATATTTTCATTGTCCTATGGAAATTACTTGTTTATTTATTTGTTTTTTATTCGAAAATGTTTCATACACTTCGTCTTATCGAACTTTATTGTTTAAGTTATTCTACTTCTTTATTCTGTCGTGAAAATACGCGCTTACAATTAACATCGAATCATATCTTGTAAAGGAAACTCAAGGAAAGTAAAGGATATTCTAACCTCAAAAAGAAAAAGGAAAGAAATAGAAGTACTACATCTAGGGAAATTACATTAACGTCTTATCAGTCAGTGCAGTGCAGTAAGTGAGAAAACGGTTAATACATAAATGCCACGTTAACGAAGTTGTCAATGCGTAACGGTAAATTTCCGTTAATTGTATTGAGTGTGTGAATAATCGATATAAATCATTGTAACAAACATTATATTCTAACTAATCTTATGAACATATTTCATCGCGAAAAGTATTTAAGGTATATAATCTACGATCATACCTTTGCTATAGTATTTACCAGTTAGGAATTTTATACATTTATAAATTTTCAAAAATCCACCATCCAGCATGAGTGAACTATTAAGAATCAGTCATGCTATAGAAGCAATAAGCCAAAATCCTAATGGAGATAAAGCATTAGAGATATTAAGTATCATAACATATTTTGCACCCAAAAATATAAGTACACAAATTCTATCAAGTTTAGTTATTGATGGTAAAGAATTGGGAGGTATTGTTAGAGTTCTAAAACGATATTCATTTGTTTATTTAGCCGAGGATCAAACTCAGATACGTATTGATGAAAATGTTCAGAAAATAATGATATCAATGTTAAGAGCAGAAAAAAAGGAAGTAAATGTCATAACAAAAGCTTTGGTATTGCTATTCATGCAAGGTATAAATTCAATCAATCTAGAACATGTTATGTTTGTTTGGAGTTACGTCAATCCATATCCAAAACTAATTACAAAATTCTGTTCAGTTCCAAGCCTAATTATCACAGAGTTGAAGGATCAACAGAGATATGAAGAGGGTATTGAGTTCGGTTGGAAAGCGATAGATTTGGTAATTAAAGTAATAGGAAAATCTGATACGGCAATGTGGGTTCTTCAGCATAACATGGCACAACTATTAGGTATGGCGGGCAAACATAAGAAATCATTAGAAGTTCTGTTACCACTATATGATCATAATGTGGATAATTCGGGATTTAGGTATACGCTAATTGCTATCGCAAGACAGTTAGGCGAGATGTCACGGTATCGCGAAGCGTTTGAAATCTATCAGGATACTCTATTTTTAAATAAAAAAGTTTCTGATTCAAATGATGACCAGATGTTGTCTGCTTGGCATGACTATGCGCATATATTATCAGATACGGGTAAATACAATGAGGCTTCTAAGATTTTAAAAGAGATCCTCAAAACGAGAAAGAAAATTGTTGATATTGAAGATGAGGATACATTATCTTTGAGAAGTAGCTTGGCACATGTACTTGTAAAGAAATCTCAATATTCTGAAGCTTTGGGAATTTTCTCACTAGTTAATGAGGTAGCGCAGGCAACTTTAGGTCCTGACCATATGCTCACTTTGAAATCAAAACGCGATATGGCATTAGTCTTTCAACATCAAGGCAAACTTGATGAAGCATTAGCCATATATGAAGCAGTTACAGAAAAATTTAAACAAGAGTTGGGTCTTGAACATACAGAGACTTTGGCGATTCAAGGTAATATAGCGACGCTCTATCAGCAGAGAGGTGAATATCAGAAAGCTCTAGATACTTATAAATATATTTATAAAAAGCAGAGCAAACTGCTAGGGGAGAAACATGCCGAACCTTTACAAGTAAAATATCATATTGCAACAATACTTTTTATACAAGAAAAACACGACGAGGCTTTGACGATTTTACAAGAGGTTTATACCGCATATATCGAAGTTTTTGGTCCGAACCATCCAAAAACTTTAGACCTTAAGACTACATTGGAAACACTAGATAGCGTCAAACTTGAAACCATATATTCTGCAGCTTGGGAAGGTGACTTGAAAAAGATTAAACTTATGATTCGAAACGGAATTGATATTAATACTCCAGATTTTGGTGGAAAAACACCACTACACTATGCTGCAGAATCTGGTCATACAAGTGTTGTCAAACTTTTATTAGAAAAAGGCGCGATTTATAATAATAAAAGTAAAGAAGGCAAAACACCTCTTCAAATCACTAATAATAGCGATATTAAGAATCTTCTTACTTTGGTGGCAAATTTAATCAAAGATGCAAGGGAAGGTAATTATGAACAAGTTTCCGAACATATTGCAAAAGAAAGAGGGCTCGTTAATGCTAAGGATAATGATGGTAGTAATGCTATGCACTGGGCTACTTATAATGGTCACAAAGATATTGTAAAATTGCTTGTAGAAAATAGGGCTGATGCTACTCAGGTCACTAATAAAGGTAACACGCCATTACACATTGCTACTTCTAAAGGTCACAAGGAAATAGTCGAACTTTTGTTAAGCATAAACATGAGCTGTGGTAAAATACTTGATTTTATCAATGCTAGAACTACTATTGGAGGTGTTACATCAATTCACGTTGCTGCTAAAAACGGTTCTTTAGATATTGTCAAAACTTTGTTAAAACACGGTTCTATTTACAACATAAAAAATAAACAAGGTAAAACACCGATGGAACTTTCTAAAGATCAAGATATCACAAATTTGCTTAAACTTTGCGACGAATTCTTTCAAGATGCAAAAAATGGGAATCCTGACATTATTAGTAAGACACAATGTAAAGAATCGGATGAGTTCGTAATTTTGATAAATGCGCGTAATGCTGAAGGAAAGACATTACTACAAGTTTTGATAACTAATAAACACGAAAATATTGCAAGTAAATTCTTAGAAATGGTCAAAAAACATGATGAAACCGAATTATCGTCCGGTTCTGAATCCAGCTTATTGCCAGATCAAATCAAAAAAGTTAAAAGTGCTGCGGAATCGCATCTTCAGTTTTCTGAAGAACATTCAACAATGCGACGTTTTACAGCACCACCTTTTTCGCCGGAAAATGTTGATGCTCGGTCCATCTTTAAAGCAGGTTTTCGATATTTGGAAAATGCATGTAAATTAGTTGAAGTATACAAAGCGTGTGTTCCTGGTTTAATAAATGACAAAAACATACAAGCAGTAAATCTAGCACTAGCAGAACTAGGCTTTGATCGAGGACACATAACGGAGGAATATATCGACGAGGCTAACAATGGGCGGGTAAAGGGGTTTGTTTCAAATATAGAAGGAACAAATTATTATAAATCATTGACAAGTAAATCATACAAAGACGTTGAATTATTTTTGGAAATGATTGACCGTAGAATCGATGTTCCTGTAAAACGATTTTTAAAATCACTCGACCAGAAGGCAAAAACTGTTGGTTCTGAAAAGCTCTTTAAAGCCATAGAAGATAACGATTGTTTCGAAGTCGAGGTTTGCATTAGAGAGGGGGTGGATGTTGATTTGAAAAATTCTGACGGAGGAGCACCGCTACATCATGCTGTTAATAATGGCAATAGAAGTATTGTTAATTGTTTACTAAAATATGGGGCTGATGTAACACAAGTTACTAGTAAGGGTAATACACCATTACATATTGCTACCTCTAAAAGACATACAGAAATTGTTGAAGATTTATTAGAACATATAAATTGCGATGAATTAAATGACCTCGTTAACGCTCAAACAACTGTTGGAGGAACTACATCACTCCATGTCGCTACAAAAAATGGTTCAATAGATATTGTCAAATCTTTATTGAGACATGGTGCAATTTTTAACATTAAAAATAAAGAAGGTAAAGTACCGATTGACCTTTCGCGACACCAGAATATTACAAATTTACTTGAAATAGCTAACGAACTTTTTCAAGCTGCGAAAATAGGGATTCTTGACATGATTCTTGAACTACAGTCTCTGCAACCTGATGAGTTTGTCGCTATTAAAAATTCGCGTAATAATCAAGGACATACTTTACTGCAAGTTGCGATAATCAATAAACACAAAAATGTTGAAAGTAAACTCTTAGAAATGTATAAAAAACGAAATGAAATCGATTTATCGTCTAGCCCGATATTCAGTATAGATCAATTTAGAAAACTTGCAGACTTCGCAATAGCGTATATTCACGGTTCCATTGGACAACTGCCCAAGTTGCGAATCGCTTCGTGCTTGGGAAAAGAGAATTCTAAACGATGGACAACTATGAAGGATGGTTCCTATTATCTAGAAAATGCGTACAGATTAGTTGAAGAGTACAAAAAATGTACGAACGGTGTCATAGATGATAAAAATATCCGCGAAGTAAATTATATGCTAATAGAATTACAATTTGATCCAAAATACAATTCCACGGGATATACAGAAGATGCCCATGGTGGTGAACGTATATGTTTTGTTTCCACAGGCCAAGGAAAAAGGTATTACGAATTGACGTACAGTAAATCGACTGACGATTTGAAATTATTTTTGAACATGGTTGAACGTAACATTGATTTACCCGTAAAAAAGTTTTTGGATTCAATCAAAGACAAATTACTGTCTGTTTTTCTTGACAAGCTATTCAAAGCCATAGAAAGTAACAGTGTATCAGAAGTCGAGGATTGCATTTACGAGGGAGTGGACGTTAATTCGAAACACACTGATGGTGGAACGCCGTTACATCACGCCGTTAACAAGGGAAATATGAAGGTTGTGTATATTTTACTGAAAAATGGAGCTGATGCTACTCAAGTTACTGCCAAGGGTAACACACCATTGCATATCGCTACCTCAAAAGGTCACGAAGAAATTGTTGAAGTTCTCTTAAACCATGATGAATCAAATAATCTAGTTAATGCTCAAACTACTGTTGGGGGTACAGCGTCACTTCACGTTGCTGCTAAGAATGGTTTTATTAAAATCGTCAAATCTTTACTGAAACATGGTGCTATTTATGATATTTTAAATAAAAACGGTAAGACCCCACTCGACCTTTCTGAACACTGGCGTGTTACCAATATACTAAATTTTATCAAGAAACTTTTCAAAAATGCGAAAAATGGCGATTTTGAAATTATTAGTAAGCTTGAGCGCACGGAACTTGATGAGTTCATAGCTCTTATTAATACGCGTAATAACGAAGGAGATACATTACTACAAGTCGCGATGAATAATAAAAACAAAAATATCACAAGTGAATTCTTCAAACTGTTCAGAAAACCAGAACAAATCCTATCAATGTCTAGCCCTAAGTCTAAATTAGAGCAGACTGCAATGCTTCGAGAAGTAGCAGATGTGCATATTAGAGCTTCTCAATTATATCTTCTCGAATTGCGAAGCATGACACAATCATCTTCTTCAACAAAAAATCCTTCTCCTTCGACCACATTGAAAGATGGTTCTTATTATCTGGCAAATGCACACAGCTTTGTTGAAATCTACAAATGGTGTACAAACAGTTCGATTATAGATAACGAATACGTACAGAGAGTAAATGATGCGCTGATAGCATTAGAGTTCGATCCAAAACAAATAACGTTATATACAGATGAAGTTCGTAATGGACAGGTAGAATGTTTAATTTCCAAAGGACAGGGCACAAGATATTACAAATTATTGCACAGTGAATTGAAGACGGATGTCAGGTTATTCATCGAATTAGTTGAGCGTGATATTGATAGTTCGGTGAAAAAATTTTTAGAGTCAATCAAGGAAAAATTGCAAGATGTTAATCCTGAGAAATTGTTCCTTGCCATAGAAACTAACAGTTATGAAGAAGTCGAGAATTGCATTAAAGAGGGGGCATTCGTTAATATACAACATACCGATGGTGCAACACCATTACATCATGCTATTCATAATGGCAATATAGATATTGTTAATATTTTGCTTGAAAATGACGCTGATATTACTGAAGTTACTGACAAGGATAATACGCCATTACATACTGCTGCCTGTAAAGGTGATAAAGAAATTGTTGAACTTTTGTTAAAACACGTAGGTCGAGATAAATTGAAGGATTTTATTAACGCTCAGACTGTTGGGGGTACAACATCGTTGCACATTGCTGCTAAAAATGGTTCATGGGATATCGTTAAGTCTTTACTGAAACATGGTGCGATTTATAATGTTAAAAATAAGGAAGGTAAGACGCCGCTCGAACTCGTGAAAAATCGTAAAATTACCGATTTATTAAAACTTGCTAGCGAACTTTTTCAAGATGCAAAATATGGCAATCCCGGTATTATCACTAAGCTAAAGCATAGGGAACTTGAAGAGATTATAGTTATTACAAATGCATGTAATGATCAAGGTAATACATTACTGCAAGTTGCAGAAATGAATGATCATAAAAATATTGCAAATATGTTATCAGAAATGCTCAAGAATCCAGATCAAGTCGGATCACGGTCTATCCCTAAATTTAATTTGATTCAAATTGAAAAACTCAAAAAAGCTGTAGAGTCTTATATCCAATGTGCTGAATCATATCTTACGATGTTACGAAACTCGTCGCAATCCAATCGTTCAGAAAAGAATTCCTTCCCTTGGGCCACCCTTAAGGCAGGCTCTTATTATTTACAAAATGTACATAGCTTTGTTGAAGTATACAAAGAGTGTATAAATGGTACAATAAATGATTTGAACATACAGGCAGTGAATTATATCCTTATAGAATTAGAGTTTGATCCAAAACATATAACATTAGGATATACAGATGAGGCTTTCGGCGGAAAGGTTGAATGCTTTGTTTCCAAAGGACAAGGCACAAAGTATTACGAGTTATTGCACAGTGACTTAAAGAAAGACGTGAGATTATTCATTGAGATTGTTGAACCCAGCATTGACATTCATGTAAAGAAATTTTTCAAATCAATAAAAGAAGAATTACAATTGGTTCTTTCCGAAATGTTATTCGGTGCTATTAAAAATAACGATAATTTAGAAGTTAGGAATTGTCTTAAAGAGGAATTAGTCGTTAATTTGAAAAGCTCTGATGGAAAAATACCGCTACATTACGCTATTGATAATGGCAATATAAGTATTATAAACACTTTACTAAAGCATGGTGCTGATGTTACTCAATTGGATTATAAGGGTGAAACTCCATTACATATTGCATCCTCTAAGGGTAATAAAAGAATTATTGAAGTTCTGCTACAACACGTACATCATGAAATATTGAATGATTTTATTAACGTTCAAACAATTGTTGGGGGTCTTACATCACTTCACATTGCTGCTAAGAATGGCTCTTTGGAAGTGGTTGAATTTTTGTTAAAACACGGTGCAATTTACAACATTAAAAATCAGGAGTGTAAAACGGCACTTGATCTTTCTGAAGATCAGAACGTGACTAATCTACTGAAACTAATTCAAACACTATTTGAGGATGCAAAATGTGGTAATTTTAAAATTATTCGTAAACTCAAAACACAACCTTACAAGTTTACAGCTATAACGAATACTCGTAATGATCAAGGTAAATCACTTGTTCAGGTCGCAATTTCTAATAAACACCAAGCTCTTGCAGCAAAAATAGAAACGGTTGTTAAAACAAGGTCGAATCCTTCAGGATGTTAAAACTTAAATGACATACGTCAATCGAGGCTGATCTGCATTCATTTGTACAAACCATTACAGCCATTTTTTGAACCGTATGACATTCAAGGGTTGATACATACAAAACCGAGTTAGAGGAATTATTATTATTATTATTATGATTATTATTATGATTATTATTATGATTATTATTATGTTCTTTTTTGCTGGATTGAGCGGAAATGAAGATCCCTCATCTAAGTACTGGGCGATTTTTGGTCTATTGTTTGTATCTGAGGTGATACTGTAGAAGTATTAATTTTATTAGATGCCTAAGTTGATGAAAATCTCATAGCTGAAGTTCTGTGCATTTATGTGAATGAAAATTGGAAAAGGCACATTCCTCCAACCATAATACTTGACTGTTAGTTATCGGAGACTACCTCCTTCACTTGAAAATATTCGAACCTTTTTAAATTTCCTTTCAAATGAATGTTCGGAATTTTTAAACTTGTAATAAATATCTGCAGAGGTTTTCTGTAGATAAAAACCTTAGTTCATATGACATGATTGGTGAGAGATACTCAGTGGAAAAACGAACGATTTTTAGGCAGGGAATTCATGGTACAAATTTATCTTATAATTTTATCCTATCTTACGAAATTCCTGTATTTTACTTCAACGAGATATTCCGTCACCGTGGGACTACCCATGTACCTAAGTAACGACTGCTACAATTGGTGAAACACAATCAGCAGTCTGGAACTGTACCAAGGAAATCTTCAAGGACTGCCTCGACCCTAGAAACTAGGAAAATTAATAATTGAATGTGGATGTCCAGCCAATGTAAAACTCTGCCTTTGGAAAACTCTTGTCATGTCAGAACTTCTGAACCTTGTACTGAATCACCGAAGAACGGCGCTTGGTATTTAAAATCAGGGTGCTGGAGCTAGCACGGAAATATATGAAGAAAAATAGGACGAATCATGCAAAGGTACTTCGTGAAGAAGATCTGCAGTGGCCGACAACGACAAGGCTTTCTTGGTATGGTGATCTGTATATTCAAAGAGTTTTGCCTACACGATGGTATTACGAAAAGTAGAGAAACAGCGGAAAAGTCGATTTATATCTTTTCTGAAACAACGTATCATGCAAAACGTTATCTAAATCAAGCAGATCTGTTTCCGCTCGGAGAATCTCATATTCCTAGTGGTGGAAGGTAGTTAGCCAAGCATTCGTCGAACTGAGAAACTATATTTTTCCTATCATGTCATCCTATCTAACATCGAACAAGATCATCAGGGGCGATTTTGGGATCGGTGCAGAGATTGGTGTCTTCTATTTTTGATTGTGGTCGTCGTGATCGTCCCGATCACAGTGTTTATATTCTCTACGTTCCGATGTACAATTTTTCGTATCATTGTGAAGTACTGATTGTCTGTCAATCGAAGTTTAACTTTAATTGTGCAAAGTGAGACTGCCAAACATCTGTATCATCATTTTTTGTGCTAAGATATTTAGTTACTGGTTATTACTTTAGTACCTCATACGCCTATAATGTATTTTTTCAAATCGTCGTATCATGAATTTCCTTGGAGTATCTCGAACGCGTTTGTAGTTATAGAGCATAGTGTTTAATTTTATATTATTTTGCCTATAGGCACATCTTGTAGGAATCATTAGAGAATTTTTTTTTTTGTTTAATCATGAATCAAGTCATATTGACTGAATACTGTAATATATCTGAGTTGTAAGTTATTTGTAAATTGTATTAACGTCATGACTGTGACGAAACGAATTTGTGTCAATTATTTTGAATTCAGGAGCAAAGGCCAATAATTATCAAATAGTGGCTCCTGACTGAGTTAATTGTAATTATAATTTTACGTATATAGAATACCGATATTTTTACTATAGAAAACAGTTATGTATACACTTTTCTACTTTATGAACAGTTTATTATATATATTGCAATTTATTTTTTGGTAGAAAATTACAATAAACATTAATAACAATTAACATAAAAATGGGATAATACACTTTTTCTGTATCATCAAAATCCAGCGAGGGAGTCGAAAAAATATGAGATTCATCGAATGAATTATCCATTTTTTTAATTTTACAACAAAATTATCAGGGTAATACGACATTTCGTCTTGGATTGAAAATCTCTGATAAATATGGTCCCGGCTCATGATTGCTTGAAAAGATCTACGGGATAATGTGTTTTATACTCTTTTAGGTGCTTTTCCATTGCGTTCATTTGTTTTCTGAAACAGATCAAAAGCTCCATTGAATTGCTTGAAACAGAACATATTCTAGACTCCTGATCTCATCATTTCAATCAGTTATTCAATTTATTTCTACGTCGTTTTTCGTTACTAGGAAAAACCATACTTACTTGATATGATCTGGCATATCGTAGTAAACGTCAGTAAAAAGCTCTTTCCAATCAGGTTTCACTTTCTTTTCAGCATCAGCAAAAGTAGACAGTATTTGCATTTTGATAGACGATGTATACTCCTTTTCTTGTTCTTCAGACCATAAACCGAGCTTTTCTAAACACTTTCGAAATCTTGCTATTGGCTGGAGTTTTTCCCATTCAGCAATTTCGCTTTTTGATCGGTAGGCACTGCTATCGTCAGATGTACTATGATGGCCAACTCTATACAAAGATAAGAAAATTGTTTGTTAATATAAAAGCCAGCAATGATCATGTCCCCATTTATCGCTTCAACAATACGTTGTATAATGAATGACGTGCTTCTTTTTTGCGTTTCTTATCATCCTACGAACCTGTAATTATCTCTTAGATTGATATCTCAGTATACACATAACAATTATGTTCATGAAGCACGAAAAAATAATGTACGTCCATACCGATATGTCATTGCTTCGATGAGCACAGGCTTCTTCTCCGCTAGGGTCCAGACCCTGGCGGCACGTGTAGCATTATAAATTGCAAAAACGTCGTTTCCATCAACTCTAATTGTATTAATACCATAGGCAGGTCCTTTGGCTGCGATACCATCTCCTTTGTATTGTTCACGAGCTGGTGTTGATATGGCATATCCATTGTTTCGACTGAAAAATTCAATATCCATACATCGTTATAAGTATGGCTGGATATGGATGTACTAGATATTTTCGTTTAATAATCAACAGAACTAAGTTTCGTAATCTTGTGCATCCACTGACCATATAAATATTACGGGACATTCGAGAGTAGCAGCGAAATTAAAAGCTGCGTGTGCGTCTCCTTCACTCGCTGCACCTTCTCCAAAATAAACCGCGACACATCGGTCCGGATTTGACCGTTTTAACGCGTACGCGGCCCCAACAGCTGTTAAAGAATATTTTTTTTAACGTACACGTTATGAGATATATATGCACGTAGATCTGGAGCTTGCGATTCTTTAAATTACTTCTGATACATATGTATATGGCATACGATCTACCTTGTGGCAGTTGCGTTGTTAATGGTGAAGAAATTGTCACAAAGTTCAATTCCTTAGATCCATAGTGAATCGGCATCTGTCTTCCTTTACCGCTATCCTCGTGGTTTCCGTAGCATTGGTTCATGAATTGTTCTAATTTGAAACCACGCCACAGTAACACACCTGTGACATGAATTATGATAAAGCCCATACTTCGATCATGGTCAGAATATCAGATTTGCTGATTTTCTCTAGTACCTCGATACGTTCAGCTACAGGATTATTCAACATTCATTGTGCTTAATTATCTGATATTTAGCACAGAAAGGGTTGAATCGGTGTCTCAGTCAATTAACACTTACCAGCTTCTCGATATTGTGCGTAAATAATATCGTCTGCGCTAAAAGCAGCCGCAGATCCAAGTTGTACAGTTTCTTCACCGGAGTTGGTCATGTAGAATGATATACGGCCTTGTCTTTGAGATTCATACAGTATTTTATCCATGATACTGATTGTTACCATGTCCTTGTACATCTTCGTGAATTTGTCCTTTTCCAGCTTTCATTAAAATTAAAATATAGAACATTCGATTGTATTACTACTCAATGAAGAGTAATAGAATTTTCAAGTGATGGAATAAATGATTATAAGTACCCTCAACAAACCTCGACATTTGCAAAAGCTTCATCTTCAGCGCTAGAGTCTAATACTCGATATATTGGAATGGCGCCGTACGATGCTGCATTAGTAAACTTAAGTTCGTCCGTAAAGTTGCTAGGTACAGTTGAAAACCCAGGATTAACATATCCGGTCGTTGCCGTTGTGCTGAGACCATTGCGTGTCTATAAAGTTCAGTTCAGGAATTAAATTTCATTCAGTTAGCGAATGTTAGCTTATGGAAATCTGATACAGGCGTTACACAGCTTTCTTGGGGTGCTTAATTCTCATTACACCAAAAATAGTCAATCTTATTATACACCAATTTTGTCAGTTAATTTTAATTATAAACGCGAATGTCGTATATGTAAAGATAATATTTTGACGTCATCTTCCCCAACGAATTCACAGCTCTTATCTCACACTTACGGTGACGACACAGCTTCGATCAAAACATGAGGTTTATACTTTGATATATTGTTGACCAGTTCATATAGTCCAGTTGCAGTTCTTCTAACTTGAGGTAGTATTCTTCTATTAGAGATAACTTATGTCGATGGCTAATACTTGTTCGTTTACCAATACATAAAATTGTGAGAAGTTACAATCTATAGTCGTGATTAATAAAACGAGGCGAAACTTACCCGATATTGCGCTGAAATTTGACTAAAGATTTTCTTAGTCCACGTAACTCTTAGAGCCATCGATAAAAAAAATTTGACTATCGACTCTGTGCAAGGTGAATCAATGAATGAGGAAAGTTTAGGTCAAAGAATAAGCAAGAAGGAGATAATGTAAACGTGGCTTAATCAACTTGATGTGAGAACTACGACATATGCTCAAACCGATGAATAATGGAGAACCGGCAGGCATTGTTGTGTAACTTTATACACTTATCATGTATGCTGCTATCATAACTGTAGCTGATAAGGAACGCCGATTAATGTCAACATGTGAAGTTTTATTCGCGCGATTTGTCTCGAAAAATTATTTACTCAAATTACCTAATATGTAACGATATTGCGTTACAGAATTTATTTCAATCTATATCACGATTGGAAATCGATCAGCTAAAAGTAATTAAATCAAACTGGTATCAATGGAATAATATTTACATTTTTAGAGTTTGTTGACTCTTTGTCGCTTAGCCTTCTGTGTGATTGAGCCACAGTACAGGCGATATGCAAACGACGTATTACAGAAAATAACGAGAAAGCACCGAATTTTTTTATTCTTTTATCTTCAACCGATTCAAAATGCCATCTCGAAAAACGTGCGATTCCAAACAGATTAAAGGCCACCGCAAACTATTGCGGCACAGCGCGGATCCGCGCAGCACGGCACGGCATGGCAAGGTTTTCTCTTTCTCAGAGTTTTACAGAAACTGTGAGGAGTGAATGTGTTTCAGCATTTTAGCTCATTGATATTGCCTAATTAGCTCTAAAAAATGTCTGCTTGTGGATTTCTCGAATTGTATCATTTTTTCTTCGAATTTCATAAAAAGTTTCAGTAAGGTCAACTAAACTTTTAACCTCCTGATTTAAATTTGCCGGTAGATAGCTTATCAGATTAATAGAATAACATGGAAGATGATGATTATATTTATTTAACTCTTTCAGGATATCTCTGCAAGGAAATCTACATTAACGACACAATCAACGCTATAGCTGTAAGTGTTGATGCGCGCCTTAACTTCAGGCAACTCAACATCCACCAAGCGACTCATTTTGCATAGACTTAGTTAGTTGCTATTCAGTTGATTTCACCACCGTTTAAAGCGCTGTAGTGAGTGGATGTAGCTCGCAGTGTGAGTTTGCCTTCAAGGTTTGAAAACGTGTGTTCGTGAAACTGATTGGCTGCTACGGTTGATTTAAATTTCTGACGTCATTGGTGAGATGCGAATAGGCAAAATCCTACTGCTGTTCCGTGTCTGACTGTCCTGTCCTCCGTATCGTTAGTCTAGGAAGAAGTGAATTTCTTCAATTTGTCTGTGACTTAGAATATTTTGTTAATCGAGTGTTAGTTGGATGCCTAAAATTTGACATTAACGGTACGTGGGGTAATTGGTGCCGAATAAAAAGATCATTCGAGAACTTTACACCGAACTAAATATCTCGGAACATAACGGTATTGCATAGAAAAAGATACCAGCAGCTTTCAGTCTAGGGAAAAGGAGATATACGCAGCAGAAACAACGGATGCTTCTCGACCTCGTCTCCGCGTTAACGACACGTAAAGGACCACCGCGAGTTACCGAGCTTTTTTTTTCCTCTCATTTATACGGAATCCACATATTTTTACCGTTCAACATTCGACCGAGAAAGCTTTGACTCAGCTATTATACCTCGATAATAACTGACCAACCCATTCATAAGGGATGTCCACCCCTGCCAGACGGAGACTCATGCGGGACTTCAAAAGGTACCTTAATCCAATAATAAAATGAAATTAAACATCAATTCATTCTTTCTACATTACGGTTAAACCCGTTTATGATATTCCGATTATCACATGCTCACTTACTCACTAATACATTAGCTCTTACTAACGTCACAGTGACTTGTGCTCAAAAATTATTATTAGAAGGCCGTGAGAACACAAAGCACGCCTTTATTTTACGTCTGACGAATTAATTTTTTTGCGATAATCTGTTTTTTTTTTTTTCTTCACCTTACGATTTATATCACTTGCTGTTTTGTAAAGAATCAAAAAAAAAAAAGAAAAAAAGATTGAAAAAAAAACACACACACACAAGTAATGATGAGAATTTGTACAATATTATTCCATGAAAGTTAGCTTAGATCATTCAGCTAATCGAGAAGGAAAAAGGAACTGTGACAATGTCATGTATCCGTATCGTTTCAACGTATGTTGAAACTTTCAACCGAGTCACAAAACTAGCGACAAATGACTTGTTTATTCTTTCCTCTTGCGTAATATAATTCAAACAAAGAAAACATGCTCCATTTATTTGGCAGCAGGCATATTCATTAATACTATTTTTGAAATCGCAATAAAGGATATAACAAACGCTAGATCAAAGGTAATAGACAATTCAGAATGGTTAGCTACTCTCCTTCTCTGGCTAACCTACTTTTCAATTCAATATTAAATCAAGTACGTTTATTGAACTATTGAAAATTGAATAGCATTGACCTAAATTTAACAAGAAAACATAAAAAAACATTGGAAATGTGATTTCTTACTCGCTCAATTCAATTGTCCGTTTATATTGTAGATATAAATTGTCTATTTGTGGTAAAAAAAACACGTGTGTCATCCAACAAACTGTGATTCATTATCCATTATTCAACAAACTCCTCTTAGTGTAATTCTCAGCTTTGTATCTTGTTGGTCTTGACCTTGTAAGTTTAAATGCTAATTCTCAGCGGCTATTTCTCCCGAGTATTCAATCAACGGATTCCTTTCTTTGTTGGCGTTGATTCATTTCCTAATTTAAGCACAGATATAAGCTGTGAGAGTCTTGCATAAAACTTTTGTCAAAGTGTTCATATCAATCGAGTTAACTTTTATTGGCAATTAGTATTTCCCCCATGATTTTATAAAATATTCATTTTATTCCAGATTACAAGAAGATCCACCTACTGGTGTGTCGGGTGCACCAACGGACAATAATATCATGATATGGAATGCAGTTATTTTTGGGTAATTATTCAATGAAAAATATTGAAAAAAAAAGATGAACTAAGTAACGACCTAAGTTCACCTTGACATAATTTCTTTGTATTCTATATTGGGAGTGTAAGGTATACTGAGCACGAAGGAATGACGCCATAATAAAAACATTAGTATAGAATATTTATTACTCATTAATTTAAGTCCGACACAATTATTCTATCTGATATTGTTTTATTCTACCATTGCATTTTCTTGTCTAATTGTTACATCCTGATAATTTATTGTCTAAGTAGTTTTGATAGGTTGCTAAGTATACTTCTCTCGTATATGTATAGCTTTTTCATTTCACAACTTAGGTCTGAGTATTTGGTACATTGAACTCAATTGTGGAGACTGATATATGAATGCAATTTAAGATGACACATCTCTCAATGTTTCTTGTAATTTTCTATTCCAGACCACATGACACTCCTTTTGAAGACGGGACGTTTAAACTTACCATAGAATTCACTGAGGAGTATCCAAACAAACCACCCACCGTTAGATTTGTCAGTAAGATGTTTCATCCGAATGTATATGCCGATGGTGGCATCTGTCTTGACATATTGCAAAACCGTTGGAGTCCTACATACGACGTATCTGCCATTCTGACATCTATACAGGTGAGCATAACGACGAATTTCACAACCCTGAATAACTTGTGTTCGTAATAGTTGGTACTACTCGAACTAATCTTATATATATCGGAGAACTTATATATGCTGATGAAAAACAGGCAGAAAAGGTGTAAAAATCCTTACATTGATATGTTAGGTGATTTCAATTGAACTGCATTAATATTGAATAAAATCGACTGCTGAATTTGTGCAAGGATAAATAATCTATTTTTTTTTTTTTGCTTAACAGCGGTTGCAATTCAAATGTCTGATTAACTTGTTAACATATCTCTTTGCATATATTATTAGTAAGTTAAGATTTGAATAACTGTATAATGAAAGTTGTGAAAGAAACTAAAATCGTTTAATAATAATAGATTAGTTATAACATGGTTAGAGAGATTGAAACAAAAAAAAGAAAGAAATTTAACAAGTATGTTCGACTTGTTGTATTATTGCAGTCGCTGTTAAGTGATCCAAATCCGAACTCTCCTGCTAACTCGATGGCAGCGCAGCTTTACAAAGAAAATCGACGTGAGTACGAGAAGCGAGTTAAGGCTTGCGTGGAGCAAAGTTTTGTGGATTAGTGGCAACTGTACTTGTCGCTGGCGCTGTATCATTCAGCAACTGATCATCAGATACGGAGGAAGACTTTACAGCCATTGAGGGCCTTACCACCGAGCTAACACCTAAACTTAGCGCGACTCACCCTGAAAAGCTCCATTCTACAAATGCAATGTGCAACATTAGACCGAATTTTTACAATGTTGTATAATAAATTATTATTAAATTGTGTATTTATTTATTCAATATTTCTGGGTGGCCATAAAAACTGGTGACTGAAAGAATACCTGGAAGTGTTGAGGAATTTTTTTTGAGAAATTTCTTTCAACTAAGGGATATATGTAAAACGAGAAGAATAAATTTTTAATCCAAAGCCTTGAGAAGGCTGAAACGAAAAAATTTGTCATTATATTTCCTAATCCACGTACAATTGTTGAAAAAATTGAATTTTCGTTCTTGAGATGATGCTGATCATGATGTGTGGAAATAATGAAACGTTGTAATCTCAGTTTTTGTGGCCACTCTGTATTTGGAACACGAAATTAGAACTATTTAATATTAGGGTATGATTATTACGTAGCTTTGTTGTTTCTGTGCTAGAAGCAATTCACTCTACGACAGGCACAGAGTTGTACTTCTATTTAATTTTAGTACTTCATATATTACCTAAATTCATCTATATACATAATATACATACATATAATAAAATGCATAATTTCAATTTATGTACTCAACTTCATTCTCTTACCCAATAGACTCGATAACAATGCTCTAATTACTTTTAAATTCTATATAGTACTTGGAGCTGTTACTTCTTTTTTTTTATCAAACTAGTAGGGATTAAAAATTATCAGTTCAGTTGTTATTTGCAATCGATGAGCCAATTTAGTGGATCTTAATGCTATAATATAGTAAAATCCATGATAAAATGTATTCTAATATTTTTTATATTTAATTAGCAATAAATCTAGATATTGAACACACTGCGTAAGTAAATAAATAGGCGCATATTAATAAATTAATTTCTAATTTTTATAAAACTTCTAGTTACACTATTCTATGCAGTACGAGTAGCACCAACTTATATCATATAAAATATTCTGACTCTTTATCTGATGTGAATATGAAAAACATAATTCAGGAACATGGGAATTATTTGTTTCAGTCTCTCCTGGATGAACCGAATCCTAATTCGCCGGCAAATTCGTTAGCTGCACAATTATACCAGGAAAATAAACGGGAGTATGAAAAAAGGGTGGCTACAGTCGTCGAGCAGTCTTGGCTTAATTTTCAAGAAAGCCATACAGAAGATCCTCGCTGACATTAGGTAATATATTGTACAAAGTAGCCCAGCATCATTCATGTTAAAGGGTATAATTTGATTCAAGTTTTTATGACGCTGCTATATGTAAACTGTTCTGCATTTAATTAATGCTTCATTAGTTTATCAAAGCAGCAGAATCTTGATGAATTTTAATTAATTAATGGTACATAAAACTATCTTTTCATTCTTAATGAATATCCACTCCGCGGTAACTAAACAACAAAATCAAAGATTTTTTAGCGTTTGCACTTATCAGTGAAATACTTTTACACCCGTTGTATAGCGGTGTGTGTATTTTAACAAGTAAAATAAAATATTAATGGGAAAGATTGAACTCGTCGAGATCTTTTGCACACTGACTCCTATCGATGAGGATTATTTTCTGTTATAAGGATCTGATTTCAAAAATGATACGATTGATTACAAACGCTTATTCTGTGGAAAGAAAGATACTGTGGCAGTTTGATTGATTCAAAAAGAGAAAATAGATATTCTGAAAATTACAGAATATAACAAAACTACGTCAATTAATGATATGTTGATATCGTTGAGCGGGCAAGAATTAATTAGCAATTATTTTAAAGTATGAACTAGGCTTTATTAGCAAATCTTACAAATTCAGTACGAAACTTGAATCCTTCTTCACAAGCAATTCTCAAATTGAATCTAATAATGGTCTGGAACAAGCGGCGCGTAGATAGCAACTAGCTGTTTAATTATAGCGATGACTTGTTTCGATTATACCAATTGTAAAGTTAAATAATGGTCCGTTCTTCATATACATGGCACTTGTTCCAGAGGCATCATTATTAATATTAGTATATGAATTATCATTGCGAGACTAAAGCTAGATATTTTTTTCTTAGTCAATTTTAATTTAACTTACTGAAATTGATTTCTATATTTTTTTTTCTTTAACAATGAGAAGTATAAAAAATATATATTATCTCAGCATCAATTTATATATAGAAAATGTTCTCTTTACTTTTTCAATAAATAGATTATTCCTATTTATATGTAATAAAATTACTTTTGTAAAATCTAACTTTATTTTACTTTTTAAATATATAATAATGTATAGCACCATCTGTAATTGGTATACATAATATCTATGCACGTGTTAATGTACGAAAAATCAATTTACCACAAATATTACACCAAAAGTTATGAGCTTAATTAATGCAAAAGTATTGATAGTAGAATTTCGTTTGGTATTGGTCTGGTCACTGTCGGTTGATAAACAGAACGAGTTAGTATAACATTTTATTCAGCATTCCATACATTACTTTTATCTCTCATGTTTCATCCACATTATCAGATCAAATTTTTTTTTTTTGATCTGAATAAATACTATATTTTCGGTATCTCAATATGGAATTACAGGCTTATGGTATCAAGTTACAAATTCTTTGTTTTTTTTTCTAAATGATTATGAAAATGGGGATCAAACGATTGACAAAATATTAATGTGAAAATAACACCGTATCCAATCACTTGGAACTTCTATATTATCGAGCTAAAAATAAACGTTAAATCTAGGCTGATTTAATTAACTATACTATAAAATGAAAGTAACTATTACATTATGAAGATCAAATTTATATTAATGAAGAAGCTCATTGCGCAAACTCAACACTCAATTGTGTCGAGTAAAATAAACATCCTGATAAGAAAACATAGAATGTCTTTTGATTAAAATGAGAAGGTTCACACCGTTCATTAGATTCTTAGAAAAAAAAAAACACGAAAACAATACATAGGTAATTCAGAAGAATAAAACTTGGACAAATGACAGTTAACGACAAACATGATAGGCTCGAAATTGATCGAATAATCTATTAACTAATAATTACTTAATCCAAAGTGCTCAGTATCTCATCGTTATGACTTTTCCTCTTTCTCTTTATTGTACCTTTCAAGTTCTTTTAGGAACTGAGCCTTAGGTTTCATAACGTTCGGTCTATCCCCTCGACATTTTGGACAAAACCATTTACCCTTAGGCTTAGTACTGAGCGAAACGCATGAAAAATGAAACCATTCTATAGGGCAGAGATCATTATCGCACAGGATCATTTCCCCGTATGAAATCTGATCGCAAAGACAATAAGTCGGCTCATCAGGATCAATTGCCAAATCGTCTTCAGGTGGTGGAGGTGTGTCCTCGCGATGTTGATTCTGCTGTGCGCCTTGACGAGACTTCCTCTTCTTCTTCTTTCCCGTGTTAGCAGCAGCAGCTTTTTTCTGCGTACCGCTATTAGCCGCTGACAAAGTAGCCGACCTTGTTTCCGTCGGTACGATCATATCCATAGCATGCGCCGACTCAACCAAAGTTTCTGTTCTCGTTCTTCTCGCCCGTTTCGGTTGTCTTTCTGAAGTATTTGCCGTTCCAGTTGCCACCGTGCTCACATTTGAGTTCGAATCTCTGGCTGGTTCAACGGCTTCTTGTTCCTTGCCAAAATCTGTTAACAAAATGTATGAAATTATATATTGGGGACGAAATTTTTGCCATTCTTAGTCTAATCTCTAAGCTCCAATTTCTCTCTCACCCAAGTTGCGGTAGTCCAAATCCAACTGACGCGACTTATTCTCTATGTGGTCTTGCACCTGTTGTACAATCTGTAATTTTTCATCTCCTATTTCTTGAGCTGCTATCAAAGCCTGCTGAACTTTCAACAGCGCTCGTCTCCAAGTGGACATGTCAACGTCGCTTCGGAGTATGTCTTGCTGTTGATCGACGTCCCGTAAATAGCCTAAAAAAAAAAAAGGTATTTTATTTCAAATCCACGTCGTGCGTTGGTGTGTTAAAATATTGAAAAAAAAAAAAAGATTATAATATAAAACCAAGGCGAAAGTGTCTACCTGGTCAAATTTTTAACTTATAAATGTTTATTTCGGTTAACGGATGATTTGAAAAGAGATAACGTTTCTAATGAGGGATTAAAAACATCGGAAACAAATGATAGTATCGGCATAACCTTAAAAAAATAAAAGAGCGAGTCTATTGCTATTGTTATTGTTGTTTTCGGATATTATAAATGATTACTTTGACAGGTAGCGTCGAGTTCTCGTAGACGCGAAACATGCCTCTGAAGATCATTTGGTAGATTTTCAACACAGTCTAAATAGTTTTCGATGTAAGTTGCCGAGTACAGAGCCTCAACTACCGCTTGATTTAACATTCTTGAATGTGGGTTGGTTTTTTAGCGAATTTAATCAAAAATATAAATTCAAGAAATGGTTTAAAATTTCACGTCGATTATTCACCATATTTATTCATTTGTTTTACAATACAGATACATACATCGTATACACACATTCATATTATAATATATAATTTATTTTATTGACACCCGTAACTAGCGCGCTTTATAGACGCCAAACTCGATACAGATTTCTATTCGCTATTCACTACGCGAGTCAGACTCATCTCACATCCGTTTATATTTTACAATTTTGCCGCCTTTTCTAAAACAAGTTCGCACTAGTGTTTCATTTGACTAAAGCGGTAACGTCACATTCGTGCTTTCTAGCGAACCAATCACATTGCCGAATGGTATTTGATTTCGTTCGGTGAGGAAAAGTCGTGGTTTGCTGTTGTGAGTGAACAAGGATCTCCGTAACCGCAATCTCTAATCTATCGAAAGAAAAAAACCTTTAAAACAATGACGTCCACCGGTACTTTCCAAGGACTTAAAGACGGCGTCCGTAACTCCAGCAAGTTAGTAAATACTTTTTAACATTTATTTATCATTAATCTGCCATACCCAACGTGGTGGTTCAATACAGACCACCAGGGTTGCATTAAGGATTTTTATGATCGAATTTTATCGCCTTTCGCACCATCCCCTACGTCTCTAATCATCTCACTTAACAGTTTTCATATTTTTCTAATATTCGCTACATCGGGATGGACCAGTTCTGAACTTTGGTAATACTAATCAGCCGATGAGTCAGACTGACAGCTCTTTGTTTGTAACCTATATAGATTTCTAGAAAATAGTTAACGAACCGTTACGACTGCAGTCTTGTATGTCAATGACGTTTTTTTTAAATATCGAATTTATTGTATCATGTATCGTTCAAGTCGTATCTGTTTCATGTTCTGTTATACGACTCATAGTACATAGCAGAAAAAATAAATAATCTCTATAACCAAGGAATCCGACGAAGGTCGGTCTAAACCGGATAAAGCCAGATCTTCGCTAGGTCCGCTATTTCCAGGAACAAAAAAAAAAAAACAGTAAAGAAAAAAAAAATGTGAGAAAAAAATGAAGAAATAGACGGTTTTATTTTAACTCTAATCTGGCTTAGGTCCCTCATATGAGATTGGCACATGTCCATTAACATTCTTGTGTACCGTGTCCGGTCGGCTCTTCTTCCTTTTTGTCGCACATTCTATTCCTTAGCTTAGCATTTATTCATGATGCATGCATGTATGTATCATAGCGAACAGCCAGGATTCAATGACCGACAGGTGCTGCTGGTTAAACTGTCTACCTACACAGGCAAAAGTACCAACCAGGGGAATCAGGGGAACGAACGAAGGCTGGCTGTCATTTTTTTTTTCTTTCTTTTCTTTATTCTTTTTTTTTGTATTTTTTTTTTGCGACAGCCGGCATCGCCGCGTATAAGTGGGGGAAACGTAACGTTCATATTATTTCGAATTATTATCTACTGCGCGTTCTAGTATAACGAATAGAAATATATGGAAGCTTATTTGTTAGTTGTTTCCGAAATTCCGATACTATGACTAATTTTGTCAAACAAACCGCTATTTCATTCATTTCACTACAAATATATTGTAGCGATTTTATTCGAGGCTCATATCAACGTTTTAAATATTTTATAATCGCGTTTGTAAGTATTAACAATCGAGACACCCGGTACAATATATAAGCACTGTATTAGTCAGTTCTAAGAATATTTTTAATTATCGGACGTCGTGTAACCGTTATTGTATGTTGGATAGTTTGATTGGTTGTAGTATTATGTTCTCTGTATTTTTACAACCTATGTAATTTCTACTAAGAAAGCTGCTCTCTGTGTATCTAGTTTCTTAGACCGCGAGATCGATGCACATAGAAGTTGCATGTAATGTAATGAAACGGTGAACCTACGTCATGCACAATCTCGCATGTTGTCTCTATCCTACATCCTGAATCTTTTTTTCTTTTATTTTTTTCTTTTCTTTATATTTTTAACGCCACGATTAAATTTATCGACATCCTAATAAAACAGGAATCTTCTATTTTAAAGAAGATATCTTTAAGACTCGCAGAGGTCTTTCGCGCAGCGGAGTTCCACTCGTTTATTATAGATAGCGCTTCTACTGCAGTATTAAATTGAAGTTTAAAAAATTCAAGGACATGATTTTTCGTCCGCGTCACATATATATATATATATATATATATATTTTTTCTTTTTATTCAAATTAAATTATACCGAGGAATTTATTTCCTTTTTGTTTTCTTTTCTGTTTCTGAAGTTATTTACAATTCTAAGCGATACAATCTGAAACCGAAAAAAAAAAAATTATGTATTTAATATTCGACTATGATTCGCTGATAGATAATTTGAGATCGTAGAATTTAACACTTTAAAAAATAACATCGATAATAATTATAGTAACGCTAGAACGACGAACCTGAGAAATCGACACCTGCATGCAATGATGAATATCTAATGAAAACTATACCAATTTCCTTTCCTTGAATTATTAACCCACCCCTGAGGAGTAGAAGCCATATATTTTACCCTATAGACATCAGCCTTGACAAAGCGGGTGTCAAGTGTCGTTCGGATATTGGGTAATTTTATATGTAATCTATAAGTATTATAACGAGACTGTTTTTAGTGTCAATTTTTCTTGCTCGTATAATTAGCTTAAAATTTATTTGGATAGAAAGAAAATTATAGACTTTTTTGTTGTTCTTGTTATGATTTGCAAATATCATATAACTGGCAATTATTTCCTCAATTATCTACTCGCCGAAAATGTTTGCAGACTTATCATTTAAGAAGAGAGAAAGTGAGAGCTGACAGTGATCACCTTGACCCTACACCGCCTCCCACGTTCGTAGTTTCGATCGATTTGCAAAAATCTTAATTTTCACTCCCACGTTTAAATTTTTTAAATAATCGCCGACGATTTACCTTCGATTTAGTTCGATACAATTTTTTTCGTTTCTCCTTGACCGAATGATTCATACGTTTCATGAACAGATTACAAATCACGATATTGTATGGAAAACTGTTTGAAATTTATTCCAATCTTTTGACAGTGACTAACCACAATAGTATCATATTTTTATTGTTATCACAATTGAGTATATCAAAGAATCGATAGAACGACGATAATTTACGATCACATACCTACAATCGAGCGAATATAATCCTTTCTCCTAACATGAATGAAAATCAGGTTTCTAATTCTCCTATACGTCCTAATGCGTTACACTAATTTTTTTTTTTTCTTTTTTCTTTATATTCTTACGATTAATCGAGATCGCGCTATCATCTCGACAATTTATTCGGCACTGTGCCCTAGGCCAGGTTTCAGAATCAGTATTGTAGACAGCTTAAGGAGCAGCCCCGAGGCTGCCATATATGGCCAGTCCTCTGGACGTGCGTTGGCGAAGGTGAGGCAGCAGGCGCCGCAATCCTGAGGACAATGCACTACCTACCAATCCTGCAACTAACTGCGTGCATACTTTTTCCGTGGTATATAACCGAGTAGAAACTGCATATCGTTCCTAACATTTTTACAATGACATTTCATAATTTCATAAATGTTTCGTCTTCTCCGCTTTCCCCAAGTTTTTTAAACTTTTTTTTTTTTCAGATTTTTCTTTTATTTTTCTGTTCAATAAGTTCTAAAACTCGTACGCGTCGAGAAAAGAAAAGAAAAAAAAATCCAAATTAATTTTATCAATTTTTTTTACGGTTTTTGAAAAACTTGTTCCATAGCAACGTAGGACTGCAGGCTGGCTGTCCGCCCTGCTCCTCGTCGCGGTTAGTAACAGCAGCTGAATCGTTTCTAATTCTTTTTTTTTTTTCTAATGATTTTTTTAATTTTATTTCGCCGTTTGTCGTTTGCTTTTTATTTTTATTTTTATTTTATCCTTCTTATTTCGAGTAAAGAGGCAGAATTTAGTCTAGTTGAATTTTCGGTTTGTCCGGAGAGCCAGAGCCAGACGACTCGAGAATGCGCATAGCGATTCGCGATCTTCTTACGCTTCGGTTATTTAGCACGCACCATAGTCTCCTTTACTTCTGCCTACTTCGTCTTCCATTACTTGAAATTATCGGTTTTCAACGTGGCATATTGCGGTCTTGTTAAGAACCTTCGCCTAGGTATTTTCCGCACGTAAATAAATAAATAAGGAAATAAATTATTGATCGCAAGAAAACTTGCTATTTTATCATTTTTTTTTTTTTTGTTGGGTTTATCACAAAAACTTCTACGTAAGTTCTGTTACCGGGAAATAATCAGAAAACCTATTTCAGTTACTTATTTTACGGATGCAATATAACTGAAGCAATTTAACGAATAAAAAACAAAAATCTAATACTCCACGCTGCATTATAGCTAACTGTATAAATTTTGTTCGATTAAAATTTACCTATTCTTTGATCATAAAAAGATAGATATAGACACATACGTTGAATAATCTTATCTACCGTTTTTAAACTTTTTTTTCTAAAATAATTTTCATGAAATCTGGCGATGCGATTTATCATCTATTGATATTCGATTACGATGTATGAATTACTAATGTCCTTGGCTTGATGACACGAAACGAATGAAGAAAGAAACACTTTTGTAGATTAGATTAGACATGATTTGCTTTACGGTCTAAATTTCATTTTTAATTCACGGTTAATTTACGTCAGGCATGATTGCAGCAAGCGGCAAGCAATAGGCGGGCGCATTGATCATTAAATCGGAATATTTCGAACGGTTTAAAGCGTTCAATTAAACCTTTTAATTACTCGTCGCTAATTGTAATTCGTCGTTGCGGCATGACGCGACCCAACCCTTTTGTGAAGGGTTACAACCCTTCCCAGTCTAACGAGAAATGTCGTGATGACACGTGTGCCGATCCCCTGTTTTACCTCGCGACTACTGTATGTAGTTATAACCTTGTGGAAAATCAGTAGACTGTTAAAAAAAGGAAAAATACATCTAGGTGTAATTTTAACCCTAAGCAAAAACCACGCTGTTGCTATGTCGAAATGGTTTTAGTCAGTATATATACCAAACGTGTGTATATATATATACATACTAATCTGTAACACGACATTCGTTCTAATTAATGAAATTTTTAAATTCCATTTAACAAATAACCTTTGCAACTTGCGGTAGTCAACTAATTACTCCTACTGGTTTTTAGTAAATCTAATTAGGTTGATACCGAGGTCGTCCTGTTTAATTACTTTTATATCAGAAAAGTATTTAATCTTTTATTAATACTTGTCTAAAAATTGTGTTTATTTCGCGAATTATTTGAATCTCTTAAATATCGCGATGTTATAAATAATACTCGTAGTTCGTTTGAATAATGCAATAGCATATATACATATTATATGTGTTCGTATTTATGTTAATAATGAAATTTCTTCGTAAAACATGACTCGTGGGTTCCACTTCCTTTAACCCCCTCTCTCTTTTTCTATTCGGATCTAATCACTGTACTTAAGTCCCAGTAATTCTACGGACAGAGTTCGTAGTGCTAGTAGTGACGCATTGTCTGCCCTTTGTTCTCTGTCGCACCACTGGGAAGGAGAGACAGTGTCTGGTCTGGTCTGCCATGCCTACCATGCTATACCATGCCGGTGCGTGGGTCAGAAACGCGACGGTATTACTGACACGCAAGCTTGCTTCTGCACACACGAATGTACAAAAGGGACCGTACACACGACTAACGATAAAGAATCAAACTGTACCCACCGTCATCCCTTAATGTTATTTCTATTTTTTACATTTATGCAATTTCTTTTCATCAAATTTTCAAAAAAATCACAAACAAAAAAGAAGATTATTTAGTTTCATCGATTGGAAGTTGATTGATCTCTTCGTTTTTGGATTGTTTTTTTGTTTGCAATCTGTGAAAAATTAAAAGAAACCTCATGCCTAAGTATCTAAATTCTTGATAAAGGTATTAATAGAAACGATAATCTACTGCCCATATAGAAAAAGATGTTTTTTTTTCTTTCAACCGGTTATTAAAATAGATTATTCATTATCTTTCGATTAGTAATTTGTTTATATAATAGATAATATTTCTAAATGACATATAGTATGAATTAAAGTATGTATACGTTTTATACGAAATAAGAGATAGAGAAAAAAAAGAAAAGAAATTGTTAACGGCGGAAATATATGTATGAATGATTATGAGGGGGCGATATGTAGCGGATCAATCGCCGTTGCACGTGTGAACTTAACCGTGTGTCACGCACAAACACCGAACGCACACGGACGAGACTTCGTCGACCAGCGCAGCGCACCGCGATCACTCCGCACACTATCTCCAGTATTCCACAACCGACCAGCCAACCGAGACTCGCGAGTTCTTGCCGCGCGCGTCTTGTACTGATATATTAACGAAAGCTCTGCACAAAAGTTGAGAGAGAATAATACTGATAAAAAAAAAAGAAAATAAAAAAGAAAGGAAGGAGGAGAAAAAGAAGCAGAAGAAGAAGAAGACGAAGACGAAGAAGACGAAGACGAAGAAGAAGAATTGTACCGAGTGACCACTGTGCAGGGTGAACGATAAGAGTATACGTCATATCATCCAATATACAAAAATTTCTAAAAGTTGAAAATTTTACACCGGGTTGAATCAACTTTTTAAACGATATATAACGCCGATTAATATCGTAGTAATTAATAATATATAACTGCATCGAAAAGTTGAGAGACTTTTAAAACTATCCGCAAAATATGTGGGCTGGTCAAGATGATACGCAAAGATTTAAGACGAGGTTAGTAATACTTGTTTTTACATATTATAAGTTCATTTTAACATGCGGAACGTACGGATCAAAGATATACGAAACGCACTTTCGATAATAGACAAAGCACCTTATACGTTGTCTAGCCGAAACACGCGGGCTCTATTTGTTTACTAGTAAATTAAACGAAACTTATACCTAAACGTAATGTCGAATCGTCGATGAAATTTGGGGAAAAGGAATTAAAAATGTTTTTTTTTTTATTAATTTATTGAATGCTTTCGTAATTTTTTTCTTTTTTTTTTTGGAATAACTGTCGTCAGTTTCTCAAAATCGAATTCGATTTATTGACGAATAAGACATTACAAGAAATATCATAGAAAGAGTAATTTTCATCAAAAAATGAAAATTGTTTGATTCAATTCAATTTAATTCCGTTTCGTTGTCGACCAGGTAACACACTATTGATTTAAAGTTGGTCAAAGTACACCTGCTGCTCTTCACGACAAACACGTGTTCGGAAACCGTCTAATAATCTATGACTAACGATCTGACTTTTTTTTTTTTTTCATAATTTTTTTTTTCATGCTGGAAGTTTGAGGAAATGAGGAAAACTGATAAAATATTGAGAAAATTGATGCGTATAAAGAAAAAAGAAAAATTACAATATGACGGAGCTACTATTATACTTACGAATATACCGTATAAGGATACGATCAACATATTCATATACAGAGAGATCTAGAAGTCTATAGAAACACAAGTCGGGTTGCAAGACTTGAGTGAGTCACTATACTCGGTTCTTTTTTTACACGCAAGCACGTATGAATGTATATGTACGTACATATCCTACCTGTATATATGTATGTATTTTATATACATATATATATATGTATGACTAAATTCCTGTTTGCAAGAAAATATCGTGGTGGGATTATGTCGCCCTATATTTTTTATAACCCCCATACGATATTCAAGTCCTTCTTGGGCCTGACGAGGTCCAACAAGTTTCTCTGTTGTTACGCAGAGGTATAGTACGCATTTAGACGTGAAAAATTGCGGGGAATCCCCGTATTTATTATATCTCATATCATTTTTTCAAAACAATTTCTCGTTCTAATCATTCTATGACGATATATTTGAATAATATCGAATCCAAAGTAGATACTTCGGTTGAAGAATGTTAGAAAAACAAAAATTTGATAAAATCCTGGAAAATAGATAAATTAGTTTCCGTATACACATTCGCAAATCTTAAATGCAAATTTTGTCATATTATAGCGAGAATTTTGAAACGAACGTGAATTTTCTTTCCGTTTTGCTTTCATTCGTGTTGATAATAATCGTATATATAATAAGAAATGAGTCGATCGGGTGATATGGAGTAATATTTTCTTGATTTGTGTAAATTTTCCTTACGAAATATAAGATTATCACTGCACCATGACGCGCGATGTATAGTTCTTGTTCATTCTTAGTATAATGGTGCAATTTCGTTAGCGGTTTATTAATCAACTTTCGAAAGTCACTTGCAGCACACAGTAACTTATCTTTGTTTTATCTTTAGCATTGAGGGTGAGATAAGATTTCATTTGAAATAATCCATACACGCATCATAAGGTATCTATATATAGTCGAGATTTTGTTTAGATAATTATATATTTGAATGAATATAACGATTTTCAAATTTCCGTGGTAAATTATTATGACGAATTAGGTATTTTAGGTAAATGTAAACCGAGACACGGTATACAGAAGTTCTTAAGACCGTTGAAAAATGATTCTTTAAGTTAATTTAAATAAATTAAACTAACGTTATACTTACCCAGTACGTATTGTATAATATGCCTCGAATCCAACGGAACTTAATGTTCTAAAAAGCGACTATAATACACTGTAAAATGTTTTTAGCTGCGGTCTATTCATTCTGAGTTTTTGTTAGAAAAACAAAACAAAAGGAAAAAAAATAAAAAAATCCCAATAATGAAGTTAAAACTGTAATTTTAAACGTTTTCCTATAGAAAAACAATTTTTTTTTGTTTTTTTTTTATTGCTTCTTTTAATTCTATTTCAGATAGGATTTAATAGCTTTTATAGATACTTCGTAATTACATATTAATCAATAACCCGAGACCTGCTCAAAGTCGTACAAAATTTCTCAAACACTCTCGTTTTCAGTCTATACCATATAGGAATAAGTTTGTGGGTAGAAACTCCGAGGACAATGAAGGCTGTGGTAAAATAGGCCATCGTCGTGCCTTGGCGATGAAAGAAAAAAAATAAAAAAAAAGCGACAGTAAAAATATCAAAGAGTCGATCAATAGTCCTTTTTGCACGAAATAATTCCAAGGATAAATATAATTATTTTTATACCATATGATGTATAAATTCTGTAAAGTAAATTAATAGTATGTCATTTCTATATAATCGTCGTAAAATTACTCTATATTATAAATACACCATTCATCGTAGTTTCTTTTTTTTTTTCGACGAGGATAGTTTCGCGCGAAATTTTCAGCCGTTCATTAAAGTTTTTTTGTTATTCTGTTTTTGCATGGATTAACATAATCGTGAATAGAACGAAGCTTTAAAAGCTGAGACCTCGGATACTCGAAGCAAATTTCACGCTCTTAGTAGTAACTGACGTTTGTCAAATTTATTTTCATCTTTTCTAAGTCTGCTTTTTTATATTTTTCGTATTCGCAACCGATAGAACGAAGTCGTCTACATGGGTCGGAAATAAAAAAAGGGTAACTCTTAGATATTGTGAATGAAATCTGCCATCGAAAGGTTTCGAACATTTCGTATTCGGTCTTTTCTGCCATACCAGACATAATCGATTTCATCGATTACGGTATGACGCACCCGGTATGTACGTCTGCATGCGCAGAAAACGAAATGACGTTCTCTCATTGCGGAGACAGTTATATTCCTCTATACTCTTCATTAATCTACTGCCCCCGCCATGCCCAGCTCTTCTTCTAATCAGCTAAAAATTACTCTTTCGCGGTTTACCGCTAAATCCTAAAAACTGAATATCTAACATCGATGCCTATACGTAGCATCGTCTGAAATTGTTTGATAGCTATCATAACTTAGTATAAGATTTTACAAGCAAGGTAGACAGACGTTAAATTGATTGATTGGCATTATTTAAGATCAAGATCAAGAGAAGTATGATGAAGTAGATTGGCCTTATTTTCTCTCGTAGGCTTATACCCAACGTGGTTTATTATGCTCTCTGTAAGAGGCTGGTGTATATAGTATGCTCGGATCTCTTCCATCGGTCATGGACCTCATCTTCACCTCTCTCGACTCTCAATCTCTTTCTCGGGTTCTTAACAACCGTTCAAATTCTCTTTACGCTATCTATCGTCCACTTAGTCTTAGCAATTCGGCATAATTGTTTCTAACTCGAGCATAACAAACTCTTGTCTGACTGTCTCTGGTTATAATCAGCTGACATCGTTCTTAAGTAGGCGTACAGCAGTGTCTGGTATAGCTTTAGCGAATACCCAGACGCCGACAAATTCCGGTATGCAACTTACTATTTACTCTAAAGATACCGAAGCTAATTAAGCATTCTTCTCATATTTAGTCACGGCAAGAATTTCGTAGAAATTTCACAATCAAATATTAAACGATTTCATTTCATTATTAAGAAACTAGAAAACCAGCATTTCATTCCGGGTTTCAGTTTTTATTTCTTTATTATTATTCTTACCGTTTAGCGACCACATTATCAGGTGTATTTGAATCTATTAGCATTCCAACTCGTAACAACGTTTGATTTTAGTCTATGAAAAACCAGTTTAATAAATTTGCTCGAGGCATAAAAGGCGCACCCAGTTTTGTTAGATGGGCGTTAGTTAATCCAACCATACGATGCTAACGAACTGTTACATTACGTAAATTATAATCGTTTATTATAAATTTGCATCGATATTTAAATCTAAAGAAACGCTTATACGAACTCGATGAGAAATAAATCGACAAATGATAATTTCGATCACTTTAACCTATAGAGATTAACCATCATTTCATGGTCAACAACCGTATTTAGTTAAACTTCAGAATCCTATTTCAATTGCAAGTTCCCAGGCCTTTGGTATCCTTTTACGGTTACGGTGAAAAGACTTAGCCGTAACTAACGCTGGAGACTACTGGACATATCGGGTCCATGTAGAATGATGGATTAGTGAAATTTAAAATCCCTGGAGATATACTCTTATCATACCATCTGTATGCTGTATTAGGTTTTTTTTTTTTTTTTATCAGAGATCAACCTGAGTCAATTTTTATTGCAGAGACAGGTTTATATCTAAGTACAAACGTAGTAAATTCTCGTGTTCGATTTCATTGAGCAAACAAGCAAGATATAACAAAGGTGCAGTAGTATTTAGCAGAGATGATGATATTACGCTGCAGTATAAATATAAACCGATATCCACGTGTTCGTGATACAGAATTTTTACAATTATTATACCAACGATAGTGCATTAGGGTGTGCCGAAGCAAATGGTATGGCAATGGGGTTTTCTAATCTGTGTATAACTTGACTAGAAAAAGTAATACAAAAGTAGAAAACTAGTTGAATCGGTAATTCCGACTTATACTTTAATGACAACGCTGTCAACGCATTTTTGGAAGGGTATAATTATTTGACGTAATTTAAGAGATGATTTTTTTGGTGTGGAGGTTTCGGAAGAAAAAAAAAGTATTGATTTCTTATGGCATACCGTAATATTTAATTTATCATTTAATTCATTTATATAGGGTTGTTGTATGCATATGGTATACATGCTTAAGTCAACATCCTATGTTGATAAAGGGTTAAAACATTTCGCATGGGAATATATCATGATCGTATAGCTAATACCAATTCAATTGAGAAAGTTATTTCCCGTTTCAATTTCATTTGATATTTATTCAAGGTGTCTAGTTGCAGTGGGAACATTGGTATTATCCCGTGCCTCTTCGTCTTCATCTTCTTCTTCTTCTTCTTCTTCTTCTTCTTCTTCGGTTCAGTTCGATTCACATCTACCTACTGTACATCCTCGTCTCGTATTCCATTTCTATATGCATATATTATATATACGCTATACGCGCATTCGACCGGTTCGCGTATCCATATAGCTGTATAATCCGCTACGTGTATTACATCCTATGCACATACATTTACCCCATAGTAGATAATATATACAATCCGAACTTTTAGACCTTATTACGAAAGGTTTTAACTACTCGCTATACTTATACCTAAACGCTATGTCTTTTCCGCTTAGAAATTTACCTTTATCAATGAACTTCGATGATGCATTTCATCCGTTATGATGTTCTCAAGTTTCGTATGCAACTTTTACCCTGTATAGGCAAAAATAAATAATTTTATATGGTGTCCGTTAAATTTAATGACTCTCATTACTGACGAGTTTACTTTTTTTCCTTTTGATTCATAATTTACTACATCTCACAGCTATACTTATATGAACTTACAATTAGTGACCAAGGTACTTCACTTTACTTGAATTCACTTGGTTGTACGGAAATGAGGCCTCGGTCCAGATATACTTACTTACTTTCTTCTTAGTTTCTGTTTGTCTGATCTGTCCTCAGTCTCTGTTCCGTTGTACAGTGTGTGTTTTTTATTTTTTAATTTTCTTTTAAATAGTACTTATACCTACTTGTGTACGTATTGTACATATACCTACATATGGTTACACGTATATATATAGGATATGCAAAAGGTTTTGTAAGCGGCAGGTGAAAGAGGAAGGTTTCTCTACCGAAGACACATTACCGCTGTTATAAAGTCAATGAGCGGCTTCAACAGCAGTGAACAACTTCGTGGTAATAAATTTACGAGCAAAATGTAAAAGCGGAAGTTACTAGCTGAAGAGATTTATTCGTCTAATCAACGCGGCGTTAGTCACGGACACGAGGCTATAACCCAGGACTGTTACGCGTTGGAAGAACTGAGTCTGATCGCAATTTGCACAGCGCACTAGGAGGTTTCCTTTTTACTATATACACAATCGAAACTAAAAATTACTATTTACATTTAAATGGTCTCTTCAACTATAACTATTTTTTACCGACTTTTACAAAACCCTAACATCAACCCAGCGAATTTAATGGAAATTGCATGAACTCCCATAGTGGAACGAGAACCGTTATTTGTACATCTCGATATAGATGAGAGAAAAATGACTAGATTATTCCTATTTCTTACTAAATATCGCTGGAATGTTTGAAGGACACGTTTTCTTCAATTGAAAGAAAATAAAATCCAATCTGTTCACTTTTTTTTATAAGAACGGAGTAAAATTGTAGCTCCTTCAAATCGCTGCTTCTTCATTCACGATTTGGCCAGCGATTATAATGATTCGATCATTTTTCTTTTTCTTTTCTCAAATTCAAAGATCTGAGGGGATTTTATATATTCTATTATATGCATACAGTCACACTTCGGCCTATGCCTTGTTCGCTCTAACTCTGACGATATTGCGGAAACAGAGATAGACCGGAATCATGCTTCGGCGTGCGTATACGTGATTGTGTGACGTCAGACGTGTCGCCACTCCCACCTTGGATCAAGTCTTTCTTCGGATAGTTATGGCTCGAAACACCAACTTGAAATAGTAGGTCGTATCCAGCTGCAGCATTGCATGATCCTTTTTTCCTCGCGGTCGTATAGAAATGATTGGCTTCAATATTCGAGGATATAAATAGAAAAAAAAAAAATAATTCATCATAGAAAAGAAGAAGGAAAATCAATTAGAGAAAAAATTATATCAGAGAGAAAATTGACACATGAATTTTTTTTTTTACGAATTTGTGGATACGGACTTATCCTGTTAAGATATTTTGTCATGTTATAGAAAAGATTTAAAAAAAATTACTAGATCAGTTAAGCTCGAAGTAATTTGTTTGAAATTACTGTACTCGTGCTAGAGCTGCAAGTGCAACATTTCCGCTAACTAACGAGCCTGCACAAGTCACTTAAGTGTTATTTTATATACTTACATACATAACTATTTATATATATATATCTTTCTGTACTAGAAGTGTATGATAATGCTCACGCGATTTATATACAATTTTTTTTATTTATACCAACTTTATAAGAACTTATATGCACATGTTAGCAGCATAATGACGTATAATAATAGCACAAATTTCTGTATTTATCAATTAACATACACTTGTTTTTTTTTTTTACTCCTATTATCGCGTTTTAACTATTAACATTAAATTAGCAGTATGATAGTATAGCATTTTAGATCTTGAAGCGATGTCGTATCCACTTGTGTCTCAAAGATCATACCTAGGCAGGAATATTTTAAAGAACGAACTTTTCTTTCGGTTAATCAGTTTGATTTGGATGAACAAAGATCAGGGATTAGAAAAAATTGAGAAGGAAAGAAAATTTTAATTCAATCGTAGAACACGAATGACTCGGACGTTTTCAAAGTTCCGGTTTATTTACAATCATGAAGATATTATGTGGTATAATTATGATTATGGGTTAGAATTTCACACTCATCTCATCCAGTATTTTTTTCCAATTTTACTAATGTCCATCCGCTCTTTTGAATCTGGGTCACGATTTGAAAAGATAATTTGAATATTTTTTTTACGTTGTCATTCATTCTTCCATCACGTCAATCAAATTTATACATGCATGTATTCATATTGTGTGCAATGTGTGAAATTATCTAGATCGATATAAAAGCGAACAATTTTTTCATTAATTTAGTGATAATAACGGTTATATAGTGTAATAACGAATCGTTTCTTCTTTCCAAAAGCGAATCTGATCTCATCCGCATTTCTCGTTTGTTGAATAATAAAATGATTAAAAAAATTTAGATCGAAATTAGGAGGGCTTGGAATTCTTCCAAACGATGAAAGTCTCACGTGCCTTGGATCGTTGAGTCTTAGAATTAGAAATTAGAATCCATTGCAGTGCAGACTTTTTCCCCAGTACAAAAAAGAAAAAAAAAAAAAAAAAAAAAACGCTGCTTAGGTTATTTTCGGTGATACCTACATGATTTTCTTTTCTTTTTTTATGCGATTATAAATCCGACTGCAACGATGCTTACTATGGATTGAGGATTTTGTGAAAATTGATATCATAGTCTTATTATAGTTAAAAACTTGAGTATAGCAAGCAACATAGATTAAATCTATAAGTTTAGTTTAGTTTAGTTTAGTTTGTCTATTTCGTGTCTCGTGGGAAATGAACCATTATAGAAAGTTATACCGATGATTTATTGTTATACTAGCAGGCAATTGTCACAGTTGATCAAATTTTAATTAACGCTATGATTCAGCTGTCAGGAAAGTAAAACCGTTTTATTTCTCATTCCTCCGTGATGATCGGAAATCGTGAGAGAAATAAATATAGAAATATAACAGTACGCGATCGTGGAAAAGTACTTGGAATTTCACAAACGTTTATTTAACGGACATTAAACATCGTTTTTTAAAAAGAAAACGAAAAAGATAAAGATAATTAATTTATAACAAAATTAAAAAAAAAAAAAAAAATAATAATTCTGATTAGTATTCCAAAGGGATAAACTGCAACGGCTTATATGCGTTGTCGTAATTATCTTCTTCTCCGTCTTTCGTCGCTTTTGGCTTTCCATATATTTAACCATGGCATTGTCCAAACAAAAATAACTACTATTCAGTAGCTGACTAACGATGCTGACAAAACCTGGTGCAGCACCAGGGTCGTCCAACTCGTTATCGACCCTGTATTTCACCGGGGAAAATTTACCTGCACATATCTACCATTCCAAATACATAGAATGAAATTATATTATATATATATGAAAGGTAGGTGTATACGTAAAAATATTGATCAGTCCATGCAGCTAGCAGATGTCAATCTAAATTATATATTAGGTCATTTTTGTGTTTCGATTTACGTAGATTACAACGCGTGGATAATATCATTATTATATACGTATATAGGTATATATATAAATATGTTTATAATTTAACGATAAAACGATGACTAATAATTGCGCAAAATCATTGTGCTACAATTAATTTGACGTCAACCACATTCAGTATACGTGACTCGATTTGTATGATTAAGTTCTTTTTTTTTTTTCTTTTCTTTCATATTATACGCAGAGATCTTTTATCCGATTAAATTTTACTCCAATATCATTCCACGTAATGCAAAGTTTTATTTTATTTACACTTTTACTCAAATCGCTATATGTAGGGGGAAGTCTCTCAGTACCGGACACTTAAGGTTATTCGTTAATAAAACGACAAAATACATAGGATCTTCGATATTTTTAATTTTTATAGTAAACTTTAGAGTATTTATGGTAACGTAATAACATTTTGAATATTTATTTAACGTCAAACTGATGAAAAAATATCTTTATATTTAACATTAAAAACGGTTGCGTCAGAAGAGTGGCACCTAGTACCGGACAATGATAGTATGAATGGAAAAGAAATGATTTAATCCTTGAAATTTGTATTTTTCGCAAAGTGATGACAGATTTTCGAAAAATCTGTCCACTTGAGGCTTGTTAAATCCGACTGCACGCAGCAAACTTGTAGATTCAGGTGTTCTGAGACTCAACTCAACTCAACCGCTCTTTTCATGTTTTCTGCTAACCATTTTCCCTTTTTCCGTATTTTGGACGAATCAGCCATAGTTAGAATATCACTGCAACGAAGAGGAACAATTTCTGTACAAATAACCGAAATAAGTTGAAAAAGCTGTGTCCGGTATTGGGGGACAAGTCGAGTGTCCGATATTAGGGACCCGTAATGCCCCACTAAATAATGAAATGTATGCTAGACCGTAAGAATATTTACTTTTATCGTACATCGTCTGAAAGAATACATACCAATCAACATTCCAATTGAGAAATGAAATAGCAGAACCACCAATTCTTCAGGTGATGTCCACGAGAAAATGAGATGTGACGCAGATTTCTGCGGGGTCAAATGTCAATTGTCTCTGGACAACGCATGCACGCACACTGCCGCTTGCAATACACCTCCGCGACTACGCTAGCTATGTATATTCGGACCACGCAAAAGAATTGTGAATAATGTTTCTAGTTTGGCTGATACCAGCAGTGTCCGGTACTAGGTACCGTCCGGCGTTATGGGACTTCCCCCTACCTATGTTACCGTTTTATTTATTTTTTCTTTCTCACGCAGATTATCGTATGCAAATATTCTAAGCATTTCAAATTAACGAGATGTCTATTTTATATTTAATACAAAGAATAGAAGAAGAAGAAAAAAAAAAAAAATTGCTGATTGATTATTAGCTCGCTTATATTCGAATCGCTTCGTTAAATGAAACAATGGTTAATCTCAGTCCTCTGCATACGTATCCAAATTGAATGATTAGGTCGTTAATAAAGTCTAGAAAAGAACAATGAGATGGTAATTTTTCGACTTCAACTTTATATATAGTATAATATTATACTGTAAATAAAAAAAAGTTGGCAAAAGAGCTAAGCTCCATGTTCCTAATTAGGCTCTGTAACGCATCGGAGCTTCGAGATGGATACAGATGTTCATTGCGCTCGGTTGCGCCCCGGAAGACGACCGGAAGTTGTGGCTAAGAGGAGCGCGTGCCCATCTTACGTTTTATACTTCTCGCGGACAATTTTATCTTTTTAGAAAAAAAAAAAAAGAGGTGAAACAAAACGGAATGAAAAGAAGATGGGGGAAAAAAAAAAACAATATCCTGCAAGAAGTATATAAACCGTTTTGCCCCGTTATATACCTACTTTTGTATAAAAGTAATAAAATAAAAAGAATTTGTTGCACTTCGTTGGAAACACCCGCTATTCTCCTATTCGATGAAAACTAATCTCGCGAGCTACTTTTGCCGTAGAGATGAGTGGATAGAAGTGATAGAAAAACTCTGCTATATTATAGCGGTAAGCGAATTCCGTATTGTCTTAATTTTTATATCGTTTCGTGTTCTACGAACGATTGATCCTCGAACAAAGGATTTACTACTGGCCTATTATGAAGGTTTTGCTATTAAATTGATCATAGATTATTTCTCTGGTATACCACGGCTGATTCATTAACTGTAAACTAATGATTACTGAATAAAAATCCGCAATTTATTCTCGTAGTTTTCTTTCTAACTTCTAACTTTGCGAACGAATTATGATGCTAGTTAATTAATTATTTCACGGTTACCATAACCCGTTCAATGTCACAAGGTGTGGTGAGGAGTAGAACTGAGACAGTGACAACACCGGAAATAACATAAAATCGAAATCGATGGTTCGAGACGTAACGACAGGAAGTCTGTGACTATTACATCAGCATTCTCTTCTCAGTCTTCTCAGGTATAGATCATCATAATATATAAGAGTCCAAAAGATTCTTAGCCAGTTCGTTAAATGGACCGGAATAAGATGATCGTTATAGCTTCTACAGTCACCGGTAGTAATCTATTGTTGTAGTATATTATACGTACGTAGTATGATACTGACGTAGCAAAAATAATTCTAAACTTCTCTTCTCTCGCGTCGTGTGTCAATTTTTATCAAATCGTACGTACGTACGATATAGGCGACCATGACCATGACTATGACTATGACTATGACTTATGCCACTCTATGTAATCAGGCAATAAATAAATTGCTGTTGTAATGCAGATAACTATTTTTTTACTGTTATATAAGTTGAGATGTTTCACCCTTTCCTTACTCGCGATTTTAAACTCCCTATATAAAGCTTGCATTGTCAGCGGTGTGACATCTGGTTTTAGTGTAAGTACTCGTTCTCCGTTTCTTTGAACATTGAAGAGCAAAGCTTTTTGCTGAGGTGCAATTTACCTAACAGCACTTCTTGCTGACATCACGTGTACAGTATGGTGTAAGAGGGAAGGGCGGATATGACTCTTTAGTCTGTCGTATGTATACCTGATGCAATGTTACACTAAAAAAAAAAAAAAAGGATATCATATCGGTTTCAATTATCTTAACATGAGCTCATAGAGTGACAGACATAATTTTTCTTGATAACCGAAGATCCTACGTCAATTATACAAATCAGATACAACAATGAATCTCAATCTCATCTAATTAACAAAATCAGTTAGTTACTTAAGCAAAAATTTTTCGGAAAGTTATGCCAGTTACCTTCAGGAATGCTATGATCGGAAAAATTGAACTTTACATGCATCGCGCGGTATACGAGGTACGCAAAGACGCGCGTGCCGTGCCCATGGTAGATCTAATCGTTATTTAGTTCCAAGAATTAAATATATTTTTGGGCTTTCGAACGATGTCTGATAAACCCGATATACAGCAGGTACCGTTGTCCAACGTGCGCGTGCATCGCGTTGTTTGTTTTTAAATTTGGGCGACCCCGATCGGCGATCTTCCGATTCATCGATCGATCGGTTTCGTTACCGCACCTATTGTTCCCAACTCTTCAATCTTGGCTAACTACGAGCGTGTATAGCGGCTTCTTTTTTTTTTTTGGATATCATTCTACGTCGTGGTATAAGATACCCGGTTTAATTTCCCGTTCGTTTGTCGCTAGGAGTTGTTTAAACTTTAATACGCGTTTAGTTGCTCTTTAATTTCCCCCTCCCCCGTTCATTATCATCAACGAAACAAATAACACTTTATTCACCCCATCATTTACGCTCGGGTGATTATAGTTGGTTCGGTGTTACCAATTCCAGGCAATTTACCAAAAATCTCAATAAACATTCACATTCGTCGTTACATACGAACGTATAATTTAACTAATTTACAATCCAAGAGACTAAGAAGTTGATCATGTTAAAACGTCGACCTGAAATCGCGGGATAAATGGTTTACAGTCTTGGCCAATGTCCGCAATCAAGATTAATGATATCATTGTCCTTCTCGGGGAGAGGAAACTGCTGCATATGCATACCAACAAATCCTGTGGGAATATGTCAGATGTATGTTTTACTGTACAAATATAGTAAAAAAAAAAAATAAATAAAAAAACAAATTCAGGTGTTGAACTGCGGCCACTTTATTCATCCGGAATTCTTACGTTATCTCTATTTTACCTATAGGAAATATATTCCTCGGTGTTCACTGACCGAAACTTTCGCATGTTGCAGTCCTTGTGTTCCAGCTGTGTGCAGATACGTTATTCGTGTCTACCGCATCCGACAGAAAAAGTCCGCTGCAATTACTCTTACCGTTAAGTTCTCTGCGTTTTCTTCTTTTTTTTTTTTTCTTCCCCTATTCTATCGCTTATGTGAAGTTGTGCTGCGCCGTTTTATCCATAAGAAAAAGAAAAAGAAACAAAAACGAAAAAAGAAAAAACGAATCAGTTTTCAAAGTAATCTTCATCCACTTTGAAGAGCTATCTTGTCTGTTGATTCAGACTTTGTGAAAAATTAGATATACCTAACTTGGCAAGAGTAAAAATTGCTAGGTTTTCTGCAGTTATTAATATTTGCTATTCGAGTTAAATTTTACACCTATTATTATAATGATACTATACGTGATGTTGTCCGTGGTTTATAGAGTGGTGGCTATGGTATACAGTTACTAAAAGCATCGATGCACATCTTGTTTTATCATATTAACATTTCCAAGTGCCAGTCATGCGTGGTTTTCTTATGTTTTTACATTCCGCATCCGTACTAGGTACTAATTGCAAGTTTAGAATTCCTTACGATCAACGATACTTTTTATTCAAGTATGGAAAAACTATAGAAAAACCATAACTAAACCAACGCGGTGTAGCATACCGTGGTTTATAACCAGCTGGGTTGCATTATGATTATAAACTACTTAACACGGTATACATATATATATATATATGACAACAACGAATTTATCTCACCGATAATTTACCCCATAAAAATGAATACCTCAAGTTATTCGCTCTACTTTTAAATCCTAATTGTTCCATATATACGGTATAATTTATACTTAAATGTTTTATCTGATTAATATCCGATTAGAATTTAACAGACTTAGAATTTCTTCGAAAGTGTTAATCCCAAGACTTAGTATAATTTATTTACCTCAACAACAAGATCGAGCTGCACGAAACAGCTGATCGAGGTCAGTTCTGTCTTTGTCTTTACTCTGAGCTGATTTAAACTCAGGATAATATAATTTACACTTGAATATGTGTAACACGTACTGGTATAGTAATCGTGGTTTTCATTTCCGGAAATTAACGCTCAAGCTCGATGACTTTAGTAATTACAGTTATTCGGTTGTTGGATATGCCGGTGTACATACTTATATACTTATATTACCTACATTGAAATATTTAAACTAGGAGGTGTGTGCTCGAAATGTATAGTTTTTATTTTATTTTTTCATTTTTTCTTCATTTTTTTTTTTTTTTATTCTCTTTTTCAAACTCGTTACGCTCCTCGCGTTATGCGTACGGAAATATAAAATCGTTAGCCGTGTAATTAAGCCACACGCTATCCTCCCAAAATTACAGTACCTCGTAGTGCCATATACTAAATGTAAACCATATCTTACCTATTCCATAACTCTTCTAGTTTCTCCGACTATTTTCATCACGAGTTATTAAAAAGTAACCGTATACCTAATTCCTACAATGCATACTTACATACATTTATCCCCCCCCCCCCCCCGCCCCGTTTTTTCTTCTTTCAATTTCGTTACCTCTATGTGTGTATCGTTCCTCTTCTTCCTTTATGCAAATAAGTTATAAAATATTTCAATGATCATGAGATTCGTGGTGCCGTTTTGTTAAACAGAATTTTAGTCATTCGTTTACAAGATAATTTATATATGTTTTTAATTTCATTAATTAAATTAGCCGTACGAATATTTAAATCTGTATAATTATACCGTGGAATTAACGCCGCGTTGTCTGGTTATTGTCAATTTTCGTATTATCACATTGGCCTTCATCAAATTTTTAGCGAATATACCTTGTTATAGCGTACTGCGGGTCCAGAATGAAGCATTGATCGGGTAGTCGCGCGCTGCTGCGCGCATGCTGCGGAATCTTTATCTAGAGCACGACTCGAGGAGATCCCCTAGTTATTGTCCTTCAAAACTTCGACGTAGTCGGTTTTTTTTTTTTCATTTAACTGATACGTCGCAGCTGTTTTCTGCGCAGAAGAAGAGATAAGATGAATAAAAAAATAAATAAAAAAATTTAAAAAAAAAATAAGAAACGTCAGCCCTGTTTCAACATTGTCTCTTGACAAGTAAGAGTTTTTGGATATTATGAAAATATACTATATTTTCTCGATATTTTCACTTTGTTATAAACTGAAAGAATCTGAATTTTTATTGAGACGATAGGTATTATAGGTGCCGTTTAAATGCCGATTATTATGGCCGTTTGTTCGCATCCTTATTGGCGTTTACCGGACGTTGCTGCATCAACAACTCTATTGTTTCATGTTTCACCCCAGTTTGACTTCAAGGCTATCGTTCATCCGTTTCTTCCTGCTGTCGGATTAAACTAGCGACAAAGTGACGTTTCTCCATATCCTATATCCACCCACCTACCTTAGAAATGAAATTTGCAATGCAAACTTGTTTTTTTCTTTTTGTTACACGCCTTAACGATATTTTGAAGACAAATTTTTAGATAGAATTACAGGACGGGATTATTTAACTTTAAAATTTCGTCGAGGTTAATCGATGGCTGAAAATAAAGTCAGAAATCTAAACTGCAAATTTTATATCGAATCAAGGTCGTGAAGGATCCATCCCCTGGCACCGTACCGACAATCGCTATCACGATTTATTTTTACAATGCAAAAGAACATGAAATTTTCTCTAATCAGTATTTCTGTTCTAACTACACCGTGTCACGAACAGTTCGACGGATTCTTAGTCGATGCCATGCGAAATTATATCGATTTATTAATATCTATATATCTGACCAAGACCTGCATAAATCTAAACGTCTAATAATGCGGCAATGATAAATTATCTGCGTGCCAAATTAAAGGCAATATATAGGTACATATGTACATACATCTAGTTTCTTCACGCTCTCTCAGCTATAATAGCAACGCTTGATTATTTGCGCACCTGTCTTCCTTGTTTTTTTTTTTTTTTCTTTTCTTTTCTCATTTTCTTCTTATTTTCTTTTCTTTCTCGATCATTGGAGGTAATTAACGCTTATGAGGAAACTAAATCATCGCGTATACTGGGGAAAGTGGAGTGAATATATATCTATAAGAAAACAAGGAGAGAAAGGCTAAAGGTGTTTTATTATTATTTCAATACGGAAGCGGATTGTTTAATGAAGGAAAAGCAATGAAAAAAAAAAAAAAGATATAGATATAATAATTTACACTCTGTCGTAGTTATTTTTATATAAACGGAAAGAAAAAAAAAAAAATTCAGCTTCATTATACAGCCTGTATATAGATAGATCTATAGAGAGTCTGCAGAAGACGAAAGAAAGATGCCACATCATATCTATTCGATCTTTTTATTTTTTTTTTGTTTTTGTTTTTCTTTTTACATCTTTTTCCTGTTTTTATCCTTTCATGAGTATTGACTTCGGGTTTTTTTCTCGAATCCAACCAATTTGCTGACTGCACAAGGTCGGTGAATCGTTACTCCGTTACACAACCATTCATCGAATAATCGATTCGAAGAGACTTTATTGAAGAAATTCATTGAACCAAGGTTAATGAATAGCCAATTAAAATGAACCGTCTTAAAATTCAGCAAATACCTTAAATTCAATTTTGTTACTATTCTTTGTCAAACGATCTTGAATATTTTTCACACAGATACTAGAAAGGTCTTCTCACACCAATTCCAAACGTCCAAATAATCGAAAACGAATATTTTATGTATCGCAGACTCACCTAGCTAACGACGATTCGTTTTTTTTATTTTTTTTTTTATTTTTATTATCTAATCGTAAGAATAACGTCAATTTGGTGTTGGATGTGGCCATAAAATTTAGGAGCGTATATTCGATAAGAATAGGTAAACTGTCGGTATAAATCAGCTCGTCGCTACATGAGGTTAATTCTTGGAAATCACGAGCTGTGCGATCCATGGGGCTGCGCATATATACGACTCCAGAGCAAACCGTTTTATAGCTTGTTTACTAAATGCCATAGGGACTCGACGATGTCCTGTTTGCTCCTGAAACCCCTCTTTGCATAGACGTGCGACGTCTGTACCCAGTGCAAAAGTACCTAACATACTTTGTTTCCCCCCTATATACTAAACAGGGAAAACGCCAGAAGTCTAGACTTCGTTTGTAAATAATGGAGCTGTTAGAGAGACCTACTGGATTTCACAAAGGTCTCATGCATGTATAACTTCTTTAAAAATATTTTGGACCTTTATTGCATCGAAGGATAACAGAAAAAAAAAAAAAATTACGTATTTTTCTATCGTCAATATCGATGTGCAATATTTTTTTTTTTCGAATTAGTCCAACAATTTCAAAGAAATTTAATACAGAGATACTTTCAACTTTTGGGAATTGAATTTTTTTCGCAAAATATTGCACAGATCGAAAATCAAACTTTGGAATAATTTCTGGAGAGATTTCATAATTAGAACTAAAGTTTCATATGTAGATTAAAGATTGTCATTAAAACTGAATATCATTCGGTTGCTTAATTCCTTATAGTTTCTACGGAAAATAATTTTGAATCATCCAGTAGCCGTCGTATATCAGACGTGTGTATTGTCCGTCGACATATGTATTACCTACCTACCTACCTACCTATAGACTGCTACGGTTTGTCACAGAGCAGCACGTGCCTGATGCTGCAGTGTGTGTCGTATAGCTCTCTTATATACAGGAAATCCTAATAGTATAGTTGTGTACTCGACGGGCGCTCTGCAATGTGAGTCAGAGAAACCGGTAAGCGACAATTGGGTTTAGCTCGTTGGTTCTAGGGCATTGTTTAACCTTATGTCAAAAATTTTACGAAACTGGCGAAGCTCCAAGAATAGCTGGGAAAAACTAGAAATACTCGTGGGTCAGGAATTGGCCCTGACGTATGGGGGGTGTTCATAAAATTCGCGAATTTTGCGAATCTGCTTCGTTGCGCGATAAAATATTACGAATTGTAGAATCGAGACGAGACATCTGCAGAATTCTCAGAATATTTACAAAAAATCTGTGAATGAAAATATTCCGAAATTTTTTTTCTAGTTGAAAACTTTATCATTTTTATTTCCACATTGTTTTCAAACTGATTTCTACTTTCGCTAATGACTGTACCGGAAAACTAAGCGAAATTTCATTTTTATTATCCGGTAACAGGACGGTGCCATCTCTGCTATTCGTGTCTTTTGAAACCGGTCGATTACAAGGAAGCTGTATAAGTTAGTTGTTCCCGGTCAATATGTCGAAGGTATAGAAAATTAGATGGTACAACCATCAACTATGACCGAGTTAACCGGTGCCAACCAATTCACAGATTTCAGAACTTTCTTTTTCTTTTTCTCCCCCCCAAACCGTTTCTACAATCTAACAATTACATTTTTTAATCAAATTCTAAGTAGCCAGGTAAGACCGAGTCAAAGTCGAAGCATGAAGCATCTCCAAAATTTCGTATCGTAAATCATCAAATTAGATGAATTAGTTGAAATTTTCTTCGTTTCTCTTTGATGATAATAAAAAGAGGAAAAAAAAAAACGTTGGAAAAGTGTCAGGAAATTTGTAAATTGAGAATAGCTATTAGCAACGTTGATGAAAATTGATCATCCATTAATTAATAGACCAAATTAAATTCTAGACCTACTTTATTTGGGGGTTCGAAATTGAAACGGATAATTAGACTTGCAGCTGTCTACTAGTAGGTATGCATACGTATGTTTGTACATACATATAAGGAAAAATCGTATATGGGTATCAATTAATGATTCGTCATTACTTCAGTGTGTATGATATAATATTTTTCAATAAGTTGTTTTTTTGTTTTTTTTCTTCTTATTTTTTGTTAGTGTCGTATTCTGACTCCGAAAATGGGGTCGAACGTCAAGACGTTGCTAACTCCAATTAATCCAACTCGTTAATTAAGCTACGGGAGGTCCGATTCGGAGGAAGGCCTGGTTTCACTAATACTATAAAATTCACATTGCACACGTATACAATACTATTTTATCGAATATATTACTAGGTAGTACATGTAATACATCCGACCGGAGACCCAGGATGTCACGTTGCGCGTTGAGCGTAGCGACTTGGCAAGTAAGCATGATTCCTTTATAGTTTATAATTTAATATAGTAACCCGCCGCGCGAAGTAACAGTTATCTCATGCACTAGAGCTCGGAATCTTATATCTCGCCAATTAGTTTTCCCTCTTTTTCAAATCCTCGCAGAACAAAATTGACGTTTTTTCGAATTATCTATCTCCTAACATCGATATTTATCACTGTTTTTTTTTTTTTTCCCCCATTTCTTCTCCTTCTTCATAGTTTTTACAACGTGACCGTATACTCAAAAAAAGAATTGCTGAAAATATATGTGTTCGTAATTAGTTTTAAAAGAAGCAAATACCTACGCAACAACGTACGTCAAGTTACCCTTTCATTTAATAAGTACAGCCAATTATTCAATTATTCTTTGTGTTATGGGCCCCGAGGAGAAGCACGGAGGATTCCCTGCCACTATTCTTATCCTGTTTCTGTAGTCTACGAAGAGATATGAGAATAAATGAGATTTTTTTTCTGGGTCGTAGCCGATCGTTTTATTTTATTTTTTATTATTTTTTTTTTAAGAGATATTGAGCTGATCTTTCGCTGATCCTTTATAGGTAGGTGAAAGATATTATTATTATCAATTTTATTTTCCCATGAAAAACTCCGGCGAAACACCTGAGTCTGAATTTACCCCGTGTTAAAATTTCGAGGTAACAAGAGTGAAGGGTTCAGTCTTGTGAGCTTGCCTAATATTAACTCGGTATTTTAGTAACTACAGACTGTAACGTTGCTCTTGTTGCAGTTCCTCAAGTTCTGTCCACTGGTCTAAACTAAGTATAATATACGGGGTATTCCTAGCCGCACGCAAAACGATTCTTGAGAAACTGAAATCCGATTATATTGCAGGTTCAAGTTTCTGATCCACTTTACTTTTTAAGTATCGTGATAATGAGGAGACTTAAATTATATTATGAATCGAATGATCGCATTTATTATTCTTTCATATGATCGGAGTATAGGTGGCAATACTAGTTGAGAAAAAAAAAAAAAAAAACACTCTCAAAATGATAAAAAAATTTTCATATGCGGAAGTTTGAAGTTGGATTTTATCGAGAATAAAAGGAATATAGGAAACAAACGAGGGAATTTGTTATATCGACTAAATCCCCGGGCATTCACGCACGTGTAAATGACATGTTAATTCACACCGCGAAACTTATGTAACTTGGAAATATGTTGAAGATGAAAAAATTGGTACAAATTTGTTCAATCTAAACCTCTATAGTCAAATCACGTATTTCATAATTTAATAACCATTCGAATTATTGATCGTTGAGTTTAGTTTAAAAACGAATAGAAAAATTGATCGAAAAACTTCACAGGATGAGTGACGAAGTTGTCTTTGCTTGAAATTATAGAAGAAAGTAATTTTTTTTTTTGTTCTTCATCAATACTCGTTGGGATTTCATCAGGTTGGTTAAAAATTATATCGTTTTTTTTTTTTTTTTAATCGTGTAGCTAGTATAAAGTTTAGATTGATTTACAACTCGTATTACAAAAAGCTGTGAAAAGAGCTTTTATCAGTCACGAGATCTTTCCTAGTTCGCTAATTGTTAGCAACGTTGTTTTTTTTTTAAACCGGGTATCAATAAAATTTGGAATGATTTTTATTTCTTTTTTTTCTTTAGATTCATGGTATCCGATCGCTATTCAGATTGGCGAGATCTATTTTCTTTCGGGTTTTTAATTTATTCGTTTCAGCTGGATTATTTCACCCCACTTTAACTTCGGTCTCGTGACAAACAGGAGTAAGAATAATATATATTTTTTTTTTTTTGAATAACCAGAGATCGATGTCATTTGGTTTAACGACTGCCTCGCGTTTTGCCAAATTTAAACCGCAAGTTCAAACATTTATCTAGGTCTGCGGTCCAGTTATTATTACATAATATGAAGCAAAAAAACGAAAAAAAAAAAGAAAAAATAACGAAGAAAATAATCATTCTCTCTGCTCTCTTTAATCGAAATCAAACCTCATCTGATGTGATACAAGATTATCACTTACACCTCTTTACTCGAGGGCGACTCTGTCTTATAGAATATATATAAAATGCGAAAAAAAGATGCGATTGCAAAAATCTGAAGATGTGTTTCTGATCAGACGATATCAGGTGTCTAATAGAAAAAAAATAATAATAATAATTCCTGTAAAACTGTATTGGCAGGATAAATTCCACCAACTTAGAACTGAAGTTGTTCTAGATTTAAGTGAAGCGAATTTCTTTCACCTCGAAAGTAAAAGAGGAAGAAGAAAAAAGGAACAAAAAACGAAGAATGAATCAATTTGTCTGACCTTCCTTTTCTACTCGAATATTCTCTTGGATGAAATCTTATCGAGAAATTTACGAAGATGACCCACCACGGTCAGCTAAACTCTCCGCATCGTTTACCTCCGCGTATTGATTGAGGTGAATGCACGACGTCTGTAGCGTCGTCGCCGTCGTTGTAAGCTTCGGCTTCGGCTTCGGCGTCGGCGTCGGCGTCGGCGGCGTCGGTGTTACGGGGGTGGAAGCACGCTGGAGCAAGACCCGTAGGAGTGATAGAGACGAACGTACTGAGAGAGAGAGTGAGAGAGGGAAGGGAGGGAAAAGCGAGATGGTATATACGGAGTTTATACCCGGTGGTTTCCAGTCTGCTGCCAGCTCTAGACACGAATTGTGCAGAGTTTTATAAGTGCGCTAACTAAACCACAGCTTAAACCAAAGTAACTTATATATACCGCGAACAAATAAACGCCCACGATATTCCTAATCGATTAACAAAAAAAAAAGAAAAAAAAAAAAAATTATTGACGAAATTTGAATCAAATTTTTTTACTAATAAAAATCTCATTCCTATTTACTACCGATAAGAGTTCATATTCCTCGTCTATACATATACTTAACTAGTGCTTCAAAGTGAAAAGAAAATTTTAAGTTGCCAAAATTTCCGCCTTATATTATATTATCTAACTTATATTTAAATCGTATTTCAAATCACTCGCGTTTTGTGACTAAAGAAGAAGTACGAACATCCGCAGAGTCAATCTTTCTCGTTAAATTTATCTAAACGATTCTTGAATCATGGCCACTTACGCTGCCTACAGACACATCGAATTGGACAACGTCGGCTATGGCAAAAAGAGGTAAAAAAAAATAAATAAATAATAATAATAACTGAACCGTAGAAAATTTTCACAAAGGTTTTCATTCGGTCAAAAAGAAACTGATAAACGAATATTAATAAAAATAAAAAAAATTTGGGACGCTTATCACTATAATTATTCTCGTAGTAACAAGAGTTACTATATTCGCGCCATCTTTTTATTTTATTTCCATATACTTCGAAATATCGTATCTTATACTCACTTGTGTCCCACCCTACGTATAGGTTTATAGGACTATTTATTAATCTTTCGTTGCATAATGCGTGCATAGAGATCAAGGATGGAGCAGATATCGCAGCTACGAATTATGAATGAAAAATCTTCGTTGAAACAACGGTAGATGATTATTCAAATTACCTGAAATTCAAGGGTCTTAATTCCAGGTATTAAAGGTCAAGTTCCCAGGAAGTGGATGAAAAAATCAATCGATATCATAGCTTTGTTTTATTCCTTTTCGTGTGGTATGGTCTTTTACATAGACCAGGTGTTTATCTGTGTAGCAATTTTCCTAAACAAACTAATGACTACGGTCATTTATTTTTATATTACTCGATGAATTATAAACTGCTGTGGTAAACTTCGACCACCTCGATGCCTGCATAACACGTTAAATTTATAATAGCCAATTTCCGAATGGCTAATAACGAGAATTGTGTCGATCTCGAAATTAGAAATATTTTATTTCTTATTTTCACGTTCTTCCATCGAGCTTGATTCAATGGATTAATAAACCACAAAACAGACATTTCTTCATTCGTGGAAAATTGAAATACACCACTTCCGTTTCCCTCGAGTCGCAGAATATGATATGTGGTTTACTTTAAAATGACACTGGATAAAGACTTACCAATTAAATAATATCTCATTTCACCTCTATCTACTCTTGAAAATATTTTCCTCGTATGTGTGTAATAATCCATAAATAGCTTTATCTGAAAGAAAAATTGAAAAAAAAAGGAAAGAAAAATAGGGAAAAACAAAACCAACAGGAAATCGTTATCAGTTTGTAGATTCGTCGATTTAAATCTTTCTTCGGTATTTAAATTAAACAGCAATGAATGATATTGAATTCAATTTCAAATTATCAGCTGATACCCATGTAGGTATATTAATAAAGTTAAAGAATTAATGAATTCTCATGAAATTCATAGACTTCCGGTTCTTCATGGCACGAGCCAAAAAGCCTCCTCTTCTTCGCGTGTACAGTATGGAGTAGACTCTTAGGCCATTCACAACCCACGTCAGTTAACTAGCCTGCAAAGTTCCCATCAAAGTTTTAACTGCAGCTGAGTAATGTTAGAAAGGATTTTATAGCTAACTCTCTTCCTCAGCTTCGTAAATCTCGTAGTTATTTCCTATAGGCGGAAAAATATAGGTTTAAAGAAAAAAGCAGGAAAAAAAAAATCTGTATACAAGGATGAATGATTTTCTTTTCTTTTTTTTTTCTATAACCGCAAACGATATAAGTCCGATTCGTCAGACTCTTTCCCTCGAATATCGCGATTTTAATTACATATCTACGTACCCTACATGCATGTAAAAAGAAAGAAAAAAAATGCAGCAGCATCCGATCCCAAAGCAGCTTAGAAAGCGTGACTCTTTAGCCGTTGCTTATAAGTCGCCTCGTCAATTTCTCTACTCTCTTTGTTTTATGATGGTATATAAGATTTATATTTACGATTGAAAAACTATTGAGAAAATTTATCTAATATCTACGTGATCATACCTAATTGATGTTTTGATGATTCCATATGTTCAAAGTTTGACAAATTATCCCTCAGCACATAGATAAAAATAAATAAATTATTACCAACGTGTTTCGTATTATATATCTACCTATACCTTTAGATAAATTTACCCAATAATCAATCGTTTCCGGTAACTATTAAATTTTTTATTTTTATTTCTTTCCATCAATCGTTTCGACCTTTTGACTTCGCCCAGCCCTTGCCTCGTTCCACCACGATGCACGCGCTTAAGTATAATAAACACATAGACGCATAAATATGTTTCCTATTTCTCTTTCCTATACGTCTGTTACCCGCCCATAAGTACCTACTTACTTAACCGTAATATGAACAATGCAGAGCTTTGTGCATATCGTCGAAATCTAGTCCCATGCATAAATGGCGTATAAAGCGATCGTTGTATCGCGTACTAGTTGCGCACGTCTTTACAAATAAATCTCTTACCCCTTTCGCGATTATGTATGTTCTTTTTTTTTTTTTTTTTTTTAATTATATCACGTACTAGACATTCAATCCGCATAGCTATATACAAATTTATAATAAACTCATCAAATGAGGATAGTATATATGAACCAATACTCTTTCAATCTTTTCTCTCAAATATATCGATCGAATTACGATTTGAACTCTCTATAGCGGAATATGGTCTCGCTTCTAGGCCACGTTAAACGCTTACTTAACTCAGTTTCGACTATATGGCAGGTCCCACTTTTTTTTTTTTTTTTTCTAGTACCACTTGAGCGGTCAAGTGCAATCCGATCGTCGGAAACACGTTGCCCTTGCCCTCGCAGTACAGACAGATAGACTTACAATTTACCGTTATTCGCGAACCGCGCTCACACTTTGCCTCCGCCTTCTTAGTCCGATGCAGTTCTTAGTCTGTACTACTAACAGTCTATAGGCACAAAAGATGATAGATTGATGATTTAATTAATTAATTAATTAATTAATTAATTACAGAGGATAATAAAAAGCTAGTTTTCGTTTTTTTAATAACTTAAGAAAAAAATTATGGGATTCGCGTGTGGATGTCTTCAATTAAGGCTGCAGTAAAGGCTTTCACGCCTTTTTACGAAATATAAACGCATTGTAAACTGAGCCACTTGAAACTAATACATCCGGCTGAAGTAAAATTGAAAGAGGGAAAAAAAAAAAAAAAAAATATGAGAGCAAGAGAGGGAAGGGGAAAGGAAAAGAATTTAATTAGTTTTTGACCTGAAATATAAACTAACTATAACACCCGGAAGAATAATACATTGAATCGCTACATTACTGACCGCGGGAAAAATTCTGCGATACAAATATAATTATTTTGATGAAAAGAAAAATTTATTTTTCATCATATCTTAACAACGATTTTATGAAAAATAATTTTTAAAATTAGAATTATTTGGTCATGAGTATCGAGAATTGATGCCAACAAAATCCTTCCCCCCTTATATCCTATGCTGCTGACCAGGTACGGTCGCGTGTCTAGACAGGTATATCGGGTCCAAGTTACGTGTGCCTAGTAAAAATATCGCGTTACAGTATCGGTGCTCGAGTGTTTCTTTACGTGGGGATAATAAAGAGGGAGAGAAAATCCTTTGCGTTATAACGCCTGGGGGTTAGTCACCCTACGTTAGTAGGCGCGTGCCGTCTATAACCCAAGTTGGGGCTTCCCCGCGGGTTGGGGCTTCCGGAAAGGTCCGTCCGACCCCGCGACATCTAATAGTAAGAAAGAAGCCGTATACCCCCCCAACCTAACATTTATATATGAATACGAAGGCATTCAATACATACGTATTACAGGATTTGACAACCCTCCTATGTCTAGCAGTTTCCACGTCGTTGGTATTCGGTAAATTTACATATCGAATGGCCTCCTTGACCAATCGTACTTCTACTTAGTCGAATATTCAAGTACCCTTTTTGATTTCAAGTGCATCCATTAGTGCTGCGCTAAGTGAAAGAAGTATTGATGAATGATTCACGGTCACGTGCACGTGCATCTAGATATACAATTATTATAATGTCTGTTTATTATTATTATTATTATTATTATTTAAGCTTTAAGGGAAAAGTGCTTTGGGTTGATTTTACTTCGTTTCTTTTTAGTAATAATTTTTTTTTTTCTTTTTTTCTATATTACTGCTCGGTATAAGGTTGCGATGAACAAAAACGATTCTAATTAAGGAATTATTTATGACCGTGAAGTATACGAGTATACGGTATAGTATAGTTCATTAACCGGAAACGGACTGTAATTGATCAATTACTTAATTTCTACTCCAATTTTGTATCGATATGATCGCTTTAAACATGATCGGATAAATATAATAAATAACGAAAGTCCATTATAAGATTAACGCGGACAAACTTCTATCCGTATTAGGCCTGACGATTAAGATACTTTATTCTCGTTTGATTCGATACGGTGAAAACCTTGATCCCACGAATCAACTGGAGTAACAAAACTCTAAAATTGTCACTTCGTGCTCGTAATGATTCCAATTATTATTTCAATTGTCTGGAATTGGTGCGGGTCGTTAGACAATTAATCGATCCTTATCTCGATGCATTCTGATCTTTCAGAGAAAAACGATTTTACAAACGTTTCGGGCTAATTGACGATCTATCAGAATATCAAAGACTCATCGGAGCTAATCGTTTTTGTTTAAATTGAATTCTTCATACCGAAGATTAGAAAAATAATATAAATACAGTTTGTACACCTTGATCTTCTTCTTCGTCTTATTTATATACGAAAGGGTAGAGAGATGATGAGAAAAAGTTGACACTTGAGCAATATAGCGGCAATGTTCAATCCTTTTGCCTTTACTTGATTCAACTATAGTACATACATAGATACGTATGTACATGTAGTACGTACGTACGATGTTCGAATTCAAAGCGCATCTCTCATGCGTAAAGAAGTGCTGCTAAGGTGATCTCGTTAATTGCCTTGGTACTCTGCAAGACTTCCGCGTCTACAAACGGGCATTAATCGATCAAGATTATTCGATTACGATTGCTTAGTGCAGGTATTCCCGGTAGAGATACTAGCGTTTCCGGTAGAATGTATAGTCCTATTTTCATTTTGTTATTTTGTCTCTTTGACGTAGTAACGCTGATCCTCACATAGTGTATTTCTTTTATTTTTTGAACAATACTTGTGAATCAATTTTCTCAATTTTTTTCTACAATAATATCCCGGCAACGACGACGATGACGACAGTTGCGATTATAATGAAATGAATATATCTTACACAAGTTATGCAGCAAACCTGTAGACAGCGATGTAATCATTGAACGATATTCGATCCAATTACAATTTGAAATAATATACACCCACGTGATCACAGTTATTCCAAATATAGGCATAAAATAACGAGAACCTGCATCATTCAACACAAATTCCTGACAACTCTAGCCATTAGTAATAAAGGTCTGAGTAGAGTGTCCAATTTTGTTCTTTGATCGTTAAAACTCAATCAAGAAATTTCTCATATTTATTACGCTATAAAATATGTCTAGTCACGAAGTACTCCATAAAGGTTCTGGAAATTAGAGAAATAAATAAATAAATAAATAAACAAATAAATCTATATACAGCTGTCTCGTGCGAGCGGGTAATTTGAGTGGCAGAGACATCGTCTGATCGTCTTTTAGCCAGATCATTCGATCATCGGTTGCATCGTTTTCGTCGTACCTGTACGAGATATCGCGGTGAATCCCTCCGTGAAAATACCGATGCGTTATTTTTGCCCTTCGTTTTCTATATGAATAAATTTAAAAGAAATTTAGTGTTTATCGGGGTTGATTTTACCCTCGAAAAAAACTCTTTTATATCTTGAACAACTCTAGCTGCTACGTCGACATCGATCAAACTGTAAAGTGTGTAGATTGTAGAATAAAATATAAGGTATATCAAGATGATTTGCAAGCCGTCACACCAACGCCATATATACATATATGCATATATTATAGTTATACAGTATTGGGGTTCACGTCCTGCAGGCTGCCTGATCTATTTCGGTTTAAACTCATGAATAATAATTGCGTAGGAATAACTTTAGAGTTATATCTACCTACCTATAGAAGCAAGCGACAAGTGTACGAGGTGCTTTATTAATCCAGTTTTAAAAACATGCTAGGTTTTTCAACGATATAGTTTGAAACTTTTACAAGTCAAATATTATGGATTTCGATTGAATTTATTCGTTTGAAATTTTGTCCAATTATTTTTATATACCCGGCCTTGAATACCGAGTTACTCGATATGACGAAAAAGTCGATCACTTGGATGGAATTAATCAATTAATTAATTAATCAATTGATCAACTAACTAACTAACTAACTAACTAACTTATGTCTCATCGATTTTAATTGAAGTTAAAACCATTTTGGTTGCGAATTAAAGCTGACCGTGGAAATGATCATTATGTCGTTAATTAACCGTGAGGAAAGTTGAGAACAAAACTGTAGACAATCAGTTAAAGATTCTGGTCTTGGTTCGCTGCAAGCCTAAGTATTTACAGAACATTACCCGACACACCCATCCTGTGCAAGCAGGATACTTCGCATCCCACGAACGACTAATTATATTGTTATCTAGGGAGGTATCATCAAAGTACCGGTTTGTCTGCTTGTAGAACGGTATTTGTTCTTTCCTTTGTTTAATGTTGCAATCTATAATCAATCGATTTCCATACTTTCGAGTTACTCCGCGACGTATACATACTACGGAGATTTCTTTTGCCTCAAACTGACCACCACTTACGTATTTATCCTCTGAATTACCTGAACTTTTTATCTACTGCCCTTATACCTTATACCTTATGGCTTATCCCAAGACGATTACCACCATCCTTCTCGAACTTCCGGAATATCATTTTTAATCATAAACTGGTTGAAATTACGTCCAATCTGACTATGAACTACGATCCAATTACCAACTGAAGTAATGTGCACAGGAAAGGAAAGGAATACCAGTTCATCCTTTAGAGACACGTGCACAACCGGTCATAATGGATTCACGGACCCCGTGTCGTGCAGAATGACGCACGCGACCCTCGTTATAAATTTACACAGTGTTTAAAAGGTTGTTAAAATTTTTTTAAAAACACCATTCAATCCCTTAAGAATCATCAGCACATGACTGGGAAATAGAACGCGAGACTCATGAATCTATAAAAATCCGGTCTTCTAATTTTTCAGACATTATCTCTTCAATTTTCAGTTCCAAATCTCAGTTGATCAAAATCTCAAATGGAGTAGTGAGATCGATTCTTTCCATCATCAAACGTGGGATGATATCCCTTGGAATTACTTTTCTAGCACATAGTTTGATTGCCAGAGGTATTGCCTCTGTTACTATACACCTGAATACTTGACTAATGCAGTTCTTCTTTTTTCTTTAATTCTTTTCCAGGGTGTTGAAGCCCCCAGGTGGTGGAAGCAGCGACATTTTTGGAGGAGCTCCTGAGGAAACGAGCCCCCGCCGTATCAAGAATCACAATCATTCTCAGCTAGGATCAACCATGTTTGGAGAGAACAGTAGCAACGGTTCTGATACACCTCGCGCTAAGCCTGGTAATGACTCATACAAGCGTCTGTTTGGTCCCCCCGATGCCCCACCTACCCCAAGCTCGAAAAATCACATGCGCAGCAATATCTCTCTCAGCGGTGAGAAATCGGTTAACAAGTCTCCCAGCCAGTCAAGCACCTCGACCAACGGCAGTTCTAATGGCAATATCTATGGTAATGGCACCGTCGCATACAACAGTGAAACAGGTAGGCCAATGGATTTGGTACTATCTTAAAATATGTGTAACCAGGCTCAGGTGTAATAGAATATCCATCTTAGGTACAATTCGCCAAAGTTTTTTTACCCGATGCTGCTTTTGTCGAGTGAAAAAGGGCAAATCTCTAAGCTTTGAAAGAATTTTTTTTATACTTCAGTAGCAATTTTTCATCTTATACTCAATTTTCTTGACCAAAAACTTGAGGAAGGTTCCTTCAGACTTGTAGGGTAGAGAGTATTTGATTGATAGTTTGATTAGTATATGATTCTCTGAGAGTCAAGTATTTTCAAGGTGTAAGCAGCCGATATTCAATTTGAAATTTAGTTTATATTTCAGCAAATCTTCTGAAATATATTGTAGTTAGGGATGTTGTCTGTTGCTTAGAACTCTGAATTTTCATCGCTGATTATGTATTTTCTGAATTTTATACGAGTATGGATACTGGAGACGCAACTTCTCTTCATGACATAGTAGTACCCCAGCTTTAAAATGAAGTGAATATGTATTTACAGGTTTAGCAACGTGCAGAATCATGCATTTTTGTTATACAATAATTGATAACTTAATGAAAGCTTAACTATCCACAAGCAGCATTTAGGAGAATCAAACGATTTCGTAAGTCTGTAGTAAAAACACTCAGCTAGTTGACACATTACACTCTTGACACTACCCTAGAGTATATTTTCAAACTCGATTAACATCTCATTTTACAACAATTTTTTGATACAGCAAAAATGAATGTTATATTGATTCATTTGACTAGATACAATTAGCCTTTGGGGATTAGTTATGTATTTAATTTTGAAATTTCAAGTGTGCAATTAGTTTGTATCTTTGATTTTTTGATAATGCTTAAACAAAAAATCGTTCTTTAATTTCCAGTCAAATTTTTCAACAAGAATTTATTCCTATAATTAGTTAGAAAACATTTTTGATCAATTACACTTATCACACTAGGTGATATTTTATTACATTAAAAAAGAAATTAGGAGCCCACATATATTTTGAGTTAGTAATTCCATTGTCGATATAATATATTTTATACTCTTTTTGCATCATTAATCTGCTTTCATTAATATTTACTTTTATTTTCAATTTGGTCAACGCAATAACAATATTTTTTTTATATTCACTGCTGCGCTGTCTGGTTCTTCTTTTTTTCTTACTTTCTTTTTCTTTCAATTATCATCGAAAGAAGCTCATTCAAGCATCTAATTTACATCCTTACAAAATCGTTGTTAATGAAATAATATTACATTCATGGAAATCTATTTTTGTTATTTTTTTTTATTTGAGAATAGGAGTACAATTTTTCATCATTTGATAACTTCAAATTACTTGTCGATCGTCACAATAATTTTTGTTCAGAAGCTTGTATTCATTCATTTTTCTACTCAATTTCCTTTGTGGATGGACCAATGTATGGTCTCATTATTTTTAACATTAGTTTAACAAAGAAAGTTATTCTCTGCCGTTGAATGAAAACGAATTATCGAAAGCAAACATTTGGGACTTTGATATTTTCTTCAGAAAAGATAAGCTGAATTTTTCAATTGGTCCATTCACACACTTTGCGTACACTAACAGAGGATTGGGTGGCCGGGTATGGTGTGATGTAGTGTGGTGCATGGGTGAATTTGTGTTTGGCTTTGTTGGGTATGTGGCGGGTCTTCGGTGGTTCCTGCAGGAGGATTATCCTGCATGCCACGCAACCCGGTTACTGGAGACGGAGTTGACGTGATGCCCCTGAGGCGCAGCGCACGTAAGAGTAGAGGTAACTTTACGATAAATCTACCTTCTTAATTTCTGTAATGCCACGCATCACTGTTTCCATTTTTTTGACTGCTCACTCACTGATAAAAGCTCTTTGATTCGTTTCATAGTCAAATGTAATCTCTGATCTCAAAATATTTTACAAAGAATAGTTCTAAGATCCAGATATTTAAAAAATCTTATAAAATCACAATATTTTTATTATCTTTCATAAAAACGAGCATGTGTTTATTGTATTCGAGCTAAAATCAATATTATGGATATGTTGAACATTCGTCAAGCCTTGAAAACGTATTTAATCGATGTTCTGAGTATGGGCTATTAGAATTATTGATATATTGGTTTTTTAACGAATCAATTAGCAATATTCCAGCTAGTGATATAGTCGTAGATGCTGAGTTTTCGTAGGTGAACAGTAATTGATGTGTGACATTTATTTGCAGAATGTTGATTAAATGATTTTCATTATTCTAGAAATTGACAAACAACAGAATATTGCCGTACATGTTAAGTATTACCTTGTTGAGCATAAGAAATTTGAATAATCCGCTACCATTTTCACTATTTATTTTAGAAAATAATATGCACGGCACTCTCTCGTTGTAACAAAACGTGTAACGATCTTAATGAGTTGCTTATGAAGTTTATTTATAATCTTATTTCGTTTCTTTGGAGAGCATTCTGTTTTGAAAAACTCCATACTAAGCAATTTTCTCTTTTTATAATTAGTTGTAACAAAAATCGTTGAGCATGATATGTTATTCAAATTATTTATTATCAAACTATAAAGTTCATCATTTTGTCTTATTAGAGCGGTAAGTAGTATTGCGATTATAGCATTTAATGTAGTCCGATCCCTATCCCATATTGAATGTGAGCATGTGTTATACCATGTGTTAATAAATGTTTTTTTTAGATGTAGCTCCTATTAAATAGTTAAGTTATACCTGTTTTGATACTATTTTGATAAATTCAATTTCGTTTGTCCCCAGAGAATAGAAACAGTACATGAATTGTAAACTGGTGTTAGTTTTCAATAATTTTCAAGCATTCATTGAAGTCTCAGTTTTACCAAATATGTACTACACTGTCATAACAATTTGTATGATTCCTTGATAATGCCATTTTTAATGTTAATCTGGGTGTTCAAATTTATGGTGAATGTGTATCTGTACCTATTTGTATCTATGAAACATAATTCACTGAATGAGAATCACTTTATATAGACTTCGCATGTTCTACGCTCAATTATACTTGAATCAAAGATTATTGTTGAGATTATGATTACACTTATTCTAAAGAGAATGCTTCAGCTCTAGTTGAAGCTGTTTGATCACACAGACGTTCACCCATCAATACACAGTTTATTTTTACAATTAGACCTTCAATTCCACACAAGGATGATAAAGATATCATATAGATTCGTTGGTATCTCAGATATCTCTGGGTCAACGAACGAATTTATATTTAGAATACATTACATCTCTACAATAAAGTTACAAAACTTGCTGTTTCTTGCAAACTAAAAATTCTGAAATGTATCATTTGGAAAGACGAACAGACGGACAATCAATTAATTATAATGTATGCAGTAATGACTGGCAATTTATTTTACTATTTAGATATAAAATCATTCTGTCTTAAATTTTATAGAGAGAAAGATGTGAGAAGTTTTGTCGAAGTGCAGATTTGAATGTCGGAGAGTTTGTTCTTATATTGAGACCAAAATTCGGTTTATCAAAACTGTTGAATCTATCTACAGATGGTAATCCGGTGACTGGCACAGGGTACACAGGAGATGCGGAGAACAACAGCGCTCCAGTGCAGAATGGAAATGGAAATATTACTGAAAAGGTAAATGGATCGGCTAGCGGCACTGCATCGCCACCAGCCCCAGCAGCGCAGCCACGTACTCGTGTGCCGCCAGGAGGCTATTCTTCAGGCCTTTGGTAAACATCAACTGAGTTATTCTTCTCCAGCGGTCGTTACTGTCGTTACTTCCAAATCCGAAAAACCTCACCGACTGACTTTTTATTATTAAAACTTTATTAATTCGAGGATATGTTGTTCATGTAACCAGTTTAAATCTGAACAATGGAAGTAATAATAAACAGTAAATTTGATTTGTATTCGATCAATCAGGTGAATTGCATTTACGGAGCTATCATAGCGTTAGACCTCCAATGATTAACCAAATTTATAGAAAAACGAAAATATGAAAGGTTCGTAATAACGGTATAATCAATAATTAGCAAACGATCATTGATTTCAGCGAACCAAAATTGTACATTAGATAGTTCTTTCTCGAAAATAAAAATTACACTATATATATCAAAAAAAAAACAAAAAAAGTGCTTTCTTAATTCTGTGCCTTTTCACTTTTGCTAAATTGCAGAATTAATAACATTCTAATGCGATTAGGCTTTTTTTAAAAAATATCGCGTGATCAATTATTCATATAATAATCATAATTATGTATTTCAATTATAAATTAACTAATAAGTATACGCTAATAAAAGGAAACCAACATCTATTCTCAAGAAACTCATCATTTGAATATTAGTTGCATAGTTATTTTGCTCTGGCACTTATTATTACACTATGTATTGTTTATATTTATTTCAGTCTATAAGAGATTGTATACTCTTTCTTTTCTTTTTTTTTTTTCTCTTAATCACTACTTAGTTTTATTTCTTTGATGCAAGTTAAAATTACATACCTATAGTTTGTAATCTACCGCATTCCCTTGAAAATACCTTTTTGTACTCTGGCCTCAATAAACATTTTGTAAACAAGAAAAAAATCTTCTTTATTCTTCACATCTTACTTACCCTATCAATTTCTCTTTAATAATATCTAATTCAGAAAGGTTGCAAAAACACACTTATAGGTATTTACTAAGGCTACTATGTGGACCTAGATATATAGGTGAAATAAAAGAGAAAAAACTAGTTAATATGAACTCATAAATTTATTATAAAATGTATGAAATAATAGAATATTACAAAAAAAATTTGAAGTACATGAAAAACTTTACAAATTATAGTATATAGTGCTAAATGTAACTCGAAATGAAAAATAGTTCTTTTGTACTTTATCAGAAATTGTCTTGTTAGCATTAGAGTTTGGCTGATGATATTGAGTGTCTTGTGTCATGGAATATTTGGATTATTGAGTGACTACAGTATTATTTAAACAATTTGTTTGTACTATTAAAGATGGAATAACCGTACTTGAATGGCATTGAATAGCCGAAACTAAAATATGAAACACTTTTTATACTAAAATATCGACGACATTGAGATAGCTAATTGTTTATCATATTAGAGTGTGACGGTCATTAACAAGTCGGACAACATTTCATACAATACTTGGAAATATTTTGATCAACAAAAACGTACGTGAAATCATTATCGAATTGAACATAAAAATAAATTCAAATTTACCCACAGGAGTGGTTGTAATAAATAATAGGACTTCAGTAACTTTCCTTAGGACAAGAAACATGAATGACAAATCCAATTTCACCTCATAATTTCTGTCACACATTTTGAAAAAAAAAACCAAAACGCGTTAATAATATATTCAAGATAATGATTTCCACATTATAATGGCAACAGCATATTATAAATACAGCATAGAGTTTCATAGTTTGGATTCAATATGCAAAGATAACATTATCAATTTGAAAAACATAACATATAGGTATACACGTATATATAGAATCCTTATTTAATACTGAAAGCATTCAAACGAAAACTACAAAGCTTATTTCAAAGCTGCAATGAGACTTTTGCGGTCACCGCTACCTTTGCAGAGAGCAACGAAGCAGTGCCTTTGGTTTACTTCGCTCTCTAATTTATTAGCTATCTCATGAGCTTTTACAGTTATAGTTGATGGGATCCCAGCCAAACGCGCTGCGTTAAATCCATAAGACTTTGGGCATGCTCCCTTGCTGAGCTTGTATAAGAACGTTACAGTTTCCTGTGAGACTTCCTCTTCTTCTTCAGTTTCCACCATACATGCCTGTAAAAATAAGTTTAGCTATAAGTATAGTTATCTGTTTAATAATTGACATGATTATATCTCTCCAGTGTTTAATTTCGCGATTTTACAATCACAGGTATTTATATTATATCAATTTTTCAACTTCTGAACGGATCACAACAATTAATCTATTTACCATATGACTAAGGCTGACGTTTTTGTCGGTTTTATAGTCTTCAACTAAGGAATGATAATGCGTTGAAAATAGAGTGCGGGATTTCAATTCTTTCAAAGCACCAACAACTGCTGCTGCAATTGCTGTCCCATCGTAAGTCGAAGTTCCACGACCTGTCGGATAATTAAAAGTATTACAATACATTGATCAAACATTAATAATGATTGGGAAAATAGGTATTTGACAAGATTGGTATTAATTACCTAGTTCATCTAATAGAACTAACGAATTCGGTGTGGCATGTTGGAGTATGGTTGCAGTTTCACTCAGCTCTACTAAGAAAGTACTTTGGCCGGTCAGTATATCATCATTGGCACCCAGTCGAGTAAAAATACGATCCACCAATGTGAAACGGCAAGAACTTGCAGGAATATGACATCCCTGTAAATGGAAGTTAACGAAATAAAAATACAATGTTTGAACCTTTTTTTTGTTGTTGATCAAAGCACTCAATTTCGTATTCAACTCACAATTTGTGCCATAATTGTAAGCAATCCAACTTGTCTCATAAGTGTTGACTTTCCTCCCATATTAGGCCCAGTTAGAATAACAAGTGAAGCCGAATCTTCGACTCCAAGTAAAGTATCGTTTGGTATGAAATCATCAGACGTAACACACGGATGTCTTCCATCCCTGATGTCGATAAAAGCCTTAAAGTATTCAAACATTGTTCAGAATTAATAAAAAATCAATGATATATTCAGCAAGTAAAGCATATCTTCCAAGTTCAGACATCTACAATATTCCTAGTAAAGAACACATACGCTTTTATCATCTGTAACATCTTCTACTATGGGGACAGACATCTCTCCGCTCTGTGAATACTCGGCAAACGATGTGAGTACATCTAGTGTAGCCAGTTGGTAGATAGCCAAACACCACATATCATATTTTTCGCTGAATTTAGCAAACACCCTTCTGCTGATGTCTTTTAGGACTTTATCTCTGTTGTTCTCTGCATTGATTTGTCTTGTCAAGAGTTCCTGAGGAAATATTTATATTTTACATGTGATATAGATTCGATTTTGGAAAAGTAGAAAATTTTCAAGGATGATTGGTGATCGATAATTCACAACGTACTCTGCATTCAGCCGTGTAGTAACGTTTGAAACCTTTGCGTTGTGACTGGAGTTCGTATTTCGATGTAACTTTCTTCAGTTGTGAATCGGGAACTTCAATTTGAAAACGCTTCTTTTCTGCACCATGATAATTCACTTTAACGCCAAAGAACTTTCTCTGTTGTTCAAGATAGCTGTTCAGATCTCTTTTTATATCGGACAATTCCTCGAGGACTAAATCGTACTCAGAGTCAACACCATGCTTTGGTATTATGCATCCTTCTTTCTTTGCTTCTTCTTGGTCAAAAGCAGTCTGAAGATAGTGAATAACATTTCGGTCAAGAAACACCATCAATTCAAGAGAATCCATGACTTATACATCTTACTGACCTTAAAGTATTTCAGTGTAGTTTCCAGCATAGGAAAACCACCCTCTGGTTCATGCTTAGTGCATCGTTTCAACAAATTACTTCTCACGTCTGCAGAAAGGGATTAAAATACGACTGGTCAGTATACAACTGGGTGATAGCAATTGCACATCTTTTAAAATCTGGCTATAGAATACAAAACTGCAATCATACCGTCGAATGAATCTATAATTTTTGAAGCTTCTTCAAATCCTTGAAGCACGTTTGTAAAATCCATAATCTTTCGCTTTGAATATGTTTTACTTTCGTACATGATGGCTCTTGCATCTGGGTGATTTTGTCCCTTGGCAAAATTTCCTTGCGCATGTATTCTGATGATTATATAAATAAGGTATAGAATATCTGTATATATTTTGGTAAACAGTAATATCTTTACGACTTACTAAAAACAAAACAAATAGTCACACATACTTGCTCAGCAATTTTTCCAGGTCTGGAAGAGGGGCCAACATACTACGTACACTTTGAGTAACTTCCATTTTTTCCATCAACTCAGAGACTGCTTCTTGGCGTTGTATTATTTCAAACTTACGACAAGAAGGTCGGCAGATCCACTCGCGCAGCAACCTTTCAAATGAAATAAAATTCTCTTAATTTTAATCAAGAATGCTACAAAGTGAAAGAAAATCTCATCATTTTAAACCCGAGAAACGTTGATCAAGGTTTATGTATTCACCTTTTACCAAAAGGCGTGCAGCAATGATCAAGTGTTGCAATTAGAGAACCACTACCTCCAAGAATTCTCAGATTATTTATTGTGATGGCATCCAATACCTGAAGAAAAATATAAAAAATCTTAATGTTACTACGAATTTTTAAGGCAGAGATTTATACGTAGGAAGAATCTAATCTGTTCGAAGATCCTCGAGTTTTGAGTTACAAGAATTGTAATGTATCTATTAAGGCTCACCATGTTGTTGGCCATTTTTCCAGATGTGTGTTGATCCTCGTGATCAGGAGGAGTCCAAGACTCGAAACGTCCTTGTGCAAGTAGTTGTTGATCAATGAAACATTCTTTAAGATGGAATACGCATCCACCCAAAGCAGATACTGCTAGCTCTGCGTCATTGGCAGCTGTTAATCCCAGGCTATCTCCTGTATTGAAGAAAGAATGAACATTTCGTTGAGCTTGTTGATGTCAATAAAAGTGAAGATTCTCAGTAAGCTTCATTCTAACACATACCATCGCTTAGATACGGCTTCAAACCTTGGGGCCATGAAAAATCTGAATTCTGTCCCGACTTGAAGTATTCTCCTTCGTGTAGTTTCTAACAGATTAAAAACACAAAATGCAAGTTAGATAGTTCTGAATTGAGAATATCAGTGCATCTTTGTATCTCGCTTACGTAGATCAACTCACTTTGAGTGTAGTAGACGCAGACCAAAACTGAGTCTCACGTTGCAGTGCCTCCTTAAGAGCGGTAGATAAACTAGTATTCAAAATTCTGTTTGTTCTTTCTGAGAGACCACCTCGTTCATATATAATCTAGAAAAGAGAATATCCAACGTTTACAATAAACTATTTTTTATACAGATGGACTTTTTATATTAGATGATCTCTTAATAATTCACCTGCGATGGGGGATAATGAGAAATGAGTGTCAACAGTCTGGAACTGTGTCTATCATCCTGAAATTGACCGAGATGAAAATCTCCGATTGAAGTATCGGTGAAGCAGACACCATAAGTCGAAGTTGGCACAGATGGGTTGAACTTCTCCACTAGTGAGAGAAGGTAGGTAGAATTTGATGTTGATGGATCGACGTCCTGTGCAGTGAATACTCTGGTGCCTTTGCTGCTGATTTGACATATTTCTCTCTTCACAACTTTGTCGAATTTCGTAGAGTGGGACACTGTGGGAAAGATAATAATCATTGAGATCTATTCATTGGACTGTAATGGGAGAGTCAGAAAAATTAGTTATACAAATATGAAAATACGCACTCTTGCTAACGCGGGCACTCATCATTTCTGGATTTTCAGTTTGTTCAATTCTCGCCACCTTGTATCCCTTCTCAATTAAACTTGACGCAAATCGGCCATATGCTATTTCTGGAAAACCAGAATGGGCGAATTCTCCCTAGATAGTAAACAGCAAGAATTTAAAATTCAATCCCAATACATATCATTTTGATATTTGTCTTTTGTGTTTTTTCACACACTTACACGCATATATGATAGACCAATTTCATTAACGCCAGTGACTGCGTCCATGTGATATAATTCATAGAATTTACCGACTTTGAAAAATAATACGCAATCAAAATTCTTGCACTTCATTTCCCACCACTGCTTCATTGCCTGTAAAATAGAGTTAATCGATTAAATCACCGATTGATGAAACATTGATGGATATATTCTTGTTGGAAAATAGTATATCAAGTTTCTTTACAGGAGTTTGATTCATTTTGAAGTCCTGTGGCACATAGACAGTCTTCGGATCATAGTTCGGATCGCTGGGAGGTCTTCTGTGGATATCCCTAATCTTATTTGGCTGAAGAAAATCGTATTTCAGATGAGCCCAGCTGTCTGAGTTAGCCGAACCTTTGCTGTTCGTTTGGCTCGAAGGTGGAGAACTTTTCAATTCTGTTTTTGCCTGGGAAATAAAAAAGTTTTTATTAAATCGAAGAATGATAATCAAATCCCGTAATTAGGTATGGGAAGTTTATAATCAACAAAGAAAAGCTCACCTGTGCCTTTCCTTGGCTATTTCCTTTGGGTGCTTGTCTGCCCTTTGTGGTTCTTGTTTTTTTCTTGAAAAATGGAATAAAGGAAGTTTTGAAATTCACAAGAGTATAAATTAGAGAATGACGAATGAGTATAAATCTCATAACTGTTTGAATGAAGTAAAATTTGATCTCCAAAATGCTACCTTAGGAGTTTCTTCGTCGCTTTCAACTCCCGAAGACAATTCTTCAGATTCACTTGCTCCATCAGATGCAGAAAATTCTGATGAACTGGCGTCGTTATCATCTGCAATCAGACTCATAGTGTAAAAACTGCGAGGCGTGAAGTGAGATTAAACTATTTTTGATACTCTAAAATAGAATTTTTCACACAGTTAGTGTAAACCAAGAATTGGCATATAATTACCAGGTTTAAATTCATCTCCTGAGTCCTCACTGTGGTCGGACGGTATTACCAATCTTCTTCTCTTTGCACTACTAGGTTCCTCATCGTTTTCTTCATTTTTAGATGATCTCTTTCTAGTCTCTTGATTAGATTTCTTTTTTTGTCTCGACCTCGGTGTTGTCTTCTTATTTTCTTTGTCTGTGTTTTCTTTACCCCCTTTCAACCCTACACGAGCATCGACGTTGTTTAAAGTTACCGAAAGTTTCGAAATAAATCATAAATAAAATTACTAAAATTTAAACATATGAAACACGAGTTAAGGAAGCGATAAGATTTCCCAAAAATTTCAGTAGCATTCGCGTCATGGAGTTGAGGATTTTTGATAACGTTATCAACACATGACTCAGGGCTATTTGACCACTATCCTTTGTCATTGTGAATTGATCATTCAGATTATATCCTCGTGTTACGATTTATGAGGTTAGATTAGTTAATGGAATAAATCTCAGTGTAACTAAAAAAAACTGAATAATTAATATTTCTTATTATAACTGAATAATCATAGGCTTAAACAGCATACATACCTTTTTCTTTGGGTTCGATTTTAGATTTGGCAGGATCTTCCTGAAGATTTGCTATCCTGCTAGTAGGTTTTTGGTTATTGGCTTTAGGTGATGTAAAGTATTTGAAGAGAGTATTTACTTTCGGCATTTTCTTTGCTGTTAGATTTGACACGTTGTTGATTCGCGTTGTTTATTATGGAGTAATAATTAGCGGCAAAGAGTATTACACACGATATTATAAGGTCTCTAGAATTTTTACGGGTTATGCATTGTTCGATGCCTCGAGCTTCCGCATCTCGCGCAATTCAGAGACTTGTAGATATGTCTGACTGAAAACCGCGCGAAACTGTAGGAGCGTTCCTGAACGCATATTTATTCACTCTAGTGCATACAAATCGAAAACGCTGTAAAATTGAGAAGACTTTACAGTCAAACATGTTTAAATTTTGAAAATAAAAAGTATCGCGAAAATCAACCAGCATTAGTCACAGCGTTTCTGATAAAAAAAAACTGTGATGAAATAATTTTATTCTAGAATAGCTGAGCGATTATTTTGTGTAATATAAATCGTCGAATACCCATACATTTAGTCAATACACAGAGTTAAAGTTATGGGGCTACAACTGACATGTGAAATTCTTATTTTATTTATCCTAGAAAGTAGATTGAAGCGATTAATTAAATTGGTGGGGCAATTATTATCGTCCCCACCCCGCGCCGCGCGACGGTATATGAAGAACGCCGGGCGCAGCGTTCAGTCATTTGCGCGGCATCCTCGAGTAAGGATCTGTGACACGTGTCGAGGAGATTTGCGGCTCGGAAAGGCTGACATCAACAGAGGCACATTGGACATGAGTGAGTTTGAAATATTTCGATGAATATTATACGACGGCAATAGATAATCGACAATTTTCTGATCATTTTGCGCACATGCTTATCAGCCGCCTGACGATCCGAGACTTGCTTTACCGCGATGTACCTGGAATATCACCCTGTACATGCCTAATATATTTTCATAAATAACAAATAAATCATCATTTCCTAAACTACAAAAACATATTCCTCAACTTCCTCGAACAATTCCCGAACGATTGCATCAATAAAAAATTAAATTGAATTTATTTGCCTGCTAAGTATACGGAGCCGTACGCTATATACTGAGCGACACCGACGTTACCGGTACACGGTGTTATCGGCAGAAGATAGTTCGACAATGCGACCGTGAGATGTCGCTATTATTTGTCGCCCGCTGGTAGAACTTACCGACAAGGGACACTGACCTAGGACAATAGCACAAGAGTGGTAAGATAGTGGTGCTGCACAAATATGCGGATAAAAAAATTACTACCTTTTCTGAGAAGCGCTTGTTTATGAATGAAAAGATAGTGGTGCTGTACAAATATGCGGACAAAGAAACTACGAGCCTTTCTTCATATTCTTGGAGGCGTGGCAAATAGCTCATTGATAAAATTCTGAATAGCAGTAGAAAAACTACTAACTCTTTATTAGATTCATTGATACAATGAAAGATAGTGGCGCGTGGAAATGATGCGAAGAAGTTGAAAAGAATTACTGATATTTTATTGCATTTATGTTTGCATTATAGGTATGTCTGAACAAATAGAAATAAAGCAGTTGAAATAAATTCACAACTACCCAAATCACTGAGATGCAAGCCAGGAATCATCCGGTATAAACATTTTCAATATTCATTTTTTTATTCTTTGTTATTAAAAATGTAAAATTCTTATTTGATATATCCTAGCAAGTAGATTGAAGCGATTAATCAAATTGGTGGGGCAATTATTATCGTCCGCCCCCACCCCGCGCCGCGCGACGGTATACCAAGAACGCCGGGCGCAGCGTTCAGTCATTTGCGCGGCATCCTCGAGTAAGGATCTGTGACACGTGTCGAGGAGATTTGCGGCTCGGAAAGGCTGATATCAACGGAGGAACGTTGTGGACATGGGTGAGTTTAAAATATTTCGATGAATATTATACGTCGGCAATAAATAATCGACAATTTTCAAAGCTACTCGAAAACAAGTGAAATTGTATTCAATACTTTTCCGACAGAATTCACGCGTCTCGTATTTTAATCGTAGAAGTAAGCAGGCTTTGATTATAATTGCAGATATTGTTCATTTTCAAGTACATTCTATTTATACCAGTGAATAAATGTGCTAAAATCTAGTTTTGAATACAGATATAATGCGCGAGAGAGTTTCGTTTGATAACTTGGCGATAATTATCATCCCGTTATATTATTGGCATATAATTCCGAGTCCCTCGCCCTGTAGCGTCGTTTGTTTTACAGCATATTTCGTGACTCCGAAGGAGTAACTAATTTGTCGTGTTATTTCGAGTTGACAAGTATTTTTCGGGATAATACTCGTTCCCCGATTTATGCTTTTATTCGATTCTTTGACAACATTATCGGTCGACGGAGATGAGAATGAACATCGCTGATACTCAAATTGCATAGATCCTGCGTGCCACCTGATCGGAGATGGACGCCAACCAACACTGCCCGGCTAGTCCGGGATTAACGGTCGACCAAGATAATGGTGAGCTTCCTATTATATTAGCCAAACACCCAATTTAACTATAAATGTATGTCTGCAAAACAATCATTGCTAAAACCTACTTCGCGATCCGATACAGATCTTGGACAGATTACTTTTCCACGTGTATGTACCACAATACTCATCGGCCAAGTAACCGTGACGCTCACCCTGTATCTTTGACTCGATACTGGGGCCTCCGGCTTGCTTCTGTCTCCCCGTATACGCCAGAAACTTTGACGACAACTCTGTTTCACGTAGCTGCAAAGGATACGATACCGACGCGAAATAATATACCTAGAGGTAAGATATTGTCCGTCTCGTTATAGGGTAAGCTTAGGAGAGAAAGCACACTCAATTCTTGGAAATAGCAATAAATTCTCTCTTTTTAATGACAAACCTGAAATATGATTGATAGATCTCGAGAGAATATGTTTACCTTATTGAAATATAGTAGACTCACCTCGTAGTAGAGAAATATTTGAATAACCAGGATCAAAGTTTCAAGGTTTGAAAATAAATAGATGGGTAGATAGCTGTAGGCCTAATTAGGCATCACATTTATTTTTTAAACATGGAACATAATTCAATATTGGTGATAAATTACTCCAGAGTCTCAAGTACCAGTCATAACGATTGAAATATTGAAAAATCTATTCATGCATGCAATAGTAATACTAGCTTATTGACATTCTTGATTCTGTTGAAAATAGTTAAAAGTTTATATCAAATTTAAAAATGGTTCAGGCAGGCTTACAAAATCAATCATAGGAAATATATTATAATAAATTTCATGCAGATGTATAATCACAATTAGAAATTCTTTGGTACTTAGTTGAGAATGTTTGCTTGAAAAACACATAAACTTAATCTATCCAATGTACCCTATGCTTATCTAGTTTTTATCTTCACAGGCGTTGTTCACCGAGGGAAACTAGCTCCTGCCTATCCTCAACAAAACCTCTTCAATATTCATCAGGACAGGGGATTCACACCAGGGAGTGAAGCAGTCCAAGCGCCGGGGGAATGACCGCAAGACAACTCTGCACCGCGGACTATTGATAAAGTAGCATCAGCGAATGGTTCGTAATTACAGTTCCTTTTGAATCAGTTTTGATAAAATCTCGCATCTGGTCTGGTCTATAATTATTTTAAATTACTTTACTTTATAATTACTTTTACTAATTAAATCGAGTTCAATTATACACATTACCAAACTATTGGGTAATTGAATAAGTAATTTCATTGAAAATGTAATCAGTGACTCGTAACACTGCAAATATCCATGTAATAATAAGATCGTTTATGCAATAAACATGTATTATTATAGTAAATTGGCGAATTCTTGAATAAATATCTCTTGAAATTGTAAATAATCGATCGTTGAATCATTTTACCCTGTCCTTTCCTTACCTATAAGTCGAAAATCATGAAAATCGCATGATTTCATAAAGCCCCGAACAATATTAATATATATAAATATAACAATATTAATATACCTATATAAATATAACAATATTAATATATATAATATAAATAATAAGGCGCCTTGTCATATGCAACCCGCATGCCATTCGTGTAAACGACAGGGCCCATGTTAATTTTTGTTGCCTATTTGGTGTTTTCCGAATGCCTATATTCAGGCGAATTGTAGTAACGTAGAAAAAATGTCGAAAAAAAGGTTCTGGCAGTTGATACCTCGATTTTAGTCGTTTTACGATGAAATATCTACTGCCAGAAAATCGACCAATCAGGAGGCTGCTTGAGCCAATTTAGGCTCAATTTCTCGAAAAGGAGCCTCCTGATTGGTCGATTTTTAAATTAAATCAAGTTACGGCGCTACAGAGGCTAGCCATCAGCAAAATTCTGGATTTTTCGTTACCCGAATGAGGTATCAACTGCCAGACGAAAAATCCAGAATTTTGCTGATGGCTAGCCTCTGTAGCGCCGTAACTTGATTTAATTTAAAAATCGACCAATCAGGAGGCTCCTTTTCGAGAAATTGAGCCTAAATTGGCTCAAGCAGCCTCCTGATTGGTCGATTTTCTGGCAGTAGATATTTCATCGTAAAACGACTAAAATCGAGGTATCAACTGCCAGAACCTTTTTTTCGACATTTTTTCTACGTTACTACAATTCGCCTGAATATAGGCATTCGGAAAACACCAAATAGGCAACAAAAATTAACATGGGCCCTGTCGTTTACACGAATGGCATGCGGGTTGCATATGACAAGGCGCCTTATTATTTATATTATATATATTAATATTGTTATATTTATATAGGTATATTAATATTGTTATATTTATATATATTAATATTGTTCGGGGCTTTATGAAATCATGCGATTTTCATGATTTTCGACTTATAGGTAAGGAAAGGACAGGGTAAAATGATTCAACGATCGATTATTTACAATTTCAAGAGATATTTATTCAAGAATTCGCCAATTTACTATAATAATACATGTTTATTGCATAAACGATCTTATTATTACATGGATATTTGCAGTGTTACGAGTCACTGATTACATTTTCAATGAAATTACTTATTCAATTACCCAATAGTTTGGTAATGTGTATAATTGAACTCGATTTAATTAGTAAAAGTAATTATAAAGTAAAGTAATTTAAAATAATTATAGACCAGACCAGATGCGAGATTTTATCAAAACTGATTCAAAAGGAACTGTAATTACGAACCATTCGCTGATGCTACTTTATCAATAGTCCGCGGTGCAGAGTTGTCTTGCGGTCATTCCCCCGGCGCTTGGACTGCTTCACTCCCTGGTGTGAATCCCCTGTCCTGATGAATATTGAAGAGGTTTTGTTGAGGATAGGCAGGAGCTAGTTTCCCTCGGTGAACAACGCCTGTGAAGATAAAAACTAGATAAGCATAGGGTACATTGGATAGATTAAGTTTATGTGTTTTTCAAGCAAACATTCTCAACTAAGTACCAAAGAATTTCTAATTGTGATTATACATCTGCATGAAATTTATTATAATATATTTCCTATGATTGATTTTGTAAGCCTGCCTGAACCATTTTTAAATTTGATATAAACTTTTAACTATTTTCAACAGAATCAAGAATGTCAATAAGCTAGTATTACTATTGCATGCATGAATAGATTTTTCAATATTTCAATCGTTATGACTGGTACTTGAGACTCTGGAGTAATTTATCACCAATATTGAATTATGTTCCATGTTTAAAAAATAAATGTGATGCCTAATTAGGCCTACAGCTATCTACCCATCTATTTATTTTCAAACCTTGAAACTTTGATCCTGGTTATTCAAATATTTCTCTACTACGAGGTGAGTCTACTATATTTCAATAAGGTAAACATATTCTCTCGAGATCTATCAATCATATTTCAGGTTTGTCATTAAAAAGAGAGAATTTATTGCTATTTCCAAGAATTGAGTGTGCTTTCTCTCCTAAGCTTACCCTATAACGAGACGGACAATATCTTACCTCTAGGTATATTATTTCGCGTCGGTATCGTATCCTTTGCAGCTACGTGAAACAGAGTTGTCGTCAAAGTTTCTGGCGTATACGGGGAGACAGAAGCAAGCCGGAGGCCCCAGTATCGAGTCAAAGATACAGGGTGAGCGTCACGGTTACTTGGCCGATGAGTATTGTGGTACATACACGTGGAAAAGTAATCTGTCCAAGATCTGTATCGGATCGCGAAGTAGGTTTTAGCAATGATTGTTTTGCAGACATACATTTATAGTTAAATTGGGTGTTTGGCTAATATAATAGGAAGCTCACCATTATCTTGGTCGACCGTTAATCCCGGACTAGCCGGGCAGTGTTGGTTGGCGTCCATCTCCGATCAGGTGGCACGCAGGATCTATGCAATTTGAGTATCAGCGATGTTCATTCTCATCTCCGTCGACCGATAATGTTGTCAAAGAATCGAATAAAAGCATAAATCGGGGAACGAGTATTATCCCGAAAAATACTTGTCAACTCGAAATAACACGACAAATTAGTTACTCCTTCGGAGTCACGAAATATGCTGTAAAACAAACGACGCTACAGGGCGAGGGACTCGGAATTATATGCCAATAATATAACGGGATGATAATTATCGCCAAGTTATCAAACGAAACTCTCTCGCGCATTATATCTGTATTCAAAACTAGATTTTAGCACATTTATTCACTGGTATAAATAGAATGTACTTGAAAATGAACAATATCTGCAATTATAATCAAAGCCTGCTTACTTCTACGATTAAAATACGAGACGCGTGAATTCTGTCGGAAAAGTATTGAATACAATTTCACTTGTTTTCGAGTAGCTTTGAAAATTGTCGATTATTTATTGCCGACGTATAATATTCATCGAAATATTTTAAACTCACCCATGTCCACAACGTTCCTCCGTTGATATCAGCCTTTCCGAGCCGCAAATCTCCTCGACACGTGTCACAGATCCTTACTCGAGGATGCCGCGCAAATGACTGAACGCTGCGCCCGGCGTTCTTGGTATACCGTCGCGCGGCGCGGGGTGGGGGCGGACGATAATAATTGCCCCACCAATTTGATTAATCGCTTCAATCTACTTGCTAGGATATATCAAATAAGAATTTTACATTTTTAATAACAAAGAATAAAAAAATGAATATTGAAAATGTTTATACCGGATGATTCCTGGCTTGCATCTCAGTGATTTGGGTAGTTGTGAATTTATTTCAACTGCTTTATTTCTATTTGTTCAGACATACCTATAATGCAAACATAAATGCAATAAAATATCAGTAATTCTTTTCAACTTCTTCGCATCATTTCCACGCGCCACTATCTTTCATTGTATCAATGAATCTAATAAAGAGTTAGTAGTTTTTCTACTGCTATTCAGAATTTTATCAATGAGCTATTTGCCACGCCTCCAAGAATATGAAGAAAGGCTCGTAGTTTCTTTGTCCGCATATTTGTACAGCACCACTATCTTTTCATTCATAAACAAGCGCTTCTCAGAAAAGGTAGTAATTCTTTTATCCGCATATTTGTGCAGCACCACTATCTTACCACTCTTGTGCTATTGTCCTAGGTCAGTGTCCCTTGTCGGTAAGTTCTACCAGCGGGCGACAAATAATAGCGACATCTCACGGTCGCATTGTCGAACTATCTTCTGCCGATAACACCGTGTACCGGTAACGTCGGTGTCGCTCAGTATATAGCGTACGGCTCCGTATACTTAGCAGGCAAATAAATTCAATTTAATTTTTTATTGATGCAATCGTTCGGGAATTGTTCGAGGAAGTTGAGGAATATGTTTTTGTAGTTTAGCAAATGATGATTTATTTGTTATTTATGAAAATATATTAGGCATGTACAGGGTGATATTCCAGGCACATCGCGGTAAAGCAAGTCTCGGATCGTCAGGCGGCTGATAAGCATGTGCGCAAAATGATCAGAAAATTGTCGATTATCTATTGCCGTTGTATAATATTCATCGAAATATTTCAAACTCACTCATGTCCAATGTGCCTCTGTTGATGTCAGCCTTCCCGAGCCGCAAATCTCCTTTTGATTTTCGCGATACTGTTTATTTTCAAAATTCAACCATGTTCGACTGTAAAGTCTTCTAAATTTCATAGCGTTTTCGATTCGTATGCACTGGAGTTGCACCGAGGATGCTCTAAATTTTCATGTGACGTCATATTGCTCTAGAATCGATCGCCGGCGGAGGGCAGAGTCGGGTAAATCGAAGAATGTATCGTACACCAAACACACATGCCGCGCTCGGAACAATCGTAGTGCGCACCAGAGCAGCAAATCGAAAACGCTATAAAACAAGAAAATGAATGTTTTTAATATTGTCGGTTAGTTAAATTATTTTACAATTAATCCTGGTAAGCACAATTTCGAAAATTCTGAAGCGATAAGATCTTGGGAGCGACTTGAAAGACGTGCCTCTTTTCACGTGCGTATGTCTGGTTGCCACCCATAAGGCGCTTCGGGATATTTCTGACACGGGCAATTTTAATTTGTTTGAAATTTTTCGGTGATACAACTATGACTTGGAAACTTTGTGTTCGAAGTATTCATAGTCGTATACACCGAACTTATTCATGGTTATTAAAAGGTGATCTCTCAGGCTTCTAACTTTTAAACACAATATCGTTAATGTTATACGAGCAAAGCGTATAATTGACTGTTTGCAAAAATTTATGCTAGCCCCGATGTCACATATTTGCGTTAGAGAAAGAGGTGATTACAAGTAGTTTGCTAAACTTATTCAATTTTGTGGTACGTCAATGAAACATATACCTAAGTATGATGATTATTAAGGAGAGACTGATGTTCGAAACCGCACATTGTATATCTGAATTTCGAAGTCTTAACAATTCCGTTATAAATATGGGGAAACATTCTCGACCTGAAAATCAGTTCAAAAAATTCTTACGTATAAATCTTATGTTACTGACGGTTGGAGGAACTTTCAACAAGCATAATTCATTGAAAAATCCAGTAGGACTTATTGCATTAGTTTTTCTGTTTATTTGGACACTTGGAGAATGGCAGCAAATCGTTTTGCTGGGTAATATCCACGCGGAAATTACTATTAAATGCTTTTCTTCAATATTCTCAGGATATTTAGCTACGACTAAGGTGATACACACATAATAATGCTAACTGATACAAGACCATTAACTCAAATTTCACGTTATATGAAATCGTTTGCCCCCAATCCTAAATTAGAGCATCACGATCGTTTAGAAATTTATAATTCAAATTGTACTGTGAAAATGATAATGAATTTTGTCACAGGGAATTGCTTTGATCTTTCAAAGTCGAGATATTCTTGATATTTTGGACCGCTTATCAGTAATGTGGGACGACGAATACAAGGTGGTAAAAAATAGAAATGTTATGCTGATTGTGGCCAAGAAAGCGTACAAAATGAGTTTTTTTCATTTCACGTTATGCTCGCTAGTATCTGTTGTCTTTCACTTAAATCCTTACAAGTAGGTGTTAACTGCAGAGGTATAATCTTAAGATTTCTTAGAATATAGCAAACAAAATTCACATCCATTGAGTCCAGTTTGAAGTTGTTTTTCATTGTTATGAATATTAGATTAATGATTAATGTTAGATTAAGATAAATATCGTCTAATTGTTAACAGGAATTTCTTGTATCAATACATTTGGACAAAAAATGAAAATAACACATGGAATGTCACAACTATTTTGCCAACTAAATACCCCATAGATGTAAGCTATGTGGGTAACTACATCCCGGTAATTATAATCGAGCACCTTATAACGATGTTCTTTCTAATTTACCTCACATCTTCCGACACGTTATTCTACCAGTTGCTTTCACATCTTTCTCTTCATTTCAAGGTATTTTATCCAGAGTTTAACTTAAGATCTTAGAGTCAAAGAATCCAGTAATGATTGAATTTCTTTTTCCAACGTCTTTCAGCTCCTTTGCAATGACTTAGAGAATATAATCGAAAGAAAAACGTTCACTATCACTTCAGACGAAGAGAAACGTGAAGGACTTAAAAAGCTATCGAAGATTGTTGAACGACACAATGAATTGTATTCGTGAGTGCCATATAGATGGACATTGACTTGTATATACTATTATTATCTTTCACCATGAATGTCATTCACACTGGAAAACAATTTAAGAATTAAATTTATCATCACTTTGTAAAATTTATTATCTCTAGATTATCGAGGCGAGTAGAAAAAATATTTCGTTCAATTTTCTTCGTGTCAATGCTCGTCACATCGATCACCATCTGTACATCGCTTTACCAGATACAAGGGGTAGGTTTTATAATTTACCCAATCATCACAGATGATGTGTTCAAGCGAATTGTTTCATCTGCTATTATGGAATGAAATATTTGATGTATCGAAATTCGAAATAAAAAGTTCCCCCCCTCCCTCCCCCCTAGATGATTGCGGTTGGATTATTTTGGGAAAGTCTTGGCCAGTTATCGCACGGCCTTATACTTTTGTCCGAGGTCGCAATTTATTGTGCTTCGTCAAGTATGCTGAGCCAAGAGGTGAGCCAATTGAAGTTTCAAACGATATTTTATCTTTGATTAATTAACTTTTCGTTTTTCATGAAAAGTCCGACTTAGTCGCAGCTGCAGCTTATAACTGTCCGTGGCCTCATTTGGGAAAGCGATTTTGTTGGCAGATGCAATTTCTGATGCTAAGATCTCAAAAAACTCTTCGCTGCAAAGCTTATGGATTCTTTCGAATCGATTTACCGCAATTGGTTACGGTGAGTAATTATAATTGCTATTCATATGCTATAAATTTCGAGAAGTTAAGTTATATCAAAATTTTTATATCAATTGGCTTTACCCTAATACTTGACGATATTTTTCGCAGATTGTTAGTGCTTCATTCACCTACTTTACTCTTATAAACTCATTGGTTGGGCAAAATTGAAGCGGGGAATCGTACTTGCCAATAATGCAAGATAACTGTCTTTGTGCTTTAATTCAATATATTATGTAAAATTTTTCTTCGTTGTTTGAAATAAAATACTTGGAATGAAATCAGTTAGGTTAAATAGATGAAAAATGCTTATTGAATTACGAAAAAGATTCATTTATTAAAAGGCGCAATAACTACCCTAAGTTTAACAGCGATAATTTTAGACTCACTTATTATTAAATCGACGAGTCGTTTCATTTATCACAATACATCGTTTTGTTGATGGAAATTAATTTGTAGGCTTGTGTGCAGTGAGTTTTTTGATAAATGACTTAATTCTATTACTAATAAAACGCAATATTTCGTTCTACTCCTGATATTTATAATAATTAATGCATGTAATATATGATATGTTTGAAAATTGAAGCGAGCATATACCTTGCATGAATTTCAACGATATATTAGTACTGTTCATTGTATAAATACGAGCAACATCCTATAGATTAACCCGGTACACTTTTTCTAACGCATTCTGCCGAGCTTTTCCGTTTTCCAAAAAATTGTTTTAAATGAATTAGTGTAATACCTGCGTATTATGAAGCTCAACGATTGTTCAGAGATCAAACTCTCCGTCTAGTCCCTAAGTATTACTTTCCATCTACGTAGGTACGGCCATTTACGAGCTCTACGTCCTTTCAATTGTTGAAATCGCTTGGTCATCTTCTTCAAAAAGAGCTTTTTCATTCTATCATACCGTACCGCACTGTTACTACTATTCGGTAATATATTAACCAAGGATCTTCTCCGCCGGCTCCATCGTAATCGCGGATGTTGGCCTAGCACACATTTCGGCAATTCTTTCGGGCTCCAATTACCTCCGATACATGTAGCACCAGGTGCACCTTCGCTCAGGACATATCCTCGGTCACAATCGTACATGATCTGTTTATTGTTAACAATTTTCTTAACGTATGGTCGAAAGTCATAAACTCCCATGTTTCCAACGAGCAATACTTTCCCATGAGTTATGTAGCCAGGAAACGGGCAAAAAACTTCTCTACAGTGGGGAATCTCGCCAGTCCAATTGCCAAATCTGCATTCAACATAATGCGAATCGCCTTTAAGGATCAGTTCGAATCCGTCTTTGCATTTGAAGACGGCCCTCATTCCGTGTTCTGTTTTCGGAGCGATTACCATCCCGTTTCGTGGGGCTCTGGGCATCTGTTTGCACCTTGCAGGTTTACACCGAGGGATTATCGTCCAGGTACCGTTGTTGCATACTACGGGGGTTTTGTTAGATGGAAATTCATAATTAGTCTGACAAACGACGATTAGTTTTTCACCGTGTTCAACTACGGATACATTGTTGATTCGGTCTTCTCCACGAGTTGCAACTGCGACATGACCTCTTTGAATCCTGGGCACAATGCAAGGTGCCAAACACCTTGGCACAGGGTAACGCCAACGACCGTCTATCTGACACACCGATGATGTGTTGCCTTCCAGTTTCATGTGCGGATTGCATCGGAAGATGATACTCGCACCTAGTCCCGTACCTATGAAATATCACCAAGGAAATATTTCGTGAGTATCGTGGGTGCAGAACTCTTGATCGCTTGTCGACTCACGGTTTCGCTCGTCTTAATACTCATGGCTAAAACTAGAACAATAATAATTAATTTTGATAGAATATAGTTGAAAGATGCGACCTGAAAGCACCCCGCGGGATCTAATAAATAATTAATGATCATGGACAATTCGAAAACGACAATCGACCAACAGTTCCAGCCTAACGAATTCTACTCTCGATCTACCTGACTCTATATTCTCAATCCATCCATTGTACAACGTTCCTGGATGACCACAGTTTATCTCCTTGCATAACGGCGGCTGTCCGGACCATCTTTTATCAGCCAAACATCTTCTGGTAGTATCACCAACGACTGCGTAACCATATCGACATTCGTATGAAACGATAGAGTTGAATGCACACGAAGTATAGATTGCTTTTCCATTACGCGGGCTCTCGGGTGGTGGACATTGCACGGAGCTTACCTAAAGTATGAAAATCTCTTATCCAAGTTTCCATAATAATGCTCATTATAAAAATGTGTTAATATTTTTCACCTGAACGCATTGCGGCGATTCTTTTGGGGTCCAGGTTCCATCTGCAGCGCAAACTTTTTCGCTTCGACCAACCAACTCAAAGTCTTGAGCACAGTGATAAGATACTCGACAGTTGTAGATGTAGCATTCACCTTGGCAATAAAAATACGATAATATATGGAATTGAACAATTTTTTTACGACCGTTAATATAAAAGCTGTCAGCATACACTATCTGTTAGAGTGATAATTTCAAATCATCAAGCACTAAGTCTAGTGTTACCAGTGCAAACTACCAGCGTGCCAGCCGTTGGCAATGTTAGTTGGTGTACCGCAGTCCTTTGGCCGACAAGAAATATCAGGACCAAACCAAGCAGCTGGGGTTTTGTTCTTCGTCAAGCATTTCGCAGTCAAAAAACCGTCGGTCGCATAACCATGATGACAAAAGTATCTAACTGTACTGTCGAGATCGAAGGTTGTCTGTTCTTGAAGTGCGTTATTTCGCGCGTTTGTGACCTTTGGTGGTTCTTTGCAGAATGAATTCGTGTCTTTTTTACAAGACGGTGTCGACCCGGTCCATTGACCATCAGCTCTGCAAGACCGTACCGAAAGTCCTACAGCAAAGTAACCGGGGTCACATACGTACTGTACGGTATCACCGAAGAACTTTCCAGACACTGTCATAACCGCGTGAGAGACTTCATCCAGCTCAGGACATTCGCGGTCTGGTTTTATGCAGGACATACCGCAGGCTCCGTCGCATCTGCACTTCTTTTTCTTGCTCTTACAATCTTCGTCAGTAGAGCATTTCCTCAGACACTTTTGGCTTAAACGTTCGGCTTGTTCTTCATCACGAGGACAAAGGGATGATGGTGAGTTTCTTGGGTTTTTATAGATCCTTCCGTCGTCGTCGATTTCGGGTTTTTGGTAATTCTCATCACTGTCATCGCCGTCTTCGTCCTCTTCTTCGTCCCAGTCCTCGTCATCGTCGGTTGAACTTTGCTGGTACTTTGTTGAACTCGATAGAATAAGGTGACTGCATAGGATGAGGAACACCAGATATATTCGATGCAGTTTCATAATCGAAACTAGATTACTTATTCCTCCTGATTACTTTTCTCACTAATTAATGTCCTTCGGATATCAGTCGGATATCACATTCCTTTACTTATTTCTGTCTTCATTCCCGCGAGTAACGCGCTTGGTGTTGTCCACTGCTCACGTGAATTTGATCCAACGAGACATCCGTAGGGTCTTTGTGAGTTCATTATGTCGAGTACTTTGTCATTGCAGCAGACACTCTGCATGTACTGGAAATAGTCTTTCAGCCTACTCCCCTCTCGCCTCTAATCCAAGCCACGCTGATCTTCAATGATCTTGTATGTACGAGGAATGTACTAGACGTACAGATGTTATTGCCACCGGCGCATTTGCCTTGCGCATTGAGGTTGCTCGATACATTCCGAGGTCTCACAGCATCCAGTAGGTGGCAGATGAATTTACACTCCAGTTACGCATAGTTAATTTTATTGAAAAAAAAAACAACACAAAAAAAAACACTGAGAGATTTGAAGATAGTATTACAAGATAGATAACAGAAGGCGTTAGAACAGGTTGAGAAAAAATGTTAACATCAATAGGAAACAAATTTTCAGAAATATAGATTACATTTTTTTAAAAAGCAATACAATTTGCTATGATTTGTTATTGGCAAATGTGATAGGAAATTATTTTCGTATGCGAGACCGTTGATTTCTCGTAATACAATCTGTTACACTTATCCGAATTCTGGTATGAGGTAACTTTGGTAGTATGAAAAGTTTATATTTCCTGTCTGCAAAATATCAAATAATATTCTGATTAGAAGATAGTAAATACGTGGTTTCATGTTTCATGTATTATAATTGAATCCTGAGGAAACGGATTTATGAAATATACTTGTTGATTATGAAACATACTTGATCCACGACTCTTTGTTATCTTGAGATTTCTTCGTGTTAGATTCTCGCCTTGTTTGATTTTTTCTAACTTTAATAGCAGTTTGTTGTACCTGGTGATGTCTGTCCAAACGTTTATATGCCCGTTGCATCTCTTCGAGTTCATCTTGAATTTTCACAAAGTCGATTACACCCGGTACCTTTAAATGATCATTGTTTGCATTTGACTTCAAATATTTGTACTAGAACTGTAATGTGATAAATTAACTTCTAATCTATTCCGTAAATTCTTAACGAGGCTTCGAAACTTCTTGATTACAATTCTTCAATGTTGTTGCTGTAACCTAGATATACCGATTTTGGGTAATCGACAGAATGATTAAAGGTTTACTTACCGTATATTCATCCATTAGATCTGTTATTTGACGAAGTTGAACAGCAGCCTTTTCGGAATCAATAATCGTGGCTTGTTCTTCGCAGGCAAATTTTTCTATCTGAGCTTGCTTGTGACCGATTTCTTTTTCAATTGATTTAAGCACAGTCATTTGCTCACTAAGCTTTTGTTTATGATTGGACAAGCTCAGACTGCAGCGTCCTAGTAACCCGTATAAATCTTCAAATTATGTTAATTGTGCACAGTGAAAAGAATAATAGAAGAAAAGCTGACTGTGGTCAGATACACGCCTGTAATTTTTTTCATCTGTAGCAGGTGGTGATTCTTTTTATCAATTTCTTGCTGATATTTATGATTCTCAATTGCAAGCTGCTCAAAGTCAATGGGATGTAGGGTCTCCCCCAATTCTTCTTTTTGAGCTAACTGGTGTTTAGCTTTACTGATTTGTGCTTTCAACGAAGCACTCTTTAATCGAAGTTTTTCTATAATCGCGTCTGCCGCCTTGAGCCACTCTTCCATAAATCTGAAAATTAAAACTCAAATGAGCCTGGATTTTGAAAAGCTCAATATTTTGCGGTCACCAATCTTCTTGGCACACCTGACAAATTTCTCTGCTGGTATTCTTCCGGTCAGTGGATCAACCCCGTTTTTAACTACGTTTTCCTCAAGCTCAACTTTAGCTTCACTAGTCTCTCTAATTCGTAGTTCAATTTCTTCCATTTGGGCCCGAATATTCGCTCGTGTTTTAGTCGCCAATACTTCCAAGTCGTTTAGTGATTTCCGCATTTCCTCAATTTCATTTCGAGCCATTTCAATTCGGTGTGAAACGGAAATTCTGGAAAAGTACCAAAGCCTCACGTGTACAGATTGCAAAAATCAAATTACTCTTTCGAGTGAATTGAACTCATCGAAAAAAAAAAAATAATGAAACACTAGATCGACCAGGGAAAAAGAAGACAAATCCCTACCGGAATGCTTTAGGCATTAATTGATTTGTAATGGTTCGGCGGCTGCCGGTAAAAGTCAAAGTACTACTTCCACTCATCGATGTTCCATGTCCCAATCGATCGCTCGTCAAACTTAGAGCTGATGTTATCGGTGCTAATTGCGAAGCTACTCTTTGGGCATGTTTTGCTGATTCTAGCACTTGAGTCATAGCTATAAGAATTATGCAATGCTTGATGAAAAAAATATCAGTCATAGCCATGGGCAGTTATAAACATTAATACCATTTTCAATTTACCTTGAATACTTTGGGGATCATGTCGCAACAAATATCTCTCAAAAATTTCATTCTCGAGTTGTAGATAGCGATTAGTTTGAATTGCTTGTTCCAAAGTGTCTCTTAGTTCCTCGTCAGTCAGATCTAAAATCCGCATAACATATTGTCAAAGAATTTTGTATAGAGGCATAAATGACAAAGACAATACCAATCCAGTCTTCAAAATTTCGAAAAACTTGATCGAAGTTCGACCAATTATAACTCCTTATAATTTTTAATATAACGTCTTGTGACTAATTGATGAATGAATTCAAAGTCTAAAATGAATTGATCATTAAGTTGATTTTGTGCGGACTTACGAGGTTGTAAGTAGAATTTGAAAATTTAATAGGATGTAGAGACGCTAACCAGAATTTCAAGAGCTAGTGCTAATTTCGATTCACATCTCTGAATCCTTAAGTAGGACATGATTCTACTGAAACAAAATTATAATTGAGACAGAATAACTGAAGAATGAAGCAGTTGATGCTTTAGGGAATGATACGAGAATTCCTATTACGACTTGGGTGAGCTCGACTATCGATAAGAGCTTTTCGCGGAATGGCGAAAGCTCGCGAAGTTATCGAACCCTGATACAAGGGGCGGTGAATGCGAGGAGAAAAACGAAGAGTAACAGAGGGTGGAGGGCGAGGGAATTACAATCTTAGGACAAGCTGCCTCTCCCTAGATTCTACTGCCCCATCATCTTGGCGCGGACCTCCTTCTTTGCCGCTTCTCCGTCTCTGCTCTTTCCACTACCTGTCACCCCTTTTATAAAGCTTAAGATTTTCGCGAACCCTCTGTAGAATAGCCGAGGGAAACCTTCTGCTCATTCTGCGCGCCTGTTTCCCTCGTATTTCTCCCTGCTGGCGGCCTAATGCGTCACTACCACCTCTGAAAAGATGCTTAGAAGCGATGGGGTGCTTGAATTGCAGTAAATTTGATTATCCTCGTATGAATCTTGGGATTTTTTTTAAAAAGTTTGACTTACCATCAAAGTGTGGATCTTCTTCGTTGTATGTCATCCGAGAACCAACACTCAGAATACTGCCTCGTCTCAATGACATAATGAGATTTTGTATTCACCACTCGATTGGAAAAAGATCAAATTTTTTAAGTTTTTTTTATAACATTTAAAAGAAACATAACTGTTTAGAGAATCTCTTGAAAGTAACTAGTAAGCTTAACCTTTGTGACACGCTGATGTTAACTGTGAAGGAATTTGGTGGGCTACTCTTGGTATTTTAGCTCCATCGATCGCGTTGTTTTGTCGATATCTTCATGCGATTCGAAAATGTTTTCTTTACTCGTAAAAAAAAAAGTTACACGTTGAATCGGACGATCTGAAAACTCTGACATTTGGACAAATGCAATTGAAGAAAATGAGAATAAAGATGCATCGATATTGTTTCGTTTACACATTTATTAATCATTACAATTACAGATAGAAATATGAAATAGCGTGTTTAATTTTTGAGTCGAAATTGATGAGGTGAAAAAATATTCACATTATTTAATTATTCTAAGGTGATTAAGGCAGGCGGTATTTACATTAGAAAAAGTATTGCATTTCATTCGTGGGAATTAATAACAAAGCAAAAAAAAAATGGGAAACCTAGGTGGCTATTTTTTTATTTCATCGTTTGTCAAAATCTTGTTCGAGAGATAATAGGCATTTATTTTTTTCCTTTTATTCTATTTTCGTGCCCATGCGGTAATAGGTCTTGTTCCGTGACTTCGATTCCATTTAAGAAGAGCGTATGATTTATCCCTGTAGATCTGTGCCCTGAGCTGCAGGATCTGATCACTGCTGGTTCACCATCTATGGAAAATAGCATCTCCGCTCCACCGTCAACGAATTCATTCTGTAACACAAGATAAAAATTTCAGATTGATGTACGGTTTGATCTCAGCCTCTTTTTGTTTCATAATCTTTTCCCACCTCAACGTCGATTTGTTCCCCGTTGATCGAAACGCTCTGCTTAGTCTTATCTAGACATAAATGTAAAAAGAGAATAATAGAGTCGATAGTTTATCATTAATTAAGAGCCTTTGAAATATTGGAAATAAACGAATGAGCTAGATTTTCTCTGTTTTTTTTTTTTACCTAAAACAATTCGGAATTGTTTTTCCCCAATTTCGGCTACCCAGGCCTGTAAAATCTTCGACTGTGATTGAACGAAGTTTGCGTAAGTTTTGTTGTTGACTAATAGAGTATAGGAGTATCTCAATCCTGAAAATTATTGATAACGTTTAACTGCACCAATGTGGTCGAGCAGCATGGTATCATACTATAAGACTAAGGCTCCAAATGTATTATTGATTTCGCACCAGGAAGGGGATCAACGCAGATGACAAACTTCGTGTTTCCCAGCATGACGACCTCGTCTCCTACAAGACGGAACATCCACTCCCTATGAATAAGGGTCTGTCCATCGACTCTTACAACACGTCTTCCTGTTGCTGTTCCATGTTCAAATTCTATCACGTGAATTCCGTCGTTTAGAGGAACACTCCAACGAGCTGTTGGCTTATTGTTAGTCTCAGACATTGCTGAGTCGAGATAATTAATTAATCAAAATAAATCTAAAAGATTCTTCAATTATTTACTGTAATACCGCGTGAGGAATGGATTCATTTACACTGCCACCATATTCCAGATCAGATTGAACACCTCTCTTTCATAAAAAAATTTTTATTTCTTCGATACTATAAACGAAATTCAGTAAAGGTTATTTTAGACAGCACGTTTATTAATTGCCTGCTATACAGGTGCCACTTTATTATATTAACCGTACATAAAACTATACCTTACTTTCCGTCCACGAAACACGTGTAACGACTGTGTAGCTCCTGCTTTCACTGTGTTCCGCGTTTATTGATTACCTCGCCAGGGACGTTTCTATGATCAATATAAGACATGAAACCACGTCGTAACATAAAGGAAAATCATTTCATCTGATTTATTGTTCTTCATTATTTAGAGTAGGTGAAACTAAGCGAGCAGTTAAATTTAGAACTAAGTAACGAATTCGTTTCCTCCGATGTCTAAATAACTGAAAATTAAGGTAACCATAAATGGAAGGAAGGCGAGTTTTCTGAGACATTAACTAACGAAATTTGCATTAGAACTCATCATGGAGCATTTATTGATATAGTGGTTAAGTACAGAAGAATAGAGTATTTCTTATGAAAATATTGAGACGTAATGTCACTAAAGGACCCTTTCAGCATCATTCAGGATTAATCGGTAACAATTTTCCAACGCAAGGTCCAAAGCCAATTCGATAGTTCTCTCCCACGCAGAAACCTGTGTGATTTAGTCATTGAAACGAATTACTTCCGAAAGAATTTTCAAGAATATTTCTAATCATTTGGGATTTTTGATAAATGTTCAATATTGCCCAACATAAGAGACTTATTATTGCCATACATCATACATACCTCTGATAGATATTTCATCTCCGTCTTGTAAAAACTTCCTTGAGGTTCCGTCCTTTAGAGTCACAGGCTTAGTTCCTTTCCAGCATAGCTCAAGCATCGATCCGTAAGAGTCAACCGTCTACGGAAAAGGGTGAAGGTGTATCAGGAGGTGAAAAAACAAAAAAAAATAACTATTAGTCTTGCGAGAAGTCGTATACCTCGCCACTAATTGTACCCGAAGCCATTAGGTCTCCAGGGTTTAAGTTGCACCCAGTCACAGTGTGTTGAGCCAGCTGTTGCTGTGGTGTCCAGTACATAAATCTGTAATTACTTCTTGTCAAGGTTGTAATAACGCCTCCAGGAGCTACACGTATGATGGAAGAGACATTATCATTGCAGATTATTGAAGAATGTTTACATCAAGTTACATTAGATCATAAATTAAGCCCAGAGTTTGGAGTTTACGTGCCTTTAAGGTCGACTTCTAACTTGATATCAAAGTTACAAGAGCCTTCGTGCTGTAGGTAAGGAAACGGCGCTGGGTCTTGTGGCATGTTTGAAACTTTGAAAGGTTCTAAAGCTTCCATTGTCACAACCCAAGGGGAGATAACAGTACCTAGACTCTTAGCAGTAAATGGTCCCAGAGGAACGTATTCCCACTTTTGTATGTCTCTAGCTGTGAATTGTTAGCAATCATGAAAATAAAGATTTGTCATAGTTGGAGTGTCAGAATTAAATGAATAACCAATTGACTCACCACTCCAATCATTCATCGTTACCATTCCAAATATGTGATCATATGCTTTCGAGGCTGGGACTGTTTCGCCTAAATTAGTCGGTGGACCTCCGACAAAAAAGGCTACTTCGAGTTCGAAATCCATCAGCTTACATGGACCGTAAACCGGAGCAGCCCCTTCAACCGGAAGTGTCTGACCACGTGGCCTTCGTATCGGTGTACCGGAAACTACGACTGAACTTGCTCTACCGTGATATCCAACCGGAAGATATTTCCTTGTTAACAGAAGCATGAGGTAATCAGAGTTCGCGACACATTGAGGTCTGCTGTTCCTCATTCAGACCGAATCCTCGATTCTAGATCTTCTAAAACTTACCAGTTAGGCATCAAAGCATTATCCTTTCCGCGAAACATAATACCAACGTTAGTCGCGTGATGAATTGAGGAATAAAAGTCTGTGTAGTCTCCAATTTTGGCTGGGATGTGCATCGCTGCATCTCTTTGTTGAACGAATACTCTGTGAAAAAAAAAAACCAATTGTCATACTTCACATGAAGATGTGGGCGAGTAGCTGATTGGTTCAGCGATTGGTTTTGAAAAGAAGAAAAAAAATAAAATAACAAATAATCAATTTATTGATGTATCATTTCTTTGGTTACTTAGAGCGTAGTTCCGGTTCCTGTAAAGTCTGATTGTTCACTGATAGTAGATTCTGCAAAGTGGTTCTGGCTTCGATCCAAGCCGGTCGACCAAGCTCCATAAAATTGTTAAGACAATCTTTACGGAACACATCTTGTTTTTCTCGCAGAATTACCCCAGTAAATAAATGAGCTATTGCATTTAGGTCCAATATTTCAGATCCAATTGCCACACCGATCCTCTTTTGCGGCTGTAATTCAAATACGTTTCTTTCAATCCGCGTTATGTAGTAATATGTAAATGCTTTTTCCGATACTGTCTGATTATGTTCATTTATTTAGTTTTCGTTTGCAGAAATCCATCGGCAAGATATCTCGCGATAAAATTGTTGATAAAATAGCTGGCGACAATAAAGTCGATAGCTATGTTTGACTGCGGGAAAAGCCACTGCCAAACCCTTGTGGTATTTTGATATTGATTGGTCATGACCTTAAACCTTTGAAATATAAGGCCAACCATAGAGGGCAGTGCGCGATTGAAACCAAAACTTGATTTTTAGTTCATAAAATTTTGAATTTGAACATGATTTCGCTCTGAATATATTCCAAAAATATTCTAACAAGACCGAAAGATATGAAATAAAACATTTTTCGAATATCTTTGGGTAAACTTAGCATTTGAATGTACAAAGATGGCTGTTAAAAACCGGTGAATACTCTCTGCTCATATCGAGGCTCTCAAAGTTACATAACGCCTCCACATTAATGTCAGCCACACTGACTCGCTCATGATATTATCTTAGCGGCTTGTTAGTCGCATAGCAACACGAGCTAGTCGAAAGATTTCTGTCCGTTCGTTAGTAGACGTTATATAATATGTTTTCGTTTTTTTATTACTCACATTGACCGTTGTTGAAAATACTCCATAAGGTAGATTTTCCAATGGGAAATCACTGTTCGGCGAGTATTCGATAAATGATTGCATTTTTGTAGAGCTTCAACGTTTCTCGTCGAACGTCAGATATGGTTCTACTACCATATAACTGTGTTAAATTTCGAAGGCTCGTGTAGTTAAGGCTTGTCGAGGTCAACCAGCCGCATGATAATATCTTGTGGCTGTTTACCATTTCACGTTTGCACGAGCCCTCTTAGATAATTTTATTCCACAAACAGGTAAACAGCTAAAAATGCCATTAGGCCCTGGAGTCTCGATGAAAGAACTGGATTCTTGTTTAAATTTATGCAAAAATGATCGAATCACAAACAGATACAGTATTATATAATTATATGAGCTGTTCGATTTGTCTACAAGTCGTTTAGAATCTAAAATTTAGAATTCAAAGCTTCGCAAAGCTGAAAGTAATTCCGGATGTATATAATAATAAAAAAACATGTTTTTATAACTTTTTCCAGCTATTGTTTGTTTATTATGTGGTAATGTGGATTTAATAAGCCTTAAGTAACACAGATAATATGAGTATGGAGTAACATTTGTTTATTAGACATACAGATATACAGCATTGGTAGTGGTAACTATATGATACAAACGATATAATACAACGAAAGCATCGGTGTCGCCAATCTCTAGCCGTTTAATTTATTTAAAATTAATTAAATAATTAATCGAGGTATAATTTTCCTCGTTGATTAGCTATAAATTTATTACTATCATTGCTACACAATTATATGTATACTCATTATTGGAAGACATGAGACTTTGTTGTTTTCACATTATCCATATTTTTCACTTAAACTTTAAATATGCCATTCAAGGCGCTAACAATTATATACGCCGTTAAAAAAAAACGACAAAATATTAAAATCTTTCAACAATTATTCAGATAATTAACGCTGCTAAAACAGAAACAAAAAAGAACAGAATATATATATTTCAACAAACCGTTATAGAAAGTCATTTGCTAAATTATATACTATATTGTGCCAATTTCTTTTTGTTTTTTGTTTTTTATCAAGGGGTGATATTTGTGGTACAAAACAGGAAAGATTGAACGAAAATTGAGTGGCTCAAATCGTGAGGGGTAAAAGTGCAATTCCTTTTTTTTTTTATACAAAGCAGGCTGTGAAATTAATTTTACAATAATATTAGTGCATTGAAAAAATGAGTGCAGGTGCAATAATGACTAAACATGCGGTGCGTATAATATGTGCAATTGAAATCAATTTGGTGCTGGTGCAATTTAAATTCATTGAATTATAAGTACAGATGACTGGATGTTTTTTGTACACGTGAAATACGAAAGATTTAGATTCTATATAAATATATACAGGTGTATATGGTAGGTATTTATCAGAAATATCATTCTAGAATGTACGAACCAATCAATTTTAAAAATTATAGTAAAGGAATTGCATTAGGTATCAGGCAGAAACTCGAAAGTACAGCCGATAATTTTATGTCTATTGCAATTTTTTTGCATGTACTTTCGTATGAGCACTTGAGACCCAAAATGCACTTCCCAGAAACAAATAGTCTCCAAAATAATGAAAGTGATCTGGATTACATGGGGTGATAATTGAAAATTGGAAAACATGCAGTTCTTGAAAAATTTTCTAGCTGATAACTTGTCTGAGTTTTTAATACTCTTTGTGCGTTGATAAAGATTGGTGCATAAAAAGGTGCAATGGTGAGAATGTGCGGATCGAAATAAGATCTAAATTCATATAATATGTGCAGGTGATTAGCTAAAATGTGAAATAAAAGGTGCAGTGAAGTGCAATTTGTGCAGTTTCTAAGGTTGGTGCAAACATCGAATAGTAGTACGTGGGTGTGGGAATCGGGGAAAAAAAATAATAACTAGAACACGAAATATTCAAGTGCAGATAAAAATTGTGCGATTTTTGAGTGATGGTGCATCTGAAATAAAAACGAAATTGGCACATCAGGAATTTTGTGAATTATTGTCGATTAAGTCACGGGTGATAAAAGGCGTGACTCGATGTTGAGCACATCATCCACGTGGTTTAAATGAGCTTGAAGCTAATGTGATCTGTAATCGAAGATCGCTTTATCGATCTTTAGACCTTTTGCTAATCCTGGATATGTGTGATCCACTTTATGATATTATCACTTCAACGGTATTTGACTATGAAATTTTACAGATCCTAAGATTTTTTAAGATCATCAAGTCGTTGCTCACATGTTGAAGATTTTCATTTTGTCTTTTCACTAATTTCTGGAAATTGATTAATAATTAAGTGAATATACTTTGCCAGTAAATGAATCAACTTAAAAAAAAAAAAATAATAAAACTATTTTACAACATGTTGTCCAGGGAAATATACAAATGAAATAAAATGACATACCAATATAAATTCGATAAATAAAATTTCTGGATTTATACTATGCCCTATGAACTATTCAATTTGCGTTGTAGCATTGCCTATATATTTCAATATACTGGACTGATATTCATTCAAGTCAATACTTTATAAACCATCCGATATATAATATTACCCAAATTATTATATAAGGTATATTAATTACAATTAGACTCAAATTTTCACTTAGAATTTTACCATTCTCATTGCAAAGTTATTGCCTCGCTACACATATCTTTACTAATTAAAATAAAACTTAAACGATTACATAAATTGTGAACAGAAAATGTGAACATTTACATAAATACATTTATGTGTATACTATATATATATATATTTATAATATATCATATATCATTATATATTTTATTCAATACTGGCAATATGTATATATATATTTATTTATTTATCGACTTTTTCTTCATCTAGACTTTAACTTACAATATATATATAATATATATATGTATATTGATAATAAACGTTATGAAACATGACTTATAAAATTTGCTATCAATTGACAAAGAGATCGCTAATTCAGTTTAACAATAAAATAAAATAAAAAAGAATAAAATAGAATAAAATAGAATAAAATAAAATAAATTGAACTCTACGTTAAAGACTAAAGATTGTTCAAACTAAAGATAAATTTTTTATTTTTTAATATTTTTCCTGCGATAACACGCGAACTTTAAAAGAAAACCTGTACTTTCATGGGTTTGTCTTCGTATTTTAAATCTCAACACTAGATAATATACTTTATACTCACTATTCATATCTTTAGATTTTTTTTTATTCATTTTTTTTTTCTATCCATTAGAGTGTATCAATAGCAACAAATATTACGAGCCATCTAATATTTGCAAATTATTTATAAATTTTCTGTAACATTCAACAAAATTAAATTATCTCAGTTCTACAATGATAACTGGAAATATATTATCTCAACTTTCTATAGCTTAGGAATTATTCGGAATTGAAATATTATTTTTTGAATTATATAAACAGTCTATAATATTTCATCCCCCAAATATTTTTAATCCTTTTTTTTTCTGTCTCTATCCAAACCAATAAATTCTTTTTAAATGATAGCCGATATATGGCATGTATTTATTTAACTTATTCTAAATGATTTTCTCATTCTCAACGATTCCATAACTGCCAATCAACGATTGACGACTCTTTTCCCCTAAGTAAAATACATTTATTATTTCATCACACTATAATATTTATATATTTATATAATATCGTTTGTATTCTGTTCACGCTATTTTCATTAAGAGAATAGGTATTCATCGAACTGCTAAATTAAGTGCAAGTTAATTCATTCTTCGGCTAGAAGGATTCTAAATATTTTTTCCTTTTCTTATTTACGATGAAAGAGATATCATAATCCTTCGATCACAATATTTCACAGTTAAAGAAGTTTCAGAACAAGTCTGTATTTTTTCGTAAGATTTTTTTCTTTTTTTTGCCTTCTTAGATATTAGCCTGAATGTGTTACTACAGATTATAACACTTATATATATCCAAATAGATATCTCAGCTTAACCAACAGTAACGCCAAGGCTGATATTCTAGGATTCATAAATTCAAACGCATATAGGCATATATCTATATTTAGGTATATTTGGTCGGTTAATTGGTATCTATTTAATTAATGACTTGACTGTAGGGTGTGCATGTCACATATATACATATGCCGGTCTTAAATCGTCGACAAAGTATCTATAGACACGATTTCTAAGATCAGGTAAATCTCAAGACGAATAATTATTTATGCCAACACATAACAGTTATCTATTACATCGATATTGCTTTAATTCATGATTGTGGTCATAATGATTTTTGTTGGAATTACCTAATTCGAGCGGTTTAAAAATGAAATAATTCCAGTTATCTATATCGGGAAAATTATAACGGGCTTAATAGCTGGCAATTTACGAATTTCTATCCAACTTATGAATCCAAGAAAACGAGCAGGCTTAAGCGTCCTTTCATATGTCTTACGTAATATTCATGGTTGTGTGTTCGGTTACAGGGCTTTGTACAATTTGGCAGAGTATGTTAACAGAAGACAATTGTGATACCGACCTTATTTTTTTATTTTTTCGTTGAAATGATACTTCTGTTAGTTTGAATATTGGGTAACTTAAAGATCATGACCCAGTCGATCCATTTCTGTGAGCAAAAAGTCTACGTCAGTTTCCGTCACAGCTGCGCTAGAAATAATATTTCTGAAAAAGTTTGGTCTTCGATCGTCAGGTTGATAACCAACCATCAAAGTACCAGCCTGCATCATTCTTCCCTTCAGAATTGGGCAAGTCTGTGAAAAAGCGTTTGATACAGATATTAGTCTGCAGATCTGTAAAATAATAATTTAGCAAAAAATAAAACCGAGGAAATCTTACTTCGCCCAGTATCTTCTCTCTTTCAGCACTGTGCGGCATATTACGAACGCGAGTTGGCAGATACCAGAAACAAACATTGACCAATTCCGGTTCTAAGATTAGGTAGAATTTATCAGACATTTGTTTGATACGTTTGACCATGTATTCAGTCAATTCCATTAGTCGGTCCATGTGCTTTTCGAAACCATCGGTACCCTACAAAAGTCACAGGCGAATATAATCACGAAGTTTTTAAAAACGTTAGGAAAGACAAAAAATGAAAATGAAAAGAAATCTGAGTTTCCAAGTCTCAAATTACTACCTTAGCACGCCATTGCAACCACAACTTAAAGATATCATTGTGTCGTCCACATTGGATAACTTTATCTCCTGTATCGTACTGGACGTCGTAAAGTTTGTCGGTCATGAAAAGATATTCGGCTGACATTTGGTTACAGCTAATTAGAAGACCCTGTAATAAAAAGATGTTCTTATATGTGAATGTTATTATATCGTGGTAGACGGGGACTGAACGAATGACCGTCAATTTTGGCTAAAATAAAGAAAAAAAAAAAGAAAAAAGACGAAAGTATTCCCCTTGAGAAGAAAAAAAAAATCCGTTATCCTCAGTTCTACAACGGGGAGCAGCCGGTGCACGGAATTTTAATATGCGGGAGGGAAAGTTTTCCGACTCGGCAATAACTACACTAGAGGGTGGATTTCCCCTTGGTTCGTTCAAGGGCGCGGACGGTAACATATGTTATCTGTTAGTTTAATTAAATTCCTACAGTGTGCTCCGGTTAGACAAGACGACGGGTAACCCCTTTGGAATGCACGTCTAAGCGAACTATTTCCGTTTATGTCATCTCCACATTAGCACAATTTTACTTGTTCATTTCAACGTGCAAATGTCTGGATTCTGCTTGTCTACCATTCACTTCCATTTCATGATGGTTGTGTAGTCCTATATTAAACTAAACTGTGTAATCTGTTAATCATTGAAAATGTTACTCCCATACTTACGTCCTCCTTGAAGTGAATCGACGAACACTGCAGCAAAGCTCCCATAAGCTTGTGCGGGTTCCACGTAATGGAATCCGCTCTAAAACCAAAGATAAATCTTCATTTTTCATGGATGATAAATATGATGAATGGGATAAACGAGATCCAGAAATTATACAAGAAAAGGAATGCAAGTTTAAGAATTATCGACATAATGGTACATAAGAGTGTCGGAAATTAGGTGATAGTAAATCAAAGACAAATTTGGATCAGTTGTTTGTGGGAACGTTGGGATTAGATGGATAAAAGGGTTGCACCACCAGGAGGTCTTATCGTTGGGGTGTGCAGGCTTCGTAGTCTATGGGGAAAGAGCCTTCTGAAGCTGTATTAATAGCCCTTCGCTTGAATTGATGGACCCCTGTGGTACGGGGTGAAGATATCCCATACTTTATCCGCAATAGGTTCCCCAAGGACTGGATCAGGGTTTGACGGCCAGATGAGGCTTCTTCGATGCGTTTTTCATTCACCTCGATACACATGTGTAAAGCAGGTGCTCGATGGATTTTTATTTGCTTTGTAAATTGGGTAGATTTAGTCTCTTAGAGAGAGAGAGAGAGAAATATTGAAATGGTAAGATTAAGACGACGATATTGACGATTGAGAATCACGTTAGGATATCAAATTGCCGAGTAACGAAAGCAGGGTGATAATTACAGCTCTTTTGTTTCCCGGGACTTAAGGGTGACGATTAGAGGTGAAATTAAATGAAACTGAAATAAGCCATAGAGCGACCGTCTCATTATATTTGCCTGCTGGATTTCAGCGAGGGATTTCTAAGACTGAATCGAATCCAAGTGAATAGAAATGGGTAATTAGCATCCCTTGGCAAAGTTAGATCGCATAATATATCGTCCAAGGTTCTATGGCCGGGGTTAGCCCCGTTCCTTGTTCTTTCTGAGGCATGCGCCATTCCCAGCTGTGAAACGCATTAATCACTCAGGCTTTATATTGCACCGCCATTATCCGAAGGCAAAAGCATCTATACCAAGCCGGGATATGAGTTGAAGGCTGAATTCTCATCCAGAAAGTAGAAAGGTTCAATATAAAGGTCTATAAAAGCTCTGCCGTGTTCGTAAAAAAATAAAAAAACATAAAATTTGAACATGGAAAAATATGAAGCATATCATAAAGCTTCGACGAGAAAGTCTCTTCAGCTTTTATTTACAATCAAGCACCAATCATTGGTTTCTATGGTATCACTCATGAAGGAACAGTCATTATTTGAGAAGATATTGCTTCTATACTATCTGTGGTATTAATTTTCAGGAATTGTCTTCGTGGTATATGTCATATGCAATACTGCTGACTGCTTGAATGTAGGGCGATAGCTTGTGCAACAATAATACACACGTGTTATGATGGATGATATTGATATAGCATGGCAACTGACACGTATACCCCCTGCTCCCATTCGTTACTCGTGTATAGATATGATGCACATAGATATACACCCCCACGTTCTTGCAATGTTACAAAGGGAGTGAGAGAGTGAAATAGAGGTGGTTTATGCACCAAATGGTACGAAGGGTGCTTGAGATTTGAAGTACGCTTGGAGAAGTTCATGTCAGCAACAGCCGGGTGCACCCCAGCCATTAGTCACTTCGCATCTTCTTTTATACTCGATGATATTATGTGATGATGCGATTATGTCAGGTATATACCGTTGTAGTGGATGTATATACCTACTGTCAGTAAAATCTTGGCTTTTGACTTTACGTAATGGGGTGTAATTGAATCTGCACATTATTAATTCATCTCAAATTACCTTGTTCAATTTGTTCAAACAATTCGATAACTTAATCAATAAAGATATTTGGTTTTTGGATTCAGTTATGATTGACTCTCATCCATTTTTGACAACGTTATTATTTTAACAATATTTCATGTATTTGATAAAAAAGGGTTTGTTGTAAACGTTGAGGGATTCGGAAACTGGGGTGGATCATTCTTTAGACAACTCGAAGAGAAGTGAATTCTTTGTAGAAGATTGGTAAGCATTGTTGTATCGTACTGGTGGGTATGGAGAGTGACAGTGAAATGTCAATAAGAGGAAACTCCTGTACCCGTAAATGCACTCCCGGGAACCAAGCCAGCTGTTGTCCGCCAGTATATATATATATGTATGTATTTCACTCTGTTCGCTCCTTGTTCCGTTTGCCATTTTAATCAAGACTTTTAGGAAGTTCCTCCAGCGGTACAGTCGAGGAAAATCATTCCGTGCCAAAAAAATACGTTGCATTGAAACTTCCATCAGGCAAAACTACTTCCTACGTCATAATCAGGCCATAGCAGTCACAGTTTACGCTATTTACCAAATTTCGTACATCACTTTCCACCTTTTGCGTATCCTAGGAAAAATCATCTAGGAGGAAAAAGAAATTCTCCATATCTCTGGGGTGCAAAAAGTATTTTGACAACCACACAGTTTATAGTTTCAGGGGTACAACTCCATCGAAATTGTCCTTAGGGAGGATTGAGCCAGTTTTAAAGTCCAGGGACTGTCTTGGCCACGATTTTCCCGCTTATGGGGGTACGCAGATGTACCGGGATGCAAATCGTGGATTAATCTCGCCCGCCCGGAAGCCCTCGGTACCGTCCCTATTTCCCACTCTGACCCCAACGACGCCGTCCGCGCCACCGAGCAGGATGATAAAGGAGCCAGGGAAGCGAATGCTGGCATGTGCCGACGGCAGGAGTCACTCGCCCCGGGGTCGTCACAGATTACAACACTCTTTTCGTCCGGGATTATCTCCAGACCTATCCTCTCCACCCCCTAGCTGCTTCACTTTCCACCTCTCTCTCACTTCTTTTGTACCATTCAACGGAAGAAGAACTGACTGATAAACAGTTCTTTTTTTTTCAACAGGAGTTATGCGACGATCCACAACTGGTTTTTTACCTCAATGTGGAGATGCACGACAATCAGACATTTTTCACGATAAGACATCATCGTTCTTCTATATCAATCTATAAGCATCTTTTATATACCTAAGTTCAGGGGTGATATATACCTTGGAAATAAATTTTTAAGAAATTTTAAATAATTTTGAAATATGTGTAAAAATACTAATGATCATCTGTGATTAAACTGAGGGGATGAGATATTTCCTCTCAGCAGATCAGTGATTTGAAAAAAAAAATTATTACCAAGGTGTATATACCCACCTTAAGCTCGAATCTGTTTGGATTATGGAATAAGAAAGACTGACGATAAAATAGGGAGGCCAATCGTGGTTTGCGGGGTTAATCTATTATGTTGAAAATATGCTTTGAGAGTAGAACTAGCCGGGATCTGCACCCTCGGCTATTCTCATGTAAAGTAATTTTCGCGGGTTCGACCCTACAATGTCCTGCCGTTAGAAAAAGGGTATTGATTTTACCACATAATCCCTCATACCTCTTCTGACGGGAAAGTATATACTCCTCTAGGACTCCATCAAAGTAAGCCCCAATAAACTATAAAACCTGGATTAGGATGAGCGCACTACTATACTATACTATAGCTATGGTTGGCTTTTTCCGAAGAGGTTTTTTCTCGCCTTCGAATATGTCGAGCCTCGGTAAATACATACGCATTATAGTAGAAAAGAAGGGCGCGATCTACTACTACGAGGATTGAAGAGGTTCCTACTGCAGATGCGATGCCACGAAGCTTTTCGAATAAATTACATTAGCATAAAGAGATGTTTACCCAACGGTTTTCGTTGGATAATTTTCTAATCTTTATTTAACAGAGTACTCTATCTTCGCCACAAAATCCCGTCAATTTCAAGTATATTTGCAAATTGCTTGAATCGTTAATTCAAATGAGTGGATAATTCCTATCTAATCCGTTGTAGCTGATGATAATTATGAAATTCTCGCTTAATTATTTCAGCTGTATTCATTATTCGATGCCCAGTATTTCTCTTCCCATATTTATTTCATACGTGAATGTAATATACGTATGAGCGGATCCACGTTACTTCACTCAAAAAAAAAACCGTCAAGTCACGGATCTTTGCGCCATTCGAAATATCTTTAGTACTGTGGAAAAAAAAAAATACAACTTGAAGGATTTTGAAATTTTTTTTAAAATGGCGGAGTTAGAGCTATGTGAATTTTTTTAAACCGCTGTTGCACCGCTATGTTTGAAAATTCATATCTCGGAAAGTATTCATATACTCCTATAGGAGCGGGCTGATCCTTGAATCATTTTGTTCGTAAAAGAATGCGCTTTGATAGAAAAAATAGATACGGAATTTTCGCATTTTTTTTTCGATCCATTTTTTGATTTTTTTTTTTTCGATTCTAGTTTTCGCTGAATTTAAGCTTTAGCAAACGGTAGCTCCTTCACCGTTGTCCCTAGAGTAAACTTTTAACGAAGTTTTTTTGTTCCTTATTCAATTATCTAGATACGGAATTTTCGTATTTTTTTTTATCGATCCATTTTTCGGTTTTTTTTTTTCGATCATAGTTTTCGCACAATTTAAGCTTTAGCAAACCGTAGCTCCTTCACCGTTGACCCTAAGGTAAACTTCTTACGACGTTTTTTGTTCCTCATCTAATTATCTAGATACGGAATTTTCGCATTTTTTTTTAAATTTTGATACACCATTAATAATGGAAAAAAATGTCAAAGTTACTTGCCTTTCAACTCCTGTCAGTCTAGGATGTCTGTACTTCCTGGACAGGAGTAGCCCACCACCCCATGCCGCCTGAAATATATAAGGGTGAATAAAGTACGTTCAAACAAAAGGTACAGAAAATTCGTCGATCATATTGGAAACTAAAAAATCCAAGCTTTAGAAATCCGGGACTCTTCTATCTTCTATCAGCTGTATACGTTTCACTGTTTCCAACGCGTTTACTCCCACATTCCTTATTTACGTTAAAGAGCTTACGCGTTTGGCGTTTCTATCCGAAATTAAAGGAGGTACTGTCAGAGGAATATATTTGAATAATTTGATTCGGTATCCGATCGACAAAGGAATTGATTTTGAAATCTGAGATCGAAAATATAATTCTAGTTTGTCTAAGTGATTTTTGGAGGTCTACAATCTATTATTTTTCAAATTTCGTAACTAAATGAAAATTACTTACGTCGATATGCAACCATAGCTTGTATTTCTGGCATATATCAGCGATTTCTGGTATCGGATCAAAAGCCCCAATGACAGTCGTGCCAGCTGTAGCATTGACGAAGAACGGAATATGACCTCTTGCTTTTCTCTCAAGAATCAGTTCTTCGAGTTTAGACGGAATCATTCGACCACGAGGATCGCTTGGGACCATAACGCAATTGTCGGTTCCCAGTCCACAGACAGATGCGCAGGACTTGACGGAGTAGTGACACTGTAGCACGCAAAACACAAGATTGAAGTAGTCGCAGAAATGCTGTGAATTCTTCGATTTAATTAGTGTTAAAAATATTTAAAAAAACTAGAGCATGAAATATCAAAGTTTCATCACTCACTTGATCAGACGTGAACATGACCAGCTGACCGCCAACTGCAGCTAATCCACGTTCCTTGTACATTGGAAACATCTTGTGTCTAGCGGCCAAAAACGCATAAAGATTACTGATAGAACCCCCAGGTGCTAAGATGGAATCTCCACTGTTCCAACCGATCAATTCGCGCATTTTCTGTAGTACAACATGTTCCATGAGGATGAAAACGGGAGCTATTTCGTAGGTAAACATATTAGTGTTTGCCGTTGCTGTCAGCCATTCTCCAGCCATCGAAACTAGGTCCAGGCCACATGAAAGCTGATTGAAGAAGTGTGGATGACCTGGAAGGTGAGGGTTTGAAAAAAGTAATCATGAGATCGTCAAATCATGATAACGTGAACTTTTTGATTATAGTAGAATTCAAGTGTTCTGATTTCTGCTCAGATTTGAGGGATGATAATTAATTACATCGGTTACGTTGATCACAGACACGCGTTTCTAAATTATAAAGATATGTAGCAGACATGACTGTTCTGAAATTCTGGCTGGGTGACTATTAAAGATTAGTGTTTGGGCGCGTTGAGTACGCAGAGTACGTTGAGTACGTTGTCACTCGCTTGGGTGAGCACAGCGTGCCAGGGATCAAGTTAATGCGCCCCCAGCTTGATGCAAGGTACTGAAGGGAGGTAGTGGAGGCTTTTACATGGGGAGAAAACGGCGGCTTACGTTTCATAAGCAGCCCGATCCATTTTCAGATATCATACCAAACGGAGTGAAAAGGCAAAAAGCAGGTAGGTATATATAATAGAAAAGAAAAGGTTTTTGTTTTCCGAAACAATAAGTCCGCCTTCTTACAATCAGCCAAAGTCTCAGAACCTCATAGTCGACTAATTAAACCTTATCACAGTGCAGTGCTATATAATTGAACTCGCGAGCTTTGGATGTATGAAAAAGAAGTAAATCGGACTACGTAGAAATAGTGATACAAGGAAAATGACCCGGCTCTACGACTCCGACATCTTCCACTTGCCAAATCCCCGACTGTGAGAGATCTCGCATCGTGGCACAGGGGATCAAGCCCCTCGGCTATACTCCCACCGTCATGTGTCAATCAAGCCGTAATTCCAGCAGATTAAAACGCTCCGACGTCACTCAGTAGAGTTCACTTTGCTAACGGGGAGATGGGATTAGCGGTGTACGCGTAAAGTAACCAAACAGTATTTCTTATTCGTGAATAAAATTCACTGCACACTATTACATGGGTTCAGAAAATTATGGCAATATCAGGTAAAGTATTATTTTGGAAAAGATAGTAACAATTGATAGTTAGCAACTTCATATCGGTAGGTATAGGCTCTATACATACTAAATCGTGAACATTTTCCGAGTTGAATTAATTTCCCAAGGTTTCAATACTTTCAAGCGACAGATAAAGCCCCGAAACAAACGGCCTGGCTAATTATTAATACCTATTTAAATTCCAGAGCGGTGCGAAGTTTGCACCCTTGGTAGATTTTCACCGAGGGGATTCCCGCTACAGTACCTCACCATCCCCTTTCTATCTTCGTCGCTATAAAACGAACCCCTATTTACCGTTTCGCTTGGTGGTCCACAACCCCCTGTCCAAGGGAGAAAATCGTGTAGAAATGGCTCTTAATTACACCAATCCTATTGAATTTGGTTACCAACCACCAGAGCCACGTGCATAAGGCCCGTAGCACATAGCCCGCGTGCAAATAACACGTGTGTCTATAGTGGGATGAATTTTTTTTTGCATCGGTTTCGCACCTGATCATCAACTGCAGTATCAGGATCAATCCGGATCTCGAAAATGGTGTTCTCCCAACTTCGGCTGAATAAAAAATAACACCGCGAATAAACCTATGTCATTATTTTTCGCACCCGCATTGCCAGTAGCTAAGCTCTGCAGGATTTTCATGCAAATTTTAAATGGAATTAGGAAAATCCTGACGTGGTTATACGGATAGCGATTCCAAATATTTTGAAGGCTTTAGATATCCAGAGCCCGATGGATGAGATGACATTATAGCATGAAACGGAATGCATGATCCGTTGACAGAAACGCGATTTCACCTGTCAAGCGAAAATCCATTGTAAAAGCGGACTGAAACTACTGCACCGTTGTAGTTTCTTGTTTCGTGAGAAAATGAAATGAAAAGATAGATAGGGATACAGGAAATTGTCCCATGCGTCAGAGCTGAGGAATTCTTGTACTTTAAGTTGCATCCCCTTGCGCAGCGAGATGCAGCAGCCCGATACAAATAGCTCTGGATATCGAGTTGGTAGGGCGGTGGTATTTGAGCCGTTTGTTGCAGTGTTATTTGCAATTATCTCGGTCGACGGGTCGAGGCACGCGTCCGGCCGGGGTCCTGGACCATAGCTTCCAAAGGGGTCTTCGTTTTTTGGTAAAGGGAGCAAGAGGGAACTACGAAAGAGCGAGGGTTGATGGGCCGGAGCACCCGCATTTTGCGCGTCACACGCGTCGCTGAACCACTAGATTGTTTGCAGAGGCTCTCAAACTTCGAGGGTCTTCGTACTTTTGCACATACTTCTACATACCATATCGTATACGTAATGGATACCGCGAATAGAATAGTCCTAAACGTTTAAAAGTCAGACTATAGCAATGATTTTCCATTTTTTTATCTTTTATAGCGAAATTTAGAACACTATAAAAGCCAGCACTGCATTAGACTCTTCATTTCTTTGATATTGGTGATCTATGTCTCAGAAATTATTGTCATCAAAAGGATCTCGATTATTAGGGAGACAAATACATCATTTCAATTTTCTAATCAAAATAACGAAATCCAGGATGTGATCCCCTCAAGGAATTGCAGTGTATTATGAAATGTGGATCTCCTTCTGAAACACATTCCGGGTATACATCCGTAGAAAGAATAACTGTTTACTGCATATTGAAATCGATCCCAAGGCAGTGTTTTCCAAGTCACATGATTGATTACTGAGGATCAACGTTAAGTCGGGGTTACACACTTCTCTTCATACAAATCCTAAGCCCCCAATTTATCACCATGCCGTTACCGTAGAACGTATAGGGAGTAGGCCTGCATCGAACAGGTCCCTCTCGAGCTCGTATAGACCCCAGAGTAATCTGAACTGGCCAAATTAGACCGAAAACGCTTCTGCTCTCGTTTGCTAAATCGTTTTCTAAGAGTACGAGAATTCTGACGTCAAAATACCAGCCAAGACATAAAACTGGACCAATTACTAGCCAAGATATCAGGAAATACTTTTACGATTTTTCGGAAGACGAAAAAAAAAAAATAGAAATGACCGGAGATAGAATCAAATAGAATGTTTGATCATGATAAACAGCGAGTGTGTGTTTTATGATTTTTTTTTTTTTTTTTTTCACCGTTATCCTGTAACAGTTATCGTAATCTTTACCGCACTCGATCGACATCACGAGCCCATTGGACCTCTATCGACAGCATCCCCCAGTGGTTATATCTGTAATATCCGTAAAGGTATCTCCTTCGCACTTGTGTGGGCGAAAAATATGATGATGCAATATTGAAAAATCAATATTGGACAGACTGGGTGCGAAAGAGAAGAAAGATTTCGCACAAAGAAGGGAAATGAGAGATCTTGAAGAGCGAGAGAGAAATATGATAGTGAAAAGAGACGACTCGATGGGGGTACGTAATCTAATAACAAGTTTTTGTTGGCACGTATCGGCCACGCGTCTTTCTATGGTTTGTACGAACAGAGGGTTGCGACAAGGACGGATAGCTCATCTCCGTTGGTTCGTTTTGGCTCACTTTGCTCTTCCATGGTTGGTTTTTGAATGGTTTTCATCGTGGTGACTTGAACGTGTATAAGGGTGGGTGATTCCACTGCCACAACTATTGAGCTATTGTGTATTAGCATCCATTGAGCACTGTAATTGAATCCTACCGAGATAGGAACGGAATTGTGGCACGTTCGTGGTTCTCTTAGACGAAGATACATACGCGGATAGGGAGAAGAACCCAGATTTGATTAATATTAATAATAATATCAACGGTGCAGAAGCTAGACTGCAGGATATAGCGAATTCAAAGAAGTTGTGGACGTTAAGGGTCTCTTCATGCCTTTGATAATCAGCATTAGCGCGATAAAATATCAAAACTGTGCTTGAAAATGTTCAACAAATACAGAGAGACAGAGAGAGAGAGAGACAGAGAGAGAGAAAAGAGTCGACACGAACTGTTGATTTTATTTTAATTTGCATGCTCTTCACGGCGGAGATAAGCGGCGTACTTTCATATTCAATTTAGCATATGCAGTGGCGGAGATAAGAACCGCTAAGCCCTAGTCGCACCCTCAAAATATACAAGCATGATAAATTTGATAAATGGACGTAGTAGATAGCTCCGTAAAAAGTGAGCCGCTTGCAGGATATCAGTTTATCTGAAAATTACATCTTCGGGATCCTCAAGCCTAAGAATAAAACCAGACTGATATACGAAGGTCTATAATAACGGCTTCGACCGGATATAAAATAGGTCGAAGGATATTCGCAGATTACCTTAAGGACATCCAAAATTAAGATAACGTACGGCTATAGAATTATTTGCAATTGAATAGGGATTGCTGTTCATCGATAAAAGATAAATTTCGCAAAATTATTTATCGCCTTTTACGAAAATCATTGGAGAATTATCTCGAGATTAAAACTCACCGGTCTTTACTTGGTACTTGAGCGTTGTAGAGCAGTCTAAAAGAAGCTGTTGCAACGTCACTCCGCTGTCTGGGATCTCGAGATCAAGGAGTCGCCGCATATCGGCAGGATGATGAAATTCTAACACCTTTGCATTCCGATCATTCGTCGATTTAACGAAATCAAGAAGGATGTCAACGACCTTCATCAGGAATTCCTTCGTCGCTGGAAATCCTTCGGCATTTTGTGGCAGGATGTCTGTGAACACGCGCGACATCCTGTTAGTATTTAGGCATACATATAATATTGGATTTTCTTCTCGACATTTCACAGATTTTTCAATTCAAATTTGAATACCCTGAAATATTTGATTACTATACAAGTCCTTTAAGATACGAGAAGAAGAACAATGCTATAGAATAATTAGCTGAAAAACAAATCAAATATCGTAAAGGATCGAATGATATTTTGAAGAATAGAATACAGTTTAATCATCGTTTGAATATGTAGTTACTCATAAATTCTACTCATGCATCGGTTGAAACACATTAATTAATTAATTAATTAACGTAATTAGGTATATAATGCTTTAATTGTCAATCAAGTGAAATCGTTTCTACCTCAAATATGAATAAAATTTCGATTAAACACACATAATTACGAGCAGTACGGGTTGACATCGTTCCTACCTATAATTAGTGTGATTCGTGGTAAGTTAGAATGATTTCACCTCATCAAACAATTGAAAGTATAGACCTATTTTACACACTCTCACTTGTTTGGTGGGATGACACCATCTCTCTCTCTCTCTTTCTCTCCCTCTTCCTCTCTCCTCTTCCTCCAAGATCTTCAAGTATTCTTCGTATCTGAGGTAAGGTGTCAAGATCATCGGAATGGGATCCTATAGTAACTTTTACTTTCTACAATTTAAAAAAATCATGCAATTTTATCCAGATCATGCGATTGTCAGCTAGTGATCATACGAATAAAATACTAGGCAGGAATTGTGCTGTAAAAATATACGAAAGGCGAATTGAAATATGCTAGGCATTCTGTTCGTTCTGTCTTTTCGATTTGGGTATAAGTCTCGCTGTATGAAACTGTCCACATTGTTCAGAAAAACGATAAACCTTACAGTGCAGAGCGAATGGAGTTTCCCCCCTGTTGCCTACTGTAATCTTACTACTTAGTCCTGGATTTCCAGGATATTCTAGGGCGCCTGTACGCCCTACAAGTAAAGATTGATGCGAGTACGTTTCGTCCTTTTTATTTGCGAATTGAGAAAAGCTCGATTTTCAGTATGAATTTGGAAGCTCCACTATTCAGATTCACGAAAAAGCACAAGAAATAATTAATTTGCGAATAAAAATAGGAAAAACTATTAACTGCAGGATTCGTCTGCCAATTCTTTTCTATCAATTGCGCACCCCAAATTTTAGACTTCGAAGCACAGCAATACGAACAAGAGAATATCGGGCTTGGGATGTTGGAGTTAGATTGATGGACGGGATTAACTAGGCCCCGCTTTTCTGGGGTCGAGCGAGCTTCTACTAGTATGGGATTCCGGACTACTACGCTTGTCTAACCAGCGGATAAACGCGATCAAGCGATCTTATCTGTCCTTAAGAAAAGGACTGAGTATTTTTCGCCATTATCTTGACTTTTTTTTTAAACCCAATTACTAGCAGGGGGCAATTAGCCCTCTAGGTCTCATTAAAATTGACTAAAGAGCTTTTTTTAGTGAAACGAACTCATCCGAAATTAAATTTGATTCGATTCAAGATACGATTAGGAGCCGAAATGTTCTATTTTATAAAAATCTTATGAACTTGGTGATATTATAAACAATTTTCATTAATCTTCGTCCCTATATCTACGTCGCAATGGCATAGGGATATGGATCTACGTTGTGATCCTACGTAGGCTTGGTTGCGGGACCAGATGGTCGCCCTATGCACACTTTTAATCAAAAAGTCTCTTCGAGGGTTGTTAACTACGAATTAGTCTCGCAAATTTACGTCGAGTATTATGAACGTAATTTATAATAATTGCTTGAACGAATTTAACAGCTTGAAATAATACCAAGAATAATTTAAACCGAGTAAAACTACTAGAGCTAGAATATTAATTCACCAACAAATTGTTTTCGGAAACATTTGCATTACGTTTTGTCATAAAACCGCAATAAAAAATCCGCAGTTATAATTATCCATATAATTAGCGAGTTTCAAAGTAAATTTCAAGCACAAATTTCGGTAAAAAAATATTATTTCAGCCTCGTTCGTATTCAAGATTTCTTTGATTTTTTTTTTTCTTACACCCAGTTTGATTCGCCGAAGCTTGAATAGATTTTCGTACATTTCTCTTTGCGAAAACGAAGACATCATATAATGGGAGGTAATAAATATAATTTTTTTATTTGGACAGCAATAATCTAGGCCGTCGCGTCGGGTTGCACCCCATCGACTTTTGGCACTCGAATTCGTGCTTGGATAAAAAACAGAACAAGGACCCCTTTCGTAGGCTGGCTGTCTGATCCCCTGCGGCCTGTAATCTATCCATTCCCACACTGCTGACGTCCCGATCTCCCTTCAAGTCAATCCGTGATTACTATGCACCCTTACGTTTCGTCGAGAACCGGTTGTGTCCACAAATCAGAACAATATTGTGAGAATTAGGTTGTGCAAAGAAATAATAACGCGTAGGAGGCTGTGCCCAGCTGTACCCTTATTCGGGGTGGTTTTCAATTATTGTTTCAGTCGTAGCAAGTGAATTAAACCCGTAATTTCGACCTGTTACAATTCCCGAATTAATTGCCGCACGCCGTCTTCCCTATTTTTGAAAAACCTAATAGCGTTGGTGTTTTATAACTGTGATAAATTATGCTCGTACCCGTGGCAGGCAATTTCAGCTCACCGGAAGAATTATGACCTCGTACCGGTCGTCAGTGGATAAATAACGTTTATTAATTTAATTTTAAATTCATTTTTTGATGGACGCGAATTAACGAGGGGAATTCTTATAGCTTGGAAAAAAAAGGAAGTCTTTAGAATTACATCGTTGTTTTGAAATTCAGAATAATTTTCAAGCTCCGTATAGCCAAGAACCAATCAACGGTATTCCTTTGATCATATAGCGGTATAAAATGTGACTCACGTCACGAATTTCTAAAACCGTCGATAGGAACGAGAACAAAGGTACAAATCTTTTTCCTAGAGTCAGAAACGAGCGGGGAATATTTTTCCGAAGTTAAATTTTTGGATTTTTTTTTTTACTGAGCTGGAATTCGAAGCGATACTCGTCTTCCCTTGCTTATCTATAACGAAAATTAACTCATAAAAATATACCCATAATTTGCAATACTTTGAATAATCGCTACGAAGTACGTTACCAATCATACAAAAAATAAATTTACCATTCAGATCACACTCACATGCAATTTAAGAATGAACAAAGTAAATACATATTCAATGATGATTAGACAATACGATTACTTTGGTACTTTACTATTTTACATTATATTGCACACATAATATCTTACCTGCATATTTAAGATTGCAGTGCTCTTTGGAGAGCGCGTATGTATTTTCGGAACTCATTAGACGAGTAGGAGAGTGTGTTCTTGCGAAATTCTGAAATCAAAAAAGAGTCGAAATTTTGATCAACACTTACGTTCAGTCATTGATTTTAGTTGTTGAAAAAATGTCAAGTGAAATATGTGTGTGTGAATGAAAGCGCTGGTCATAAAGCACGTCTGAGCATTTTTTAAACAGTTTTTAAAAAAAAAATTTAAATTACTTTGCGTTCCTTCAATTCGTCAAAATGGTTAATTAGCTCAAAGATTCGAGAATTTTGTTAAGAATTCAAAGTTAAAATGGTAATAAATTTAATATTATTCTTTAGTTTCCGTAATTGCAGTTTATCGTTGGTAATTTCTAAAATCTGTATAAATTAATTATATCCTTTAAAGGTAAGCGGCATGCTTATTTTCAAATGTGCTTTGTGATGTCTTACATATAAATAATCCTTAATCGCGGTGATTTTAGTCCCGATCATTTGCACATTGTCCATGTCTCCAGCGGCACTCGCCTCGGTCCCTACAACAATAATAATAACAAATATTCGATCGATTATTATTGACGATTTAATAATGAAACAGCACACTAAATTCAACGGAAAAATAAAAAAAAAGATATTTTTAAGAAAAAGCTAATTACAGATTCAGCCGAGTACAGCCAAAGACATGGAACGGGTATATATCGATACGTATGCTTTTACCATACCTTTGGGAGCGTCGCGAAACGCTCCTCACAAAAACTATTCGAATATAGAAAAAGAATCCTCTTTGTAGTCACTCGCCAAACATTTTACTAGACATCTATTTAGCTTCGAGTAAACAAGTGATAAGATAAAATTAAAATGAGGCACCCATGTTTCGATAATAAAAAATTCTCCTCCACCATAGTCACCAATATTTCGGTCAATGTCTAGGTCTAATAGAATTACCATGTAGACACCTTGCCTTGCCTTAGTAGACCTAGTCTTATGTTAATAATTAGAAATTTATAAAGAACATAGTAACACATTATTTCGTGAGATAAGATAGACAAATTATTGTAATAAATCTTCACTCGATGTGAAGGAGGAGAGACAATTAGGGCACATGCATGGCTATGATATTTGGTTGAAAGTAATGTGAACAGATTTTATCTAGCGAGGACGAATGCGAACTTGGAGATAAATCATTGAAAGTGGAGTGGTATCTACTCGCATAATATTTGCATTTGCAATTTAGAGCCGTTTAACTGGATGGACGTGCATAAATAAGCTGTTTGAAGGGTGTTACGCTAAAACCTACTGAATCCTCCACTCTTTTTCATCAGAAATTGATTATTTTATTGCAAGCTTATATGTGATTGAAATTTTACCGCGCAAATGCTGGCAAAGGAACGAAAAAATCGTATCTTCGTGTTTTTTTTTTTTTTCATTGATAAAATACTTTTGTACTCTCGATTGATTTTTTTCATTCATTTACTAATGGACATGATTTAGCATTCAATAGGCAAGATATTCGGGTACAAATCAGTTTAATAAAATTTACACAATTTTTTAAAAATAATGTTAATTTAGCCTGACAAAATTTTGCATTTTTCAATTTCGATATAGAGAACTTATTCTACTATTCCCTTAAAATTTTATACAGATTACTCATCAGAAATTTCTAACCACTCACCGTCCGCACATAACTTCAAAAATATAGTCTTTTTTTAAAGCTGTAGGATAACGTTCCAAAAAAAAAAAAAGAAAATCTTACGAACTTTTGTAAAACATCATTGAAAATCATGAGCAGTTTCTTATCAAATGAGATTTATGTGGGATTTTTCGATTCATCTATAGGGCTAAAATATCATCTAAGAAACAAAATCATTTGTCCGCTTGACTTGGGACTGAATTTCCTCCTCTTATGTCAACTAGCGGCATGATCAGAAAGAACTTTGGGAGAGATGTGCAAAAAAAGAAATTAGATATGAACTTAAAGATAGCTTTTTCAAAGTGAAACCAAAAGAGCTCAAAAATCTGGATTCGTTTTTCTTCAGTTACAACCGCAAAAAATGTAGAAGGATGTACGACTTGAGTGCGAACCGTCGACTGATCGTTCGATGCGCGAGAGTTGCGTCGTCCAACTAGTGGACGAAGATACATTTAATTTTGTAACTTTAAAACTAGTGAAAATTTTCCAGGTCTCTTGGTCACATTTCAGAACTAATACTTGGGAGTATCACGTGTAAATTTTATTCAAATTTTTTCTACCTATATCCTTAATCATACAGCCAATTGAAATCGTAGATATCAAATCAGTTCCAAATGTAGAAACAATTTTGTATTTCTCGCGTAATATCTCAGTGCTTAATGAACCAATGATCTTTGGATGACGCTCATTTGATGCGAAATTCTTAGAGTTTTTAAGCAATTTTTTACTCAAGTCTATTAGATTTTTCCTCGCGTAGCTACTCGTTGAGAAATGGGGATTTTTCGTTGCCAACGATCGTTAATGTTGTCATTTTTTTAAACATTACTCTACTAATTGCTTATTTCACTAAAAATTTTCTAAAGCCAAACTTCATATACGCTATATATTCTACGAAGGATTTTTTTTATTCATTAATAAACAGCCAGTGGCCGTACGCGAGTAGAAGAAACTTCTGGCAGTAGTACAGTCCGGTTATAGGTCAGACGCGAGACGACGGCTGGCAGAGATCTACGCGCGGCAATTTTACGATTTCAGATGTGATTAGGTATTTAATATTAACAACGAAACAAATTGAAAATTTAAGACCGGTACATTTCACAACTGGTTTGCAAGCTTGATGACAAATTTCATGCACCACAGTGCTATTTGAATACATGCGTGAATTGCCTAATTCATTATACATGCATGCATTAGAGGGTATCGAAAGTATAGACAGAGAAAGAATCCATTCAGAAATATCACAGCATCTTAATTCATTTTTGATCAGGTCAATTCAACACAGATATTTTACGGAAGTGATTTACGTGCTACTTCGTATAAAAATAGAGCATAAATTTATCAGTATCTCTCTGCTACCTAACTGTTCTTAATTCTTTTCATATGGCACTTGCATATATATGGAAAAGATGGAGACAATCAGGTTAATTCAATCAATGGAATGAGTTCTTGGATATTATGAATGACTAATTAATTACAAGTAAAATATGCAGTAATTAGAATGCCGCTATTTTCAAAACGCGTTGCTCAACCAACCCCTCGGTACACCAGTACATAATTGTTGCATATTTTAATTTCTTTAAGTGAAAATGATAGCTGTAACTATTATCGAGACATTATTATTGTGACAAAGATATTTTTGAAACTATAAAAAGCTGCTATTTCATACACTACGATTCTTCGGTATCAAAGAATCACCCCGTTTCATAAACATCCCTCTCTGAGCCAGGGGGAAAGAAACAATTTCCAAGAAGGACACAGCCTTGCTGATATTCCCATTTTATGAAAAGACTATTTTCTTTATGAAAAAGGCATAATAAACACCCTGTACACCCCCAAAATGGCGACGCATTTACGCGATGTAGATAAATAACAGATGTAAGAGAAATTCCGGTTGATTATTTCAAGCAACCTACTTACTACCACCCACCTAATTTCCGTCCTTAATTTCTCCCACGGTGGCGACAGCAGAACAAGGACCTTCCTGGTGCAGGTCGTCCTGGCGAGCGACGGGCGTCAGGGTGGTTTTAGAGGGACTGTGGTGGGCACCGGGTTCTCTGGCAACGATAGCCAAGGGTAGTCATGGCAAGGCGCGTCGAGTTGCGCCGCCTGGGCGCTGGCTGACCCAGATTCCTTTCGACGTCGGCTGGGGTGTAGGCGTGCGTGGGCGGCGTCGTGAATTCACCAATAGCAAGACTCCGTTAGCACCCCTAGTTTGGCCTCGACCGACGTAATACCAAGAATACACTCGGACCATGCCTTCGCATATATGTATAACCGGGATATGAAAATCGACAGGAACCCCCTGCAGACTCTGTTTCTCCCTTAAAACCTATACAGCTATTTCCTCGTGGCCACAAAAATCGACCTTAATCTCGTACCCAGAAACACTCGAGACCATTTAGGGTTGACTTAGGGGTAACAACCCTTAAGATGTGCCCTGAAACACTGGGGATATTTGGTGCATTCGACTTAGCCTGTTCACCGGTTGCTTCAATCACCTTGGAATCTGTTGGTTCGGCTTTGCAGGCTCTTCCTTGTGTTTATACACGTTTCTTGAATCTTGGCTTCACCACAAATTTATTTTCACCATTTCCACTTTAAAAAATCTTTGCTAATTCGTGAAATAAAAATGTAAATGTAAATACGAAGTTCTGGTGTCTCTCAGAATGAATTTTTGAATAACCCAGTTTTTTTTTTTCTTTTGCACTAATTTGCGAATTCCTTGAAGCTCCGTCGAGTGAATATTAGATATTTGATTGCTCAGAGAAGAAACCTTCATCAGATGATCAGAGTCGACTTTTTGATACCGCGAGAATAACCTTTTTTCCATAAAATTGAAAGAATCGAAACTACCCCCTCGATAGTCAACAAGTTTAGATGCCCTAATCATGGTTTGATCGTTCCTTTGGAATTAGGGAGCTGTTCCTTCTATTAATTAGAGAAAGGTATCTTGTGAACGGGTTCGTTAATAGCGGTGAGTTTTAATGCTATCGAATATACGTACCTTAGCCATTAGCATTTGATACCGATACATGCTCATGCTTGAATGCCTTAGATTTCTAACTTCTGTACATAATCCCTTAGCTCTGTAAGTTTTCGAGGACAAAATGGCGTCCTTGTAATAGATTAGCCTGAAAGAGTGATTTTATGCTTGAGGAAATCTGCAATGAGTATATAGAATTCAACCGTTTTATAGATCTCATAGTCTTAAATGAAGCTAATCATAAAAATTCAACACACGTACATTCAACCAGTCGTAAAAACAGCGATTCTTTACTTAGATTTGTATCAGGAAAGCTATTTACCTGCTTACGTAGGTGTATTTACATCAGTCCTTATAGCCAGAACAGTATACAGTTGCAGAAAATTCGATAGCAATATAAATTCGAAAGTAAAGGTCACAGAGCGTGCGCCACGTGCAATAAATGAGCGGGGTTTACAGAACAAGATCCAGGGAGCTTGCGGGAGACAACAAAATGGGTGGTAGCCAATCCGAGCTGAGCACAAAATGGCCGCTTGTGAATTTAATCAATACCTCCTCGCCCTCCGGCCTCGACTGAGGAGGCTGACGAATGCTGCTTGGAGGGTTCTGCAAAGTTACAACGGTTTATAGTTGCCTTTTAGAGCATACGTGATAATAATTTTCAGTTACCAAAACGGCCCGCCATTATTATTACACAATTATTATTATCCTCATATTCCGCTATTCATATTCTACACATGCGTTTCTCCCCCATACAATATACCTATAAAGAACATGAATCCACTCACTGTATTTATATAACCGTTCAACTATTCATTCTATAACCATTATCAGTAGAAATATCAATATGTATTTCGGTTCATTCCTGATATATATTTTCTAAGAATTTCGTATAATTTGTCTTATACGGGTGGGGGCCAAAATTTCGAAAGACCAATATTTCGAATGACCAATATTTCGAATTTTAAAATAGCGATGGTACGAAATTCAAAAAGGCCAGTTTAGAGAAGGCCTATCAAGTAGTAACTAAAAAATTACGTATATCGAAATGTAGAAAGATATTTGTACTAAAATAAAAAATTGGAACGGTCAGAATTGCGAAAGACGAAATATCTAATTGAAAATATAACGAAACGTCTGACAATTCGAATATCAATATTTCGAATTGTCGAGACTTCGAATCTTCACGTATTCGAATATATTTTAGCGACAGACCGAAAATTCGAAAGGTCAGAATCTCGAATCTTTCATACGGTTTTTTGGATGATGTTTCAATAAACAATAAAAATTTTGATCCAAATTCATCTACGCAGAGAAAATACGTTCGAAATATTATTTTTCGAAGTTTAAATCTTTCGAGATTTTGGTCTTTCGAACTTCTGGTCTCTAAAGATTAAAAATTTAGAAATATTGACTTTATACATTTATATTTTCTTCATTATACTTATTCAGAGTAAAAATTATCAGAAAATACATTTTCGAATAAACCAGCGTTCTGACAGGTGACCGCCTGCTGAATAAGTCATTCGAAGAAATGATCTTTCGAAAATAAGAATTTCGAATTAATTTGTCTCTCGTTATTTTTGTGTTCAACTTTTTAATATTCGAATTTTTGGCCGTTCTGAATACTGATCTTTCGAAATATCGACCCCCACCCGTCTTATACGTAAGGAAAGCATTGATTTTTTTTTTTTTTTTTTACGAGTTTTCGATGAGATGAGGTATGGTGGTGGTGGTGGTAATATTTTTACACGATGAGCAGAGGATATCAATGTTTAGTCCATTCTTTGAGACGCCATTTTGTGCGTAATATACCATAATCTTGTTATCTAAAAAATGAGGGTACTCCAGAGGGTTGGTAGGTAGGTAGGTAGGTATAATCTGGGTGTGAGGTAGAGTGGAAAAGTTTCTACGTATAAGAAAGTTTTCGTATATAGCTATGAAGAGTTGGAGTTGGTAGCTGATGTCGTTGTGCGATGCGCGGATGGTGCAGTGGATGGCAATAAACGGGAACGGAGAAAGATAGCCGGATGGTCTGTGGTGTAGTGATTTAATGCCACCGTAGACCTGCAGGATCCATTCGCCTCCCTCACAGTATCTCGCAACCTCACCTACCCCGTTGGCGTGGGCGAAACAAACTCCCTTTCCTTCCCTTTCCTACCTTCATTCTTGCCCATCGTTGATGTTCTTTGAAGGAAAGTTTAAATTGAGGTCGTCTCGGAGGGTTAAGATGCCGACAGCAGAAATCTCTTAAGACTTTCCTAGAAAGAGTACTTATTTTTTTGTTTACAAACTAAGGATAGAAGGGAGAGTTTCTTATGCGATGAATTATGATTCTTTTTTTTTTTTACTCACGTTTTTATACCTCTTGATATCATTACTCTGAAATTCACTCATGATCCGTATCTACCCTGCTGAAGTAAAGACTGATTACCTCAAGGAGGGTTCTGCGGAGATAACTTTCAACTATTCCAAATTCAATTTCTTCCAAGTTTCAACGGAATGAGTAATTTTTATCCAAAACCTACCAAGTTAAACCATCATTTAGATCAGAATCTCAAGTCGAAAGAGAGAAAAAAAAAACAAAAAAACCGATGGGCTCGATTACTAATTTATTTTGTGTAATTTAAGGGACTTTTGGTATCATGAGAAAACAAATATATTCTGAATTATAGCGTAGCGTCTACAAGCTCTACGTACGCCATCATCTTCGTTTGATATTAGCATCCTATGTAAACGTACTACCAGATACGACATGAGGTTGTTGAAGGGGCCATAATGTCACAGTAAATTAAAACTTTAACGACTACCTATACCAACCGACTTCCATATATTACACAAAGGTAATATAGTCCATCATGCGTTGGGGGTATATGGTGCAAAAAGTTAGCTGAAAGCATTGTGTCGAGTAAGAACAAGGGTTTGGCTTCTGTAACTTTGATCAAAGATTTTTTGCGCTAACCGTTTTTTAGCACGACTCATTGCTGACGTAAACTTCGTCGCATAAACCACACTGGCAAATGTATTTCTTTAGTAAAATTGATTCATCGGGACTTACACAAGTCGTTAGAGTCTGCAAGGACGATGAATAAAATCGTGGTCAAAATAAATTTAAAACTGGATCATTGAAATTGATCGCAGCGTTATACAATTCATGCATCGATATCTCGAGGGAGAAAATGATAGATGGATTTTCTTCTTATTTATTTTCTTATTTTTTTTTTTTCTTATTCACGTGTAAATGGAACTGCAGATGTAAAGAATCTATAAGGACCTCCGTGGACCCATTCTTAAGGAAATTTTATTTATGGTTTTTATCACATCAAGTCAGCTTTTGAAATTCAGATTTTTTGTTTTGATTCAAGATACTTTTTATACAATATGTTATATGAGTATAGTATATGTATAGATTCGAAAGAAGGGAACCCCAGGTGTATGGTGATAAATTTAATCGAGATAAAAAGTAATTTAAAAAATGTTTTCAATCGTCAACGAACTGTCATTTCGCATTTGAAATGGGTAAGAAATCAATACTCTATTGTTGATGCAGCCTTCTAAGAATGATAAAATATATGAATTTTGGGAAAAAGATAGAGACTTCGGCTTTGGAAACAATTATTTTCACATTATGACAAAAACTTCGTAACCATCTGTGGCGTGCGCGTACACCAAGTTTCATATATAATATCTGTTAAGTGGCATAGATGGTGAAAGAAAGTCTAACTTTTCTGAATATAAACGGTGAATTTTACTCATTTTTAATATCGCTGATCTTCAAACTTCTCCAATATACGGTATAGTGAAAGTTTTTCTTCTTTGAAGTCTGCTGTCAGATTCGAGGTAATAAATAGCATCTCAAAGATGCCTTATACTCTTATCTTCGGTTAGAAAAGTATAACAATAAATACTTTATACCTATTTTTATTTATTTTTTATTTTTATCCGGTAAATTGGATTTCAGTTAATCGTTTGACTATTATTGAATTAAAATGCATGTATTCTAGAAATTGAAAGTTCTGTCATTAATATTTAACGCCGTTTAATTACAGGATTTAAGAAGCTTTCAGAAAGTTTTACACGTATCGTAGCTTATTCGAGGTGAAATTTATGCAGCTAATCTAATGCCACGGATCTTACTGCAATCTCATTAAACCTGGATTTCGTTGCTGATTCAAGTTCTACAGCGTCGTCAGCTTCAAGCCATCGCAACTTCCGGAAATGGTACACCCTACGCCACCCCAGAAGAAACATGGCGTTCTCTTATCTTCGGTACTCGGAGCTATGTAATGGCTGTTCTTCCCTGAAAGAACAAATTTCTAAATGCGATATAAACCGTGGAGTGCAGTTCTCTCGTTAATGTTCACCTATCTTATCTTAATTGTTACACAACTACAGAGAAACAGATAGAGAGAGAGAGAGAGAGCTCTCTTCAATAATTGGAATTTACAAGAAACGATCATCGTCACGGATCCTGCGATATGACAAGGCGTAGTTTTTTTTTTTGTCAATAACAAATACCTCTAAGAACTAGAAGATAATCATTGTGTCATTAATAAAATTGACTAGCAAAGTTTATTTGTTCAGTTTAATTCAAGTCGTTTCCCCAAAAGTAAGCCTGCTACGTATACACAATATTGTTTATTGTCTGTCTTGATCTTCTATACTGGGTTCGTTTTCATTACGGACCCTAAATCAATGCCGTAACAAACACGTGGCGTAAATCCTTGTTTTACTTCTCCAAAGCTGTAAACCTCATGTATTGTATCAAATGTACTGTTTCTTCAAATGATGAATTATGAGCGATTTCCCACCTTCAGATTCTTTTATTTTTCATATGAGTTGGAATGAAATATTTTGTCGCCACTCAAAGTCAGGAAGCATAATGATCGTCGTCAAATAAGAGCAGAATGATAGCTCATGTAATCTCAGAGAAATCGATGATTTGGTATCACAGACACTTCCAAGTTTCGCTTCTAAATTGAATAGTAGAAAAAATCACCAGGCAGTGTCTGTTGTCGTTGTCATAAATTTTGAAATTTACTTATGTCATAATCTCTGATGGAAATGATGTTTTTTTTTTTTTTTTTATCATATTGATACAGTCTTTTTCATCTAGGAAGAAATCTTCATACCTTATGCCGAAAACAACTTGACCTCATGCCCCACAATCTTGTTGGACTTTATTTCGAATGACATTTTAGCACAGAAAGAGGCTATTGTATAATAATAATAATAGGATATTGCTTTTTCGAATGTTTAATCTATTACAGAATAAAATAAAACAGGATACAAAAAGGTAAGTAGAACGTGAAGAAAAACGTCTGTGACGAAGCTTTTCTGTTTCGTATTCGAAAAGATTTCAAGAATGTTTTACCTCAAGTTCTTTTTATTTATTTTATTTTTTTTTTGTTGTTTTCCGCGTTATTGGAAACACGTCTTACGCCCCAAGTATTTATGGCAATGGCTTCCGACCCGCAGTGTTACTACTATCTGCGTTATTGCCTTGTCACCGGCAGAAAATATCTGATACACCAGCTACGCGGATTTCCTCCTGATCGCTAAATCTATAGGCCGTGTCATTTGTCAAACAAAAAATCACGTAGTATTGTTAAAACCAGTGCAAATCGATAAAACGCTTTCTCATTGATTGCTGGTTTGGATTATTGCAGATAATTTATTATCAACCTTCATTAATCGCTGCAAGTACTACAGCTTGAGGATACATTTATTTAAAAAGAGAACTACGTTTTTTTTTCTCAGTGATTGATTTGTCAATCTAAATGCAGATTTAGTGATTCTTCTTTCCTATGCTACTTAATTATTCATTTATTTAACAAAACAATAAAATTCAATGAATTCTTAAGAAAAAAAAACTAATTGCACTGCGTATAATCATGAAATGAGGTATAATCAAATCATCCACTCATCGAAGTACTCAAAAAACCAGTATACATAATCCTGGGAGTAAATCATTCCCAATACAGTATCGATATCAGTATGAGAAACCCCTTTTTAATCAAACCAGCAGTCTATGTTCCTGTGATAAAATCTTGTCTAAGAACTTCTCATTACTGTCATGAATAAGTGTTGAAAATTTTTAAGGATGTAAAGATTTGAGACAAAAATTTGCAATATTGGTGATATTAACCGTTATTATATCTGAATTTGAGATGAATGTCATGATCATCGATAGCCGATGACACGTGAAAAAAAAAAAAACGAAAAAAAAGGAATGGTTGCAGAGAATTTAATTTTCGACATGATTTTTCCTATGCTCTGACTATAAAAATTGAAAACTAAGAAGAACTGCAGTTCATTTCAGCTTTGAGTCGAAGTGAATAGTGAAATGACAGGATGAATGTGAGTCTCGTAAACAGTATTTCCATTCTAGGAGGTATTGACAAGAGACCGAGACGAGTCTTGGTTCGTTTCCTCGGTTCAGTTGCCTTCATAGTACTCTTTATTAAAAAATACCTCCCATAGATATACTCTGAGTAAAATGACTTGCTACGTGAACCAAAGCCAATAAAAGACCAGTCTGCGACTGCTGGAGACAATGTTTTACCTATCATACCATCAGTTTTTTGTTCACGTAAATGTCAAGACAGAAAAAAACTGAAATATTATAATTTTTTGATGGCGATTTTTGTTTCCAAATGAACACCGATTTGTTATTCATATCCATATATCAGGTTCAGCAAAAAAAAAAGGTAATGTACGTGAATTTCGCGGCTGCTGTGTCGCCGTGCTTTTTTTTTTTTGTACAAAATATATACCTAGCAAATAAAAAGCGTAATTAGCAATTTTTACTTTTTTTCTTCTTCATCCAACGGAGTTAAACGGACGTACTTATAATATTACTCGAACTCGTTATCACCCCGAGATATTTCGAAGTTATAAGTTGAATCTGATTAATATTTTCGTTTGAGCAAAAGATCAGATCATTAAAATCAACAATTAAATCCTGCCGATTAAAAAAAAAAAAAGGAAAAGTATAAAGAAAGAAAAAAATACGGTAATAGGAAGGAAAGAAAAATTATAAAAAATCAAATTAACCACAAGTTGAACGGAATTCGAAGCAGCTATCTGAAGGGCTGATAATTTAAGGTAAAAGATACAGTTTTTGACGTGGAAAAAAGGCACCAGCTAGTCACCCCCGCATCGGCTGACATACCGATGCTCCCATTCTCTCTGCCCCGTGAAACGAGCACCCAAGAGGCGGCACGCTTGGTATTGATTTACCATCATTTTCAGATGACGCGATAGAAGTGGGTGTTGCTACCAGGTCTGTTGGGGATGTTAGGGCTGCTAAAGTTTGCCTTTAGGGTGGATTCAGCATCCCTTACCGCGCTGACGTCAGCGAATGAAATTTACGTATTCCGCGTCTGCGCGACCCTCTGCGACGCTGACCTGGCGGTTTCACCCTGTGAGGTCTTCTGCACCAGCCGTCGGCAATTTACAATTCAGTCGAATACCGTCGCGGGCGAGAGGGAGGTCGTCGTTAGCGTCGGCGAGACGCGTCTCGACGCGTGTCCATCCCTTAGACGGCATGGCCTTGGAAATCCTCTTTGCACCTGCGACGAGACTGAAGACTCATCGTCAGAATTTAAAGTGCCAGGGCCAGACGACATTCCCTGGACAAAAAAAAACTGCGCCATATTCTGCGGGGATAACCGTCGGGTTGACGGTTATCCCGAGTGTCGAACCAGCAACGACCATTCATCAATAATTAACAACAAACAGAACGGGAACATCAACGTCGCTATTGGATCTGCAGCAGTTCTGACCTCCTAGATAAACGTCGACGTAAACGTCACTTCGACCTCACATGGCGTCTTAATGAATACTGGAGAACAACGCGACAGCGTCGACGCGGAGGTCGTCTTCTCCGAGCTGCTGGACACCAAAAGACGGCAATGGACGGCTAAAAGAGAAACAAGAAATAACAGCACGGAGATAGACTGGGAAAAAATTCTGCAAGATTGAATGCGAAAACGGTGGGATCGCTTGTAAATGCGATATTATTCCTTGATACGTGATCATCGTCGTATTGAGATAAGGTTCTATCACATATGTATAATTATATAATAGTTATTGTATAATGTAACATAAACATGAATTTACATATCTTTTAGCGTAAAATCATATAGCTGGTTATAAGATGATTACCTGCTAATTTTACAATTAGATTAAATTCCATGATTTTTTATTCACTTCTTCGACTACCTATAGTACGTAGATTATTAATGCACGTAGAATAATGTATTATCGTACATTTCCTTCAGCGTATTTTCACCTATTTGAACGAGTAAAATCCATAGGGTAGATTCACCAAAATTATATATTAAAGTTTTATATTTCGGGTCTGAGAGGAGAGAAATCGGTGAATTAAACTCTTTTGCAATCATTGTCACCCTGCTTTTGATCACACTTCGATGATGACCATTTATTTGTTTGTTTTTTCGATTAGCAATAGCAGCAGCAAACACCAAGGATTAATCTAATTTAGGGGTGAGTTAGATAGGCGCTTTTTTTTTTCAACTTGAAACGAGATGGGATAAATATAGTATAATATACTTATGTGTATGTAATAATTATAAATATATTTAGTAAAAATTATTCTATTTGATATTCTCTAATGATCATGCTGTCGGCTGACTGATTGGAAAATTGAAATGAACACGAGCTAGTCGAGATGATTTTTTATTTAATTATTTTTTATTTAAGAAAATATGATATATATTATAGCTTAATTAGGGATAAGGATTTCTACACTGAAAGCTCAGTTCACACGATAAAAATAGACACATAATGGGTCCATTGATTTAATGCATCACTAATAAAGCTAGTTCATCATAAATCTGTTTGTATTTGGAAATAGAATTCACTTGGGTATAATATTGAAATTTTCAACAACTGTATACACTAGTTTTTTTTTTTTTTTTTTCTGTCTCAATCGTGCTCTGCACGTATCTTAATTATCGATCGTATGAACGCGGCTTAAGTGTGCGATATGTGTATTATGCAATAAAATAAAAATCGACTGCAAAACGAAAGAATTTTGCACGATCGTTAAATGTGTAAATAGCTTGATTAATGAACATTATTATCTCGGTAGCTTTTACACTTGATGAATTGAAACGAAATCATTGTCTTCCATCAAAGTAAAATAAATTTTTTATAATATCGGCTCATAGCCCAGCTATAATATTTAACATTAACAATAATTAAGTCTTAGATTTATCTTATAATAAACTTAACTATTCTTTCTATAAATTTTTTCTTGCGCTGTAATTAGGGGTAGAGGTATAGGTGCGTTTCTGTTACCAAAAATATTGTCAAATTTAAGTAAACTAATGTCACTCATCCTGCGATTAGTAAATGCCTACATATTGATTAGTATAACGAAATAATTGCATCGTATGTTATCTTCTGTTTAAAATTTATTGAATAAGCTTAAACTCTGAAATAATCATTCTGAATTAAGAGACTCGTAACAGAAACTGCCTGTATATATAAAGAATATAATCCATTCATATAATCAGCGCAGAAATTTAAATAACATTATTTTTTCAAATAAATAAATTATATTTATAATTATAAATAAACGCTTGCGAGTCTATAGGCTATGGTAATCCGTTTGAAAAGTTGTGACGCGACAATAATACGTAGATGCTAGGGAGCCTATGTGAAATAATATGTATAACTTAATATTGTATTCACAAGAAAAAAAAAAAAAAAAATAGGTAACAATTAATAATGATAAAAACTATAAACAGATATTATCATATTATTATTATAATTAGAAATCGTGTATGAAAATAAAATAATGCGAATATAATATTATGTACAGTTATAATACGATAATAATTATCATATGTAAATTATATATTAATCAATATACAAGAATAATAACATAGGCATTAAAATCTATATATCAGCGAATACACTTTACAATACTGTTTCATTCAGGTACTGTACAGACAATAAAGTACACATTATACGTATCTGATTCCTTAAAAAAAAAATAATTTCACCCTATAAATTATTATGATCCATTTCATTTTTTGTTGGCAATGGTTTGCTCCCATTTAATTTTTTTAACAGATTTTTCATCATGAAGAAAGATCGATAAAGCAAACTTTTGGGAAGACTTTGACCGTTAATAGTTGTCATAAATCTTGAATCTTCTTTTCTGTCTATTTTTTAATGTGCGATTTCAGAGTTTGAAAAAAGGTTCATCGACTACACGTACTTTAGTCATTATCTGTGGTAATAGAAGAAGTCATTTTAGCTATTAATCGATTATAAAATTAAAAATATACAAATTGCAATCAAAGCTTTGAATCGAAAAGGTTCTGATGATTATTTGCTAACTTTCGATAAGAAACAATCGTCGTTATCCATATGGATAAAACAGTCTGTGCCAATTCATATATTTACAAGTTATCATCCATCGAGATATATTTCGAATCGATATTCGGGTTTTACGTCAGATTTGCAGTTCCCTGTATTCGAAAGAAGGATAAAGTCCTTCTTACCAATTCCTGATGACGTATCTTCGGTCGTGAAGGATACTAGCCAACGGTCAGATCCAACCTTATCCATAAAATCGATCGACTGCAGTATGTGTAGCTCTGATGGCTTCGTTCTTCGGTATGACATTGATAAAAATTTCGAGTACTTAATAAAATACTTGATAAATAATAATTTTGGAATAAGATACTTGAGAATTCCGCCTACTCCTACTCCTTAGACTTACGTCCTTAGGGAACGTCGTCGAAGCTAGTGAAATTCAGAAATTCTTACACAGAATAAATCAAGGACCCACTCTTGTTCACTAGTGAAAATAAAATTGTTTCATACAAGACTATAACAAGTGAAAAGAACAGTCCGTTTAATTTTCATTCCTTTTATTGTTTTTCACTCCATATCGTCTTTCCCTTTTCTTTCTACACATCAAAATAAATTTCGATTGTTCGCAATGATGATGTTATAAGTATGTACTACACAGTTGTTCCTATTTATATTCATCTTTGCTGAAGTTTTGTCGTTGCATTTACTTCGTATGATGATAATTGTACAATTGCTGTTGATCAGTATGTCCCCATATATTCATCATTCGCAGAGTTTCACGAAAATCTTTAATCTCTACTGATCTGTTCAATAATTTGTTTCTTCTAAAACAGTGAGATAATTTCAAAATTGTACGAAACCTTCGTTTTCCAGTCTATGCTTATACCTAAAACAGTGTATCATGATCATCAAACTATTTGCCTGAGACTATCTGCTATGTATCTACGTGTCAGACTAAATTTTTTTTCTTCTTCTTGCTAACTAGCTTGCACGTGGTGGAGACTAACAAGATCCAAGAAATTCATTTTGCTTCGCGTAAACTTGATTTGAGAAACTATTTCCCACGTGGCCTAGGAGACTCCTATAGACGTTAGTAATCAGATTATATCTGTTAATGAGACACGATGCTGCGTGAAATTTACTCGTATTGGTGTATATCGAAATCACAATATAAGGGATGCTATTGCCACTGGATTGTCAGTTCACCAGTCTGCTTCGCTTCAGCAACTGCATCTTCAGCACATCTGTAAGGTATTTTCTACATTCATCGATATTCTCATTTTCCTACGATATTTTTGAAAGAAGATTACAAGTTTCAACATTTTAGGATTAAACCTTATAATCAGATCCTTACTTTCGTATTTTACGTTCAATCTTTTCTCATCATACACATAGCTAACTCTTGTGTGCCAAGTTGAAATGAAAGGAAAACCCAAGCTTTCGTACTTGCAACTATTCACTAGCTATAAAATATAGTCTGTAATGGTTTCTTGAAATGAGTTATTCATAAAAAAAACCTATGACTGTTTAAGAAATATGTCTGTTTCTGATTGAAGCATTTACTTGCACACTACCCCTAGTAGTATAAAAGACCGTGAATTTATCCCAAAGGCATCAGTACACCGACTTACATCGAAGAAATAACTTCTCCTTTGCTTTACCAAGTCAGGTAAACAGCATCTCATATAAAGACTGTGAATAAAATTCGTTAGAGTTTCTCGTTCAATTCCTACTTCAAGCTTTTCCTCAAAACAAAAAGTCTCTTTATCGCTTATCAACTCTTTGACCAAACCTTGCCAGAAGGGTATTCAAAGATCTAGAAAAAAATAAAATAAATAATTGTAATTCATTTGATTTCGTAGACAAAAACACCAAACACAATCATCAAAATGGTTTCCGTCCGTGCTCTTGTCATCCTCCTCATCGCCGCTGTAATCTTCAGCGTTGACGCATACCGCAAGCCACCCTTCAACGGCAGCATCTTTGGCAAGCGCTCTGGTACCACCATCGGTAAGAATGTTATTTTCAAATTCTGATAGAAATCAATTGGCAAAATCAATTCTTTATTGCGGTTTAATTATTGAGATAAATTTGAAATATTTGTGTTGCATCCAATTTTTAAGTATTTATATATAAAAATAAATAAACAACAAATTATTGCAATTGTTCAGAATACGAAAATACCGGCCGTGCTTTGAATGCCATGTGTGAAATTGCCAGCGAAGCCTGCGGCTCATGGTTCCCCCAGCAAGAATCCAACTGAAGATAATATCATACCAACTTCGCACTACTCCAGCTTACCAGCATTTAATATTTATCGATTACTAAATACTTATAACATCGTCTTTCGTATCAGCATATATTTATATATATGCATGCTCGTTACATAATAAGCTTTCGTATAAATAATATGACTGTGTGGTCATTATACATAATCAAACGCTAGTACATAATATATACTTATTTAAAATTTAAGTATTCATGTACTATATATATTCATATATAACTGCAATAGGTATATACTTTATAGCTTTGAATTTGTATTGTTTTATCTTAAACCACAATTGTAATAAATGAATAATCTCAACTAACTTTACTAGATAATTTTTTAATCTATATACCTATCTTTTCCTCAAAACGTCTCAAACGGGACATATAAACCAATTGGAAATAATTCATATCATTGCTGGTTGTAAATATATTATAAAATTGTGTGCAATTGATTTTCGAACAATCTAACACACAAAATGCAAACAATAAAACGATAATATTTCGTTTGATTAAAAAAACAAAATAATGTAAGAGGCATAACTTATGATGAAATCGTATATTTCATACGATATATACCGTTCGATTTCATGTCCTCTTCTTATTTCATTTATTTGATATTATACCCGGATGCCTTTCACATCTTGTATTGAATTAACTAATTCGAATCATTCGAAGCTCAATCAATTCTCATAAAATATATTTAAATGTTAGACACGTACGTTCGTGAACAGGTGCCCGGATAAGGGTAACATTCAACCGATTATGCAGAGTGTGGTTGAAAAAACCCATATGTGTTACGAAATAAGATAGAAAGAGAAAAAAAAAAAACAAAAAAAAAAAGAAACAACAACCAACTGACCGAATAACTATTGTCAGACGAAACATAATCGATTGTCCTAGATAATTCTTGCAGGTATTTCGGACAGTATTCATCGTTTTTCGTCATCCATATGTTTCTTAATGCGATATTAAATAAAGTCAAATAATAACCTGTAAGTGAAGCGCATTTTAGTAATTGCATTTATAACAGCTGGAAGTAAATTGAAGTATGAATTGCACCACGTTTTGTAGTTATGAGATAAATATTATCATCATAGTTCATAGCCTTCGATAGCTCAGTTGGTAGAGCGGTGGACTGTAGTTGGCAAGATTATTAGAGAAATCCATAGGTCGCTGGTTCAAATCCGGCTCGAAGGAGTGAATATTTTTTTTATACCTTTATTCTATGTAAACAGATTCGAATAACGTTAATACATTTTTTATTTTACAAATTACATGAATTTTAATGCCGTTTATCCAACATTCATATGCAACATCGGTGTATACGCGTTAGGGTAGTTCTTAATTCGGTCATTTTCGAAATTTTGTTGACTCGATGGGCTGAAATGTCTGAAAATATATAGAGAAAAAATGATTCCAAGATCACAGGTTCTTATCTCAATTCTGAGTACTACCTCAAAGTCTTTGAACTTTCCCATTTAAATAACACACGGTTTTACTTCCTATCGCATTGTCGCATCGAATAATCTGAAACTCCGCACACTTCTTACCTATACTAAGAGGTTTCCGTGAAACATCGCAGTCAGTCACCGCCAACTCGGCACCACCCAAGATTTTCGTCTGTTTTTTGCAGGCTGGACATCCCCTTTTCAATTTTAAACTTTCAAGGGCCGTAAAAAAATTAAATAAATGAATATTTAGATGAATCATTAAATAGATAAATGAATAAACAAATAAATGTTAGCAATTAACAATTGTTATCATAATAAATTATATTGAAAGAGTAAAATTATTCAGTACAATTTGGTTGTATCAATGATAACATTAATTACATTAATAATTATTTTCACTTAGCTGCTTTGCTTTTACGATGGATGGATTTCACGAAGCTATTTATTCATTTATTTAATCATTCAGTCATACATCTATTTATTCATTTGATTATTCATTTAATTATTTATCCATCCATCCATCCATCCATCCATCCATCCATCCATCCATCAATCCATCCTTCCATCCAACCATCCATCCATCAATCCATCCTTCCATCCAACCATCCATCCATTTATTCATTTATTTATTCACACAATTATTTGATCATTTTACGGCCTTTGAAAGTTCAAAATTAAAAAGGGGATGGCCAGCCTACGAAAAATAGACGAAAATCTTGGGTGGTGCCGAGTTGGCGGTGACTGACTGCGATGTTTCACGGAAACCTCTTAGTATAGTAGTGGATATCCGTGAAAAATTTATAGATTTTTAACGAAAACATTTTATTTATCACAATTAGGAGATAAGAAATTTTCTTTGTTACGCTGTAGCTTCGGAAAGTATATCGTTGAAAATTTGTCGAATTTTCATGAAATATACCTACTACTACAGGTAAGGGAAGAATAAAATAGGAAGAAAGAGAAATAAAGCACGAAATTTCACAAACCGTGTTTTATTCAAGTGGAAAAATTCGAAGGCTTTGGGACGTTACTGAGAGTTGAGATAGCAGCCTGAGGTTTTGGCTACATTTTTTTTTTTGTATATATATCTGGAGACGTTCCGACCCATGGGAGCATTGGAATTCGATTATGATCAAATTAAAGACCACCCTAGTGTATATATACATATAAATAGTTTCCGGTGTGTGAATCCTAGTTATCTACAATTTGTGTCACCATATTCATTCTTGATTCAGGCATCAATTTCCTCATGAGTTAGTTTGCTAAGAATTATTGAGAACTCTGAGAGATCTTAGAACACCCCTACGCATACTGGTGAAAACGGAAGTATACTATAGATGCATTTATGTAAATAAGTAAAAAGGTGAAAGCACGTAAACCAAAGTGTGATTTCCACTTGTAATACTTTCATAGGCTATTCAAATAGCACGCAAAAACTGTGATGCAAAAAATGCTGCTATTATAATAATAATGATTTTTTTTTCTATTATCTTTTATTATCACAATTTGAATTATCTGGTCTCTCAAAGACAATAATTTTACAGTTGTTATTCAGTATTAGTTTGTTACGAGAGAACAAGACCGGGTCTGTTAATTTACGAACATGAGGGGCATGAGTGAAATACTTAACTAAAAGTTAATCCGGTATAAATATGCTGGTGCGGATTGCGATCGAGTCAGTACCAAACGTTGAGTAATCATTGTTCGGATTGATATCACTGCAAAGGGCCAACTACCAAGTTTCGTAAGTATAAAATATAAAATTTGAGAGATTCAAATTTCTAATATGATGGAAAAGAAAAATGAAGTGCACCTGTGATTAGATCAAATCTTAAAATCAATCAACATATATGTTTTTGCTTTTGTGGATGAAATCAATAATTCGGTTAAATTTTTTCCACGCATGTTATTAAACATCAAAATTGAGGTTGAATGAATGAACCAGTATTATAACTTTAAGATATAGCATTAAATATAGACCAGTGGACGTACCTTGCGATATCGAAATAAAAATCATCGGAGGTAAACACTTCTTGGATACTAAAGTGGCAAGGACTGACCACCACTTTTATTTTTATCACTTTAATGTCTTCACTCCGACCACTTGAGAAGGGTAATTCGCAATGTACCTACTCCCCATACAACGTAGTCTGCTTCTTCTATATTTCAGTTTTCGCAAGACTCTCGCAAGACACGCACCAAATATGCGAGGTGGTGTGAATAATTAATCTTCAACGTTATAAACGTCGATTAACTGTACGTAAAGAAGTCGTGCTTTTTCTCTTTTTTATCATACTTTTATTTTAGTCTGATAGTTTGCACAGTTGATAAATATCTGAAGATAATTAACTCATTTTCTCACTAGAAGTGTAATTAATAATTTTATCAAACATATTTATATCCGCAATTTCAAATCGGCTCATCGTCTGTATAAAATTTTCCAATCTTTTCCACAAAATCTCGGTGATCTATCGTTAACTTTAGGATTGATCAGAGATCGCATTAATTTCGATGCGATTGAATATAATTAAAATTAATGAGCCGATGACCTGGGTCAGATTTTTATCTAAACTCTTTTTACACGAATATGACCACTTTAAACGAAATAATTATTATTATAGTGGTGTACAATAAAGCACAAACCTAGTGTGGTGTTACTTTTATACGATAGTGTTAGTAGGATCTTTTTCCGTAGTTTATATCATTCTATATTGTAAACGAAGTGTCAGTTCAAACCACACAACCGCAAGGAATAAACTAATCCTAATAGTAACAGGGATATTGGTTTTTTAATTATTTTTTAAACGATATCCAATAATTGTATCATTTCGTTGACCAGTCTTCATAATTCAATAAGAATATGATAAGTTGATATGGCATATTTTATTCTGCTTGATTATATTGTTCAACATCCTTTGTTATTAAAATTTTACAGGTTGATTTCTCCATCACCATGACCACACATTGCGTCTTGCGTAGTCCTGTTCACAATTTTCTCGCCACTGGTGAGTCTTTCTAATGATCGACATGCAGATTGTTTTTACTTCCGTTATAGAAAATCAAATTATTTATTTGGCTGAATTATATTTAGCAAAGTGAGACAGCTTGAACGATGCAAAAAATAACAAATAAATTATTCACCTCTATTCGATGGGGGAAGGCATTGAACAAGATTCATACTGCAACAAATTTTGAGTTTTTACGTCTGAACGTAAACTGATGATTGTAAAAAAATCAAATCTTCGAGTAGCTCGGCGATTGATATCGAATCAATCAGCCAGAGCCTCGAATTCGCCAAATTCAGAAAATTAGTGACAAAAAGTCTTGAAAAATAAATTTATAGGTAGCATATTTCGCATCGAACCGGTTAACACTGCAGTCGTAGTTTTTTTAATAACGCTCTTTTCAGTTATTCTACTTGCTGCGGGGGTTCTAATCTTCGGCGGAGGAAGTAGCGTCGTTGAGGCAGATGAATTTCCCACGTTTTTCTTGAAGGCTGCAAAGTCTATGCCAAGAATTGGCAGAAGAAGTGGAACCTTTGATGACTTCTTTCTAAAGGTTTCGAAAAGCATTCCACGAATTGGCCGACGAGGATTATCACCGGTTTGTACATATTTTCAATATCCACAAGCTAAAAATTCTCTCCCAATTATTTCCAGGGATAAAAAACGCTGATATTTTAATATCAAAGTCACATTAAATACCAAACGTGAAGTTATATATTCTTACTAGGCTTCCATAGAAACTGCAGAAGCATGGCCTTGGTACCCAAAGCAGTCCATGGATTTGTCAAAAGCTGGAGGTACGTACTAGAAAAATTTCGCACAATTTGAACGGTTAAATTTCATTTGGTTATTAAGTTAAAATAGCGTTTCAAATGTATAGATTTCTCCGCTTGACTTGTTGAAAAGAACAATTGGGTATATGAATTGATATATAATTACACCAGTTTGCAATCAACGATTTGTACACCAGTTTTGTTTTAAATGTTCATCAAGAATGCTTGCCAGTTTCAAAAAGGTTTAATTTTTAAATAATTTAGGGGATGATTTGTGGTCTGCGGAGGAATTAGCCCGCGCAATGGAACAGTCTCCAGAATTATGGGCGATGATAACAGCTGACGGTGGTGCAGACGCTCCGACGGCATCGGGGTGAGTTTTGATTTTATTATTAAAATCAGTGATTAGCAATAGTGGATTGTTCAGTTGTTTAAATATCCACTGAAATTGTTGAATCGAATGCAGTGACTCGTCCGACTGGTCTAATGAGTGATATTTTATCACCGATCTTAAATTTCTGCAAAAATTGAGTCGCCTTGAAATTGAATTCCATTTTCAAACATTTAGCAAATTTAATCCGTTTCAGGTTCAACAGCGAGGTTTGGCAGCGACAAAAAAGGACTGGAAACGAACCGGCGACGGTGTAGGCAAATGGATGTGACCAGATGAAAAAAGTTTTACCCATAAATGATGAAATTTGATTAAAAAATAGTATAGTTCAGAAAGTATATATGACAGTGAAATAACAGCACGAGCCTGAATTGATACTGTAATCAATATACTTATCTAAGGTGATGGGATAATAAATTTATGTTTTAAATTGATATTCGCAAACTTTCTTTGACCCTTTTCCTCATGTCCTAAGGCGTCGGTACCATAATACTAAAAAACCGGGACTGAAAGGGAGTTTAATTGGCTCATTGGCTAAGTAATGCCAGCTAATTATGAGAATACGTAACCCTCTGTTAATATCTTATCAATTAATTGTACGAATTGATCGAAATTTTCCAGCTGCAAAAGTTGAAGGATTTTGACAGGATTATTGCGATGTTATACATACGTTATATACTTATCGTATTTTCGCGATGAAGAACAACAATGCGATACGTTTCTTCGTCTTACTTAATGACGATAATACTCATGGAGAAGCCGACGGTGTAAGTCTAAAGAGTATCATTTCTTTTAACTGTAAACTCTGTATCGTCGGGTTATTCATTAGCGGTAAGCGTGCGCGGCGTCATTACCTTATATCTACTTTCTCACACTAGCTATTCGTTCTTACGTCTGGCACTGTTTAACAGAAGCCGTCAACCACGCCTTGATAAAAACCTTAACTCACGATTATATTTCACACAGGGATGCGAGATAATTGAACCAGTCGATCCAGCTATAGGGCAGGTGGTGAAATTATCTTACCTGGATGGGGAAGTGTATCGCTAAACGCTTAAGCCGATGCATATAAGTATTATATGAATATACGTATTATAAGTACAGAGTACAATAGTTTTCTTATACGTACTATTTATATCCTGTATTTTATAACCACAGCTGTGATGTTTCGTACTTTATATTACTAATTATTCTTCGAAACGGTTAAATACTTTAAAAGAACCACATCTGCGAATATTTCAAAGAGTTACTCGTAAAGGTGTTAACAATAAATTTCTCATTTCCTCTGTGCTCATTTTTTTTACCCATTTATATCAATCGACATCATTTAAATTGCTGGAAAGATCATTACAGCTATATTCGCAATCAGTTTCTGGTAATTCAATTGTAGTTTCTTTCACTGCAATTTATGAATTTCGATTCTCCTGTTATTTTTTTTATTTTTTTATTTTTTCTACCAGATTAGTTCTTCGAGGTACAATTTCACCATTCCCAGACGATCGACTCTGCAATCCGTTCAGTGGCGAATATTACGAGTTAAAGTGGCTAAGAGCTAACATTAATAAGTTAGGTAACAACTGCTTGGTAACAAAAAAAAAAAACGTTTGTAAAAGGAAATTGTACTTCGTGAGAATTGCTCCTAATATACGGATATTATCCGAAATATCAGACTTATTCAACTTGGAGGTAAAATTGTTGAGTTATACTGTCGCCTGTCGCTCGTCAAATGTCGCAAAATATTCTGCAGTATACATATTTTGTCGCGAAAACTCCACTTTGGCTGGATGTGGGTATAGCTAGACTCTGAGAATACGATTCGACTCTCGAATAATCCTGAATAATTAATAATCATGGCTGGCAGTTGGCAGTGAAAGAAATACCGGTAATTAATAATCACAATCATCAGTGTAGACTTATTTTTCTCACAATTTGGTATGAAATCAACCATTATCAACGGTTTTCAATTATATTGTAATCTGATTCTCGAATAATTAGTTTTAAATAATAATTCACACAATATCTTCATTAATTTGCATTAAATATATCAAAGTCCTCTAATTTCGAACGTGAATATCAACATTTGTAGTAGGAATCTCACAGACATGAAATTTCAGTTTACTTTCGACAGGAGACCCATATTGGTAACCCATTGGTCTTTACCAGCCATTAGGTACAGCTACCTTATAGTATTGTTTGCAAGATAGATTCACCTTCGATTATACTTTAAGCAATGTTAATGGCGGAGTATTGAGAGTCGGCCATTCCCAAGTTCAACAACAAGGGGGTCTTTTCACCCTGCATGTTATAGGTAAGGTTGAGGGCGTGGGAGGTTTGATTCAGGTAAGGTAAGGTTGATACTGCCAGCAGGAAATGCATGCCTCCCACGCAATAGGTAATGGGGCATATTTATTGATAAGGCGTACGGTGCAATGGACGGCACGTAACTTGAATCCTAGTAGTTTATTAACTGCCGCAATGGCGAAACGTTGCCGAAGGTTCAAGAAAATGCATAGCTTACTCCAAACCCTTTGCATAGATACGCATACCTGAATACGTGGATAATCATCTCGAATTTCCCTGTCGATTTCAGTGCATTCAACTAGGCAGCATGAGCAACGTATTAATTACGATTAGAGAGTAATAAATAATAAGGGTGACATTCATATTTCATTGTGAGAATAAATTTTTCAATTATAAACGACTCGATAAGAAATCCCGAAAAGCCCTTCTTCAGCATCCTTGATTCGGATTCTTGATCTTGCTCTCACGTTGCGCCTGATAGTTGACAACCCAACTCTCACCCGACCAGAGATCAATCTCTCAATGCTGATTTATAGATCTTTAATAGTTTTGAATGTAATTGCGAAACTGTTATTAAAAGTTGATACATTTCTGTGATTATTCTATCAAATATTAAACGTTGACTTGTTTGTTTGTTTGTTGTTCAATAAATTTACAAAGTTTTTAATCAATCGTCCGATTTGCAATTTAAAATTTATCGTTTTATCTCAGCCGATGATAACATTATCATAACAAGAATATCTGAGTAGACGGTCTTTAATGATATAGTAAGTTTTTCAACCCCTGTTTATGGATCGTTGATAAATAACATTGAACAAATTTACCAACTTACCGATCGCTGCACTGTGTTGAAGGTTCGCTTAACAGATGGCTTCTAGACCTCATCCTGAGGTAAAAGGTCCAAGAATTCATTGTCAGTTGTCGCCACTGATTCAACACAGTTAACGATTTTATCCACTTCTTATTTATCTGGATTTATATCAGCGAAAATTTTTATTTTCCATAAAAAAAAAATATTGTAAATTAAAATTTTGACAATTACTAATCGCTGTTATCCCTGAATCATCAAACTAGCGTTCGATACCGTTTGTAAAGTAAGATAGTCAGAAAAGTTGCTAAATTTGGCATCGAATGTCCTATACATTCAAACTTTTGTTAGGTTTAGGTATATGAAAACCATTTCATAAGAATGATCGAATCTATAAATCGTCGTGAAGAAGTAAAAAAAAATTTCTGAACATTAATTAGCGTTTTCAAAGTTTTGGAGTAGCTTTATCCTAGATCTTGAATTTTGGATGAATTTTTATTGGCAACACACCATCGAGGTCTCACAGCTTGCAAGCCTTATTGGATATGTAGCAGTATAACTATAATGTACTCATAGCGTAGCACATTAGTACTGAATGTGTCGTCAGGTACCTATACGCGTTATCCATGCAGGACAATACCGTTCAAATACTCGCACGTAGTTAATTAATGGCTTTACCATACTGCGCTAATTACTGTGAAACGTGTGTCCGTATAAAGGAGGTATCGTGAATTGGTGACGATCTCACGATCAGTAAGACGCCTGCGAACAGAATGAAGTTTTTTTTTTTTTTCCCCCGCTATCCTGGCTGAAAATTAGCGATGATCTCCATTTCCGCAATCGTCAGAATAATTTTCAATACTTTTAATTTCAAGTCACATACCGTTTCGGTATCCTGCAGCCATTAGACTCACAATGCACCGTTTATTAGATAGGTACCTACTATACTTTCACGAATCAACTATAGGACCCGGAAATTTTGCGTAAGGGTGACATACGTCGATAGTGAAACTCTATCAGGGGCAACAAGTATATGTAACAACGAACAGCTAACAACCGTACATAATCATGTATGGTTAGTTCCTAATGTGGTTAATATCATACCAATTGCGTAAATATTTGAGTCAATTTGTGGCATGCAACGCCTTGCTTACTCCTCTTATGTGTTCACAGTGTTCAGGCACAAGTCTCGCGTATATAAATGCTCCCGCTGATTCAATTGTTCGTTAAACAATGTCACCCTAATGTTTGTCTTGCGGTGTAAACTGATACCGTAAAGACCTGCGGTAACATCTGAAACAGGTAAACACGTACGTTATAAAACTGAATCGTTGCAAAATCGATGAAGCATTGATACCCAAATCTTCGTCCGATGATACTACGTTAATTTTCATCTAATGAACATGAAGATATTTTTATTTCTTTTATCATTTTACTATCCGAGATTAGGATTTTCAAAAGCGTAATGGACGAGAGTACCTACCATGGCATCAGCGGAGACTTTGAATTAATTGACGTAGCGTTGAACAACCAGCTTCCAACGACGCGTATTTCAAGTCCTAAAAACTTGTCCTCTTTTCTTGGCGTCGCTTCGCTTCACTTTGGCTTCTCTTTTTGCCCTTCTTTTTCCCCCGTCTTTAGCTCGCGTGTGTCCGTCATTTTTTCAATGTTACATTACACGCGGTACTTGAACAAGTATGTGTGTATATATCTATATATCTGTGGTAAGTTTCCACATGCTTATTTCAACACGTATTTCAGGATTTAGATAAAAATGAAGATTTAGATGAAAGGAGGTATATTTTCTTTGTACAACATATTTACTCAAATCGCAAACATTTCGTTCACCGTTTTACGTCGATTTTTGAAAAAAAAAAAAAAAACTAAGTAAGAGGTAAAGGAAAACCACAGTTGACCCGAGTTTTAGCGGTTGGGGTTTCTAAGTTTACCATATTTATAGGCATCGTGTCATGTCTCGAGTTTTTAATCTCCGCTAGCGTCGAGGTGTACAATCTCCATATAATTTGAACGTACAAGCTAGCGGACCCCGCGCGATCCACAGAAGCACCAACACGAGTAAAGACGCGGGGAACACCGATGATTGATAACGTAGTCGTTGAAAGGGCCAAGAACCGCGGTTAGCAGAACTGGTTCGCACGGATTTCTTATATCCCGCAGTTCGTTGGACGCTCTGACTAAAAATAATAAATATATGTATACATCTATGCATAGAGTTATTTTTTTTTGTTTCTCTTTGAACGGGTAACGATTTGAAATCTAGGAATCTAATATATAATCACCGATTCGATTGTGGTATTAGAAAACTTACCGTTTGACGAGATTCGTGCTGCTAATATGTGCGCGAGCCAGGACTTAGGCCCGTTATACCTGGTTATATTCTCTTGAACAAAATAGTTGAGCGTAACAGCGATGTTTATACTGTGCAGTGTTCTTCGTGGCTCGCGGTTAACCGATGTTAGGTACCTGCAACCAAGCTCCTGGTTCTCTGCTTAGCCAACATCGCGTGCCCCCTCAAACGTAAACTCAAATTGCAGTCAAGTTTCCCAACTGTAATTCACGGAGACGATCCGTGCGAGTCGTACCTACGAAGGTAGGTATAAGGTACTGCCTACGTAATGCACGCACGTTATTGCGAATATCTCTATTATTTTTACCCTAAAGCTTCCACACATCTCTCTTTATCTCTTTATTTCCAAAAACTGAATAAAAAAAAAAAACAAAAACATAAAATTATTGAACAAGGTCGGAAAAAAAGTATTTGAAAATCTGTCTATTTTACTAAATTACCTATATGGTATATTGCAATTAGAGCAGCAGTTAAATGAGAATAATCTGTATAACCGGAGCACGCTGCTGTTTTAAAATGTTATTATTAACGAGCGTGCGTGCATGCGGTGGTATTTCTCGGTATTGTATTAGCGATTTCGTGTATATTGCCGCGAGTCTCCACTGCTGCAGTCAGTCCGTTCGTACCACAGTGCCGCCTACTCATCCTAGCAGCAGGTAAAACCAAAGGCGGAGGCCGCAGAATAAAATGTATAAAATGTAGCGGGAGCGCTCGCGAGCGTTCATCGTTCACCACTGGTGGTGGTGCAATTAGGAGCAAACCAACACTGAGATCTTGAACACTCGCCGTTACATTTCGACTTAATACTTAACTTTCTAGAGAGGATTTCATACGAGAGGATCACGTCGTACCTACTGTATTTATACCCGTTTTTTTTTTTTTTCTTTTTCTTTCTTTTTTCTTTTTTTTTTTTTTGCGTTTCCGGGATTTTTCGAACCAAAGAGCAGATAATTGAGCACCAGAAAGACGCGCGCCGAGTCACGTTCACTAAAAAATGACACCACCAAAATCTCGACGGATTAACGTATTGCATACCTATATAGTATACGGACCAATTTTTTGTAAAAAAAAAAAAAAAATAGAAAATTTTTTGCAGAACCAGTCGCAGTTGTGAATAAAACACCTTGGTCAACTGATGGACTTTTCTTGTTCGTATAACTATAAATCAAGATCACAGCTCAGCAGCCGTTGAAAGATAAAATGGAATCTGGTCCGATCAGTGAGGTTCATTCCGAGTTTAATGGTCGTTGAGTCAGTGAGCGTTGCTCTGCACGTACATCGATGGTTATTCCTTTTGTAAAAACGGTTGAAAAATTCTTATTCAATATGTTATGAAAATTTAGGGACACAGATTCGGGAATTAGTGCAGTAGTAAGAGAGCATGGTGGGAATGGGAATAGGATGTTGAGAAATTCATTTCGAAAATTGATCTCCAAGCTACTCTCGTTTAATTTTTAACGATCTTAGTGAAACGATGCTTTTTCTTTGGGCCTAAACCTAGCTGGGCGACCGCGACCCAAACTAACCTCATCTCACCTCACCTCACCTCACCCAACCGTTCTCCTCTCTAGTTCCATTCACATTTTCTCTAGCAAGGTCCGGTGAGGGCTATTAATTGCCACTAGTTGATAATGACAGTAGACAGTAGCTGGTGCCACATCGCCGTCGCTTTAATGGCAGACGTAGAAGAAATAATCAAAGAGAACGGTAGAACGGTAGCAGATCTATCCTCCCTCGGATGGGATGCTGAGCCAAAGATAAAGGAAGAGGTTTTTTTTCGGTGGGAGTTGTCGGCAGAGGGACCCGACCGCGCCTCATCGTCATTACTCGGCATGACGGGGCGCTTACACGCTCCCGTCCGCATCCTCTTTCTCCTCATTCTCCGCGTTCTCCTCTCAAAGATATCTTGCTCTCCTTTTTCCGTTCAAATCTTGTTCCTCACTAGCGTTCATCTTCTACCATTCCTGAACGAACAGCTCTTCGCGGTAGTTCGTTCCTCTCATATAGTATATGCTGCAAGTTCTCAGCTCGCGTGCAGCACGGGCGAACCCGGTCAGAGAACGGTCTTTACGTACGTTCCTACGTACGTACGTACATCAGTTCAGATATCTTCCTCCTCCCTGTAGTTTACACCGTCCTGCACCGGCTGGTACTAAACGTACTGATGCAGTGTTTGCTTAACCTACATTTAGGTACTTTAGAGCAAGAAAATCGCTAGAGAAATACTAAGTAGGTACGCTCATTCTTTATGCAAATCATCAATTTAGCGAACGAGAACTACATCGTAGTCGATAAGTTTTTAGTTTCCTCTCTCACGGCTACCTGAGTTACCCTACGACACGCATACGGTAAAACGACATGTAAGTCGTGGTTATGGGAACACATAGGGGGAGTGATTATTCCTGGCAAGTCAAGCCAAGAGCAAAGAGGCGTAAGAAGGAAAGCTAAGAACTATAGGGTTACATCAGGTTGGCCACATCAGCATCGAACGAGATAGAAAAAGATAAAGGTAAAGAGAAATTGAAGAGATAAAGAAAGACGGAGGTAGAGACTCCTGGAGCCAGTGCAGTCGGGCCGGGTACCGCCTCCGTGACTTGACTCGCTTATTCCGATCACACGCTGGTCGCTCTGCTTGCCTTTACGTTTCATATTTCTATGGTGCTCCAAGGCTATCGAGGAGGCCTTCGGGGTAACTGCAAATACGTACTTGTAACATGATTCCGTGTACACATATGCATACATTAACTTATATGTCCATACTTGGCTCTGCTGCAGGGATGTAAGATGGACTGGGATAACGAGACAAAGACGGGAACGTCAATTCATCGTTTTCTGTCTTATAAAATCTGTGAATCGAGATGAAAAGCAGGATTTGGAATAATTTCAGGAAACGATTCAAGCTATGAAAGGTCTCGATTCGCTTATTTTCTAGATCTAGAAAATCGTTGGACAAGTTCAGTGCCAATGTTGACGGTGTGTGCGTGCAGAAATGGATCTGGCGCACCTGGCATGTATAAATGGATGTGTATAGTTACGCTAGATAATATTTTTTTTCTAACTGTATATATAATTCAGCTGATGAGGAAAGCGCCATCCCACTACCGTGTCATGACCATGATACTTATGGAGCACGGTAGGCTTTTAGAAACACCTTATAGCCACATCAAATTAACTTGATAGCCGGACAAGTAAGCCGTAGATCGTTTGAGGGGTCATCCTAGAGCCACTCCCAAAATGAATAAAGTCTCTCGTATTTAACCGAAGAAGTGCCACTGCGACCCTTCGGTCTTATAAGTTGCCAGTAAACTTTGACTAGATGAACACCACCGGCCGCCCCTAATCCATTTCGATTCGGATATGGCCGAGGAGGCACGCGGACGGGTGGTGACTGGTCAATAAACAACCCCCCACAGCGTCTACATGAGATCCGTCGAGCAGGCGTTAAATGAAATTAGTGCGGCGTTTAGTTAAGTTAGTCAGGCCGTTTAGCTGATCCTTTGGGTTATAAATTATTCGGGAATGACTTGCTCTGCGAAGAGGGCAGCCTGCGGTAAAGAGAGACAACTGACTAGCCCCAGGGGCGCATGGACGAAGGATTTCCAGGGTGCATTACACTCGTCGTCTTATCCGATGGGACGTATTGGAAGGAAGTGGGCCTGGCGTTATTTGTCGTTTCCCGAATCCTCGGAGAAGACTTTATGAGAATCGAAGAAACAAAAGGATCTCAAATCTCTCGGAAAAATATATCGCCTTCAGGCTACGCCACTGATGATGAGGTATACCAAAAGGATAGGTGCAGGAGGTAGAAGAAGAGCCGAAAGGTAGTGAAAGGCGCGAAGCCCTGGCGCCTGGCGCCCGGACTGGGTGAAGGGGTTCCAAAAAATATAAGAGAAGGGTGGCGTCAGGCGAGAGACCCTCGGTTTGGAAGCCAAATTGTTGCAGACCGTGAAAACGCGAGGTGAAACGAACTTCCCTTCAATCCACCGTAGAATCCTCATCAATTTCCAATATCCCAATAGAGATTGAGTTTGGCCGGCTAAACAAAGCCGTGTTACGAAGAAACCGAAATTTATAAAATCAACTCTAAACAAAAAGAAGATTAGCGATATCATTTGAATCGATCTAAAGATCTAATTAACTGGCAAGCTTTAGCCAACTTCTTACCATTTCTTTACCAATCGGTAAACGCCAAATGACAAACGGCGATAACAGCGCGAAAAACACGACCCCAAAGACAAGGGACTAAAGTATCGCCGTTGAAAATCTCCCAAACAATTAACCAGCCTCGAAACACCCCCACGTCGTCTTTGTCCGGTATATACGTATAGGTGTATACCTACCAACGGCACGTATACCTTTCGGCTTGTTTCACAAACGAGGGTACGTCCTCGAGATACAAAGGTGTGCCGCTATGGTGCAGACCGTGGAGTATAGCCGTGTCTTTTGGCCTTTAGGGCTGAGTTGAAACTCGCTGTTAGTCTCGCTGACCACTCGGTGGGTCCTTCGACAGCCGCGTTTTTTGTACGAAATATTTACACATTTTTATTGGGTGCTAAACCCATTGAGCCCATTCAAAGCTGATCCTAACAGCTTGCCTCCTATCTTTGGATCGGTGTTATGGTTCTATAGTTTGGTTTGACTTGTAAAGTCCTTCTATTGGTTTATTGTATGGGCGTGTTGCTTTATTTGTTTGGTTTCAAAAGCGTTACACGGTTTGTTAGCTACAGCCTATACCTTTTCAAAGGACTTTTCTCAAACTAGCCACGCGACACCACTATATAAATACTCCTCACTTGAAATTTCAAACATCTTTCAGAAAAATCACAACCTGCATCTTTATTTCCCACTCTATTCCACAGGTAGATGTAGTTTTCTAATGGAACAGTTGACGATGTTAAAAATCTCACGGTTCATAAATTGGTTTTTCTTCTTCAAACTGAACCAAATTTCTTACAAGACCATGATACCACTTGATGAAAAAAGTCATCAGTGTCTTATCAAAAAATATGCTAAGAGATTAATGCATGATAACTTACCTCCAGAACATGTTGAATATCTGAAACGAGTAAGAATGGTATCCGTCCATATTGGACTGGACATTTAAGTACGGTGTCTGTCTGTTGATGCCCATAACGTATATCCTTAGGTTATCCGGAATCCTCCCTGAGGCTAGTAAGGTCCTGTGAGTCGCGTGACGTCGACAGGGATGCCGGTGTAAGGACCGTGGTTGATCTGGTCTAAGAACATATATCCCATCTCTGACGCCGCTAGAAATGTTGAACACGCGAGGAAGCCTCGAGGGGAATTCCTTTCCTTTCCGTTTCTCTTCATTTCTTTCCACTCCACTCCTATCCTATCCGTTCTTATCCATTATTCTCTCTTCCTTGACGTACCTCGTCAATTTTCTTCGAGCTTTAAGACGTTGTCGTTGCCCTGGATCCATATACTATGCCGCAACTCTGTACCCGGCTCGCCGCCAGCCACCTACCTACCTACCTACCTTGGCCAAAGTCAAAGGCTGAGATGAACAGGACGCGGAGATCGAGATGGACTCGGCACCACCGGACCAAGCCGTGGCGCCGGACGCGGCGCTCACAAAGCGCTCCGCCACACGCCCACCTGTCTCCGCTCCGCCCTGGCACTCCGTCGGCTGCGACCTCCAGCATCCCCGCGTCGAGATGTTCTACGAGGGTGCTTCCACGGCGGCTACAGCCTTGACCGGATCCTAGTCTCTGCTTAGTGGACAACATCGATTTCACCCGCGATGTCGAATCTCCTTGTTCACTTCAAGAATCACTGCATAAGAAACTCTTCAGACTTGCCAATAAATAGTTGGCAGGACACAAAGGGAAGAAGAAGAAGAAGAACAAGAAGAAGAAGCTACTCCTCCTTTAATTAATAGCTGTTTTACCTAGACCTAGACGACGTCGGCGCGGTTTCTTTTTAATACTGTGTAACACGTCGCGGAATATACTACACATATACCTGACATGTGTAGAAGTGTATGGTGGTTGCGTTGCAAACGATGGTTAGGAGCTGTGTATAGGTAAACCCGTATAATATACCCTGTGGGGTGATGCTCCTTTACTGCCACCCAAGCTACAACCAAAGCTATGAATATGGCTGAGGAGAGATGATGCGACTTTTTGCTTCTCTCTTTCCAGAGGAAGTTTGTTTTCCTTGAAACTTTCATCACCATTAGCCAAGAGCTGATCTTAGTTTGTAAAAGGTTCAACTAAAGCTCGTATTGAAGGTACAAGGCTATGTTTTACGGGGAATTTACGTTCCAGCTTCTCAGTTCTCGTTCATATGCACTTCACAGTATTTACAGAAGCTGAAAAATTCGATATTTGAGAATAGAAGCTCAAGATTTCCGGAACCAAGTATCACGTCTCTTCGCTTAGCTGCACGTAAGTAAGTAAGTAATATTAATTGACTTTTAAGCGGTCGATTATCTACCTGGATACGTTTTAAACGCAACGTCACCTGAGACTGAAAACTGGAGGAAAAAAATTTGCACGATCATGCGGTCGACGGTGATCTGACGCACCGTGTCTCGTGGCTAGCCTTACAACTCACTTCGTTGTGCCAGCTAGCAGCGTTTAGTCTTGTGATTAATGAACCTCTGAGTCAGGGTCCTGGATGGGCCGGTTTCATATGGATTTCAACGGATTATGTTACGCGTATGTATGCCATATAGATTTTTGGGAATGGCTACGAGCTTCTGGTGAGCTTCGAGATCTTTTAATTAATCAGTCGCCCACATGCAGCACATATATATATATATATTTCGTAATAAACCAATATAAATTTTTACTGAAATTAATTGGCACATGGTAGACTAATTGTAAGTATATACCTACAAGATATAGTTATGAGACTAAATATATTTAACGAGGTTAAATATATTTCACAAGAATGAAAGGAAGTAGGTAAAACTCTGACTGAGTAGGTAGGTATCTATAAAATCTTTCAACTGTGATTGTAGCTAGTCGTATAGTACGGGGTCGGTGGTTAAAATACATTTTTCTTAGACCACTGAGAAACAATCATGTGATTATATATTTCACAACAGAATTATAGTACTAGTACCTAAGTACGAAGGTGTACATTGCGTAATGGTAAGATTCTCCTTAAGAGGCAGTGCATATCGTACATAGTAAAGACTATTTTTTACACTCCGTTTCATTTTACTGCTACTACTTATGACTGGAGTAAAACTTTGTTAAAATGCATAATTCTACAACGACCGCGAAAATCCGGTTTACAATTTATCTATACTTGAAAATGGTAAGAAATTTTAAGATGTGAAATCATGCGAATTGTATACATATTCTAGCCAATCAAAAACGTATTTTAATATTTGCATTTCAAGTCATTTCGATAACAATTAATAATCATTCTCAATGAGCTTGTTTGACTCGTTCAAGATTTGATTAAGCAGACGATAATAAATGAACCACCGTTGCTCCTAGTTCCTAATGACTCAAAATTTTGGCGGCAAAATATCGTAGGTACCAAAACATACAGAACTATCCACCACAGCCTGCCATAAGATCACAAGATCACAAGATCACAAGCCCACAGAGCCGCTTCCTGACCGCGACCTTCCACCCGACCTTCCTAATCATCCCCACTAATTTCTTTTCCACCTCTCTCTAACCCGCACTAATATCCGTTCTCCCGTCTCTTTTCGTCTCTAAATTATTCTCTCTCCCTCGCTCCATCGCACTCGTAGAATATCTATCCCTTTTTCTTTCTCCGTTTCCCCAGCTCGTCCATTCGCCCCAAAACGCTCGATACACATTTTAACTTCTACCTAATCCGAGGACACGTTTACTAAATGTAATAAATATACGAGGATCATCAGGGTTATTTCTTATAAAATTAATTCCAAAGTATCACTTATCACATTTCATCCCTTATGCAGAAATTTCGAACTGATTATTTCATAGTAATTGCAATGATTTTTAATAATCGCGTAAAAGAGAAGGCATGAAGCAAGGCAGCTGATGCAGATCTCCTTGATTCTATGAATAATAATATCGCCACCGGTTTACGACACCCATACTCTATACCTACTATATCTGGGTCGTATATTTTTGAGAAAAGGTAGGTAATAGTCTTCCTACGTATAGTAGGAAACACCGGCCCGTTTAACAATGTCAGTGAATTCAAGGGGGTTTTTATTACGCCGAGTGTAGAGCAACAGTAAACTGATGTAGCCCTCTCTACCTATAATGCTAGCCCCGAGGGCCGTAGCAAGCCTGTGCGGGGTTTAGACCCGGGATAAACGCTGCCGAAACTAGAATTGACCAACTCTTAGAATTCCCTCTGGCCTCAGACTAGGCGAGACGAAACCAGCCAATTATACCCGTTCCGGAGAAAGAAATCGTATAGTTGTTTTACGCTATGTGCAGTCATTTATACGCATACATATATATATGTAACGTAACATAATATCCACGATGCCTGAAGGTACTGTCGACTGACAATGAGTGAACCGCAGATGCCACACTGAAATCGTATTCCGTATGGTTCGTGTTAAGGAAAGGAAAGGGTAATCTTGGTCATCGACGTACGTACGTACAAGTATACCTACCTGGAAGAGCTGGCACCCTTTCTTTAGTAATTGTAATCGTCTTGTTGAATAATAATGGCGGGAGTATGTACGGGTATGCTCATGGAAACAAACAGCTTTATAGCGTTATAAGCTTATAGGTATGGGTATAGGTATAAGACTATAAGGTACCAGGAAGGTAGTCCTGAGTGCGTACTACTGCATCGCGTAGATAAAGGTATGGATGGGTAAGTCATCTTCTTTGAGACACGCTCATATAAGAGCGGGTTTTGCACATAGGGAAAAATAATTAACCACGATAGCTTTACTAACTACTTGTATTATACTTATACTTGCGAATACGCGTAACGCGACTGGTCGTACAACTGCGCAACGCTCATGAGTTCGTAATTAATTAATTATATATGAATTCGTTAATGAGCTATTTTATTCTTACGCGTTATGATATATACTCATAATTTCTAACAGGGCGGAAGAAAATTATACAATGCTTGATGTCATTATCATTTCTTGCCCATTGTCCCGCATTGTTGCATTAAGCATAACTGATAGCAATTTCCTTTGTGAAGTCCGGTGCGTGAATTCTTCGTACATATGTTGACGTCTCTTTTCACTCCCCTTATTATTCATATATTATTTACTTATGATATTTGTCCATTGATCAACGATAAGAATAAATTACAAACAAGTCATTAAAATATTTGCAAAATTTTCTATCAAATGACTTGTTCAAGTTTACTATTATTACTTTTTGCTTTTATCTTTGTCTTTATTCTCATAAGTAGGGACGCACTCAACGCTACTTACAATTAATGAGCTACCAACAGGCTAAGCAATGGGGTAATTCGAATTAATCATCATATTTACTCGTTACACGTTTTGTATCACAAAGTTTTTTTACGATCCGGTGATGGGAATCTATTCACTATGAAACGCTTTACGGTTTTCATTGCTTCCTCTCAGACTGAGATACTTCATTTAATAATTTTTTTATTCAATTTTTTTTTTTAACCGGATCATAGATTGTGATGTAATAAATTCTTGATTATGAAGTGGGTATACCCGCATTTGTGACAATTACATTTAATAAGCACATACGAAATTAAGCAATTAAAAGAAATAAAAATAATGCAGGCTGTATTTCAATGCGGTCTTCGCATCCACTAATTACAAGTAGATATTCGACATTAGGTGAAAGAAAAATCGCTCTTCTCACTTCCTTATATAATTATACCGTGAAATACTATATATCTCAATTTAGTAGAACAAATGAGTCAGCTAAGATATCGCCGTACCCTGTACCTATATTTCACGGATGATATGCTGGACCGAAAACTGTGAGATGATAAAAACCCGCATCTCATTCTCTCCCAAAAAGTGTGTGTAGACAAAAAAGTGTAAAAAATTGTAAAAAATTTCCATATATTGGTAGAAAAAAAGAAAAAAAAAAAAAAAAAAAGCTCTCCACTTATATTATACATAAATTAGCTAGCGCAATCAAATGAAACGCGAGTTTTGTCCGGTTCGAAAACGTCAAGGCCTCCCTGCCGCAGGACTACGAATGTCGAGCGTCAGCTGGCGCGGACCTCGCGTGACCGCGCCATGTTCTATACCTTCGACGTTCCGTGCACCAGGTTCCATGTTCCACACGCAGCACCACGCACCACGGCGTTCCTCCCCCGGGGGCCAGGAGGCAGGAGACAGGGGGGCAGGGGACTGAGGGCTGGGGGAGAAGTTCGAAGCCTGGAACTAGCCGTCCACCTCCGCCTCTTCTTGGCAAGGACCGCCGTAATGTCGCCTTCAGCGGATTTGTCCTCTACTGCATGCACGTTCTTCTTATATCACATCGATGAACGGTGCACCGACCAGCGCAAGAAACTGAATGAAAATTATTTAGAAATAATTTTTTTTATCTTTTTTCTCAGTCAAAGTTTCAATTATTGGAATTCTTTTGTCACTGAAATATTCCCTCAACAACCCCACAATAATTGAAACAAAAATGAATTTTTCAATCGTTGCTGTTCTCCGTTTAGTTGCGAATGCGGTTTTACCGTGCAGAGCAATACATCCGCTGCAATACTCTCAATGGTAATTTGTAATTAGTATGATAGTCGCGTTGTAGAAATAGGGTGCAGTGTTGTACCTGAACTATACGTTTACAAATACATGCGCATATAAGAGATGTTTAGATATATGTAAGTAAATACATATATAATACAGTTATTCACATACAGAAATTAACATTCGTTGATGCTGACGGGGCTGCGCCTGTCGTTGCAGATGTCGCGTGATGGTATTTTTAAATAATTTCAAGAATGTTTAAATACAGAATATGTATCATTATAGCAAAGCTATAAGGATTTTTGCATATTGTGAATGCACGTGATTGTTCGGATCTTGAAGAAAATATTCTCACATTGAATAAATATTTACACCACTGTTTCATTACAGGTTTAAAATGTCACTCGCGTCATAATTTAATGACATGAATTTTTTAACCAAGACGAATGAAAGAACCGTAACGGTAGTTTGTAACGATTATGTGAAAAGCCAGACGCTCCTCCTCAAATAACATCATCATATCTCATCGACTGTTTGAAATGTAAAATATAATTCTTATTCTCAGAATATAAAAGTATTGAAGTTAATTCGCAATCCTTTGGACTAATTAGATCCGGGTGCAGGTGTCAAAGTCTACTATATTTAAATCCAATCTTTCATATAGAATCGTCTGCAATGAATCATAGGATTTCCTTGATACGGAAGAATATCGATGCATCGACACGCGTGTTGCGATATAGATAAAAATAAGAGTAGGTACGGTTATAATAGATATCTTGTCGAAAGACGATCGATGGATCCGCGGAAAGTCAGCGCGAGGTTTCATATACCTGTAAGGATTCTCTGAAACTCGAACCTCGCCTGAGGCGATGGCGGGCGCCATCCGACTCTGTTTCTACGGTGATCCAGAAAATAATTACGACAATTAGCCAACCTATATCCACCCCCAAGGCATTAAGCTCTCGGCGATGTCCTCTAACGGCACGCGGGGTAAAAAAAGGAAGAAAACTATGATCCCTAGATAAAGGGGGGGTGGGGTAGGGAAGATAGAAAGGGCCCGGAGGCTAGGCCGTCATCAGAAAAATGTCACTTTTTGACTTTGCGGTGTGTTGCCCTCAAGAATAATTATACACCAGAAAACCGGGTATAATCTCTATAACGTAACGCCTGCGACTGCATCATCTTCTTCGTCCGTATATATACACACGAACTCCTCCCTTAATTCATCGGGACTAAAAGTAAAGGTCTAACGCATTCGGGAATTGGCATTGGCGTTGGTGGTCCTTCTGAATGGGCGCCAAGATTCGGTGAAAACAAAAGAAGAGACCCGTCAGATGTGACGTCAGGGCGGAAGGATGCCACCTGGGGGGGTGTGGCTTTGATCTTCGACTCCAACTACTCCAGGATTTATCCTGAAAGAGGGAACCGCCGGATGTGCTCTACGTCCCGCAGGGCTCATTCGCCTCTTTCTATAAGTTAGCACCGGCCACGCTCGGACGTGCCACAATCTTTTCGGCATTCGTCGTAATTAGAGGTTTAGTCCGCAGAATTTGGGGCACTCGGCACTCCAGCTTGCAGGACTTGAACCCCGCTGTATAAGACCAGGGAAAAGGTACTCTCGGACACCCGGACCCCACTCACGCGACGACCTAGCTAGGGGAGGTCAAGCGAATTCGGCCGCTAACTTGTCTCGCCGCCACTTGTCGCAGATTGCGCTTAATTGTCGTACCTTACTACAATTTTTTACAAATAAATATATATAACACACATAGTAGGTATCACAAGTTTTGGAAGAGATTATTGATTTCTTTTTCTTCTTTATTTTTTTTCTTTTTATTTTTATCTTCCCTTCCTTCCTTTCTTTTATTACATGGGAGTATTTCACCGGCCACGAACACGTCGGTCTATGATTCGATTATATTCGACGGATTAAAGGAAGAAGAAGAAGAAAAAAAAAAGAAAAGAAAATTGTATTAGAAGAGGGATCTGAGTCGGTCCAGGATCGATTGAACTACCGATATAGGTATCTATATATGTGTGCCGGTGTAGGAAATTGAAATAAAATAAGAATCGAAGAGTAGAGGAGAAACCATCTTTACGGTACAACCAGAATCTACTTCCCCCCTCCGGTTGATCCCAACGCTCGAGCATTTTTGATGGAAATGAAAACCTGACTTGATCTATCGCGATGCTAGTAATAAGTCAGAATCTTCCAACGCGGTCACGCCGATAATCATTTCGTTACGACCAATAATCTCGCTCTAGGCAACTTATACAGAGCTTTTTTCATATCGCTCGGATGCTGCAGGCTTCAATTCGTCCATCTTCTTTGACTCGAGAAATACATACCTGAATATATCGTATATATGCGTATATACGATGTACAAATATATACAATCTATAAAATAGAAAAAATTCATATGGCTGAAGTGTTATACAAAGTGTTTCTTTTGCCGATCTTTCCTGTGCTTCTCGAACTCGTTTTATTCTTACTTTTTTTCATAATTCTTTGTACAGTTTTGAATTGATGCTGTTTTGTTCATCATGCGGACCTGGACGGCACGAACGTCGATATGCCCAGCGCCTGTTGTCTGTCTGTAAATCAGACGTGGATACCGGTCGAAAGTTTTGACTTTGAGTGGCAGCCGACCAGTCGACGAACAATTCACGATCCTTCACACAACCGATCACTTCCAGCTTCACAAATCTGATCGTGTTATAAGACTGTACTTAAACTTTTTCTCATATATGTGTCCGAATGTTCGATTGGTTTATTAGGTAGTCGGATAAAACGCAGCCTCCATCTATTATAGACTTGCAGAATATATCAGATCCTGCACGTATGACATCCGACGTTCAAGATCGGTAAAGGAATAAACGATTCCACTTAATGATCGTAAGTTAAAATATTTTTACTCTACTCAGTTTCACTCCAGACAGATAACTGTCAAACCAGTTTATAAAATAGCCGTATGAAGTTGGAATCGATAGAGTTAGAATAAAAAGAAGAGAAAAAAAGAAAAAAAAAAAAAATAGAATGGGAAATAATTTCCATAGTATCAAATGATCATTGCCGTAGGTAATGATGTAATCTTTTGCCTGGTGATCTGAAAGCAAGATTTTCACCTTAATCATTATATATTTCTGAATTGATATCGCTGTAGAATTAACTTGAATAACAAGTGGCTAAAATTTTTGTCGTACAAGATGTGGAAAAGTGATGAAATCATAGGTCAAGAATTCACCTATTAATTGCATAAAAATATATGTATAGAAAATCAAGCAGCTGGTACAGCGACACGTTATGATACAAGGCCAGGAAATACCTAAAGAAAAGGTAAAACCGCATCGATCCGTGTCCACGAAGGAGAACCACAGTTATGTAGTATTTATCCATTATAGATATCAAGAAACGTTAGATAGGCAGGTAGATGTATGTATATAATACGTACTATGTGTGTGTGTGTATATAGTATAATATGCAGTGGTGCGAAATAAGAGTAAAAATAATTGAGCGATACCTATAAGATCAACGGAAAATAAAAAAAAATCAAACTTTAACACTTTTTCTAAAAGAGTTAAATTTCCGTGACCAAAGTACTTCCTCTATATAAGCAGTGTACCATTTTGTGACCACAAATTACAACGGTATGTCGTAAATTATTTTATCGAATGTCAAACGATCAAGCCTCATGGTAGGTTCAAAATTTCAAATAGTCATCGTAGTACGTTTAGAGTCGAGAAAACTACAACTCGTTTTTGAGAATTACTCGTCGACTATCCGCATCGTAAGCACATCTGTAAACTATAAAACGGCCGAATAGTACTCGCCAATAACATCGTAATACTAGAAAGTATAAAATCTTCAAATTACAGAGAATCACGATTCACACCTTTGACCGAAGATCAAACAGAGATGTTCCACGTAACTTATTGCCAAATTTAGGCTCTGGGTACACGTTATGTGCTAAGCACTAATAATAACAAAATAAGCAAGATAAAACTGTAAAAGTCACTTAAGCTTCACCCAGGCACTTGATCGCTGACTAGAAAGACGTTGGATATCCAAAGCCATACAGTAATGCGGTGTAAAGTTGAAGTTCATATTATAGGATTGTGCAAAATCAATCCTCGGCTCAACATATTTTGGCAATAAACCTGTCTAGGGCAATTTTTCTGCTTAAAGACCCTCCACAAAGTCGTAGAATTGGCTCGAATCAGTGACAACCTCTGATGCTCTCATGTATTGGACTCAACGGTCGTAAGGTCCGTTCTTTATTGCAGCTCTAAAAGTCGCCGAGAATACCTACCTACGTATTAGTATATATACGTATTAGTATAATGTTTATGTCTATGTATGCATATTCGTAGTATCTACTTAAACGCGTGTAGGTATATACTTGAACTACATGGGTCATATGTGTGGGTGAAAATATGTGTGTAAACCTTGTGCACGTATAACTGGGCGTGGCCAGCAAACAATGTTTAACCACGTTCTATCCCACATTAGCAACCAAAACCATTTACTATTTTTAGCTAACCCATTTCGTAGTCTTGGACACTGCGTTTTGAACGTAGATATACGGGTTTGGCCTGCACTTTGTTGTTAAATATCTTCATAGGTTCTAATTGATGATGGTCGTACGTCTATAATCGTGCTCTCTCATAGAATTGGCAAAAATCATGGGAAGAATATTTCAAAGATTGAATTTTCCATCGAGCAATCGGTTTTTTCAAATCTGTTCATCGTCCTTTCTTCGTTTATCCAAATCGAAATGATTCTTCACGTTGCATGATTTTCCAATTCGATGTAAAAGCACGAGTAGATACTAGGGCATCACCTCAAGATTCTTATTTTCGTCTATCCATAGACTTGTAAATCTTTTTTAATACAGCTTTCAACTATTGGACATCCATGTATGTCTATGTATAATATATCGTTCTGAAGCACACAAACGCATCACACCATATTCTTCGCATACCAAAATCTAAAAGAATAGATATAGAGTGGTTTTCGCAAGAATTGCTGAGAACTCGTTTGCAGACTACGTGGGTGGTTTTTTTTAACGGCAAAATATAGCCGAATGTATTCCTTAGTTTAATGATCACCTAGTATTTGACTTATTTCAATATTTCGTTTGTATCATTGTGCTGATCTTTCTGTATACCTTATAAGTATGACTTGGTTTAAGATATTGTATTATGTCGTTGATGAATGGCAAAGAAAAATACATATATTTCAAGATACACACTTTGCTACGGATCACGCGTGATTCCGGATTCTTTTTTCGCCGTGATCTATAATTTGAAACCATTTTTTTTTTTTTTTGTTTTTTCTTCTCTCTCCGATGCAGCCTTGTATTTATGGGCAGCTGCATCACTGAACGTGCGTAGCACGAAACGATACTGATTCTTATTGGTTTTTTTATTTCCCCAAATTTTGCCATTAAGGTGTACTTGGCACTTTAGTAGGTATACGATTTATTCGAAATGATATACCAATGAGAGAATTCTTACTTTTGATGAAATTTATTCGATCCTTTACCTCATCATGCGATATACATTATACCTATACGAATAAGTAAGAATTAAATAAATATTCTTATATGCATCTCTATAATCTATAGAATTTCTTAAATAACTGACCTTAAATCAGTATAAATCACTTAATATTTTATCTATACCTATTACGGTTATACCTGGATTTAATTGAGCGAAAATTAAGCACAGTTTTTAAGTACATACCTATCACCGTTTTAGCTTAATACAAATTACTACCTATATAATCAATCTCAAACACTGATAACGGACAATTTGTTTAACAGCGTCAACTAGTTTCCCATATATGTAATTACCAAATTATATGAAACATATATACCTACCTACATACATATATATATACCTTATATACAAACAACTTTCACAGTTCATATCTATAATAGCAAACGAGGTATACATTATTTCTGATCTTTCTGCACTCTCTCAATAGGCGACAATAATAAATTCATTATATCTATGTATATGGGATATAATAGCAGCCAATTTAATCACTTATGATATATAATACATGCGATTTTTATTAAGCAATATTCAGTTTGTTATAATATACTATACAAACTATGCACTACATATATAGGTAATATACCTATACGATGTTACAGAGGCTCCGGTATGGCACAAGATTACCGGCTAATGGCAGGCCTAATTGACAAGTGGCGCTTAAGGTAAACACGTGTCATCGAGGTAATTCACTGCCATGGCTTGAGTGGTTGTCGTGGCGTTGGTGGTGCGGCGGTGGTATGCTGATTATATAATTGATGTAATGATGCTACTACGGAACGCGGACAAACTCTGTTATAAAGGATACATTGCTCAGGTTGAGAACCGGGTTGCAAAAGAGATGAAAAAAAATAAAAATTAATCAATTAACACGCGAGTGTTATTTTGACTAAAACAAAATTCTACTTTTTTCTAAAGAGATTTTGTTCTTATTATATGAGAAGAGAAAGCTCGTGGTACTTGGATGTACGAAAAAAATAAAAAATAAACAACAGAAAAAAAAGAAAATTTTTTTGGCAGATAAATTTTACAACCTAATATTTGCGGTTCGGCTTGAGATTAGTTGATCTTCAATTGACCGTGTAGAATAGATGTGAGATAGAATTTTTTTAGGGGAAAGTTATACATGTACATATAGTGGGCGTAGGGAGTTGTGTTTATCGGATATGTTAAATAATTGACTAGATTTCTGCATTTCTATAACCAATTTGTAAAGAATTGTATATTTCCTTGATCATTTTTCGACTATAACTCACACCTACTTATAGATTAAGAGCTGCAATTTTAATCCGCACTTGTTACCATCGAATATGGCGTTAGCTTCAGGCTCAGTTAGAATTTTCGACTGCGGTCAAATTATACCCCATACGATCCAACTATGAGAGATAAGTATTGTTTTGTAAGCGGTCTGCAGACCCGGCTAAGGCTATACCATAGTTTGCGCATTTTCGAACACTATCTGATTGTTAAAAAAAAAAAAAAGAAAAAGAAAAAAAAAATGACTTGAGATTCGATCCACACCATAATTCTATAACTGAAATGAGATTCGTACGAAATTTTGTTTCCTAAAGAATTATATACGATAACTATAGTCGTAAGAAAATATAGTAAGCAGAGCGAACGAACGAGGATTTTGATACCAATAAGTTTAAGCGTTGGTAGGAATTAGGAAATGAAAGCATTAATACAAAATTACTTCCATCAATATTTGGAGGAAAGAAAAGTGACACGAATTTATATATAGAGAGGGAGAAATTCGTTTTCAATAGCTTATTAGATATAGAAGCCATGTGCCATCCAATCTCGCAGTCTTTGAAGATGAAATTTTACTACAATCAATCAGATCCGACAATTGCTTGGAATATATCGGAGTTGGTGAAATCAGTTAACAGCAAAAGCATTAGTACATTAGATATTGTGTGTAAGAGTTTATGTACACCCATACCTCGCCTTCGTGTACTTTCAAATGAATTGATTTCGCATAAATCGAAAGGCTTCAATTCAGCTATCGATTCATCGTCCACAGTGGAGATATATATCTATATGTCTATAGCTGTTGAATCAAATAGCACGAAATTTCATAGAATTGTTTAACCATTGATAGAAAGAACTTTGCTCGGTGTAATTTTACATTCTAAGAAACAGCAGTGCAGGTATGCATCGTGTGGATATTAAAATATTACGTAAAAATCCTCAAGAAAATATTCAAGAAAATTGTAAAGATTTCCAATCATTGTATTTGTGGGAAAATAGAAATATTCCCAATCGAAGAACGCCTCACGTAATCAGCCTTTGAATGAATTAGGTACACTTAAATCTAATTAGAAGTTGATCATTACGTTGAAATTTCTATCAACTACACTTAGATTGTATTCCGAACTCGTGAGACGAACCAATCATTCATTTGACATGAATTCAATCGTTCTAAGATCGTTTTTTTATTCTATAAATTTCCGACATGCAGACTTGTATAGTAAAATAATTGCTCATGATCAATCAATCGATATTCTGGCAACAACAGGAGATAATACTACGAGCCTCGTCAATTAGCTAGTTAATTATCTGAATCATGACGTATCAATCCATCAGGCATTCAAGGTACGGATAGCTTAACTATATATTCTCTGCAGTCTGCAGTACGCAGAAGTTGAATAGCCAAAGTAAATTAGTGTTCAGTGACAGAATGATTAAGATCTTGTACATGATCATTGATCAATAAAGTATTCGTATCCCAGGGCTATACCCTCTTTCATGAATAATTGAAATCCGTAGATGTTGAGTAAAGTTATGAGTTGAAATTTTCATTCCAAAGCTCGTTCGATTGAACTTGTTATAGGTCGTAAATGTTCTATAGGAAAAGCTCGAGCGTATAGTTACAAACTTCAGAGTCTAGTTCAAACTTAAGGTGCTTCTCTACCCAATTCAACCAGTCCTAAAAACATTGGGATAAACGTGTGCATAAGGTGCTATTAAACGGAATATCTTTGCCTGGGCACCGAAATCAATGAAACAAAATACGTCGCGCAATTCTATGTGCAATTCCGAACTCGTAGGGCCCAAAACATGTTTGTATACATAAAATTGCGCGACGTATTTTGTTTCATTGATTTCGGTTCCCAGGCAGACATATTCCTTTTAATAGCAACTTCTGCATGCGTTTATCCCGATGTTTTCAGGTCTGGTTGAATTGGGTAGGGAAGCACCTTGAAATGTATAGAATCCGAAGGGTTGTATCTAGGTAGGTGTATGTATGATTGAATTGATACAAGTTCAAGTTCAATGCAGGTGTGTTGGTACCATGCACAACGACATTTACGCGAATGTGCAGGTGAGCGTTGTCATTGTCTGTGATTTTACACATATCCACACTGTTTTCGATCTAATAGAAGTGTAGCTAAAGTTAAATGGTACAATTGAAGTTTATACTCGAGAAACTAGAACGTGAAATGTATCTGAAGTTGCCACTGGGCAAAATCGTTTATAGTCACTTAAAAAGTTGTCACAGTAGAGAATAAGAGAGTTGAAATTAGCCAGTTCCTCCATCCCCAGCTTTTTCACAACCCTCTTGATAACGGGATGAAGAAGGAGGGTTGCCAGGCTTTAGGAGTATAGTTCCATATTACTGGGTGAATCAGGAGATAAGCCCTAGGGAAAAAAAAAAAAAAAAACTACTGGGTGAACCTTGCAGCTTCAGTATTTTATTATTGTCATCGATATGGTGTTCGAAGAAGGCTTGGCGACGGTTATTCGAATCGTTGAATTTCTACTGAAATCCAGGATCTCTGAGAGGAGATCTCCAGGATGCTGGGGCTCCAGAGGATCAGGTATAGAGAAAACTCCTCTTTCGGTGCCCGGGAGTCTGAGAGGGAGAGGCCAAGTTTAACACCAGCCCATAGAACACCATAATGGCCTCCAGCAGGCAAATGGAACTGCGAAACGTCACGAAAGAGCGGAGGGGCGATTGAGGGGTAGCCAATACGCGCGCGAGTTTGAACTGGGGGCGGGAAACGCTGGTGGCGCTTCGGTGGAGATAATATGAACTAGGATTGAGCACGGGGAGCGGCCGAGGCTTCATTATGTATCATTATACGTGGTCGCAGCGAACGGTGTGCACTGCTGCTACAGTCTACTCGCGTGTGTCTCTGTCTCTGTTCACAATCGTCTCGTAGAGTGGTATAACCGCAGTTCGAAAACGGAGATCGGTGTATTACGCGAAAAAGGCATTTATCAAGTTTCGCTAAACTTTTATCAAGGAAAAAATTTGCAGTTTTTTTTTTTTTTTTTTTTCCGTTCAATCCACCCGCCGCGCTTTGCCGCAATATCGTTATAAACTTAACGCTCAAGGTACCCCGCAGGCCTAGACAGTTCGCGGACAACTGGTCTCTACTTTTTGTACGCGCGAGCGACTTAATATCAAAATTGCAGACAATTATTATAAATGACCCGTAATTACGATTGTTGCAGGCGACACACGCATTACCCCCGTTTGGTCGACCGCCTAATTTAACCCTTGCCTGCAAAATTCGTGTAATTGAAACCGATTCGTGGTAACAACATAAACAAATAACAACGTTTTCGATATAAACTTTTTTTAACACACTTCGTAAACTACTGAAACATTTAAGAACTGATATCAAGGATCATTGGTGAACACGGACGCGTCGGATCCGCGATATTTATTAATTTAATAAATTCATTTTTATAAGTGTTCATTTTCAGTGAATATGTTTCGGTTCTTTGACCGCTACCTTAGTTCAAATCTGGTCAAAGATACTTTAGTGTCAAGCTGACGTTCGGTGAATAGACAACCGTTTGTCTAGTGTCCGGTCTTTTAAGATTCGCATTTTTCAAATCAATTCGATTTGACTATTTTTATCCTTATTATTTATCATCGAGGAGCCGCAACGCGGAAGGAATACTTTAGTGACAATTCGAAAGTTTAATGTATGTATTGTGGACTGAAATATGTTGCGCTTAAACCGAGTGCAGTGGACTAATAAACAGTGAAAAATAATACAGAAGAAGTGGGAAACGTCGTTAAGAATTTTTACAACTATGATAAAAAGTGGAGAAATATCGGTGTTAAACTTATATCGGTATAATTGGAAGACGATTGATTAAAGATTCATCCTATTGCGGATGAAATCAGATTGATAGAAACCGGAAATTGAATTCCATCTCAAACCTTACGGAAAGTGGAAGAGAAACTTCCATCGCCATTAAGTATAATGCGAAGAGTTTAGTAGATTTACTTTTCCGTCTGTGTTTAAAATAGCGCTAGCCATATAAAGGGGTGGCTTTTTGATAATCTACGATATAAATTTTTGTCGAATAAGTTAACGAAGTACGAAGAGATTATTTTCATTCCTTTGAACTGGAGGTAATTACTGATCTACCAATGCCCTGCGGAAGTGTAAAGTGAACGGTGTAGTTGAGGCCCTGTTTGAGGCCAGCCCCAAAATTCGGGCCCCGAGCGGTATCGGGGCGTCGGCGACGGCGACGGCGACGGCAAGAAGCGGCTGCGGCGGCGTCGGCGTTGGGTCAACGGTGGAGCGACCGGGAAGTACAACGACGCTTAACTTTACGGACTTGGGGAGCCCCTTCGGGGCGGGCGACCCGTGTCCATCGAGCACCCCGACGCCAAACAGTATGAGCGGTGGTCCATCCGGTGGCGGTGGGGGTGGTGGTGGTGGCGGCGGAGGTTCCGATATGGAACAACATCTTCACCACGGTGGTCTGGGATCTGTAACACCTGGACCAGCTGGTAACGGGGGTGACAGTGCTTCAAGTACGCCAGTTTCTCAGTCAGGAAAGTCAGCTTTTATAGAACTCCAACATAACAACCTCTACAACCCAGCAAGCCTCCGTGGAGGATATCCTGGAGGGCACAACGTCCCTGGATCTCACCAGTTTCCTCATCAAGTCGGCTCCTTGGGTCACCAAGGATCCGGTCCCGGAAGTGGTAACCAACAACACGCCGAAAGCGGTTTTCCAAGCCCAAGATCCGCGCTCGCCGGTTATCCATTCGCACCGATGCATCAACACAACACTTACGGTTATCACCTTGGATCATACGCGCCACAGTGTCCATCCCCACCAAAGGATGGGGAATACCCAAACTGTAAGTCTTTTTTTCCTTTGCATTGAAATATATTATGCCACTACTTGATCCATATCACAGTTTTTATTATCCATTGTCCTCGTTTTATCAAGAAAGTTGTCGCCTGATATAATTGTGCGAAGATTTCTTCTTCTTCTTCCTCCATTTCCGCCATGTTTTAACAACGGTATATATAGTTACGTAGGAATCTTGTATACAACAAGGGTTTAATCGTTTCACAGTTTTCTTGTGAGAACGTAAAATATATATAACAGAAGTAGAACAAATCTAGTGTGATCGTAGAAAAGGGTTAGCAAAAAGGTGATAAAATTTTTTCGTATATATTGACCCTATTTTATCTTTTCATATCGCATATCGTCGATCGAATATTTTATGAGGTGAAAATCATGGATTGAGTTGAAGCCAAGTGGTACCTGAGACATCTTCTGGTTAAAGTAGTGAGAAATCGTGACAATAGCTCGTAAGAGTTAATATAAAAGGAGTGAATAAAAGAAAAGAGGGAAAAGGAAGGAAAAAAAAGAAAAGAAAAGAAAAGGAAAAAAAGGTTATCTAGCCGAATAAAGAATTGCTATAGACGTTATAGAAGACACAGACTAGTGACACGCAACGCATTGGATAGGTACGTTGCGTTATTTTTAACAGTTACAAGTGTCGCGCGGTATTTCTTCTTTTATTCTTTAAAAGCTCTCGCTTAAACGGTAGCCAACTCAAGGTTCTTGATTCCTAGAGTAAAGTTCTGATCGTAAAAACTGAGACATATTTTTCTTCCTACCTCGGTTGTTGCCTCGAGGAATTTACTACCACCCCTGGCTAAATTCAAAATGATTTATTAGATATTCGAATATCTAACAAGTGAGCGTTGCCTAAATTCTTAACAGGGGTGGGGTGGCCGCAATAGAGTCGTAAACTTTGCGGGGCTGCTGTATGCTAATTTAAGTAGAAAGAGAAAAAAAAAGAAAAAAATGACGGAAGGAAAGAAAGAAAGCAAAAGAAACAGAATAGAAGAAAGAAAAATTCGAACGATATCTGTAACAGAGCAGGTAAAAACCGAACCCCTGTACAATACCACGACACCTCACGACTAGCGTATAATATACGACTGAATTTCAAGTGGAAAAACTTTAGTGAAACGTTCAGAAATCGTAGAATTGTCAAGGCAAAAGTTTTCACACAATTTCAGATGCATGAATAGGAGACAATTAAAATTGAAACTGTGAAGAGATTAGTAAAACAAAAAGAGGAAAGAAAAAAAATAAAAAAAAAGGCATCGAAGTACCTACTGCAGATTATTCGAAGGCCAACGTCATACATTTTAAATTATTCAAGAAACAGCATCAGACCTAGCTTCGAGTGGGAAGATATTCTTCTTCTTCTTATTCTTCTTCTTATTCTTCTTCTTCTTCTTCTCCTTCTTCTTCAGGGTTCAGAGACTGTGGAGGTTAGCTATCATTTACGGAATTTATAGCCAAGACTTGCTACACTTATGCCCTATTTAGCTGCTCGTTAAACTTACTTGTGCGCGCATGGTAGCGCCGGTGGTAATGTTTAGTTGTGTCTTTTTATTTTCACTGTTTTTTTTTTTTTTATTATTATTATTTTTTATTTTAGTCTTTCCTTTTCCCATTTTTTCCGTATCCTACATCTAACGTTGAAAATATTCCTAGTTGTTTCTAAGAGGAAATAAAATCTCTGTAAAATTACTGAAAATTATTTCTAAGTAAAAATTGTTATTTTTAGTACGACTTATAAGCGAGGTACGATGCAGTATAGTATACCGACATAATAAACTCACAAGATTACAGGAAGTCCAACTATTGACCATCGTGGAAACTTGAAAATAGTTTACGTCACTTCGCGATATATTTATGACAGAATACAAGCGACTAGAAGATGCGGGGAATTCGTTATCTCAAGCGAAAAGAAACTTTTGCCTCGGTGCAAGTGGTAGTCGCCTATAACCACCCTACTGCAGTCTTTCTGCGACCAAGCTTTAAAAATTAACAAGACAGAACTTTAGGTCTCATACATATACTATACGGATAAAAGAAAAAGGGGTAGTTTTTTCATAGACTATGATAGTCTCAGTTGAGATCTATACACATGAAGAAGACACGGGTAACTCTCTCTCACCTCATCCCATAATACGTCATATATTCATGATATCCAATAGTCGCATGCGATAGTCTTCTATTCGAGCCCATTATTTGCATATTTTCAAACAATTTTCTAATATATTCTTTCCCCTTCCCCTAACCCTTACCTCTTTCGATCGCAGTATCAGAGTGAACATTTTCTATATCTGCGTATATGTTCAGGTTTGAATTTTCCTTGTTTACAAACTTCTTCGCATTTCATATTACGGTCATTTTGAAAAATCGTTAAAATTATCGGTTAAAAAATGTATAGAAATATGCAACGGGGGCTGCACACGATAAGTGAATAATTCTAATGTACGTACAGTTTACGAGAAAAAAAAATCATGGAGCATATTATATACGCAAAGCGATTGATATATGGTACGATGTGTGATTATTTATTTGAAAAAAAAAAAAACAATTTGAAAAGTTTCATTCTACGTTACAGCACGGAATAAAGAGTTCAATGCCAGATTAATACGGTGCAACTACACACTAGTAGAGCTTTATTGTCGGGAGAGTTTACTTTCGATACTTCCATCCGTAACAATCGCGTTCTTATCCGATGCACGATCGTTAAATTAGCATTGAAATATGGACAATGAAATTGTAAGCTGTAACGATGCTCATCTATTATCTAGCTACACTATTGTTTGTTCTTTGCCGGTTAGCTGTTTGACGTACACGTATCTACGTCTACACACCTTCTTATTCGCTTATAATTTGTCCTGATTAGTTCGTTTCAGTCTTTGTCTTTTCTTTCTCTTACCTATCCCTCTTATTCCCTATTCTTTATACATATATGTATATTTTTACAACCATTTTTTTATTTTTTTTTCTATACATCATTATATTTTCAACGGAGTCATGTATAAATAAATAAATGAATGAATGAATAAATAAATAAATAAATAAATGAATGAACCAGATATTGAGAATAGAATAAAATCAGTGTTATAGTAAAAGATTAATAATGAATAAAAGTCTATGAAAGATTGAATGTCAAGCTTAATTGTTCTTCAAATGAATTATTATTCCAATTATGAGACATTAGTAAGATCGATTATTACATATCTTGCAATTAAAACGGACATCTTATCATCATAGTTAATTAATTTATTGCATTTCTCTCTTTTTTTTTTTTTTCTTTTTTCTATTTTATTGTTCGTTTTTTTTTTGTTTGTTTTTTTTTGTTTTTTTCTCTCATTTTTATACCTCTGGTATAATAACGACTGTAAAACATGAAGTCACACTCGATGACAATCAGTGTCGTCTAACTCCCGGTGTATATAGCATCGTCGTAAATCGCCTGCAGACATTCATGTCCCGTCAGCATTACCTACCATCATCCCATACGGTATCACCTGAACTAATTACCTAATCCTGATCAAGACGCGTTTTATTATATCATAACATGCCATTTTTGTGTACCATTAGTCGTCTGGCTTTACAGCGTTTAAAATAACGTTATACAGCTGTTGCAGAACTCATTCGAACCGCAACAACGTTTTGCCAAAAATTCATACGATGTAGAGTTTTTCCACTTGTAAAACACTGCAGCAATTATCAATTTTTATTATTTTTTTTTTTTTTTTCGATTGAAAAGATTTATTTGAGAAAACTTTCGAGTGCAATAAAGAATCCGTATTATTATTGTCTTATAATCACCATAACGAAAAGATTGTAAAACCTGCGGGGAAGCAATGCGGCCAATTAGTAAAAGGCTCGACACATTCAACTCATCCGACATCAATCCAGTTCAGTTTGGCTTAAAGGGCACAAAAGCTGGCTTGCGAATTAGTCCAAGACGCTAAGACAATACCACTTAGTTGCCTGTCCGTCGGTCAGTTGGTTATAGACCTGGACCTTCGGGTGATGGATTAAGTATTAAATGGTTGTATTTACAAGGATTAGAGTTGGGCGCGCTGAGATGGAGGTCGGTCACAGGTTCAAAAAATCTACCTGTCTTTCTATCCCCTGATCCTAAGTTGTTGTAACAAGATCGTAGATCTTTTGCTTTTGGGGGTAGGTGCCGATCATCGCTGCAATTTATAGTAGTACAGCATAAAACGCGATTCGAAATTTTTCAAGGTATTATTTCGCTTAAGATATCGAATTTTTTTCTTAAATATCAATTATTCAGTACAGAGGTAAATAATTATAGCTTTTCGCGTCACCTAAAAATACTCATTGTGCTCTCTTACTGTGGGGCTGCACTGTTTAGCTATAGCCTTTTTCTTCTCCCCTTTGAATTAAACAAATAGACTTTACACGGGGCTATTATTCCCTGGAATTAGTGCTTGGTCAAATAGTACGGTCATTTCTATCGACCTTCGTGGCGTGAAATAATTAGTCTCGTTATTGTGGATGTCGTGTCGCGCGACAACGTCGTACCAACCAAGAGGCACACCCAGTTTTGAATAATGTTATATTTTCAAAACTAACGACACAATTTTGCGGATCGTACGGTAATTAATTAGCTTAGGGTAGGATCGATTGTGCACACTACATAATTTATTTCCTTGAATTAAGGTTGATCGATTTTGCCCGTTCCAAGGCTTGGCACAATTCGTTTAACCGTATTGAAACCTGCCAAACGGTTCAACCCATTCGTATAAAAAATATGAAATTTGCACAGTATACGTTAAAGAAAAAAAGAAAAAAAAAAAAAACATATGTTCTACGACTTAGTATTAGATTCGTTTGTTTGAAAGTCGTTTTGTATAACGTTAGCAAGCTAGAAAATGTCCTTAGCGTAGTTTCGGACACGATAATTGCGCTTTTATCGCGTTATCTATTTGCAATGAACGTACACATGCGGAAATAGCATTTATATTGGTTTTACGTATATATATATATGCACTTGGATAATATCCGCTATACTAAAATATTCGAATTAATCCTTGAACGCTACTAGTAGAGTTGTGCTCTTGGTCGTAAACTACTACCTACTTGTTCCAGTAAACCACGAACACGATTTAATCAGTTTACTAATTAATTACCGCTCATCACGGAATTAGCGCGTGCAATTACCGAGATTATAATGTTGCTCTTGTGTTATACCTGACCATCTAATCTCCTTTCAAATAACGAGACTTCTGGACTGACGAAAGCGAGGATATATTTTTTCACCTGACCCATATAACATGTCACGCATTTTTTCATTTAATACCTGCAATATTTTTCATTAGAAATAAATTAGAATTTCTTATAGGTATAAGATGATAGTAATGGGATTTTGTTGAGGTGTGAAAATAGTTGATAAAGATACCTCGATCCGCACCCTTTACAACACGATTAATCTACCTTGATATTGACTCTTTAACTTTGAAAATAGCAGCTCCTTGCCACTAAGAAAAAAAAAAAAATAATAATAATTCTATTGTGTTCAGGCAATTTTAAAAACAATAGAATAGGCATCACGGTAAGTTGAACCCAACGGGGGATCTGGGTTTGTCGAGTTGCGAGAAATAGGGGAGCTTTGAGAAGCCAATAATAATCAGATCGTACTAGTGTAGCATTGTACTTTTTTTAATTGATGAATATTTTCTGTTTAAAATGCATGTGGTATATATGTATAATTCAGAAAACTAGTATTGAACTTAATCTCAATCGCGTTTATACCAATGCGTTAAATTAAAACTCTGTTAAGAAAAGGAGCTGGCAAACTATAGTACAGCGATTAATTAAGCTAGATTCTATGATAATTAATGTACAGACTAAAACTTGGAAATTGGTTACGTGCGGTAACTGTGGATAGGCAATAAATTCTAATGACATTAAATATATGACTCAGTGCAGGTTTGTCTTCGATCGGAGCAATGCGAGTAATTCGGAAATTAATCAATTGCGGTAAGTACGAATCATGCCTTGCAATTCATTCGGCATGATTACTACTCCGCAACAAATAAAGCCCAAGTTTCTCCTAACCCCGTTTCAAAACTGTGCCAAAGAAAAATATGGTAGATAGATAGGTAGGTAGGTAGAAACAGGAACTGCACATCAAAAGTTCACCCTATTTTCAAACAAATGAAACTAAAGCTGTATCAATATCCACCTAATCCATAAAGCATGTATAAACTTTGGCTGAAAGGTATATGTGTTTTTCAAATAAATCATGAGTCGATTAGAAAAGTGGAAATTTCTTTGCTATAAAATAATAGTTTTTCACTTATTATTCATTAATTATATTTGGAAAACGATTAGGTAGCTGCACTGTTATGTCAAGAATAAAGTATCCTTTGAGTTTGAGGAATAAGCGATATTACTACATCATTTGAATTCGATTAATGAAGAATTTATTAAATTCTGATGATGTGGCATAATAAGTGCTCGTGCAGACCAGGTTGTAGATGTTATAAAAAAAACTAGTGTAAAAACGGATACGGTTATATAACGCAATAACTGCATGGCTGCTGCTGCTGTTGCTGACGACGTATCGTAATATAAATATGTTGTTTGTATATGGTTAGACACACGTCTAAAGTATAACTGAAGGTATCTGACGTGAGTAAAATTTCTTATCAAGTGCTAAGTAAGTTTTTTATTTTTCATTCTAAGTTTCAACAGAATTAGATATAGCCGTTGTACTAGTGAGTTGATATGTAATAATGAACGTGTAGATATGATAGGTACGTTGGTATATATAGGAATACCGAGTATATATGTATCTATAGAAATGAATTAAAATAATTAGTCTCAATCAATTACCATAGGTAAATGATGCAGAGTTCATTCTTATAACTTGAATGAATGGGATGAAATGAAGTTGGACGTTGTATACTTATAGCCGAGGTGTTATGCCTGGTATAATTCGGTGTTAACATTTATACGTTACGGTATTTAATTAAGGTGGCGGAATAATTTGTGTATGTAATATACACGGAGTGAAGAAAAGAAGAAGAAGAATAAGAAGGAAAAGAAAAAAATTTTTCTCCATCGAAAATTACATATCTCTATATGTATATACATATGTAATATACGTGAGAATTAGGCATTTCTTTAAATTACATAAGACATCATGAATATTCACTACATTATACTTAATTCCCATTTCATTGAAGTGCAGCATCGTTACCGCAACGAAAAAGTGATTATCACATTTAACTGTTATACCTACGTATTCATAATTTTATAGCTTTTTAATTTGCACAAATTAAATGACGACGGGGTCCTTTTCTTTATTGGTCATGATTTATTTTTCGTTTAAAAAATTTTAACAAGTTTGTAATCCTAAAGCTTGTAATGTCAATTGGATTACGGTTTCTTTTTAAAATAAATTTTTAAACACAAGATTTTTAAAACGTCAAGAACGAAAAATATCATCGTTCAAGTATTTCCTGACATTTGAAATTTCAACTTACGTTAGATGAAATAAATTGAGAGTCTTGAGCAAAGTCGAAACCTCGGTTAGTTACTTTTAGCTCAGACTCCAACGTAAGGCAAGAATCCTGATGGTTGATGTTAGGGTGGTGCGTGTTCGCAGACCTCTCTCCGTTGGGCGACAAGAGCGGTTCCCTCGTGGATGAACTTGGTGGTGGCGGCGGTGGGTCCTTGAGAAATGGAAAAGGGAAGAAAATGAGAAAACCCAGAACAATCTACAGCAGTCTACAGCTACAACAGCTCAACAGGAGGTTCCAGAGGACGCAGTACCTTGCTTTACCAGAAAGAGCGGAACTAGCGGCTAGTCTAGGCCTCACGCAAACACAGGTCAGTCAAAACTGAACATTTTCATAAACGCTAAATGAACAATACGAAAAAAAAACAAAAATTCATTGCAGAATTTCTCCATTCCTTTGTAAGACTTGGATGCAGTCAAAGCAAACGCATTTACCGGTTCATCTGAACAATTACAGACCAAAAGTTTCAAGGTTCGAATAATGTTGGACCTATAAGTTCTAACGATTAATGATTTTACTATGACTGCGTCTAACTATGAGACATGAAGGCTTACAGATCCCAACTTTTACTTGATTATGCATCAAAAGACACAACTCTCTTTTTACCTAATGAAAATACAAGGATTTTGCTAATTCAAGACCAGAAGCCAGTATGGTTACGGCTATGAATCGTGAATATAAGAGATGCAGAGTGATGCAGAGTAGTGATCCCTGAGGGGCCATAACATGCGTAATACTAGCCCCAGGTGGTCTATATAACGGGTAAACAGCAACATTGGGTATAACACCGATCGTAGGGAGTCTCTATGGACCGGACAATTCAGTGTCGAATGACCGTACCGTAACGCGTTCCGAAATTTATAGCTACCTTGTTAAGCTAGCCCTTCGGCATTCTGGATACTCTCGTAACACTATACTCACTGGTCAAGGCGTGTCTCTATCTCATTTGTCTCGATAATAACGACAGATGTTGGTCACCTCGTTCAGATTACAGTCGCTACCACACTTTGGGATTGTTTCGTTATATGAAGAATAGCCCCGGTAGTATAAAGTCAGAAAAGTAGCGAGTGGAGTTACAACGTAAAATTAATTACATAGTTTATTGGTCGCCGGTTTGAATCGGAGTTAAGATAATCCCCCGAGACAACAAAGACGACGACGACGACGACGACGGGGATATGTGCGATTAATTTAATTAGGATTATTTCGGTAAAAAAAAAAAAAAAAAAAATTCGCAGATCAAATCTCTCGACTTGCGTAGGAGCAGTAAATATGTAAATATACTTAATCGCGGTTATGCCGCAAGTATTTTAATAGCCGTTGACCACTGACGAAAAAAAAATTAAAAAAAATAGAAGGGTTCGAGACCGGATAATTCAATTAATCGAGAACTCCGGAAGTTACTCTTAATATACACTAGCTACTGCAACGATGCGTAATATATTGACTACGAGGGGCATACGGGTTACGTACATGTAAATGTAAATGTAAATGTACATACATACATACTTCTATACGTATAAAACCCAACGACCTATCATCGTGACTTATAGTATCGACTGAGAGAATTGAATGACTGAAAATTGATCTATACAGCATAGAAAACAGCTTGGAGATTCGACTAAGGGAAATAATTATAAAACCACGTCCTTGACTCGGGTTTCTATACGTCGAGTTAGAAAAAAAAATAAAAAAATAATAATAATCTTATGATTAAACCAGTGAGGACTTTGTAATAGCGAATGGTACCTGAATGCCAGACTGTCATACAGTACAATAGACTTCTTTAGTTCTTCGCGTAGCCCTGTCGAATCGTAAAGTAGCACCAGGCGCGAGAAACCGCGTAACTCTGTTCATCCTTCATGGTTTATAAAGTCCGTTGGTGTTTCCACGGTGTTCATCGGCACTGCCTACACTATTCGTCGACGAATACCTGTTCGGCATCAAAGGCTTAGAGGTGCACAGGAGGTACCATGAATAATCTGTAATCGCCCAATCAAGCCTGTTCGACCAAGAGCCGCAAGAGCTTGTTTCTTGTCATCTACTAGCGCTACTAGTATGGCGTCTGCGTACCAACTTTTTATTCAAAACTTACTTTATTCCTGGTTTTATTTTTTTTTTTTTTTTAATTTTTATTATTCCTTATTCAACCGAACTCCGTTCATCGAACCATACAGATACCTTTTTTTTATCTCTTATTCTCAACTCTTGATTTATCCATTATTATACTTATACTAGTCATTTTTCTCTTCTATACTTGATTAAGCGATAGGTGTAACCGATTTACCGATTTCTATATGCTATACGTGAGATTCACAGAATTAAAGAATAGACATTCTGTATATACCGAGAAGATTCGTGGAAATGCTTCATAGGGAAGTGAAAACGCTTGCATACAGACAACTTGAAACTCAAGCAACTAGGTTTTAGTTCGCATATTTGCGTGCCTATTGGCTACGTGGAGACAAAACCTTAATCGCTTGACTTCTGAGTCGTCTGTATGCAGACGTTTTCACTTCCCTATGAAGCGTTTCCACGTATATTCTCGGTATATACCTATATAGACCCTTATATTTCTATTTCTAATTGAAAAACAAAATTGAAGAACTCGTATCTGTAACACGATCAGCACACGAACATTGCTGGATGTCAGTCATTCATCCCTTTCCCATACTTTCGGTCGATGACAAAGAAGCCGAGAGGTTCTCGGTTCTCCGTGGCTATGGAATATGCTACCACACAATCCGGGGACAACACAGACGTTTAAAAAGCAATGTATAACCTGCGGCAATCAATATCTATTCCCACGAACGAACGAACGAACGAACGAACGAACGAACGAACGAACGAACGTTTGCGGGTTACTATATTATCCATCCTATTTCTCTCGCTCTCATATATAGTATACACCGCAGAAAATAACTATATGTAAAATATCGAATGAAAAGGGGGGAGAAAAAAAATAAAAAAAAAAAAACTACGATAATATTCTAGTCAATAATAATAAAACTTTTATATATATATACGAGTTTTCATTGAGTCTAAAATTAGGGTAGATTTTAGTATTCCCTTTTTTGTTTCCCGATGATATAATTACGATTTGTAATACCAATTTAGTAACTTTTACTGTTGACATTTCGCTTAAGTTTGACATCTCATCTTTTCTTCGTGGATATATATTTTCAAATTTTTATCTACCTCAATGACGACGACGACGCGACGAATCCGATCCTTTATAGATCGAAATTATTGATGCATTACGGTTCTAGCTCTATGAATGTATAGGTACGGATTCGAATTCTCGGTATAGAACACGTCTCGTAATATTCTATCATAGTTTCGTGTTTAAATATTCAAAAGGAATAGACTAGAGATACTTATATACGTTGCGTTAACCGTTCTTCACAGAACATCGGAGATCCTATACCTATAACGCGATTGAGATACCCGGAGTAAGGCCAATCATATGCGGAGATCTGACCGCGGTATTTTTGTAAAAACTAAATTGTAGTAGCAGGTCTAGGTGCCCCTTCTTTACACAAAATAGCAGGGCTCGTATACCTACTCGATTCTTATCGGTTTCCTGACTCTTCGAGTTATTCGAGCTGTTCGCACGAACGAAACGCTACCTTTTCTTGAAGATTAATTTTTCACGCGATCTGCTTTAGGCAGCAAAAATACGTAACGATGAATACTTTTCATTTCTCCTAAAGAAAGAGATGAAAATTTTTTTCATCAAATTTCACTATTAGGTATACAAATAAATTCTTTTCTTTATAGAATTTAGGAATGTGATGTAATAACGAAACGTCTAGGGGATGAGATCAGGAAAAGTTGTAGTATATATATATATGCATTAAGACCTGCGTATCATTCTATTATCCCATTGGCGTCGGTTGTCCTGTGCGTGTTATGGGTAGGGTCGTGTTTCGTCCCGTCCTGTTCTATTCTATTCTATTCTATTCTGTTCTGTCCCGTTCCGTCCCATCGCGTCCGTCCATCCGTTCTACCGTGTATTTTCCCCCTTCCCGTTCAAAGCCGCCATTATCGGGGGACAATAAAACTAATAGGACTTTGACTGTTGTGTCGCTATCAGGTTGTATCTCTCGACCATCGGTCAACTGAATAACTGTTAAAGTTTTGTCACCACGCACGCGATAGATGAAGATCAAAAAAGGACGTGTAACTGGTCCAATCTTCTAACACCTGAGGCAGTCAAATATAAAAAGAAAAATATTGAGAAAAACTGATTTCCGACATTATAGTGGCTTTCATAGAAAAAGAAAAGAAACGAAAGGGTTTTATTTTCGCCACTCAAACCCGTCCCTCTCATTCCCCAGTTTCTATACTAGAATTCCATTTGGAGAATGAGAGGTAAAAAAAAAAAAAAAAATGAAAAAGTCACGACGCGTCACGAAACGAATGATGGATTTCGTAGCATAAGGTATAACTCGAAAGTTATCAGAGTAATTTTGAGGAGATGATAGATCTGTGTAGTTTAGGCGGTATGAAATGTTATCAGAAATCCTAATAGAAGAAGAAGAAGAAGAAGAAGTAGTAGAAAAAAAAAGAAAAAGGAAGGAAATATTGGTAAAGTTACGAGAGAGCATTTTAGCGAGTGATAAATAGTTACGATGGAGGATTGATGGAGGAGAATGGAGGATTAGTTGCATCGCGTGAAATAATTGTGAAAGCTGGATAAAATTTGGTATTCGAGTTGAGCCGGTGCTCCAGCGAAACCGACTGGTACAACGGGGACAACCGCGTCTTCGTGTTGGTTGAACAGCGACGACGACGACGACGACGACAACGACGACAACGACGACGACGACGGCTGTCGTCGCAGTAGCTGACAGACAATCAACTGTGGTTTACATGCCATGGTATAATAATATAGATTAAACACAGAGACCTGATACTGTGACACGCACTCTGCTATAAATCGCCATGCCACGTACAGGCATATATATACGTATAATACAACTATACATGCTATGTTGTTATTAATTTTTCCTTACCTGGTAGACAGGATATACAACTTTACTGAAGTATATGTACAACACACTACGTCGGTTGAAAATGCTAAAAAAAAAAATGAATAAAAAAAAACCTGAAGCAAAAAAACTTGAGAAAAAAGGCAAAAACTAAGTTCAACTCCTTCAAAAGGTGAATTTATTGTGAAATAACCGGAATGTAGATACTGCAAGGCATCTTAATAGTCACGCATCATTGATTTAAAACGAAAGGAGCCAAAGGGGCGGTTTTTGTCTGAATACTTCATAGAAACCATCAGATAAGAGTTCAATAATGAGATTAAAAAAATATATAACTCCGACTCGGTTGATACGTGTATACCTACCTACGTATACCTAAAATACATTGATATGCTGGGTACGCAATCAACCGAAGTAAAGTTAATGAGCTGTCATGTCAACGCCAAGTTGGCATAGATCCAGTAAGATAGCCTGGGGGTGTTTCCTGCTTCGACTACAAACCTTAGAGATAATATACAGTATTAATTAAACATAACTATGAATACACGACGGCCCATTTTCTCATTTGCAAGTCTAGAACGAAAGAATAGAAACGTTTGTTACCTACAATTCACCCGATTCTTTGGTAACGCACAAACCAGAAGCTTCACGGTGGCATCAAGACGTTGCACTAAGTTTCTTCGATAAGTAACTATCCACCTGGATAGAGTATGGTATAGTATATACATCCACAATGACATTAGAAAGCGCGATCAGAGTTTGACCGACTGCAGTAGTGCAACGATCAATCGAAATTAAATCGATATAATATATATTTTCCTTCTGTCCCGGTGAAGGAAACTTTTTAGTTCTTCGCGGTCGATTGCTTTCGAGGAAATAATACTTATCCAGGTGTGGCGGATCCAGAGCGGTGAAAAGTGACGGATCAAACGGTGATTGGCCAATTAACCATGGAATTTCTCGACACCTTGGCCAAAGTGTGCGTCCGAAGAAACTGCCCTCATAGATACCGCGTATGTTCTACCTATAATACCCAATTAGACCAAGTCGTATCTCCTTTCGTCTGCACGTCCATATAGCAGCAAAGCGAAAAATGAGAAAATTAATCTCGAGGAAAAACGATCGGTAATAAGAATGATCATTGAGAATTCTTGGAAGAGTTCTAGTCAGAAAAATAAGCCCAAAAAAAAAAAAAACTATATAATATAAAACAGATGTAATAGCTGATAAAAAGTATAACTAGAACAAAGAGAATTCGAGTCCTTAGCGCGAGAACGCGGTAGTTAATAGCGGACGTAACAAAGAGCTGGATGAAAGTTATACGAAGACTTATAGCAGTCAGCGATAAATAGATCTGTATAGAACAACTCCTGAAGATGAAGAGAGAGAGAATGATAGGAAGAGAAATACGGTTCGAGATCAGACTTCTTGTGTATTTCTATATCTAACTGGCTTCTTCTCGGTCCAACTGGTATTATTTACAGCTTATTTCTTGGCAGTAGTGAAGTAGTAGGTATTACAAGCGAAATACTGTATATAGTAAGCTTATACTAGTGCGAATGGCCGGAGAAGGAAGTAAAGATGATTTATATCTGTGGCTACCTGCACTGCTCCCTGCCTTGCGATAATACCAATCATTATCATCCCTTAATAACAGGCATTACTGCCAACATTGAAATAACGCGCACCGTATCCAAGCCTGACTGACCCATTCCGCGGGCTGTTGTACTATGTATGTAGGTACACCACCTTCGCACGGGATCAACCTCGCATCTTATATATACCCCAGCTAACCGAACTTTCATCGAGCCTTATACAAACCGCGTACGTACCTACCTGCATACATACATACTTATACTTACACTTGGCTTCTCGCATGCAGCGATATACATGTTAAATCTCGAGAAATTCATGAGGCCCTTCTTCTTCGCGATGGTCGATCATCTGCGCGATATTTCGCCACTCCTCTTAGTCTCATATGTATAGAGTGTGTAGAAATATTGGTGTATAATATGTTCGCAAGGAGCTAGTTTGGGTATATCAAGTAAGTGAGACACCGCGGTATATGAGAGAGTGAGATTAAAGATATGGCCTGCAGCGTCTGGTGCAAAGACTATAAGCGGAAATTTTCGGTGAAAATTAAACAGGCAAAAGAAGCGGTATATAGAGAATTCTTTAGAAAAGGCGTTATATATATCGCGGTTTATTTCTAACCGCGAATATCTCGGATCTGGGATATATAATACCTCTTCAAATCCGATATTCCGATTATCCGCGCCTCGTAAATCACAGTTCTCGATTAAATTTAACTTATTCTTAGAACGGGTCGAATTTTTCTTTTTTTTTTCTTTTTTACAGGCTTTATAGTGCCAGGTTAACGTAAGAGTGGTAGGCGTTCACACACACACACACACACACATATTCATATCTAGGTATATCAAAGTATAAGATACACGATGGGTCAGTACATACATGCGCCAACTTTGGCTAGGACAAGACGGACGGACGGACGGACGGACGGATGGAGCCTTCCCCTTTGGATGCGGTATGCCACGTAACGGGAAGGTGAAGGTAGAAGAGGTAGAGGGACGGGTACGGGTACGGGGAGCGCGCAAGGGTTACGAAGGAGGAAACGCCCCCGCATATCGCGATCTAATAAATCCCACATTTCGCTGGGATATCGCCGGGTGAGTCACGGGGTCCTCCTAAGATCCGTGGGTGTGCCACCTTTTCTTTTTATTTTCTTTCTATTTTTTCTTAGAATTTTTTTTATTCTTGGTTTTTTTTTTACCTAGTGATCTTCAGGATTTTTCTGTACTTGTATGATTTTTTTTTTATTTTGATCCATCTTATTTTTCACCAATATACATTCGTCAGCCCAATCAATAATCTCTTTAAGATTCCAAGCATCAAGAATATTCATCCGTCTGCGAAAATCCTCAGTTTGTTTTACCTATATGCGCAGTTATGACGATATTTGTATGGATTTCATTTGATCATAACGAATCCGGTGAATATCGTGTCTCTTAATCATAAAGTTTTGAGGAAAGAGACTTGAAATTTCTGACTCATTAACTTTGAATGATCGTAAGTTTCCTCATATAAATTCTTGAATCGTATAGTTTCGATTAATTTTCGATTACCGATTCGGCACTAAAATAGTTTCCCATACAACGTACAAGGTCTGAGAATCTTTTATACTCACTACTTACATACACGGTCTTATATCATACATAAGTGAAGAACGTTTCTCAAGACTGCAGTGCGTCTTCTGCACTACTATAGTAGGCTTGCGCATACCTTGAACGGCCGGATGTTCGCGCCTTTTGCGGTAAGCGGGTGATCGTTCGTTCGTTCGTTCGTTCGTTCGTTCGTTGGGTAAAAAATAAGGATTGTGGATGGTATTTTTTAGTCTTAGGTTGTGACTAAGATCGATGTACGATCGCAGGTTGTAGTACCGGTCGAGCGTGAATCTCTCTATTTCTCTCTTTTGTTTTTGAACCATTTTTTTCTTTTCTTTTTTTTTCTTTACTTCTTTATTTTGTTCACCTGGAACAAACGTCTCTGTCAATCGTTTGTATACGGAGATACGCGATGGTTGTGAAAATCGTGAGATCCGATCGCGATCGGTTGTTCCTCTCGCAACGAGATAAGTAGGTATAACAATTTTCTGGCCACAGCCTCGAACGAATACCGTTTCTTTTGGTGTTCAATTCGTTTTTGGAGAGACGAATAAGACGAACGAGTCGAGAAATGAGGCCCAGGCTACGGCTACGGCTACGACCGAAACCTGCAGCAATGCCGCAACGGGGGCGAGGTATGCAACGAGAAGCTGCACACGAGAACGAAGAGAAACGGTAGAAGGAAACTGGCAAAGCCGCCATGAAACAAACGAATACCGAAAGGGCGAAGACACTGCAACGCGACTCGCCGAGGCTCGCTGCAACTCGCCGTTCTCCATTCCCCGCTAGTAGATCGAGCGCGCGCGCGTTCGCCCGGCACCGTGAGGGAGCAAAACACAGCGCAAAACGCGGCGCAACAGAGGCGCGCGCTCAAACTTCAAAAGACCCGCGCTTAAGGCTCCCTTCGAATCTCCTTCACCCCGTCCCGCCGCTTCCGCGATGCACGCGGTCGAAGCGCACCAGAGAGAAAGAGAAAAAGAAAGAAAAAAAAAGAGAGAAAGAGAGAAAGAGAGAGAGGGAAAGAGAGAGTTAGCCTGGAGGAGTCCTGCGACGGGCCCCTGTCTACTCTGGATTCCTATAATTGTTCATTTTTGCAAATTCCTTACCTTTTTATCGTAGTAAGAGTTCGCTAACCTCGACGAAAAGTTATCTGCGATACTTAAGGACGGGACAGTCTTGATTCTTCTGCCCGCGTAACCTACACTCTGAACTTAATTATATAGATATATATACATACATACATATATATATATATATATATATTATTTTTACACTTATTTACATCACGTGATTAAGACACGAGCTCGCGGTAACGGCGCCTCTTTTTCCACTTTTTTATTTTTTATTTTATTTCTTATTTTTATTCTTCTTCTATATATCTTTAGTTAGTAGGTACTACATATACCTATAACACTATACACTACGTCGTGAGCTAAGCTACAGCGGATGATGTTATCATTAGGAATTTCCCGTTCCCTGGAGATTAAACCGGCAGATAGATATACCTCCTCGTCTTGTCTCGTCTTGCCAAGTCTCACCTTGACTCCCTTCCCCTGCTTCTCTATACATCTTATGAATTCTCGTTATAAATCTCGTTAGACTCGCTCCCGACCATTATAGACCGCGATCAAATATTCCAATATCTAGCTACAGCTTTCAATCGTCTTATTCTATTGTCTTTTTCTCTATCTTCATTGATGAAAACCAACTTCCTCCTTCCTGATCAAACTACAAGATTATTTCAAATAAGTTTCTCTATCACATCATATTACATACATTTGGTTACTATACTCTATATGTATATATAAATATATATATGTATACTTCGTTTATGTGTGTGAGTCGAGTGCGATGGACGAAGGAATGTTTTATGTACATGTTATCGATGCAGGGTTTCTCCACCGATCGAAAAATCTTATACTATAAAGCAGAAACAGAAACGGTCATCGAGTTTACGAAGAGGAACGGGTTCATTGAGTATTCAGGCTGCGCTTGCGCGAGTTGTCACCGCTGACACATCGTTTGTCAACGCTGTTTCTGCACACAAAAGCGATCGGGGAAAAAAAAGGCAACGAGGGACGTCGAGGACGTCTCAATCGGGGGATCGAGAATCGATCGATCGGTGGAGAAACATCTCATTTCCGTTTTCCAACGTCTCTTGGGTATATTGCGTATGTATAATTAATCTCTTCGGTTTAGAGCGAGGCTGAAGCTGAAGCTGAAGCTGAAGCTTTATTAGTTCCTTTTTCTTTCGACCTGCACCGATGACCCAACAAGAGTAATTGAAAATCATGTCAATTTGATTTTAATTATCATTTCTAACTACGTGGCTCTTCTTCGCCTTTCGTCTTGCCCACTTTCTTCTTGATACCCGTTTCGTTTCGTTTAAAGTTGTACCAACTCAACAGGGCAAGCTGGGTAAGCTGGCAGGCAGGCGGGCAGCCAGGCAAACAGGCGCCTGCTATCTCCTGGAAGGCAGAGGTTGGACTGGCTTGCCTTGGGGCCCCAAGGAGGGCCCCGCCCACCGTCTCGACGTTGCTGAAGCCCTTACCTTTACCTTTACCTTTACCTTTACCTTTACCTTTGCCTTTACCTTTACCTTTGCCTTTGCCTCTGCCATTTCCATTGCCATTGCCATTGCCATTGCCACTGCCATTGCCACTGCCATTGCCACTGCCTTTGCCACTGCCTTTGCCTTTGCCTTTGCCTTTGCCTTTGCCTTTGCCTTTGCCTTTGCCTTTGCCTTTGCCACTGCCACTGCCACTGCCACTGCCATTGCCACTGCCACTGCCACTGCCACTGCCACTGACACTGCCACTGCCACTGCCACTGCCACTGCCACTGCCACTGCCTTTGTATGTGCCATTGCCTTTGCCACTGCCTTTGCCTTTGCCATTACCATTACCATTATCTTTACCTTCACATTTCCTTGCCGTACCGTTCGACGAGCCTCCAAAAATCTCTAGCGCACTCCTCGATGTCCACCACTCGCTGCAGCCTATGTAGCACGGGAAGGAAGCGTTCGGGTCCCGTAGAAGAATCCAAAGCTAAATAACCCTCGTCCCACAATTCCTCGCAGGATTTTCATTCACTCACAAAACAGACCTACAAAGGTATTCGATGTCCTTTGTGAACATGATCGAATTACACACGATTCAAACCTCCCCATACGGAGAAACGAGCCATAAAGTACGACTAGGAAGCATCGAGCACATACCCAATTTATTTAAATTAACGTCATTAAACCTACAGTAAAAAAAATCTCCTATACCTACTCTGTATGATTTTTTTGTTTTCTGTCAGAAATCACTACAAGTCTGTAAAAGGCGAAAAGGTTCAAGAATAGATCGTGATTAGTATCTCTAATATATTGAGACGAACCCCAACTATATATATATACAGAGAGAAATCTAAGAATAGGTATAGAGAAAGATTAAAACCACTGCAACAACCACATGCTATAATTTCATTGGTGTAGAACCTTTCCATGCCTTACCTCGATCTATCAATAGATGCCAACTATGAAGTGCAAAGTACCTTACGATATTGTATGGCCACTGAGCAGGTATATGAAAGTACAAGGTATATATCTAGCCATAATGAAGTTTAGCACGTGACTGTCCAGCAATTCAGACAGTGAACTTGATGCAGCGGTATGATAATCGATATGGAAAACTGATTAAAACTTACTCGTATTTTATCAGACTAGTGTTTTCGTTCTCTGTCTATACTGATCCGAACAATAGTGATAATATGTGTGTATATACTAGACCATTAGGCTTATTAACCTATTGCAGAAAACATGGTTGGGAAAATATATAAATGGGTTAATCGATAGAGACATAGAGTTGAACGACACGTTCTATAAGTTATCACCTGATGTGTTTTAATATTTTTTCTATAAATCTTTGAGGTGTATAAAAGTAGAGATTTATCACCTTGTTATAGGTGAAAAAAGTGGCGGAAGAAATGTTAATCAAAATTCCCTTGACAGGCTTTATTCTCTATGGTCAAAGGCAAGCAAATATCTTATCGGTGTAATTACACGTGACATATGATATGCTCACGATATTCATATAAATTTGTGTTAATAAATTTAACGGACAAGTTTTATAACCTATTATTAGCGTGCTTTAGGAGACATAAAAAAAAATATAACCAACAGGTAAATGTGAATTTTTAAATACGTTAGGTTTTCATATCGAACGTTGGATTAATTTTGGCGTTTTTAGCCAATACCAAATATAAATATACATTTCCCTTAAAAAAAAAAAAAAAAAAAAAAAAACAAATCTCGTTGGTAGGTATATACACAAATATGCTTGTGTTAACGGGAAGTTTAATCGTTTGTCGGGCTCGTCTGACAGCTAGGACGCACGCCGGGTCAGTCAGGCCCGCGAGGTCAATTAGGAGTGCTCAACACTCGCCTTTCAAAGGCCAGGGTACTAAACTACCAAAACCTTTTGATGCGCATACACAATGAATGTACCAATTGACAAGATTCTCAAGACTTTTCACTTTCCACTTTTAATTTTTACATCGATTAATTCATGGGCTTTAGAATTAAACAAATTATCTCAAATAGTCAACTCATCAATTTCATTCTGCACTGAACTATTTTTTACTTTTTTTTTTTTGTTTTCCTCTCTTACTTCTTTGTTTTTCCATTCTTCTACTAACGTTTTGTCCTACCGTCCAAATTACCGTTAGTCAATGATATAATTATCATATTGGCTGGTATGGTGAACTGCTTCCTTCCCACCCGCCTTTCCATGAGTAGGTGGACACTCTGTCATTATATAACTGACCGCTGTATATTTCTACAGTTCCGCTAGGACGATTTTATAAGCTGAAATATACGAAGGCCTGCTTCATCGAAGCGACGTCCTCGGGCACAACCTGTCGTACCAGCCACGTACGTCCTCCTCCCTATAGGTATATATATACCTACTATATGCACCTTTGGGAAAACGAACGAATTATATAGCCGTTATACTTGGGTATATTTTTTAAGGACACCGAACTCCAATTATTCCTGTAAAAAGTATTTCACAATGCGAATATGCTATCAATTTCGATTAAACGAAACCTTCGGGTTATTTATGTGATGCGATATTGGACAGTTAGGCTAATCAACTCGACCTGTAATTAGCTGTTTTAACGCCACTTCCTACTTTAACACTATAGTATATAAATAGATACTGATTAAAATAAGTGCGAAGACCGCGGAGCTGTCCCGCAAACAGAGATTAATTGCTATACATGTGTATTCGCACGTTTGAATCCAACGTCGTATAGTGCCGTTTCAAGTTTTCAGTATAAACAATTATCCCTCGATATTTTCCTCGGAAAAATAGGAGAATTATTATTGCCTCGTGTTTCCATTAAAGAAAATCTCGTGAAGTGATGTCACGAAACTCGTGGTTTTCCATCGGAATGAAAAGTCATGCCGCGGAAAGAATATTCATCGTAAGGAATTTTCCTTCGGTCAATCATTTTTATTTGGATAAACGAAGAGCAGATGACAACAAAAATTCGAGAAAACTCGAAATTGAAAAAATTCTTGGTTTATAAAAATTTTTTCCGATTTTTATCACCTTAAGCCCAGGGCGAAATTCACAAGGGTTTAAGTAAGACAGAAGCCGCAGTGATCTTGTATAAGTATATCAACAGCCGAAACCATTAGCATACATTAATTGCTTCCCAGACCCCGCAACCGCACACCTTTACCTCTCGCTTTTTATCTTCGCGGTTCTCTTTCGGTGTCATATATATAGATATATAGGTATATAGATATATACATACACACGTATACGTGTTCACCTTCGTTATTTCTCTCACGATGCGGCAATTTCCACTATGCAGTGTAATCTTTAACAGTTATTACGTAGACACATACTTTAAAGAAAGAAGTATGTATAATACAACGTTTTTCGAATATCGAGTAGCCAGTTGTATTTGTTTTACAACTTGCTTCACGCAACGTCGATTATGGTGAAAGAGGAGGCGCATATGCCACCCTCTTTGCCTATTCTACCCCATATGCAACCCCCTGACCCATTAACGAGCCGGCGTTACAAATGGTGCCCGTCTTTCATCCTACTTCCGGTTTACTCGATACCAAAACCGTGGTAAAATATAGACAAGGAATGTATGCACCGATAAAACAAAAAAAAAAAGAATGAAAAATTATTCGAACTGTAGACGATGGGGTTTTTTTTTTGTGACTTGTATGCAAGTATCCGGTGTTGAAATTCATTCCATTTTCAACAAAAACGAATATATTTATATTCAGATTTATCAAATCGTTGCACAATATTGCATAATAATATAGTAATAAAATGCATTTTTGGTATTAGTGTATAATAATTTGTACGTAGACGTGGGTATACGCTACCTTCACGGCCTTCAGACGTCATTCACTTATGTTAACAAACTCTGCTTCTATCTCGCCGACCACTTTAATCAGCCAGACATTGTAAATTATAATTATTGACATAATCTCTATGACGTATTAATAGTACCTCGATGAATTATACCCGCGTTGGCCACTATCGATTTTCCGGAAATCGTTCTATAGACGCAGACGAGAATGGATTTGTTCGTTTTATTAATATCGAAAGGCTGAGTGGTGGTACCGCGTTTTCATCATCTGTGGTTAGCTTGATGAAATCATAGGAAAATCCGAGAAAGAAGGAAAAAAGGAAAGGACGACGGAAATGAAGCGATTAATTACTACTTGCCACCCGTAGAGGTAATGAATTATTATTTATTAGCGCGCGGCCAGGGCGAGTTGTATTAATCGGTTAAATTCTACTAATTGCCGATCTAAATCAACAGTCTATGTATAATTTGCGGTTGACAAGATAGTATCGAGTCTTAATTATTTATTGCTTCTAATATTCACACATGCATTGGCGCACGAATCGTTATGCAGTTTCGTATATAGGTATACCAATGTGAGTATAAAGTTCTTAATCAACCTGCAGCAATACAACATAACAGTAGATATAGTTGATTAAGAGAAACGCACAAATCAATCTTTGTGAACGATATTAGTAAAGCTAATGAAATCCGAGTTTAAGTAAAATGGAAAAGAGAACAATAAGAGGTGTGAGGGTCGATGCAAGTTCCGGTGTAATTAATTCTTTAAACTTTATTGCTCGCGCGAGGTTAACACGTATGTAGGTACTTATGTTATCTGTTCTTAGCTCTCGCTGGCGCGTAGCGCAACTTCTATTGTATTTTCTCACCGTTCACCGTTTGGGTTGGGGATTTTTTTTTTTTTTTTTTTATCGTGTCCTGAATCTATTGTCTTCTCTTCATAAAGAAAAATTGTCCCTGTAGAACTCGCGCAAGTTTCAAATCTCGTAAAAAAAAAAATTAAAAAAATAAATAAAATAAAAAAACCTTACCTACATACATAGTCGACAATCAACGAGACGAAACGATTGTCACTAACAATAAAATGGCCGCAATGGCTGACTCCTAGTTGTCAGAGAACCGCGTGATGGGTAACAACTATTATACTAGGAAACGTTTCGCTGAACATCCACAAGACGAGACAATGACTAAAGTTGCATAACTCTCTGTCCGGTACAGAGTTAATACATATATATATACCTACATGGATAGAAACGACGGATTTGGAATTTTTTTTCCAACCATATAGAATACAAAACGCGTTTATATATATATTCTCGTATATTTTATTTAGGTTCATTTGTTTCCATTCTTCTACTAAAGCACAATATTCGTTTTTTTTTTTTCTTTTTTTTAGTTGGCAATCTTTTATTTTGCAATAATTCTCTTCCTATATACTTAGGGTAGTATTCATAGTCAGGTCTTATGTTCAAGACCGTCTTAAGTCAGTTCTAGACTCGACTTGATTGGCCAAGAGCTGTTCTTAAGACGATCTTGAACATAAGACCTGACTATGAATACGGCCCTTAGAACATACTCACGTTAGCGTCATGGCTGATCCCGGATTCGCTCAGCGCGTCCAAAATTCCTATTCTATCTTTGAATCAGACAGACGAAAGACGAAAACGCTCTGCGGGGAATCCATCCAATCCGCATATAGTAGCTGGTGATCAGTCCGTATCTTGTTCGTAGTTGGGTATATTTTGTTAGAAAATTAAGAGAGAGAATCGAAAAAAAAAAAAAAAGAAAATTGAAGCATGCCGCGCGGCCCTGAGGCCCGCCCCACCTGACGTCACGCACCTGCTCTCCTCTCTCTCCTGAGCTCAGAGCATTACTAGCGAGTCCGAAGCTCGTTTGAGGAGATATAAAAACCACGGTAAAAAATCCGGACGGGTTATTTTTCGGCAAAAATTTTTACTTGCTACGATGTGAGATGGATGAACGCTAAGGTATTGGCTGGGGCAGAGAGGGTCGGCGGAGAAGCGTTGAGAAGCGAAAGCGCGGTAACGAGGTGGTAATTATTAGCGATCGGTAAATTAGACTGTTGAAAGGCAATTAATTGCCTATAAAAGTTCAATCGATCAAAAAGCACAGGGTGAATGAAAAATAACGATAAATATAACTGTGACAATAATAATGATAATAGTATAAGACTCTCGAGTATCGAGTCATATAAATCATAAAATAAGAAATTATAATGCCATGCATGAGTGGGAATGAGTAATGCAATCGTTCGAAACAATTGGTTCGATAAATTTGTCCCGCAGGTTAAAACGAGGCGCGTGTCTTATCTCAGATCGCGATCGAACAGGTTTTAGAGCTGCAAATACTACTACCGTACGATTCCAGGTGAGTCTTATGGGTTATGTTATGTTACGTTATACAGCCCAGGACTAAATAAAACTACTTGCGTTACTACTATACGTAGTAGTAGGACAAACATATCGACGTCTTTATATATATATATGTACGAAGCTTATATATGTATATTTATTTATATACACGTATACAAGTAGCAAAAAAAAAAAAAGGGGTATGGGGGCAATTAATATTTTTCGATTGCCGCACAATCCCTCGGGCGCCCTAAGGAAGTGGGAATCCCGCATCGCATATGCAGAGCGACGGACGGACGAGCGGTCGGTCGGTCGGTCGGACGGGCGGGCGGATGGACGAGCGAGGGCAGACGGACAGACGGACGTTCGACCGTTGGAGAAGAGCTAGAAGAACTCGAGGAGCTGTTCGAGAAGTGGAAGTGGAAGTGGAAGTGGATTAAATAAAGATAGAAAACTACTTGGCCTGCCACCTGTAGCTGCCGCTGTTTCTCTTGTCTTCTCTTCTCCTTGTTCTTTACTATCTGAGCGCACAAACTACTCGCACCTCACCTTTGCCTCACCCTAACATCACTGAGTCTAACTATAACGTCGCATCGTATCGCCTTGCCTCTTAATGTTACGATTATATATACGTATACGTATGTATACGTTCTGTATCATAGATGTATATGTATAACACCACCCGTCCCGCACGTCATTAATAATAAGTTAGACGCGAGACTGGCCTAATAAAAATATCACACTGTGCTCATTTATTATAACCAGACCCCGTCAAGTCGTGCGCGCCTACAACTAATATCTAACGTGTAGGTATTAGCTGGTCTTTTTAAGGAAATCGCGAAGCTTCAGGCTATTACGTTATAAAGTATTGCATAATACGTATCAGAATACGTTTTATTCATTATATATATATCCACTTCTGTTTCTTTTCCACAAAAACGGTATATAGAGAATTAATCTCTCTTCCCTTTTCTATACGTACACATTTTCATAGAGCAAAATATACGAGGATATGAGAAAATAAGTTTCTGGACTAGTTTAAATGACTACATATTGCAGGTCTTGTTGGTCGGGGAAAGCAGTTTATATACTTGATTATAGTAAGAGGAGAAAAAAAATATACTGATTCTTAGTACCATAAAGATGTACTCGTTGATTTTCAAATCGTTTGGTGATATTATCATTACTGATCCCAAGATGAAAAGGACTTTGAATTTAAATTCTTCGAATGCAGTTTAACGCCACGTTAATTCGCGGTACACTAAAACCGTAGTATCATGATATCTGATGGCTCTAAGGAACTCGATTATAACCACGATATAGTATATAGGCACGACGCACAGAAGGCGGCTTGCGAAACCTTACGTAAAGGCTGAAAGGCTATGTGTCAATCTATGTACTATTCCTCGTCTTACGTCTTGGCAGCTATACGCGACTGTCTCTCTCCCTATCTCTCTCTCTCTCTCTCTTTCGCTGTCTGAATCTGCGCCTGCACGTTGTTACGCAATTCTGTCGTCTTGGCTTCTACATATGTACACCTAGACAGTACATACGTTGGCGTTACTCTTTTGTCGTTTATTCGTCGATCTATCTATTCACAAATACGCATCCTGCATCCTGCATATGAGGAATACCGGCTCGAAGGAAACAGGTCAATGAGTTTCATTTCTGATGCGTTTTATTCGAATATGTACACGTGACTTTATTTTTTAAATTCTTTTTTGTCGTTCCTATTATTCACGTAAGTATTTTGTTGTTCGCAAATTTGAGCGACTGCAGGACTGACGTAATATCGCATAAATCAGAATACAGGCTTTCCAGAATGCAGCCGTATTTCTTCTATGCACGGAGGTCGTATAAATATTCAAGCGACAAGCCCGCTATATATACTGTAAGAATTCATGTGTAGACAACGGGTGGTAAAGTATAGGCAATGTATAGGCAAAGGTATTATACACTACTTTCGTATGTACGTAAATCATCCATACATCTATACATCTATAGATATAAATAACAGTTGGACCTCCCCGGTACAGCAACAATTTTTGCGTTAACAACTTGTTTACGGTTTCTTCTAATTACCGAAGCGAACGAGACTCGTCAGACGGCATGTCACGAACTGACTTCAGCTCTTCATCCTACCGCCTCTCTCATCTATGAAAACTTCTACTTATAATTACTAACGAGTGCATAGATATATATATATATAATATGTCTATTAGTATTCTATGGTAAACGGTAATGCCGATGTACAATAAGATAATTATTTTGATAAAATTAAGGATTATTTAATATCTGCAATAATGACGTGAGAGAATAAAAATGAATAAAAAATAAAGAAAAAAAAAAAGAAATATACATACAGGTTTCTAAATATTAAATAATTTCGATCGAACTATCCGTCAGTTTGTGTGCTCCGCCGCGTCTGTTTCAGCGAGAGACAAGTTAACCTTCATCTTCAGAGCTACGGCAAAAACATGTGAGAAAAAGTTTACCTCTTCTCTTATATACCGATCGTTTCTATTCTGTGCGAATCTTCCTCGTCTATATGGTATAGTATATCTTGGTATAACCAAGTTGCATATGTACAAATATGTATATATATAGGAAATGATTCACGTACACGTCCGGTTCTACGAGTTTAAGAGATATATTACATTTATATGTTTTGGTAATGTATCAAAACATACGTCATGTAAAAATCCAAGACTTCGCGCAGTGGTGCTGCGTTTTTTTTTTTCTTTTTTCTCTATTCTTTATTCTAATTTTTTAATTATTTATTAATATATTAATGTAATTTTAAAACTGACTGTACTCTGTCACGGTAATTAAATCGTAGTACTCGTACAGGTATTCCGAAATCATAATTAATATAGTTACAACTCACGGTGCACTCATGCCGCCACTTTTCTTATCTTCGTACACCTATCCAAGCTAATTTTCCGAACTAGTATCATAATTCAGTTTAATATTTCTCATTTACGAGTTTTGGTAAAAATGTTATCCTCCAATTTATTGCCACCCTAATCAATAAATATTATTATTGCGTAGAAATTGCGAAGTTGTAAATTTGCTGTATTTACAACTTGTTTTAATTAAATTCTAACGAGATATAACTTATGCCTGCCGGAGGTAACCAATGATACGTATCCCAGCTCTAGGGAAAGGTTCTCTATTTCTTCATCAGTGTTGTTTTTTTTTTTTATCTTCATTTTATACTGTCTGAAATATCCGGATACTTCATTAAGAACCGGTCAATAACTGCTGAAAATTTAATTACAAAAACTTTGCCATCGTATATCGCAGTTCAATCGGCAATATTTAAAATCCTAGTTAATAAACTAGTGAGGAAAATTTTGTCGTTATGTTAGCGAAAGCAGATTGAAAATTTATACACATATATAAGTCGGTCACAATTATTTTGTGTCACCGCACACAATCTTTGCGAGGTGGAATTTTTTTATCGGATATACCTCGAGGAGCGGAATTTGCATGCGGCATTTCGTTGCTTTCTTTCGTGCTCTTTCGCCTTTGGTAGGATAATGGGAAATTAGTATGATGTTACGTATACGATCCCGTAAAATTTTTCGTTTCAAACCTCGACTGCGCCTAGGCACGAAAACGTTATACCACCAGGCTCTCTCTTACTATACCTTCGTCTGTATAGGATATACACGGTACCGCCCACAACTGCCCTCTCAGTGTTTCTCAAACTTTTCTTTTCTCATTTATATGATAGAAGGTCTAACGAACACTCGATTACTCACAATTCATTAAAGTAGAAGTACGAAACTTCATGTAAGTACACGACAGTGTACAAAAAATCTGTAAAAATCGAAAAAATTAATCGTTAGTTACATGCATGTTCAATCGTACGCGGTAATAGCTTCGAAACTTCATGAACAAGGAACAAACTTTAACCCAATGACCTTGACAAAAGGGTTTAAGGTATTTGAAACAACCGACACCGATTATCCTGTCCAACGTTTCTGACCCTACGACGAGTTCAAAGATCTTATGAAAGGTTAAACTTGGGTATACTATAATAATGTGGGACTAATTTACTTCTAAAAGCTGCAGGACATTCATACATTTCATTTCCGAATCGGTAAGACTGGGTTAATTGGAAATAATGTAAAAGTTTTTAGCTGCAATTCTTGATTGTGATTTTTTTTTTTTTTTTTGGCAACTGATATTTCTACTCTGTTGCCGCAGCCCACCTTTATAGGATCTTTGTCGGGTTATGAACTGCATCAGTTTAATGCGTTTTATGGCGTGGAATAAAAAGCCATTAAAAATAAATTCGAGATAAAGTAAAGGACTTTGAGTGGCTCTCTAAGTAATTGACCCGCGTATATTATTGCGTAAAGCTTTCCTCTTTAAAACCTTTTGGTGATTATTACTCGCCGACTTATTGAAGTGTTATAAAAATTCGTTAGTCAGATATACTTACCCTAGATATTGGTATGGAATTTTCAGATACCGTTTATAACGTGGCCCCCGTTATTCGCGACACGGTTTATACCCGCAGATTATTTTACAGGATCGTCGCGTCGTCGCGAAACACGCAGCCAGCATTTTTTCAAGAAATTTTGCAGCAGGTAGGTAAAGCTGCGGGCGCACCCGGCAGCAACTACCTATAGTACTTGCGGACTTGTTACTGCTCTGCGAAACGTCAAACTCGAGACACGGAACGCGCACGCAGTTAAAGAGAGCAGAACCGCCGCAGGGCGATGTCACGGGGAGGAAAAAAAAAAAAAAAGAGAAAAAAAAGAAAAAACGCGGCTAGAAATAGTCCAGTCGTTTATAGAAATAATCATACTGTATAATATCTAGGTAGATCTACTACCTACATATAAAATATAGTAACGCTAGTTTCTATATATTTTGACAACTGTTTTGACCGTAAAGGCGTGTCTCGAACGAAATATACTACGCGAGGTCCTGACCTCTAAACCGCGTTCCTTTTAGTTGCCGCATAAATGCACTCTCTCCCCACCGATTTTAATTATCTTACTAATATATTTTTTTATGAATCTATTTTATACGCATGAACGATGCCGTAATTACAGCTTGTAAAAGTAACACGTTCCGATCGTATTAGAAAATTAAAAACTTAACAATCTATGAACGAGTCTTGTGTAATATGCCTTCGATAATCAACTTTAAATTGATTATACTAAATTTTGAAAAATCGTCAAAATTTGTCGATGGTCTAGGTATTATTCATATCCGATCCTGGAGTTTAACAGTAATTAGAAAGCTCAAAAGCTCGTGAAAACAACGCGCTATCAAATCGTTTATACTACCCCCGTGTTTAATAATAAAACAAATAATTTAATCACCAATTAGTTCCTGTCTAACACCAGAACTGACCCAACTCGGCCACCAGAACCCACTTAATCTATCGTTAACTCGTTTTTAATTAATACATCACGTCAACGTGGACGTTACGAACTCATTGCGTGTCGATATTGGCTATAAGTTATAGGGTTCGACAATTTTATAAAATTAATCTATGCAGATACCGTAGTCGATTATCAATGATAATTAATTACTAGATTTAATTCTCTGTCTGTCTCTCTCGTTCTTTCTTTCTTTCTCTTATTTTCTTAATATCGGCGTCTTTTTCTTCACTTATGAAGTACCGAGTAGACTATTTCATATACATGTGTACGCGGCAGCACGGAACGGTAACCCTGCTTCAGCAAGGTACATACATACGTAGGTTATACACGGTGGTGCACAGTATGCATATTGATGCAAGCTCGGTACGGTTCTCTGCGCGTTTCATCCTTGTGCCATAAACAAGTCGGCTCCATCCGCTTATAAAATAAACAAGTATGACGCCGATGCATTCAGCTCAACTGCAAAGAGGATACACCTTCCTCCCGCGAAGCGTTCCCTCAACATTCCGCTTGCTCATCCGCGTGAAAACTGGATTTGCAAAATGCGTTTATATGGGAATAACACCGGTTTATACCATACCCAGAAGAGTACACGTATGTATATATGTAGCACCTGATACTGTCTCTGGTATGAATTCACCAACAATAAAACAAAAGGCAAGAAAATAGAAAAAAAGTGCTATGGCAGAAAACGCGAACTACCTACCTACTTCCGAGCTCTCGATCCAGGAAATATAGAAACTGCACTGCATACGTATAGAAGATAGAGATGCTGCAACGTAATCTCATACTATGGAGACTATGACGCGAACCCCATAGACGGCAATGACGGCCTTTCGACTCTGAAAATAGGTACTCGGTTTACGATCACCCTCAGGCTTACGATCACCCCGCACTTGTTTTCAACCGTTGTATGGAAATCCTCGGTCTTTACTACCCGCCACTTCTGAGTTATGGAGAAACTTTATGGTTTCTGTATGGACTCTCTTGCTCGTCAAAGTTTACAGTAACTCCGCCTCCTCGTGTAGGAGACCTAAGGACGAGGTTTTTCAGTAAGAAGATACGCGGATGCAGTTCTATGTATACATTATACATATATATGCTATAAAGTTGTATATAATAAGAGTAGAGAACTGGCCTCTGCAAAAGTCACGATAAGTGTATGTAATATGCCTCAGAAAATGGACGACAATATTAAATGGCGTCGAATTGAGCAAAAATTATTCGCCAATATTTTTCACATCGTGAGTCCAACGACCTGTTAAATGTACGAACCTAATATCGTCAAGAAAAAGCGGTGAATCCAATCTGAAAATGATGAAAAACAAATCGAGGGTGACCAACCGATCCAAACCGATGCACCAAATTTCTGACACATTCTTCTCTCCAAACTTTCAGTCCATACATCTTCGACACATAGATATATCTTGATTGTTTCACCTAGTAATGAATCCGTGCGAATTGATGATGATCGATGAAATTCACGGTTGAAATAAGTTGAACCCAGGGAAAAAAAAAAAAAAAAGTATTTGAAAGGACTGTGCATCGACTTTCAGGTACTTTTCGGTAGATCAGCTACGGCGTGGTCTTTTTTGTTCAATCATCGTGCACTGTTCGCTCCGATTGGTTAAAACGTGATCCTTGAACGTTACGGCTGATTTTCCACTACGTTGAACCGACACAACAACACGTAAATAGGATTGGTCGAAGCAACCAATAGATTGTACCCTTTGAAGGGGTCGCTCGAATCATCAAAGCTGCATGGAAGACGGTTCGAGTCCTTTTTTTTTTTTTTACGTCAGGATTAGTTTAAACCGAGACATGTTGATTCCGCTCTCTTCTTCTTCTTCTTCGGTTTCTTATTTTGGTTTGTAGATTTTATCTTTCTGTTATAACGAAGTTCCGGGTCTTGATTTGCGGATGGTGATTAGCAGCGTCATTGGCAGGAAGCTGGTGTCCGGGTAGTTGAAAGTTTTTGGAATGTCCTTCGGGAGGGCGGCGAGCTCGAAACACTCCCATGAGCATTGATGCGTTTAGAAGCGGTGCGCATGCCTGCGTCACAACACCGGTTCACGTTAGGGCTACATACATTCATATATATATATATGTGTATATATATGGCACGGGCATTGTTATTCTAGCGTGAAAACGGCTGCTGCTGTTACCTTTTATAATCGTAAATTGTTCTAGTAACTGTTTCCCAAGTCCTCGTTGTTTAACGTTTTAACGGTTCCACTCCGCACGGTATGCCAATGTGTGCCTTGTTCCTATATATATCTACGTATAAGTATATATCTCTATGTTAATACGTCTACGTACGTGTTACATCGGTGTAAACCAACCTGCGATCCATGTATACCCAGGTACTAAATGAACTTAATTTATATCTGTCGCTTTGCCGCTTTCCTGAGCATCGCCCAGCTTGACAGTACTGCGCTGGTAACGATATTCAAGGGGGAAGTCATTAATTGACAAACAGTTACGGTGATTCGATTCTCTTCAACGCTTGGGCTTTTCAACCCTACCGGAAATTCTTGTGCTTATCAAAAAAAAAAAAAGAAAATCTACGATTATGGTTAACACGAAAGTTGAAAAAACAGATCTCCTAATCACAGAGAAAAAAAAAGTGACTGGTGCCGTTGCAGAACGTATAAGTACTCTTCGTAATGGCAGTCACGTTCGTCGTGGCGCGTGGGCTCGTTAGTTTCGCTCTCGAGTAACGAAAGCTCATTTTCATCGGTACGACACTTTGCAAACAAACGGAGAAACGGACGGTGCCGAAAGACCGACTTCCATTCTGCATAGCTACAAGCTTTCAGACTGATGCATTTGTTCCATGCATGTCAAGGTTAATTATTATCACCTACTTACGGGATACTAAGAGAAAAAACACTATCCAAGTATTTAGAGATTGTTGGATAGCTGCTGTTAAAATTTGGGAAAATGAATCAGCTACAACTATGTATAACCATCGATCACAATCCATCCACCGAGTCCCTCGATTCTATCCGACGCGGTGTTTCTTTTTTACTGAAATTTTGTACCATCATAATTTCTCGGTTTCTTGGAAACCGTGCTGCGCTGGAATACAGTTGGAAACTTTTCTCCATGTAGTATACATATATCGCGGTAAAAACGAGACGTACAAATAGCAACAATCACATTTATGTCAGGAGGAAGAGGAGGGTATAACATGTATATACCTACATTGCATATATACACGTATATCACGTAAATGTATATTAACGCAGGCGCAAGGCAACCGTGGATCGTAGAACCTAGTGTGCCAAGATAGTATCTGCCTCGCCTTACATAAGGCTACCTTGCTGCCACACGTGAAACAATGGACTGACGCGAGACTGTGAGGTGGCAGAGATACTAATCGCATGACTGCCGCGTACATACTCAACGCTTTGCCTTGCGAGTAGTATCTATGACTTTATACGCATACGTATAGTACATTACGAAGGTATACGTATAGGTACATAACCAACTTTGCGCTACAGCATCGCAATGGATAAATTAATCCATAAGCTGATGGTGGGTAATAAAATTGAGAGCGAATCGTGACCATATGAAATTAAATACTGTTTACCTTTTAAGATTTTCAGATTTGTTTCGAGGTCCACTTAACGCTTGGTGTTGAATCTGATCGTTTAACCATTTCATGTCAAAATTATATGAGAATATTTTGGGCTTTGTTCGATAAATGTTGTGCAGACCACCCCCGCGGAGATTGGGATTATATTGGTAGTCACCGCGGGAGACACCGCGAGAACGGACGCAGAGGGGAAATACAGAAGCGTCCGAAAGAGACCGTCAGACTAGATAGTTCCGCCACGCGGTTCCCTCCGCGTCGATTTATCGTCTCGGAAATCTCGTCCCCCTTATAACCGCCTTCCTATATAGCCTCGTTCTATCGCGGTCGCGGCGAACTCGGTAGGTACGCGTCCTTCTTCCGGGTAGATGAAAATCTTTGACTATTGCAACGACGGACCAATAAATGCAACTTTTCGAAATATACGAAGGCCAAAAAGTTCCTTGTAAGATTTTGGAGAAAATACTATTCTCAAAAGATATCACAGCTTTCGGTGCAATGAAGACGACACATTCTGGAAAGACAAAACTTCATAGACTGTTGCATCGCTTTTCTAACTAAATAGCCAGTATTGTCTTGATCTGAATTAAAAATGAAGTCAATACATAATCGAAATTCATAAATCAGAAATCAGAGAACTTGTCAAGGATTTCCAGGATCTCCAAATTTTTCCTGACCATAGCGGGTAGCCATCCCGATAGACGTCAAATTTTGGAATGGGTGCTTTTAATCCATGCGGCAACGTATAGAATGAATCTTACAGTAAATCGTCTAAATTGTCGACTGAGTAAATGGACGATTCCTGTGACTGAATCCTTGATCGAGGTGTATTTTCCATTGTGGGAAAGCGGGACATAAGAATGACGTTTCGTATCTCGGTCTGTTGGAGTAGGTGGTAGTATATTCTGGGAGCGGCCTATCGTTCGAAGCGGTCATAGGTTGTTACGTACAATGTTTACGGCGTAATTATAATGCCTTTGAGGAGGTCCGTCCGAAGGAAACGACACGTGCATGCGTCGGCAAAGGTTCCCAGGTTGACGAGGGCAGAGTAGAAGTAACCAGCTATAGCTCTTGCTTTACTGCGACGACGACGGATGGAAATACCTTTTCGTTACGGTGCGTGATTTGCTCACGGTTGCCGGACAGTCCTCGTCGTCGTCGTCGTCGTCGTCGTCGAGGTTCGACCCGACGCGCTCTGGGACGCAGCTAAGACGACGACGACGACGACGACGACGATGAGACAGGATAGACGGGCGGAGACCTTCTTCGGTTAGTACTACGGTAAGAGTACAGAGGGGAATCCTCGTGGCGTGTTCATCGAGGTGTACATCCGTGTCCTCCGAGTTGTTTCTCCATCTCTTGCGGTCCCACTAACAAATGATGACGAAGAAGTGGCGGGTCCACTCTATCGCGATACCATACAGCCGGGCATACCCAACAGTAGGTATAACTGGAGAGTAAAACGAGTCGAATCTGACCGAGAGATCGAAGATCGTTTCGTATTGAGGACACGTATCGGACAATGGTGTCGTTTGCGGTGTCGTTCGGTGTAATTCTTTGGTTCTTTGTTGGCTCGACATTTGTTATTTTTTTCCATATTCATGGCACGTCATTACGTCACTACGTACATGCATTCCCCTTGTACGGTTGCTTGTGCGTGCGTATTTTTTCATTTGATTTTTCTTTTTTCTGTTTCTGGTTCTGTTTCGGTGTTACTTTATTTTTTCTCTCCATCTTTCTTTCTTTCTTTCTTTCTTTCTTTCAGAATACCATCACACCACGGGCTAGTGGTTGTCATCATCTATTGTATCCGTAGCTCAGCTCGTCTCTATCTTTCTCTTTCTTTATTTCTATCTCGCTCTTCCATGACAGATGGCGTTGCGCCGATAGCGTAACGCGGCGTAAAATATTTCATGGACAGTGGGCATATGGAAGCGCGCTTCGCTTAACTATAAACTATATAAAAATCGTCCGCTTATAAAACTCAACGTGTTACATATATACGCGTATATAAATAGTATATATATATATACACCCACGCGTTTTGAAGCGGCGGACGTTGATGTGAAAATGTAGCGATAAATAACAAAGGGAAGGTCTGCTTTAGGGAATTTAGTTCGTCGAGGTGGCACTCCGCATCACCGATGCTAGGCAGGATGTTTAAACTGCCGCCAACGTAGATAGGTATACGTACCTACCTACGTAAAGTCTAGAACCAAACGTAGAACGAAGAGACTGGCACGCAAGAGGAGCGGTAGATAGGTACTTGCATTGTGAGAAAGAGACGCACCGAGGTGATGTACAACGAGTTGCGAGTTGGTAGTTTCAAGTATTGCGATATCTTCTTACGTCCATACATTGATAACACGCATAATATTCGTATATACAATATGCGTACATAATTAAAGATGTATGTATGGAAGAGGCGCCACGACGTCGACAACAAGTGGTTTTTTCATCCCCTGGCGCAATCTTTGATGCCATTTTGGTCCGGATACCCGCGGGGCGAGTGAAGACCCCCCTATGAGCTGTTCACAATTCAGCTAATTCGATTCATTTGGCTCCCTTGACTCCGGGGAAACTGAGATCACATGTTTATACGAGACTTTCAACCCCGAATGTCAACACTCTCAGCGGGAGAGCCAGGGAACTATACTACTAAATCTCAACTCATGCAGGGAGGATTTTTCGATAACGAGTTACGAGCTGATGCGCATATTGAGGTGTACACGTTTACACGTTCCCTCGTTGCGGGAATTGGTATTGTTCAATTTCTATAGCGTCTAACGCTAAGGGGATCCGAAAAACAAAATAAGCAATAACCATATTGGGTGTAATATATCTGACGATGGATTTCTCCACAGGAAACAGAACCCTGCAAGTGAATTAAGTCTGATTACAGCTACGGATAATTTCACCTATACCAGCACATTACGTATATTTGCGTGCGTGCAAAAATTCAATTGCCTTTTGCTTGCCTACATTAGACGTACAGTGGAATGATTTTAGGTTCCGTCTAATTTGAACAAAACTCAGTACAGAAATATATTGGAAATCAATTATTTGTTTTACAGATTTCAGGCAAATTTACTGCAGAATTACTATTTGATTAGATAATATTCGCCGAGTGAGAAACTATGCATCCAATATAATTAATTCAGTCGCATTTCTTGATATTTTTCAACTGAAATGTTATCAATACAGATTGCTTGCAATTTCTGAATATATCAGACCGTTACGACTGCTTCCTTATCTCGAAACGATTTAACATCGTACTACTAAGTTGCACGTACATACGTTTATTAGACAGTTTGAAAAAGTGCTATTTCTCGACCCATTTTATCACATTTTCAATCTTTGATACGTCGTATAAATTGTTTTAAGTGCAATTCTAAGTTTTATAAAGTTATAATTGGTTTTATATCTAGTTTGGCGCAACCACGCTCGACAGTTTTCTTCATTTCTATCATATACTAGATCTGATTCATTAGAACCTCCGACATTAATGAACACGAATGAAACTAAAAGACACCTAAGATTAAAGTTTGCGGTTTTGACGATATCAGAGCCGCTAAAGATCACGAGATAAGCTACAGTCAGGTCAAAACATGATGAAAACAGTGTTTCTTCGTTTACAAAAGTTACAACAGACCCTCACATCCGCTTTTACAATACATAAGCGAATCCGTGCATCATAAGCATGGTTGCGGGTTCTGTACTATGTACAATAAAAGTACAAGCAGTCCGGAGTCTTTGTCGGCCGTGACGCGGCGCTACCAACTATAATACCTACGTAGACACGTATACGTGTGTACTGGTCAGCTTTTACACACAGGGGCATCTTTTTGTCGCGTGCAATTAGAAAGGGATTTATTTCCATCGGTGAACGCTGCCAGCAGTCGCGCGCTTCTATATGTTATATGGGCTGCATGCGGGGCTATGGGGCAACGAGCGTTCGGCGCACCGCAGCTCGGCGAGGCAAGGCGGTGAAAACGCAAGAAATGTGGAGCAAGTTTCGGCGATAAACAAACGAATACGCCGAAGGATTAACGTGAGACAATGCGCAGGGCTGGTTAACGGAGTAGAATGAGAGGTTTCAGAGGATTGAAGTAGGAGGAAGGACTCCGTGAACCGATGAGTTTTTTTTATATAGGCAGGTAGGTTTATAGGTACTATAGCTACGTCAGCGCGAACGCGCGAACCGCGCGCGAGCTCCCCTCCGTTCGCAGCTTTTAATGAACTCGTTTTGACCTGACGATTTGCTCCTGTTTCGCTCTGGTCAACATTTGCTAATTAAGGTCACCATAAAATTGCGTAGCTATATGAGAGGCGAAACAAAAAAGTTGTCGGCGCAAGTAAACTTGCCAAAACGTGACGTTGATTGCGCAACGATCACTGCCACAGTTTGCATTAATAAAAAAGAAAAAAGAAAAAAAACCATCTTAAGAGAAGTAAAAGAAAAGTGATAAAACCGTGAGAAAAAAAGGTCAACGATTATATATAGTCGACTACTATTAACGCTTAAGTACTTCTTTCAAGAAACGCTTCAATTTTGTACACGTTTTCGATTACGATATTAAAATTGATGAAATTTTGTCACCGGAAAAATTGTTTGTCATTAATTATCTACAGCTAACCAAGCCTTCAAGGTTTTATAAGTATTTATGAACCTCGCAGACAGACAATTGTTTTTAGATACCATTCAACCAGCTATAATACGGGACGGGTTTAGAGGGCAGAAAGAAAAAAAGAGGGGCATTTTTCAACTTATGCAAATGTCCGTGGAAAATTGAACCGCTCTACGACGAATATTAAAGCACCGAGACAACAGTTCTAAAAACGATGCCCATGGGCCTTATTGTCTGCTCTTCTCTTGGCAAGAAACGGTCCTTTAACTTCTCGTCGTGTTGTTGCACGACAAAAATTGGACCGTGGTTAACTTTTAAGAAGTTCATTCTATGTATGCGTCTAAAAGTTTTCTAATTTTTGGTAAAATTCTTCAAACTTATCTCTTATATTAAAAAAAAGATGATTCGAGAAAGAAGAAAGCGTGTAAAATTACACGGTGGTACGTTATGGAGTTACTATATCTTATCCAATTTTTATTTTCGGTTTTAATACACGCAAAGAAAGTCGTTTTATTCGTGTGGGGAGAAAATGTCTTCTTTTTTTTTTCCGTATCTTGTACCTACCTCGGTCTCATCGAGGAGAAAACCGCAAACTCTACTGCGGCTACCCTCCGGATTCTCGCTGCGGTACAGGTTCACATACTGCATGTAAAAGACGAACGAAGTAAAACGATTTGAAGTGAAATAAAAAGCAAATATGAGAAAATAGCGGTGATAGGAGTTAAGTTTTACTCACCTGATGCCTATTTCCAACACCATTACGTATGAAAATCATTAAAAACGAAATAAAAATAGTTTCTATCGCGTTTGAGAACTGGCGGCTGAGAAACTTGAATGTATGGAATTCTTAGCACTGTAACAAATCTAAAGACTCTGCGATTGTAATCTGAAAAATTCTCGGTTGGGTAGGACTGCAGGACTCCAGCGGTCTTTCGCTGTCCGGATATTTCGCATACTCTTTTTTCACCGTAGCTGTACCTACATACCTGTTACGCGACGGTGTGATCCCCGCGTCTCCGCACATTGATAGCCAATCGTTAAGTCGTACTGTAAAATAATAACGTAAAGTAAAATTATAAGTTAAAAAGAATAAATCCCTATAACACGTAACCGTTTTTATGCTTCAGGTGAAAATCTGGTTTCAAAACAGAAGAAGTAAATATAAAAAAATGATGAAGGCAGCACAGCAGGGCGGTGGTGGCGGAGGAGGTCAGCATGGAAGCCTTCTTGCCGGAGGAACTGCGCTCCCGGGTGGTCCATCGCCCCAACCTGGACAGCCTGGTGGTTTGATGCAAGGAGGTAAGCACTTAGATTATACCTGTAGCCATATTATAAGTACCTTACACACGCATCTGAGTAGCTCATTATCGACCATCACTTGTTGATGTAACCAAGGTCTGTGAATATATACGTATACATACCTATTCGAAGAACAAACTGATCGTGAATGAGTTTGAATAGAATATTTTCTTCATCCCCTATGAAGAAATGCGAATGAAAATTTTGATGCAACTTTCTACCCACTTATGTATTTCGAACGAGTATTGAACTTCGTCGATATTTCAGGTGGAGGAAGTTCCGTATCCGGAAGTCCTACGACGGGTTACCTTGGGGGTATGGGTGGGGGTGGCGGTGGCCATACACCCGGAAGTTCCAGTCCAGGTAGCGAAATGTCACCCCAACATAACGAGAGCCCACCGGCGCCTGTCTGGCCCGGTGAGATGAAACATCATCCCCATCCCCATGGACCACCTCATACTCACCACCACCCCCATACGCCAGGACATCATCCGCCCCCGCCGCCACCACCGCCTCATCACGCTGGATACATGCCTCAGTATTCCTGGTACCAGGCGGATCCTAATCCAGGATTGTTAACGTGAGTTACACGATGTAAAAAGCATTGTTCTTTGAGAAATGGTTTCCGTGATTTTAGTTCCGGATTAAAGAAAAAAAAATTGTTTCTTCTCGTTTCTATTTTTTTTTTTTTTGTGTTTCATGGTTTTTAGGGTATGGCCAGCGGTTTAACGAAAAGGTGTCCCTGCCGCAAGCTACTTTCGAGTTGATCGTTCGCTGTCGCTGATCCGGAACCCCTGAACTGGTCGTTAATTTAAACCGGAAGTTTGACTGGTATGAGAATTCGATGGAGGCAACGTGGTGTAGGAAAAAAAAAAAAATATATGAAAAAAAAAATAAACGGAAAGAATAAGAAGAATAAGAAGAAGAATAATGTCGCTGGGGGAGCTGGGGGAATGATTAAGGCCGTTCTATAATAGTGGTGCTGTGCGATGTGCGTGTGACGTCTCGATGCTATATTATGTGTATATTAAAGAAATGATATTATGACGATGATATAAATAATGACTGACGACCCACCCGCGCGTCTAAACCGATCAGAGATCTATAAAAACCGACAAATCTAATTAATTATTAATTGGTATGATAATTATTGTATAAAATTAAGTGTAATGGTGAAATTTTAGTGATTTAAGTGCAGATAAACGAGATATTCAAATCCAAAGTGTAGACGATTTGCTAATTCCTTGGTCGTCTAAAAACTTGAGGAGACAAAATATTGAACGATATTTAAAATCTGTAAATAATAATCATTCGCGAGAAACCAGTGATATTTTTTATTTATTGTGCCGTTCGTATCGATGTGACCAAATGATGAATTGTAGACGCGTTCGAACAGGTGAAACGAGGATAACGCAAACGAGAAGAAATATTAAATGATCGAGGAGAAATGGATTCGTTGCAGCTATTGAGGGACAAGCGAGTGATTCTATAATTTGTATATTTCACGCTTTTATGTAAAATATATGGAAAATTTCACTCGATAAAAACAAAAAAATAAAAAAAAGATGCTGAAAATCGAGGATAAAATTAGAAATAATTTCAAAAATTACAAATTAAGAAGAAGAAGAAGAAAAAAAAAAGAAATGCCTTCGGAATGACTTGAAATGGTTTTCGTTAGCTATAGAAAAGTAATTTTCAATGGTATTCAAATTTTTAGAATCTCGAGTTCTCGCTAATAGTAAAAAAAAAAAAATTAAGGCCATAGCGAAGGTGTATAGTAGTAGATCTATGGAAAGGTAAAGAAAATGATAAATTTATATGAAAATTATTAAATTCCCGTCGAAAAGCAGAGGAACCGGTCGTCGAATCTCTACGTGGTTAGATAATAATGAAACGATGAAACGAGAGTTAAAATTGACAAAATACCGCAACATAAAGTGTCTTGTCTTGTTTCGTTTTGCTCCTTTTTCCTCCTTTTGTCTATTGATATCGATGAGGGAGTTGGAGAAGAAGACGAAGAACTAGAAGAAGAGGAAGAAAAAAAAAAAAGAAAAATATAAAGTAGGTGAAAAATATGAAAAAACGTTATTTATATTCATCCTAGTTAATAACCGACGCACGCGCTTAAGAACCTTGTGGCTTCGTGTCTGCTGTAGGTATCGTGATGAATAAAATGGCGTCCGACTTGTGTCATCGTTGATTATTACCTGCCACACGTATATAAAAAACAAAATTCCTGAGGTGTTTCTTTTTTTTTTTCTTTTTTTTTTTTCTTCTCGTTTTCAATCTGATTTCTCGTCCATTTCTGCAGTACAGGTATCAAAATTGCATAAATAGTCGAGAAATTTCTTCTTTATTTCTTTTTTTTATCTCTCATCTTTTTTTACTGAAAATATATACATATACACTCAAGCTATAAGTAAATGTCATGCGCAGGTAGTATGATGAGATTTTAGCAAGTAAAACAAGGCAATTATATATATGTATAGGTATATATGTATGTATATTCGCAGAAGGCGCAAAAGCGCAAAGGTGCAGATGCGCAGGCGCGCGCGCTAGCATGGGCAGTAGGTATAATCAAGCCGAGCGAGTTGAGCTGTATCTCCTCCTTTCCGGATGACGCAACGAGTCCTCATCCGAAAAGGAGAGGAGAACCCTAACCGTAATTATAATCGTAATCACAATAACAATAACAATAACAATAACAATAACCATAACCGTAATCGTGCTGGCGTTACCCACCTTGCCCTGCGCCGCGACGCGACGTATCTATACTATATACGTACATACCTTATACCTACACCTCACGTCTACCCAGCTACTACAAAACGCATCAAGTCAGGTTTCATTAAGGCCAGAAAAAACAGTAGCCGTATGAGCAACCCGCTGATTCAAGTTTATCTACGCGATGTGTAACATTGTCCGGGATTAATGCGGGTGTCGGTTTGATTTAACGAGTACTAATTCACCGGAATAACGTGGGCGAAGCAACGAGTGTAGATATTGCATGTAGTATAATATTAGGCATAGAGCTGCAGAACCACTTTCGTCGACAAGGCTAAATAATTATACCTGCAACTAAATTTTTTTTAAATTTTATTCAAAATTCAATAATAAAAACTGACTTCTTTACCTACTCTTACAAATAGCTATTATTCAAAAACTTTCAATGGCTTATGTACTATACATATGCGGTTCTATAATATATCCGATTTTAGAACAAAATGTTTGAAAAGTTAGATAAAGGAAAAAACAAATGGATACTAGACTATTGTAGTTCTTAATAGTTCGAATGGCTAGTCGAAAGTAAATGAAAAAAAAAAAAAAAAAACAACAACAACAACAACAAAAAATAAACAATCCGTTTCCTCCATTATACATGATGACTGACACAAAACTAGTGAACAGCCTTGCCAGGGTGTCAAAAATGAGGTTGATAAAAAGAAAAAAGTTATTACGCAAGCAGGGGAATTTCATACGGGGGGAATGGGACTGTTTTGCACCGTTTCAGTTTTAACACACTTCACGATATACCTACAGCGGCGGCCATTTCAGGTTACGTTAACGGAGGCCATCTTGTTACGTTGCGCAATGTAGTACATGCCACGCGATGTACACTATGAAAGGGAGTTAAAACGGTAGAGAAAAAGGAAAAAGGAACAAAAAAAAAAGGAGTTGAAACGAAACCGCAAAAAGCGGTTAGAACTGAATAATGGGGAAGCGGTACGTCGCGTCGGTTCAACACCGTAGACGTACCCCATGGTTGACTCTTTTTTCTCTTCTCTTCTAACTATCACTCACAGCCCTGGTAGAAATTTCCTACACTTTAAAAAAAAAAAAAAACAACCGGTGTTAAAATTGACTGAATTTAACACTAGTGCGGTGTTATCATACCTACCGGTATTAAAACGGTGTGAAAAAAATCAATTCAAAATATAAAACTGAACAAATTGCATAAATATCTTATAACTTATCAAATTTAATGATTTCTTTTTCATATAAAGTAAGGAATGATTTAAAAAATATCAATTAGGTATTTGATAAATTACACCGTTGACAGTGTTATTTTAAAACCGCATTTAGAGTTGAATTCAAGACCGAAAAACGCAAGACTGCTGGTTATTTTTTGGACTGTATACAATTCTACGAATATTCAGGGAATTTGGAATAGTTCATAGTTTTCTATAAAAGATATTGTAGATTTCCAAGATTTATCGCAAGCAAAAATTGCAGATCTTGGTTACTTCTTGTTTTTTTTCTTTTTGTTGAATTCGTTATTTTTGTCTATCAAACTATAGTTCAGAAATAAAAAACCTACAATCTCTATTATGAGAAACTACGAAAAGTTCTAATTTTCCTAATGATTTTTAGAAGTTCATAGAATTGTTTTCACCAGGGGGATGTAACGAACTTTTTATCATTTTCAAAGCTGTTTCATATTTTGCGTAACAAGGTGACACCCTGCCAATAAGATAGACAAGACACAAACGGTTATTTCTGACTAATTTTAAAGCCTAATCGAATAAATTCAAATTGCCAACATTTGAGAGATCGAATTTAAGGGTTGCGTGGGTCGAAATGACATGTGCGAAAGGCGTTACCGCGATATACCTATACCTATATCTATATCTATACGTTCGATTCCGTTTGCCACGCAAATTTTTGCATTGTATGTAGATATACACGTGTGCATGGCGGTTGCGTCAAATGGATGTGTGAATTTTTTGGTCTATATTAAAACCTGACAAATACCTATATATGTATAGAAAAAGAGATGTGTATATATATATAAATATATATATATTATATATATATTGAAGAACTTTTAACGATGGCCGTTGAACTAGTTCGATATGTTGGTGTCCGTGTGTGGTCGGAATCGATTTGGCATTCATTCATTCATTTTTTATTTTATTTTTTCGTCAAATTCAATAATCCTAGTACAAAACGAATGACTAAGGGATGAATGTACGTGATGCAAGTGTTGTCACATATTCAGGGCATATGCAGCGTATCTATATTAACTATAACCACCTTAAATCCTAATGTTCATTTTATATGTACAAAAAACAAAAAAACAAAAAAAAAAAAACAATAAAAAGAAATAGAGAACGAAACGAGAACGCAAAAGGAAAGATGTAAAAATGATTATGTTGTGTATAAAAAGAGAATTAAATGGACGTCATTTATTAGGTGTTTGGTTTGGTGCAATAAAATGAATATATAGTTTATTAATTAAAATGAAGTCGTTAGTTCCTAAATTACAGAAAATGAAAAATAAAAAAAATAAAAAAAACAACAAGAACAACAACAACAAAAAATAAATAAAATAACTTACAATGTGAAATCTATGATGTATAGCAAGAGATAATTAAAATCACTGGAACAACTTGTCAAATTTGTGTAAAATAAATTATAATTAATTTCTTTTTTTTTCTGTTTTTTTTTTCTTTCTTTTTTTCATTTTTTCTTTTTTCTAAAGACCGAAAATATGTTCGCAAAATATTGTATGTATATAATACTTGAAAATTACGCCATCGCATAAATAACGAATTGAGAACGTGGCGAATTGCTGAAGATAAGACAGTTGATCGTGTAGAAAGAAAGAAAGAAAGAAAGAAAGAATCACAAAAGAAAAATTACAAAAAGAAAATAAGATAAAAAAGAAAAACCACAAAAAAACAAAAGAAAAACGCGAAACACGTACATTTATGAGTCCGTAGAATTTACTAGTGTTACTAGTCTCGGTGCAAATGCGATACGAAATGTAGAATATTATTCGAAATGAGAAAAATAAAAAATAAAAAATAAAAAAATAAGAAACAAAGAAAAGATGTTGAATAAAAATTTATGATATATGTAAATATTGCATCGGGACCCTTTAGGTTGTAAGATATATGGATCTGTGTAAAATATTATATTGTGATAAGAGTGTAAAAAAAAAAAAAAAACAAAAACAAAAAAAAAACAGAAAAAAAAAGAATAAAAAAAAAGAAAGAAATCGTCTGTATACCTATTACGATTTTAGTACGAATAGATTATAGATATTATAAAAATTAAAATACCTTAATTATGATTACTATTGTATAAAATATGAATAATAACTAATTAATTCAATTTAAAATATCTTCTATAATATATTTTATATCATTTACACCTTCTACTAAAATCCAATCCAGAATCAAAAATCATTTAATTATTACAGTAGCTGTTTAATTTGTGAGAAAAGAATCATTTCAAGCTTCGAATGAAAACCGTTTGAAACTGAAATTATTCCATTCCCCTTTACCTTGGCGCAAGTTACTACTCTCTTCTCTTCGTTTTAATAGCAAGATGAAAATAGTTTAATGTATGATATCTGAGTGACACGCGCGATTAGCTGTAGACATATGTGAGAGAGGCTATATACGCGAGATGTGAAATCTGATACAGGTTGTAGATATAATGAATAGATGTCTGTAACATTACCATTCAGCTAATGACGACCAGTCAAGTATAGTCAAATCAAGTGCGTACATCTAATTATTGTAAGTATTTATCATTTCAGTCAATATATAGGTAAGTATATTATATGTATACTGGGATTTTCCCATTTGACGAAAAAATTACGTCTATAACTTCTGACTTCGTTTCCTGGTGGTCGTCGTTCTTCATTTCTAATAGCGGTGAATAGTATAGAAGGAAGAGACCGTGCTGACGTTCTAAACCTTAAATGTGCCGTACCATACCTTTCTGAATAACTGTATTCATATCCACGAGACCAAGATAAATACGTAGATGCATAACGACGTATAGGTAAGATATACTTGCATGACTTTAACAGCTGTGTTCACTTCCATCGACACCGTGTATAGTTTTTATTGAAAAAATAAAAAAAATTATAAAAATAACGTACCATGTGGAAAAGAGGTTTTTCTCATTTTTTGCTATTCTCGTTTTTAACGCGACGTTCTAAGTCGTTAAATGATAAAATGATAATCGAAGTAATTCGAGTAATTGAGTCAACTGAATCCAGTCGTAAATTTAATACCGTAATAACTGACGGTATTTTCAAGTACCTTATACCGAAGATGTATTATCTTAAATGAAGGTATAGAAGCAAGTGGAGCGTGAAGATCTCCGTCGAAAGAACATTTTCTTCCTATAAATCGTTAGCCGGAGTTAAATCTATCTCGTTTCGTCGAGGTACGTAGAAAAGATTAGAATCTAGTCGGGCACTACCTGTTTATATTTGCGGTTAATTCGTATCCGCAATATTTCCGCAATATTTTTATTAATCGAGTAAAGTTGATCGTGTAATCGCTCAAAATTTTATTCACGATTATATATATGTATATACTTGATTTTAATTCACTTAATTTTACCTCAAATCTTTAGCTCGATAATACAAAGAGACATTTTTTTTGTTATTTTTATTTTTTTGTTATTGGTGAACGTAAATCGTTCACGAGAGAGTTTTCGTTGGGTAGAAAAACGATGAAACGCAAACTAAAACCGGCCTCACAAAGAGACCGTATTTCAGAATGCTACTAATTCAAACAATCCTCTGGAACAGAACGCGCGGTGTGCTATGCGGGGAAAAGAATAGCCACAATAGAAACCCCCAAACGGTTCTCAAAACATTTTAGAGGAGGAGAAACTCCCGGCTCTCCAGATGACCTCTTCTTATGGATAAAGGGAATATAGACAATGTGACGGTCTTGTACCGTAAGGCGCAACCTGATCCTCATCCTCCCTATTATACAAACGCATGTCTGTGGTTTAAGGAGGGATAAATTTCGGCGAATTTACAGTTACAAGGGAGTTTTATTTTTTATTTTTCTTATAACGAATCGAAAAATTGTCGTGGAATTGAGTTTCCTCGAAAAATCATCGAATTTTTGATACAATTTTTGTATTGTTTTGTATTTCTATTCCTTTATCTAGAAAGTTTAAAGTGGGTTAAAACGCACGTTAAAACGAAGATAGATAGAAGATTTTATGAGTGATCGTGAACTGAACTGTAGACATTGAGATTTCAGACCCATAGAACAAAGGTAAGGCATTTCCCAATGAACGTTAATTGGCCACAAAGACTTTACGAAGACTTTTCCTAAGCTCGTAACGCTCGGCTCTAACCCCGAACTTCGCGAATCGGACTCGTTAAATTTCTCGTCAGCACGCGAAATAATGGGAGTCGAGGTTGCCGAGGTAAAAGGAAAGGGAACTGTAATAAACTACGACCAAAGGAGGAAATCGTAACCACAAATAATTCCTCTCTATCTCTCTCTCTCTCTCTCTCTCTCTCTCTCTTATTCTCCGTCTTATTTAACACTGTATCATTGTGTATCCTCCGTCTTATTCTAACTTGAAAGTCCCTCGCAGTCCATATGGCAATAAATGTTTCCTCACGACTCACGAAGACTTTATATTGAGTACTTCCTTCTACTCCCACTCATTTGTTTATTCGATATCGCCTTCACTTGTCTTCTAACCCGTTTGTCCCCCTAATCCCATCTATCTGCTAGACCCTAAACGACAGTCATTTGCCCTTTGTACACGAGGCACTCGCCTTAAACGACAGTTTAATGTCACCGTATCCGAAACAGCCAACAAATCTAATGTGGGTCAGATGCTAATTGTTTAAACTAACAAAGTTAGTAGGTATAAGTATATAGGATCCATAGCAATCCTTGGGGTCATGGCTTTTCAGGATCCACAGTCAAAACACTAAAAATAATGAAGTTTCTTTCTCGAATTACATCGATCAGATACAGTAGCGATGTAATTATATCTCTCGTTTATCTTTTCACTCTACAATTATTATTTTCAAAACTTGAATTTAGTACGTTTTGTAACCTCGTGCATCAAACTTTACGGCACAGTTCTCACACGCCGATGTATCCAATATAAAGAAATATACTCGTTCAAAAACCTGCTGGAACCCACCTGTCTTCACCTGTCTCTCTTCTCAGCTATCGATCAATTTTAACTCACGCTTACAAATTTTACTACCTATACTAATGTAAGTTTTGAATAGGGGTAGGTGAATTTATACCTAGATTTTCGCTAGTTTGTTTTCTCCAGAATAAAAAAAAAAGTCATCGAACCGTCACAAACCTATTATAGAATCTTATTTTTGATGAGCTAATTGTTCGCCTTTTTTTTTGTTCAAAAATAAATCATGTTGCTATAGAAAATTCAGCAGTTCAGGAAATATGAGCGTATTTCGACGTTGCAGGAAAGCAGAACGTATCTCTATGCGCAGAAGCTTTTTTCGCTATCTGCGCACCGAGATACGCTCTTCTCTCTTGCCTCGTCGAAATACGTTCTTCTCTCCTGCGTCGTCGAGGATACAGTCTTTTCTATAAGCCATCGTGATCGCATGGGAAATTCTTGTAAAAAATGACATTTATTTTTCAAGGAATGAACTTTTATTTTTTTGGGGTGGGTTTTACAAAAAAAAAAAAACTTTGGCACAGGTATTTACTAAATTTTACCTACATGTAACGGTGCCTACAAAATAGGTTGACGAATCGCCAAGGTTGAGGGCGAAAGTTTACGCCGAAGCGAGGGTTGTGCCAAGGGTACCGGATGGCGTATGGCGGATGGTGGGTCGCGGGTGGATATAGAGGGTGGATGCTGCGAGGCAGCCAATTTGCGATTCTACACAGCGCTAAGGGCGTGGCGGTTGGGTAGTCGGGTTGTCGGGTTGTCGGGTTGTCAGGGTGGTGGACGAAGCACCCCCAAAAAGGGTGGCTCGTTTGTGCCACATTGTCGGCGACCCCAGCGTGGCCTTTGCGCGACCCTGGACAGCCGAACCACCCACCGTGATAATCCCGTAATTCTGTTACGTGGATAAAGCACTTCGCTATATCTTCCCGTTCTTCAGGAAGATACAAGAATATCCTTACATAGGTGTATCTTAGAATTTCAACGTACAGATATACCAATATTTTCGGTCTCTTTATAATTTTTCCAGGATATTCTACGAATAATATAATTTCTATAAAGGTGCGAAGGAAAAATAAAAAATTGAAGAATTCTCGAAGTCCAGATATCTTTAGAGTAATTTGGTCCGAGGTGAAGGTAAAGGTAAAGGAGCTACTGGTAGCTCCTGCAGGGTGTGGCTCGATTCCGTCATTTAAACGATAAAATTTACGAGATGACTGTGCAGCCCGTTCGAACATTAAAGGTGTTTGAGAGTAGTCGTTCATCGACAGAAAGAATCCCTGAAGAAAAGCCCCCACGTGTCGTCTAGCCACGTGTCCTTAGCCACCCCTAACTCCTAGCCAAAAGCAGGGCGGGGCTCTGTGCACACACAAGTTCCTTCACCCTTTGTATGTACCTTAGATAAAGAAGGTAAAGAAAGAAAGAAAGAAAAAATAATAATAATAATAATAAAAATAAATAATGAAAAAAAAAAAAACGCACCCCACCTGGACCGGTGTAAATTTTACCCCAAGCTTTAGCCCGAGGATCAGAAAGTTGTTACTATAAATAAATATGGTATTACGTTATGTCATATCGCGTCGTATATTAATCGAGAAAGTTATAGTCTCGTTATTTTATTCAATATCAGATCTTATAGAGATACATATTGCAAAATCGAGGATTTCAATGGCTAATAATAATCTAGGACAAAATATTGCAATTCCCAAGCTGTTCATGACAGCCTGTACCGCAGTAGATTTTTTGCAAATTTTTTTCATCAACGATGCTTTACTTTCCTGGATATAGTTGCAGGTAATCAGTGACTCGTAGATATAGCGAAAGGGCGAAGTAGGCCGTTATAATAATTCATTTTCTACCGCCACATGACAAGAGAGATAAAAAGAAATCAGATACAACCAACCCCCTTCGCGTGAATGTGTCAAAATTATAGATTTATGATGACGTAGAAAACATATCGGACTTCTACGTACACATTTACCTATGATAAATAAATAATGAATTCTACATGTAGTATCTACTTCACGTTTTACATACATATAATAGATTCGTACATACAGGTACGTTCAGGTATAACATATATATATATATATACGCATGGCCGTAGCTTCAGCTCAAAATGCTACCTGTTCGTAAACCTGCTGAAAATAAACAGATTTAGAAGAATCCTTCTCGGAGGTCGGATGTTGAAGCTAAGGAACTCGTCCTTTTCTACAACTAAGATACTCAGTGGGACAGCGGGCGTGCGACCGCCTGACCCACTGATGACTAAAGAAGGTCTATAACTGTCAACGGAACCAAGGGAACCCACCGGACGACACTAATCTGACACTTCGCCGAGACAGGAACGATCTAAGATCTTATCTTGCGTCACTTTGCAGTCCTACGGAAGCTAAGCTTGCCCGTCATCGTAATAGGGTCGATCCGACAGTCCAGCTACCCTTTGTCGTTCTAACACCGATACTTGATAGATACGAAGTACACATATATATATATGTCTAGCACACCTCAGTCGTGGATAATTAACGATCGACTCTTTTACCTTTTTTCTTTTTTTTTTCTAGCCAGATCGTAAAATCGCTGGATAGGGTGGATCTAGCGGTTATAATATCGCGTATGATAGTGTATTTTATATGTACAAATGAATGCTTTTCGTAGGTATATAGAAAGTGTATATCTATCTATCTACCTTGTTCTATTTTTTAATGAATGATTATTTATTATTACGATCGATTTCTATACCATCGTTTTAAAAATGATATCCACGTGCGTTGTGTGGATATAATAGTGACTAAACCAGGCCTATTAGATAATGTCAAACGAGGGAAACTCATACGCATACGCTACCTCACCCCTAGCCTCTGACCCATCTAACGTGGGAATTTAACTTCCGGTTTAGGTTTAATAGCAACAAATTACGGAATTATTTATCTCCTACATCCTTTTCTTTCTCTATAATCGAACATTTCTAATTGTAACCCGAATATAGTGGGTAAAGATAAAAGCCACGTCATCTATCTAGAGAAGAAAAAATAATTGAAAAATGCGATTTGAAGTCATACGTGGGAGCAAGGTGAAATTTTTAAAAGTGATCTAAATGATTATTTCTGATTCATATACGTAGAGCAAAGAACTTCAAGGGTCAAGTTGGGTGCTGGATGCAAATACATATAGACACTTAACCAGAGAACAAACCAATAGACAATTATGGGACATTTGAATAAATTGGATTGTATATACCAACGTTGACTGGACTACCTTGGTTTTACGTCTATACGGACTGTGTCTTTTCGTCCCAGCGCGTATCCTTTACTCCGTGTTCATATTTTCCTTCGCTTTAGATCGTGAAAAAATCATAGGATACCGCGATGATTTATTCAATAGAAAAATCGAACGCCGTTCGAGGCTGACCGTCTAAACATATATATACATATATAATAATAATATATATATATATACACATGGATGTATTATATGTATATGTATGTACGAAGGAAAGAACTATATATGTGTATAATACAGCCGGTGCCAAGAATTGAAACGCCCCAAACCGAATACACCAAAAAACCCCCTACGTACTCGTATGGAGTATATATTTTTCAGAGGCTCAATATTTTAATAAATATTCCTATATGCTTCTGAAATCTGTTTCCAGTCTCACGCTCTGAACTACAACCTATATCATTACCCAAAACTCTCTCTCTCCCCTTTTACAAAGAAGAGAAGAAAAAAAAAAAATAGAAAGAAAAAAATCAAGAGAGAAAACAAAGGCTGTAGTCATATATGACGTAGCCATTTAGTCATATCGATGACATAAATATTGGGGTGTGTCGAAAATGGAAACGTTATTTTCAATTGAATCTGAAATGGCCAAAAGGGATGCAAAGGTGGTAAAAAAAAAAAAAACGGTATTCATCTACCCTACTATAATCCTTTTCTTTAAAGATGAGATGAAGTATCAGGAGTGTCGCAGGAGCGAAGAAATGAAAAACATGTTCATTTTCGCACACATCCCTGATAGGGTAAATATACTTGTGAAAAAAAAAATGATGATTTTTATGAAAATGAAAAGAAAACCAATATGAAAAAGACGATGAATTTTTTGGACAGAGAGTCAAGCCCTACTCAAGCGAGTCGAGTATGCTTTTAAAATTCATCTGTTGAAATACCGTTAATCCGTTGAAAAGAATCTATAACACGTTCTTTCATCTTTTGTATCGTGCCCCCCTCTTCCACGCGCGGGTTCCTGGCTACCGTGTCTCCCGTAAAACGTGCATTGTGCGTAACGGTACGCCTACGAGATGCAGAAAGGGATTTATGAATATGTGTGTATGAACCATATATACGTATACGTATGTATACATAAATTTATGGGTATATGTACGGTGTACGATGTGCACGCGCCCGGGCCACATCTTTCCCTCTCCTAGTTCTATGGTACGTATAGGTAGGTAGTACTGGGTACAACGTGCTAACCCGAACCCCGCAATTGATGCCAATGATAGGGTGCAATACTAATCCAAGCCTCGGTGTGCCTCCTGAAAAATGAAACTTCGCTACGAAGGGGAGTTCTAACGCCGACGACGCCTGTGCATCGTCTTTCACAACTACGCCTGCACGCGTTAGTACGACGCCAATTATTATATTCTCGTCTCGTGAAACTAACAATGAGTAAATTATCCAAAGAAGACATATATACATGTTATACAACAGGTTTTAACTCTCGCTTTATACCTCCATGTACTTGACATTCGTACGACTCGCAGGATCAGTAGAGATGAGATATAATCTTAGACTGCATAATCTTTCTGTATAATATACATCGAGCTTTGAGTCAGGACTCGCTTCCTCTACTCAAGTCAAGTCAGAAGTGATTCATGTATCATTTTATAGCTCAACTTTTATTATCGTATATTTATTCCGAGACTCATCCCTTATTTGAGTTTAATTTTATATACAGTATATTATGATACGTGCAAACGCTCATTCGCAAACTGTTATAGGTATTGTCTTTGATTATTAATACTGTACATAATGGCTTTACCATTGAGGTGACGATAACATTTTATCAATATTTGCTAACGGTTTAGTTCAATGAAGAGCAATAAGCGATAGCGTGTAGGTGGTACACGATTTGAGTTGAACGATATGTCAGTACCACGTCTTTCCCTCCAGGGCTGCGTGTACTCGATTTCAACCCCCTGTCTCGAGACTCAAGAGTTAGCCATTAACTATATACGAGCGATGGAAAAACTCGTCTTGTTTTATACTGGCTCTTAATGTTTTAGCCGCAAGTGGCTTTCGGAATATTGCCAAATCATTTCAACAACACGGAAGTTTTCTTATACCTATATACTCAAATTTATATGTACAGCTATGAGAAGCACGGATTCCATTTCTAATAACTTTTGACAGATTCTCATTCAGCTAAAGAGAATCTGAATGGACCATAAAGTTTTCAATATTCATTTACAGACTTTCTTAGCTTAGGAATTTCCAAGACTTGTTGAATTCACGAACGATGTTGTAACTTAATTGGTTTCAAATGTCATAATCACTGGACTGAATTTGTTTCAGCTTTCAGACACCACCAAATTCAGGATTCATCATCCGCTAGTTATGTTTTAAGGATCGCTGTGCGGTCCAATTTTCGGAAATTGATCAATCTTCGTCAATTTTACCCCAATACCTAAATTTATGTGTATAAAAATAAAATTAAACGATCTATAGAAAGACAATTTGACACCAAATGATTGTGAAATCTGGTAATTCGTACATTAATTGTGACTAAGGATTTGATAATAATTTTCCGCGCAGTTGCAGCAGCCGTCAAGTTTGCTTTGAGTGCACCCTACTCGCCACAAATGAAATATGCACTACGTTTTAACTCAGCATGATATCAAGAATAGGGAACATGATCCTATAGGGGTGCAGAATATCACTTTTTCATATTTACAATATACAAAAGTTGATACATATTACTTATAACACTAAACTTTATATTATCCAATTAATCAATATAAAAATTTATCGTAGTCATCGGAGTGTAAAATTGAATTGCTAATTTCTGCATCAGCTGCATCATTAATTCGTGTAGAAATTCTCCTCCCAATTCTTCTGCAACGGTTCCCTAGCCCATATATATATGAAATGACGAAAAGACGCCCCATTTTCGGGGCACAATTGCTACGGTATTTAAAAAAAAAAAAAATATCAAACGGGTCAGAACTAGGGACCCAGGCCATTTTAGAACGCGAAAGAAATTTGGTATTAGATTTTTTTAAACTAGTGATATTCCTGTGTTAGTTAGTTCATGCGCGCTTACCTTTGCCTCTGAGCCTGCAGTAAACGCGTGCGCATTGTTCGTTACTTCCGGCGGCTGTCGGTAACCGGATATCGCCAGCCGCGGGACACATTGACATTAATTTATAAAATATTCGCAGGTACGCCCTCCGCACGCCCCGTAAGTCCGCCGTAGCTTTTACACCCATGTGTATATCACACATTCAACTAGACTTACGTACATACATCCACGGATGCGTGTCACGCTTACCTACATACGTCATTCGTCTCCAAGTTCGTTTTTTTAGTTCACCTTTGCCTTTAGAATAACAGTCACCCGTCTCTTCCGAGCCTTTCGTTCCCCCAAAACGAGGCTGAAACTTCCTCACATACGTTATTGGCGTTTTTTAACGCGGGGATTTCTTGCACAAATTTCGTAGGAGTCGGATTTTCGAGTACATCCTCCTTCGCAAGAACGACAGGAGGCGGAATTTCATACTATAAATGTGGGGTGGCTTCATGGCTCTAACGGTTCTGTGAGTATATGAATAAGTCCTGAACGGGTTCATGAATCTCATTCGAAGAGGTTTGCGTAAGCACTTCAACCCCTAGTGTCCAATTTTTTTGTTAAATCGTTTTAAAAAACTTTGAAGGAAATTTGCAGGACGGTTAAAACCAGAATTGTGAATGGTATACTTGTTCTTTCCAAAAAAAAAAAAAAGAAATCTTTGAACAATATCTGCAAGCTATAGATATGTATGGATGTATGTTAGTTTTGCGTTGCGTTGCGTGCAAGCTGGGTTCTAGCTGCTGATGCTGATCCCGGCGTGGGCGCATCACGAGACTTTCGGGCGGTTTCCGACCTTCGTTGCAATTATCCGCAATTAAACTCATTGCAATATAGAAGTGCTCAAGTGCTCTAGAGTAGCGACAAACTCGAAAGACGTTGCCTGGCCTTGATGCGATAAAAAATTGCGTTCCATCAAGGCTGTGTGAGTTGTGAAATAAAAATGCGAAAAAATTACCTTCACAATAATAACGCCTTCAAATTTTCACTCCCTTATTCATTCTCGTAAGTAAATTTGACTTACAAGAGATAATCGGATAATTTTATCGCATTATCATGCGATATTTTATCTCATACACTACGAACACAGGTAGATTAATGCTTTTATTTTTCTTAAATATAACGTGGTTTCTCTTTCAAGGTTTTCTCAAGGATCGTTTTATCTAAAAACTGACCTGTCATTAACTGATCATAAAATTACCTTTGCCTGCAGGTGACATGCGGCGCACGCTAGCGCCTAAAATTCGCAGAAGTAATCATTCGGCCTCAAGCGTAGACGTAGAAGTTTCTCAACCCGTTCACAGTGTGTCCGTATACGGATACCTATGATTTTGTTATATCTTTAAAAAATGAAAGAAAAAAAAAATTAAATATAAATAAAAGAACTCAACGTTACGTCATTATTTTATAATATAGAGTCACTCTATTTCTTGCATAACTTTGATGGTCTCATGTCAGAAATGAAAAGATTCATAAGTACGTATGTACACCTAGATTCTGGGATCGGATTATTCGAAGAGAACCAATAAACGTGGGAGTTTAATAAACTCTGTGAACGTAGTTTCAGAATTTTGGTGAGAGATGAACGAACTGTTTAATCGGTTGTCAGGTATATTTGACTAGTAAACTGAGGTAAGGTAAGGAACGGGTTGACCCAGGGATTCTGAGACTCATTAGGGTAATTGATAGCCCCTCATTAGCGGCATTACAGCCTTAGCTTCCTTTAGCTGCTGACCGTGACTCAGGTCACGTTTTCTGCAAACAAACCAAAGAATAAATTACATTTGTGTCGCGTGCCCGGTGTCCATTTATATTCGAAAAATTCCATTATTGTTACAACGCGATTATGTACCCATGTTACAATTTCCTTCTAGTAAAGGCGAATAGCTGAGGAATCAGATTCACACGGGAGGCACCCTCCCACATCTTTACACTCATTTTAATCCACTTCCCATGCTGCGTGAAACTAATTAAAAAGTCTTTCTCATCGATTAAAAACTCAGGGAAAAGAAAGATAGAAATGAATCAGAGAATACTTGAAAGTTTATTCCTTCGTCGAATACCATGAACGAAAAAAACATCCTGGGGGAAAAAATAAGAAAAAAAAAAAAAACGACGGGAAATAAAACCGCGAAAAAAATAAAATAAAAATCTTCTAGTCCTTTTTCAGGGGCAGCTGCGGATGCGTTGTCGTCTTCGTTGATGGGGTACATTGTTCAGGCTGTCACCATGAGGAGAGACACCGCGCGTAACGCCCTCGACTCCCTGCTGAGCATCGACGGGGAGCTGGATCACTCTTTCGAATTCGAAGGAGAACCCTGACGGTAGTAGACGCGAGCAAACCCCTTGGTAATCCATTTCGTTTCGAGGAGCACGAAGGAAATACCACAAACGACCATTCACAGACCGGCTCTACAGGACTACCGAGGGCGCGTTTAACGCGATCAGCCCTAAAATCGGATTTACCCTATTATATCCATTATTCCTATTATACTCTAAGGACAACAACTAAAGCACGTCGTGCACTATAAGCTGCTTAGTAATGCATACCACTGTAGACTCCAAGAGGACTCCACAAATACAGGCAAACACTTTAAACCGATTGATAACCAAAAGCGAATGTGATACATTTACAAATAGTTCGGAACTCGATTATTAACGGTCTAATTTTTACCGATTTTATCTATTTGAACAAAGTCATCGACATTTCACACCTTTCAAGAATAATTTCACAGCCTAAGGAATCTTTTTCTGTCTAAATTTTTTCAAATTTTATCAGTCGTTGTAACAAATTTGAGAAGATTTTTTTCTACAAATTATTAATGGGATTTTTCATCAACATTTGATAAAAATAAGTGCATATCAATGATATATTGAAATATTTCTGTTCCATGCGATTTATTATGAAGCTTGAATGGTCGATTAAAGTTTTATCAAATATTGACGCTGAATAACTCTCTCAATCGGAATGGGTCGATCGAGCAGTGTTTTTGTCATCGATAAGTGCAACATAACTGCCCGGATCCTAGTAAAGAAGGGTAGGTATCTGCATGCATGGGCATTTGCAAAAAGGCGTTTGTAAAAGGCCGCAGGTTTTAGTTAGCGAAAGATTAGAGAGCGGGAGCCCTCTCATCATTTCGCTCGAGTTGACCTTACCAAGACTTCCGCCCTTTTCTTTCCCATCCTGTGGAAAAAAGCAAGCGAGCGCCTGTGTTCATTGATGGTAGCGTGGCAGGAAAGGGAAAAATACGGGATTAGCCAAGGGAGTGAGATGGGGTGGTTTCAGGGTGACGAGGCGCAGAGGGATGAAGAAGGAGAGTAGAGAAGAAGAGGGGGATGAAAGAGGGGTGCAAGTATTAGCGATTATACGGCCGGCAGCGCCCATGCATCGGGTGTCTCCACGCGGAACTAAGCGAACAAAATGGCCGCGATCTCACTCATCCTCGATTCCGTTCAACCCTTATGCGTAAGAAGAGGAGTACTCCACTTCACTTCACTTCTCACCACGATATGACTCGTCCCCGGGAGTTTCGGGATGAGAAAAGAACGATAAAATATAAAACAGTCACCGCGATTCTCTTGTGGGAATCGACTTTTTTCAAGCCCATAGCACAATCAGCCGCAATGGCTTTTTGAAATCACTCAAACTCGCTTTTTTTATTCATAAGAAACGGATTTTCTATTCCTAAATTATGGAAACGTTTTGTTCATACCTGAGTTAGTCGTCATTCGGTGTTCCCAACTCTTCAGTTTCTCATATTACCAACTACTAATTGTACTGAATTTAATTGAAGCTAAAAAGTTGTCCGAGAAGTTGGTGAAGATTCGCGTCTTATTTCAGCTCACTCAACTTTCTTAATTGTCTACCTTTGTAGCAGTTTCTCAAGTACAGAAGTTCCGAGTTCATTCGGGGCAACGGGCACTACTGCGCACGGGGAGAGTTAAAACGCTTGTTTTTCCAGCTCGGTAAAATAGAACCAATCCACTTTTCCGTCAACGATGGCTACTGAACCTTTCGGGACCTAAAGCATCCCCTTATCCCAAACCAAAAATAGTCCACAGCTATTAGCCGTCCCAGAAAACTTAAAGGACACCTCAATGGACCCAGAGACTCGTGAATTCCCAATTTTTTCGGTATTGCATGAAAAAGCTTTGAGGGTATATGGAAATCTTGTTTACTTATAGACCAAGTAATCCCCGTGCATCGATGGTCACATTGAATCATGTCACCCAACGATGGACAAAACGAAACCAATATATGAAACTGGCTACGGTTCTTAGGGGTGACCTTTATGCTTCCCATTCATATTTTTCCCTCAAAGTTGTTGTCGCCAAAGTGAGCATCCGGGCATTTATGGAGAGTGCTTTTCGTCCGTGGGATCTTCGTGGATCAGGATTACCTCGCACTCAAGCGAAAGGCGGTTGCTCTTTCGTCATTCCTATACCATATTTTACCCACATAGCCGGAGAAAATGGGGTGAGAATAAATCGGGATTTGAAAAATTTGCGAAATCCTCTTCCTCATTTTATTCCTGACTCTTTTACAGGACCCTTTGGAAATTATTTATTCCTCAGCTTCCATGAGTGGTTCAAAGGTCTCGGGAATTGCGTAGCCTCGCGATCTCTCGTCAGCTGTGTAGTGCCTGAAAAAGAGAGAAAGAAATAGAGGAAAAGAAACAGATAGAGGCAGTGAGAAGTCGTTGTATTAACCCCAACGAAATTCCAGAGCCAGTCCCTCCTCTCTAGCAATTCTTTTCAACTCTCGCCTACAGCTCTTTGCTACTCTTGCCATAAGTGTTGAGACTAAACTCTTACCACCGAGTCACCGAGTCACATACGACTATGGCTACGAGAAGTAAAGGGTGTACAACGAAGCACCTGAATTTCGTCAGAGAACAAAATCCAACCCCATCGTCATGGCACTTGATAGAACATTTCAAGAGTGAAACCCGACCCTTTCGCACGGTCAAAAAAGTCAAGCGATACTAGTTCAAAAAACTGCTAACTGCTAGCTACAAGTTTATCCATTCATTTTTTCCCCGCGACAGATGCGCGAGGATGTACTTAGAATTATATGCGGTATACAAGTATTATACTGTTAGAGTAAGGTGAGGAAAAACTAACTGGGAAAATATAGGGGAGCCTCGAATTTTATGTGAATAGATTTCGAAATGATAATTTGAATATATTTCGGATTAACGAAGGTGAAATAACGTCTTGCGAATCAGCAAGTAACTTTCCGAACACCCTGTAAATACACAGATGTTTAAGAGCCAAGCAAATACTCGGGAGTGAGTTGATGCGCGCGGCGTATCACGAGAAGGAAGTTCAATTTAACCCAATAAAGGACAATCAGAGACCGACGGCAGTCAGAGACAAGTTCTCTTTTGGTCGCTAAACAAACTCCGTTTTAAAAAGCTCACTGCTTTTTAATCGCCTTCAACAAACTGGAGCTTTAAGCTGCTCCACTTTCGGACTCCGCATAATGGACCTTGACTAATATCGCGAAAATGAACTCAAACTATCATCGATTTACTCCGATTCTATTCATCAAGATACACCCTGAATTTGATAGATTTCGGGTTCCACTGAAAAGCAATTCGATGTGTAAGATCTACTAGAAAAAGCCACAAGATTCTGTCATCTGAATTTTGTTAATCCTTGGTCGAATGTCAATTTCCACGATTTTCTGTGATTGCCCTAATTTTGAATTGAATAAAGAAATCCGTGAGAGAGCGTCAGTCGAAAGTTCGACGTCGAAGAGGATCGAAAAATTCTTTATAATGAAATTTTGCTCATGGCTGACAACCACTGTGAATGAATCGTACTGATAAGAATGAATTATATGTATGAATGTTGCGGCGATGTCGCTGATGTATCACCGTGCCTCAACTAGATCATTGTCCTCCATTACCTATTCATTGACGGATGCCATGTGATCACGGATCACAAATCCAGCCGGTTCCCATGTCCTACTTTCCGCATGTCACGTGGTCATCTATGGACCAAAATAGAAGCAGTTTTAATCCTGCAGATTTATCTTACCTATAAGTTTACCTTGAACGTCTGACATTTGAAAAAAGTTAGCTATACAAAAAAATGTAGGCAATCGAAGCGAAGGAAGGAAGCGGAATTCAATCACAACGGTAAGATCGACACTTGACAAATGATCCTTACAGTTTGTCTTCCTCTCCGATGACGACAGGTTGCCCCGCGGGATCTTTGGTTAAAAATATTTCTAAGCGAATCAGGTCCGATTCAGAGAAGACTAATATAACGCAATAATGAACCAGATAAGGATAGACAAGGTCCCCCTGCAAAAGGCTGGCCGACGTGGTGATAGATCATTAGGCAGTTGACTTGGTTTAAGCAGCAGGTAATTATCCACGGCCAAGTTAATAACCAACCGCTGCTAGCTCTCCAGACTCAAAGACTCCAAGACTCGAAGACTCGAAGACTCGACGATACGATGTATGAGCATACCTGCTGTATAGTATATATATTCGTGTGTCTACGGTTGAGGAACAACAAAACGTTGCGCAGTGGCTTAATGATGCTGCATCCGGGATGCCACCAGGACATCGTCCTGGGCAAAAAATGAACCTGTACATGTATAATATACCTACATCCATCGTTCTCAACAGATACACTCTCAAATCTCTGCAGCTCTCCAATTCTACGGGCTTGTAGATGGAATTCTTTGACCCGTTAACGATCCTCAGGAAACACGGCAAAATTTGTTACCTTAGGCTATTTCTTATCGATACTCTTCCGCATCTGAACAAATACACAAGCCTAGATAGACACGTATGATGAAACAAATCTGCAATTATCTATTTTTTCATACTATATATGCATGTTCAATTTTCTTCTGACATTTCATTCATTTTTTTTTTTGCTTTGGTAATTCATTATGTTGATCGATACGGCGATTGATAGTCCTTCTCTGCAGTTGCTATGTTTCCATTCTTTAGTGATACGCCGATTTGTTGAAGATTGTATACGACCGTTGTTGTGTTGACTGTTGAAAGAACGAGACAAGGAAGCCTCGGACAAGAGGAGAATAGAGGGCACAATCACTGGGAGTGGCGGCTCTGACTCGGAGAGGAAAGACTCCCGGGCTGCCAACCTAATAAAGTAATTTGCCACGCTTGTCCCCGCTGTATGCGCCGGCTATATACATTAATACAATCTCCTTCGCTAGCTCGTCTTTTAGCTCTCCTCATCGCCTCGTTCTTTCTTACCTTTTTATTCCCACAATCAGTTAATGTTACCTCTTATTTCTCAGGCTCAGCATAAGCATTGGAAATTACTTTGTTATGATGTAGCAGACAGAACATCATATCAATGATCATACCTAGGATCAAAAAAAAAAAATCGCGATTTATTTCTCGTCAAGAAAAATGAAGTTCCAGGTCAAGTGAAGACATGTAACCTCTTTCGTGTCTTCTTTTTTTCCCCCTTTTCTTTTAGTTTTTTTTCTATCGCCCCTGGTATTATTATAATTTTTTGCCAGGGAGTATAAGGAGGGGTGGGATACGACAAGGAGAGGGATGAGCATCCACTCGTTGCTTTCAGCTCTTTCCTCTGTGATGCCGCGCGAAGCAATGAGGTTCTTATAGGTTCTCGCTACCGGCAACCACGCGAGGTGCACTGCAGCCACCTGTGATTGATGGTTCTCCGGTTCTTTGGCTCTTTGGTTCTTTGGTTCTTTCGCTCTTTGGCTCTTCCGTTCATGCGGTACGTGCGAGTCTTCTCTTTTCTCTTTTGAACACCTCCGCAAATGAGATACCTACGTAGGTATAGGTAGGTAGGTAGGTAGGTAGGTAGCCAGCCAGGCTCGGCACCTGGGCCTGATTTTCTAATTAAGAATTATTGGTCACACTTGTCTCACCCAGCGAGTAATAGAACGCAAACAAACAAAAAACACCACCTCTACTCCGATCAATTTGATCATTAAATCAAGACTCTTCACGACACGGCACCATGCTGATCAACACAACATCTGTACAACATGCAATGATCAAGTTCCTGTTAACTTTCCCTACCATTGAACGACTCACAATCAGCCAAATCTGACAAACAATCTTAGGATTAGCTACATCCTTCGTAAGAACTTGATGGCCAAGGAAACACATCGATAATCGATCATACCAAATGAATTCTGACATCGATGGACAAACTCTCAGCTTTCTTTTTCAGAAGCTATAAATGTTACAAATACAACAGGAGAAAATAATTGCATAGAAACCAGGAAACTGGTAGATCACTTGCTTAGATTTGCCAATAATTTATGAGGAAAATTGTCGCCGAAGTTGAAGCATGTCCCTCGTTACTGAAGTAACAAGTTTAGTCGGTGGTTTGTGTCGCGTAGTTTCAAAGATATTCTAATCAAGGTGCTACCGTGCACGGTGTTTACCGCAACGTACCCCGTGGTTAAAAATAATGCGTGTGAAATAAAGTTAGAGTGGTCAAGGATGGATGAATGCGTGGAACGGACAGGAATGAATGGCGGAGAAGATGAATAGGGAATGATGGATAATGCCTGGCGGCTTCTTCTTTGCCAAGTCCCTGTCTCAACTTCAATTTCCAGTAGCGGACTGGTGCACCTACATACACGTAGGTATATAGCGTAAGGAATCGTTGTAATTTCTGTCCCACCGTATTCCATCGTAATTATAACTTCGCGCCTAAAGACATTTCCGTCGTTGCGACACTCGGTATGAAAATAACTATAATAAATAATAACTAAATTTCAAATTACATAATAAGAAAGGTCCTTCCCACCTGCAGCCTCTAGCCAGACATTGAAGAAACCCAATTAAAAATACGAACGATAATTTTTCATTCGATTAATCCAAGTCTGAATACTTTAATGATAAAAAAATTAGATTTTGGTTTAGGAAAATGGCAATAAAAAATAAAAAAAATATTCAAAGTTTGTGTATTTTCGGGTGAAATTTAAGAAACCTGAAATAGTACGACGAGTGATAATTTTCTTTTTAATTAATCCAATTTAAACGACTCCAAACAACGCGTAGGTTTCAAGACCGTAGAACACACCACCTACCTACGCTCTATTCCGGCCGACAAACCACCCACATTCTCCCGTTAGTTGTATATCTTGCGTATTATATGAACGAACAGGCAAACGGACGCGCCCTCGTTCAGTCTTCGCGGGGTTAAATTCAATCAAGTACAAAGCACGCAGCTTATCCGCGTACACCGGGGTCAGCCAAGGTTGAATTGGTCATTGTTCGAGACTTGATATTCCCTGAGACTTTTACCAGCTACGCCGAAACCCCGCGTTAATATCGGGATTCAATTTTTATGCCAAAAAAATTCTGAGCTTAGATGCAAATGGTAAGAAGAAAACGCGATAATACTCACGAGTCAATAGTTATTTCCATGAACTGATTCGCAATGATATTTCTTCACTATCTCTTTATGTTATCAACGAATTGAATGTCCTGTGAATTTCAGTTATTATAACGGACTGTCATTAAGACTGGCCTCAGCCTAATGAACTTATGATATATTTACCAGCCAGGAGACCAGGTATCAAAGTACCTGCCTTCCATATAAATTAGACATCCACCATACCTGTACATTGCCTTTGTCGTTGTATATAGACAATGATACGTAAGTGTATGCTCAAGCTTGTACTTCATGTTCGAGTTAGTGTAATTATTGATTACGTGATAATTGCCCTCTTGATCGCTTTATTGCTAATGTTCATGAAATTGCTTCATTGATCGTTGCCCGCGACTCCTAGGTCACGTCAAGTAGGTATAGTAGGTATACATACCCATATAATATAAACGTCTTAAATTTCAACTCCAGGAAATTAATACTATAATCATTAATCGATAGGGTAATTAATTCACAAACACATCCTGAACTACTCATCGTTGTATATTAAGCAGATAGTTGCGTACCAAGCTCTAGGCAGACCAATAGCTACTGGCAAATACTTCTCGGAGTTTTAATGTCGCGTGCAAAACTGGAGCATGGATGTTCCGGGCACAGTAAATGAGAAATACCACGACGTTAAAATGCTTGTACAGTCATTGAAAGCATTTAAACCACAATGCGCAGCCAACTATACATACATTTCTTGGTATAGGTATACCAACGTGCTCTAGTTCTTTATTATGCGGTAGACTCAAGTGTGGCCCATTTTAAGCGTGGCCTAAAGGGCACTGTTTAGTCCTAGTTTTTCTTAATCTGGAACCCACACATCACAGCCTAATTTAATCACCACTGGGTAAAGATCATACCATTGGTTTCCTAAAAATTAAAATATGAGTTCTCAGGCCATTCTTTTTCAATAACTATGAAATTATCACATATGAAATGAGAGTAGAATGATATCTATAGGTGAACACAGGGCCGACAGATTCAGGAATGTAATATAATTAAAGTGAACCGAGAATTAAAAAGAGGGGCGAAAGAAATTTGAGAAAAAATACGAGCTGAATTGAAGTATTGGAAAGAGATGCAAATTCAGTGATATCGTAAAGGAAGAGTGGAGTTATTACACCCTCTTACCAAGTATACTATATTATAAGTATTAGCAACATTGCGTTAAAAGTACTTAACGTCAAAGTTTATAAGCCAGGTTACCCTCTTTAATTTTACCACTGCATCATCATCAACGGGGTGTACATACGTTGTTTGTAAGCGGCAGTAGCAGTAGGCATGGCCAATTGACCGCATCTGTTAGCTGTTCACCGAATGACCTCGCGCTGATCAAATGTGTTGATGCAATAAACGTTAAGAGGTTAATTTGTTATGTATTAATTTAATGCGATGAACTCTGCCCGGGAATTCATATACACCAAACGTTAGAGGCTTCACACTGCGCCACCCAAGCCCTCGGGGACCCCAAAGACCCCAAAGACCCCATGGACCCCTAAGACCTCGATGATCTTTAATAGTATAAAAATCTGGCCTGGTGCGAAGCAACTAGCTCAATTTATTGAACCATTGACAAACTAACAGCCACGCTTTGACAGATTGGCAGAATATTAATTTCCTACTCATTCGTCATGTTCATCTTCCCTGCAGCAGTCCAACCCCTTGAAACTTTCCCACCTCAAAAATCAGACTCTGACCATGCAATAATCATTCTTCCAGATCAGAGCTCAATATGGTTGGAAAATCGCTGTGAGGAGTAGCGGCTACTTAAACATATCCGATTAAACTCGAATGCTTGGGGCGCGTGGCGCACTAATGTGATTGCGTCTTTGAATTCGAGGGGTTGTTCGCGGATGGCGATAGAGCAAAGGCAAGGGAAAGAGAGAGAGAGAGAGGAAGAAAGAAAAGAAAAGGGGGATAGGAATTGATGAAATTAGGAAAGGAAAAGTAGGACAGAGAAAAGTCCCAGGAGATGGGGAGAATTGAGTTAGAAGCAGAGGTTACCTCGCGTTATTTGATGGCTATTGAATGTACCTACTCAAAGATTTCTTGCCTTTGCCTTTGGAATTGGATTTTGATTTTGCTTCACGGTATTGTTCTTCGTGAGACATCATATTGCGGGGAATGTTCACCTAACTTACTTTTTTTTCTTTGAAATAAAAAACATGTAATTTAACCGTTGAAATATTTGTAAATGAAAAAAAATAAAACAAGCGTTTAAGGAATGATGAAATTATACAGAGTACCCCTATAATTGAGACCCTTGAACCCCTGCAGTAGGCGCTAGAATTCTACGATTAAAAGTCTACCTAAATCTTGGCGAGTCACACGCCAATTTACCACATCATAACGGTATTAAATGGTACGAGCCATACATAAAAGCTGAGTAATTTAATATAAATTAGTTTCAAACGCAAATGAATCTCTCCGTTTCGAGTTACATTTTATCTCAGGCACGCGTCAATTAGTTTCCCTGAAGCATTTCATTATTTTACGTTGCACCGTAGTCTGTTAACCGCATAAAGAATATTATAATTCAAATTTCGAAACTAGAGGCGACGAATTTTTTCCCCCCACGCTCAAAAAAACCTTACAGCATAATTTCAACACCTCTGTATGACATCATCATTAGAAATCTTAATGAACTGAAACGATTTTGTCTCTTTGATGAACACGAACACCCCTTGAGTTCTTTTTTTGTTCACGCATTTATACCTATGAAATCGTTATCGTTACATAGATATACATGCACGCTTGGCAGAGACTTTTTATTGTTCCCTATACAGTAATCAGGTCTAATCAACGGAGAGAGAGAGGCATTAGACAAACGCTGGCGAGTGAACGAGCATATATGAACTCGTAAGCTCGTAAGCTTGTAAGCTCGTAAACGCGCAAGAGGGTGATTCCTGATTGGTCCATTGAAGCCACGTGCGGCTGTTAGACAAGCACCGAGGACAGCGTCGTCTCCTCGTTACCAAGTCATTCACAAGCTCCACAGTGTTCTTCAGCCCATGTCCCGGTCCGTTTGGCGAAGAGGCAAAGAGGCGACGAAGGTTTACGTCGATGAAAATCAAGTGGGTTTGTTAATATTCCATGGGGGACACTGCGGGTAAACGAGGAGTTGAGTTAATCTAGATTTCCAGATATACCTACTCTTGATGGGGAATATTTCTTAAGGCCGTACAGCGGGGAGCCCACATGACACTCCCACGCGTAATTCAATGTTTGCCAGCAAATTACGTCGATCAGATAAGCCGCCCGATCTGTAGCTATCCGATTACAAGGGTTAATCAAATCGTGGCATTACTTTACCGGATGAAATAATACAATTACATCAGTTTTTATGTCACAAAGATTAATTCCAAAAATAATTTACGGTATAATTCCTTAATAACGAAACAACTGCACGTACAACTGCATGCAGATTATATGCAGGGAAAGTCATACGTGCGAAGATAAAAAAAAAAAAAAATTCAAAATTATAATAAAAATCAGCTAAGTTCTTGAGCAACACAATTAATTGGGAAAACAAATCCACGAAAAAAAGAATTCAGTCAATTACATGTAATGAGAATATTTATTTATTAAAGCTATTATATATTGACGGAGTAGTTACATTCCATTTCTGAACTAACGCGTTTATATATCTCTCTATATATATGACACAGCTACTATCGATTTGCAATTGAAATATTCATAGATAAAAAAGGTGTTTTGCTCGAGAATTCTGTTCCATTGATCTCGCCGTTACATGTCCGTGCGAATCGATTCTCTCGTGGGATTGTAGTAAAAACAATATGTATAAAAAATTATGTCGGATTGAAACGTTCGTGGAAACTATATCGCATCTAGCTGGTGTACCGATATAGAATTGAATGCGAGTAGGTGTCGGCAGAAAAATATTATATTTTATATACCAACAGTTCTCTGAATTTTTTTCACTTTTCTTTATCATCATCATTATCGAACAGGTGCTGGTATACCGCAATGATCAAAGAACACAGAGACACAACTTTAACTGGCTTTCAGTATTATCGCGGAGAAATCCACACGAGGAGGAAGTCATGCCTCAAACTCCAACTGCGAACCGCACCGATCAGGGAAAGTCGCCAAGTAACTTCGCGTATCTATAAGTAAAAGAGGATTCTTTGAGAACGAGTTACAGTTGACCAAATTCCGACGTTTTGATTCATTATGCCGTAGTACCCCCCTATACGTCAAGAACATCATATTTTATTAATAGATTTCGTTGAAATCTTTAAAACAAAAATGAAACAGGTTTTCTCATATTTCCAGCTAAGGTTGCTGGTTTTATCTCAGCTTTTCTCTCATCAAGATGTTCGGTCACCTGCCTCTGCTAGGACTCCATAAGGTTATAAGCGCTGTTTCGTTTCTGGAAAAGAACTTTTCCTGGCCTTCCGCGAAAGCTTTCTGATAAAACTGTATCGAAACATCACTGTTTCAAATCCATTAGAAATTCTACGGTTGAGTAAAGAAAAGACTGGTTATTTTTTAAAAGACTAATCCCAAACCAAGGGGTTGATACTGATTTCACCGTATACCCCGTAGGCATAGAATACATTCGCGATGATGGAAGCGTTCCTTGACCTGACCACATATTTTTTTCAGATCTGTTCAAAGCTATAAAAACCACAATCGTGGGAAACCTCATGTGGTTAGCAAAGGTCCAGACCTTGTTGTTCCTGGTGCCTGAATAGTTTGAGGAACTTTTACGATTTCAATATTCTAAAACTTGTCAGGGTGTCCCCTTCGGTAATTAAACGTTGAAACTAGTAGAAGACTTCATTCCTAAGAGTCGAGAGACGACTAAGAGAAAGCTGTCAGACTCGAGAAATCTCTGTTGACGCTTCTCCGTTTGTAAACTGGTAGCTGGTCAGTTTTTGCAGATATCAGACTAGATACTAGTAGATGTTAGATCGGATCAGGGTATCGGAGTCTCTAAGATCTCGAGTCAAGAAATGAACCGTGCGTTATCCTGGTCCTGGATTTTTTTTTTTCACCCTGGCCTGGTCCTTGTTGAACATTTTAATACTGAATATACATAGAAGTCGTAATCCACGGTCCGATCGGAACGCTTTTTCGAGTGAGCATGTGGGCCAACAATGCCCTCTCCCCAGCCAGCCACAACCGCACTACTTCGGGCCTGGTCCATTATTCATCACAGTTACGTGTGTGTCTATACACTGTGCACGTCACTACACGGTACATACTCCGTTGGCTTCAAGTGCGCTTCAAGTCGTCAACTGTATAAAACTGCGAAGCGTACTCGACGAAATTCGTTCTTAAAGCGTTTGCCTCAGTCACTGCGCCTCGTCAACGTTATACGTACGACTACATATCTAGAAGTACAACGTAGGTACATACATGGGTACCATGATCCCTTCGTTTTAGGTACCTAAGCTGAAACACAACGACCTTAAAAAAGGGTTTCTTTTTTTTGAAGCTCTTTTTTTTTTTCTCTCTCTCTCTCCCAACCTTAAGATTCAGACTTTTAAAGCCGGGTTACACAATGTTAGGGTATAATAAATCGTGAGAAAATAAGTAGCTGCAGCAGTAGTATCAATGATAGTTTTTTCTTATTGTTTCTATATATAGTCAAAGAATAGAGCGATAAAGAATCGCAGAATTCTTCACCTGATTGTCTTACGATATATTTCAGGGACGTTAATGCATTCAAAATCGATGAAACGCAAATAGAACGTCTCCTTTACCTGTATTGGTAATAATTGGATCGGGTCACGAATATTTTCGTTAATTCATCCGTTGTTGGTGCAAGGTTAAAGCTTTTATCGAATACCCATGTACCGTCGAGCTTTAGAAACTCATCTGTGTATTTGTTATTTTTTTTCAGCTACACGTAACACGAAGGTACCTTTGAAATTCTTCATCTTTATTTTGATTTTGATTTCGATTTTGATTTTGATTTTTTGTTTATTTTAACCGACAAACAAGCCGTGCGGTCACTGCCACTATCGCAGTCAGGTTGAGAAATGAATTTCTAACAATAAGCGCTTATGAAGTGGTCTGCCTGACACATAAAACATCGTGGACGATCGCGTACCCGGCCCCGCGAAGGGTGAAACAATAAACGAAACGACAATGAGGATTTAAGTGGCGACCTCAATGATATCAACTACTCACTGGAATAGAATTGAATAGAATTGAATTGAATTGAAGGAATGGTAAGGGAACACTCCCCACTAGCTACATTACGCAGCCAAAGCTCAACGATCGCTTTCCAAATACGCCCAAATATACCTATACCGATACTCAAATGATATATCCAACACTGTGTTCTACGAAACAACAAAAAAAAATATATATATATAACAAACACGAATAACGCACATCAATTTGCTAAGTTTCAATTATAGTTTCATATGTCTCAATTTTCTTGTTCCCTTTCCCTATTTTTATTTTTGTATTTTTTTTTTTGTATTTTTTCCCCATTTCTAAATCGACGCAGATTATTTCGAATCAGTTTTCTTGTTGTACAGAAATTAGAATGATGTTTTAAACCACAGGTCAAATAAGGATGCTGAGATAATTCACGAACGAAATCATTGCCCAGAGTGACAGCAGCTGAGAACGTAACAATCACTACTCATCCGTCAACCGATTATCTTCATGATTATGTGACCCATGACGAGATGACACGTGGAAGGGTTTTATTTTTTATATAGGCTGTAAAAAAATTTTAATAAAACCATTTCTATATCTATAAGCAAATCCCTTATCCATCTTTATCTTTACTTTTTTTTTTCTAAGCTTTTCATACATTCTAAGGTATCTATTGAGTAATATAAGTAATAAGCCAGGGAATGAATCGCTCTAAGGGTTTTATCTATGATAAATAATTATGACCAAAAATCGATTTGAATGTTCGAAAAAGGGGTACGAGAAAGCAGTAAAGAGTGATAGAGAGAATAGAATCAAAGAGGGTACATCCCTCCGTAGAATATAACTCACTGAGCTTTGCGGATGGCACGCGACCGCCGACAGCGAGGGCTCCGACGTGTCTGTCGTTGTAAACGGGACAGAACAACGATTCGTTCAATGACAAGATCATAAATAAGCTAAACGATAGAATAAACAAAGTTAGATAGTAAGGTATATATACGACGAATATCGTATAACGTGTAATAAACACGGACGTATTTATACACACAGGGTGAATTCCTAACGTTAGTCCAGGAAGAAACATGTTGCGGTGGTCGACGACGAAATTGACAATCTTTTGCCACTATACAGTCAATCAAAGACTTTGTAATAACTAAAATAATTGCCTATATACGAACATGAGTATTTCATGATATAAAAAGTATTTAGCACCGCGAAGGATCAAGAAGACGAAGAAAAAGAAACCGATCTCCCCATTCATGAATGGGGATTTACAACGAATCTAATAATTTCTAAGCTGTTGTATAGATTCACAGTTTGAGATTCTTGTTCGATCCTCCAAGACCACGTGAAGATTCAGAAGTATGGATTTTTTTTTTTTTTGGATTTGAAAAGTTCATTCTACGCCTAAACTTACTCAAACCGGAAATAACTATCGATTTTAGATGCAAATCGAAATTTCACTACATCTTACCCTCAAATTTAAGTTTGCATCTCCAAGTCTTGAGTGAGAATTTGTAGATTGAAACTACAGAATTTCTATACCAACTCGGGGTACGTGTGAATATCGAATACATGTGAATAAATACACTTATAAGAGTTAATGGACCAGGTTGATAATCGCAACTGTATCAGTGAGTTATTCTATCTAATAAGAGAAGTGTGGTTTAAATTGAGCTCGTCTGATTAGCTATGCGTCTAATTAATAAGAGAAATTTAACATTTCATAACATGTGAAGTTTCCAATTAGCCGAGAAGCCTCCCTGATCGCAATTTTATGACCCTTTGTAAATCTTCAGTGTAAACAATCTCAATAAGTTATTAGATTGTATACCGAGAAGTTTCGTGGGATGTAAGAGATAGGTACTACGAGAACCAGTAATAATCTAATTAACTGTGATTAACGAATAATTATATAACACTAGCTCTATGTAAACTAGAGCTGTGAAACTATTATCATCCCTGTTAGTCGTTTACAACCAACTACTAATAGCCCTCAAATAAAAGGTAAAAACTATTCTCTGTCTATGCTATCGAATATACAGTAAAATTTTATTCTTTGATTAAGAAAATGTTTTTTATTTTCTTTTATTTCTTATTATATCGGGAATTATGGGGGCTAATAAAATTCCATCCCCGTCCCAAAATTTTTTTTGTAATCTTTATGATTTTATTCGAAACAAGGTCCGCGATGAGTATTCATATACTTGACGATGGGGGGCCACCTTGTGGCGCCATCTCTTTATTAAACCGAGAACTTTCCCTTGTACATAATAAGTATATAGATTTTTAATGTAATGTTAAATATTGATAGAAAAAAAAAACAAATTATTCACAAGAGTTATAAAAGTCATAGAAAGTTATAATTTAATGGATAAAAATTTATCAGACAAGAATCGAAACCGACGAGTTATAGATAAGTAAAGAAATCAGATCTGGACTGGTGAACAGAAGATTTAGACATAGGGGATGATGAAGATGATATGAGAAGAAGATCCTACCTGAACCCATTTGTCCATATCGACTTATGACAACTAAGCTAATTCACAAATTCTCATCAACACTTCAATATCGCATAATCTTATATGTGAATTATATCATATCTATCGATTTATAACTATATAATAGGAACGGTAATAGGTACATACGTTTGAAAAATTCGATTCGTGTCGAATTTCGGTCTGCAATATATGACTTTGTAGAGGCTTGACACCGCTAGGTAGATAATTGAACATGAAAGCGTCTATTCAAGGTATACGAAATCGTTCGCGTGCCAATTAGCTCTATAGCCACAAGTGTAATATAGGCGAGTAGGGTATATCAACAAATCGTCGAAAATTTATTATCGTTGTATACACGATAGACGATTGAAAAACCCTTTTATTATGCATATTTGTAATTTGGTACGCGTTTAGGGACCCGTCACGTTACCGAATGAGTTCGGGATATTATGCTTATACGGACCGTGAAAATCATTCGTTATTTCAATATCGCATATACGTATACTACTATCCATATTTCCCTGAATATACTAGAATCCATTTATCATACAGCATAGCTATTACTTATTGCAGGTTACGCGCTGTGACGGCACAGTGTTATCAATCAGTTGTCGATTGCCGTCGCGACACCGGCAAGTAGTTCAGTTACGCAGGGGGTAAAACGAGAAGGGCAGGGGGGTTGCTTGTCAGGAAAGGGAACCGGTAATGTGTACAGGTACACGGATCTACTTATACTTACTTCACTTACATACTTACTTACTTACTTACTTACTTACTTACTTAGGTGGGTTTGCCCCTCATGGCGAATGTAACAAACGTGAAATCGGTGTCGTTACTCGTTAGCGTCCCTAGCGGCGTCGTTAGTGACACGGAGGAATCGGCAGAGGCATTTTTCTGTCGTTAGCTTCACCTGTTCGAAACCATGCAGGGTGTCGGCGTCGCGACGCGACGTGTTTCGAAAGGAAAGGCAGAAGGCAGAAGGCGAAAGGCGAGGGGCTAAACTGAACAACCACTACGGTGGTTTCTGTTACAAAATGACATTTAATAGTCCCACTTCATGGACTACACCAGCTTTCAATAATGCGACACGTCGATTTTGTTGTCCACTTCGGTATATTCTGTCGAAGCTTTACAATTCCAAATACAATACACACATGTATAACTCGCTACACCTTTTGCCAATGAAATGCGATAATTTTGGAACCGTTTTGCTGTATAGAAAAAAAAAAAAATGCAATTTATAAAGCCGGAAGTCGATGTTCTAAAAAGTTTCGATCTTCGAAGTTGCGACTATAAAATTTTATTTCAGAGGTAGAATCTTCGGAACCTTTATCGGCTAATTAATAATCGCGATGAGGCTTGCGTTCCTGAAAGTTATGGCAGCGGATCATCACTTCCACCTTATTCGATCCTTAAGTTCGGTTAGAATTTCGTCTCTCCGTATCTGTTTCTTCGCTCGTTTATCCTTTAACGCTTCAGAACTCTAACTTAGAGAGAAGTTCGCGATCTTTGTTGCAGGGGAAGAAGATTACTGCATAGCTGAACGTAGGGATTCGCTCTCTGTCCTCAGGCTCTGCAGATTTACTGCCAGCCGCACGCCGCCCGCGGTTTTGCGCCAAGCGAATCGCCGAGGAGACGAGTGCGAGCAACCGATTTCCTCGCCGTATTCCTTTACCTCTGTTTGTTACCTCCCCTTATACCTTATCCCATCTTTACTTCATCCACCTTTCTTGACCGTGTGAGATCGTCTTTCTGAAAATAAAAATTGTCTCTCCAGCTGAAAATTCAATAAAAATATGGAGGATTCAAGAAACTTGTTTGATTTTGCGAATAAATGTATTTCCTACCGATTAGACGCATCGCTTCTTTCAAGTCAATACGCGTTTTCGGGTCTATCAATTTTCCTAAGAAGTTTCGTTACCGATTTCTCGCCGATTTGAACTCGAGTTCTTCTGCCCCGAGATCTATTGACCCTTAGATCTTGAGCTAGGCGGTAGATGAAGGGAAGAGTAACTAACACGTTGGATGAGAATGTTAATAAACTCGATTTTCCAAGCAAAGTTTCCACCTTGCCGAGCCTTACCGCAGGACTGTTTTACCGGTATAAGGAACAACGACAACGAAAGGTTTCCGTGAATGCCGACCCGCAACCGCAGCGGCGGCTTAGTCGTTTGATCGTTTTTATTCCCGCGGTCTCCGCGGTCCATTGACTCCTATTCCGCGATTGGTCAATTCTATGTAAACCTTGTTTCCGATTGGACGGTTCTTTAGAATCGGTTAAGAAATTGTCGACTAAGAACCAAGTCGTTGGTTAGTTTGAGGTCACTAGCTCGGTGAGCACAATAGCAAGGAGAGGAGCGCAGTCCAGTTGACATTCTACAGGATACCATATGTCAACGAGGACTACCCGTCCCACATCTTACACCAGTTCTTCCTCGCACTGGCGCGGCGCGGCTTCGCGATCAGTGAGGCCTATACCATTGTCTTCGCGGTGTAACCACGCCTCGGTTAAGAGCGGTGCGGGATTTTTTGCCGATGTATCCATACGCACCGATCAGACAGACCAACCGATTCCCAGATATTTGTACTCGGAGTTACACTCCATGATAATCATTTTTTTAAACGGTCAAGAGGGTATATGTACGTAGTACCTATGCCTTGGGGATCAATTACTTATCCATTTCTTTATCCATTTTATTGCTCTTTCCAGAATACAATTTTCCACGATCATCTCAAGGTCCTGTGAGCTTAGATACTCGCGTAGTTTCTCGATACAAGATTTGTTCTATCTTCGAGTCAAGATGATTGAATAAAAGGTAAATTCAAACTATTTTCTTTTCTTTCAGGATAAAAAAACGACCCTTGAAAAAACGATCTTCGAGCTATACAAAAAAAATTCTAAACTACTATGAAATTCAAAATCTTATCGTCGATTTACAAACTCATAGAAGACTCACGTGCGAAAGAAATTCTCATTCGGATGATATGGTCGATCTTATAAGGCCAGGCCAATATTTTGGGCCACATCTTACACCTCGAATATTTTCCTTCGTAACATCAAGTTGCGGTTAAATTTTCTTAGCATTATCTAGCGAAATTGTTTGCATTCGAATTTCTATGACTAGAGACATCGATTTCATGAATTTGAAAACTACTTTGGAAGTATCTGCGGTGGCTATCAGCAGCCTAACTCGTTTCAGTCCCCATAATTCGATAGCTTCGACGAAATACGGAAAGTAAATTTTAAACAGTCGAAGCACTTAGCAATTAGAGTAATTGCGATGCAGGTCATATGTATGGCGATTGCCTCTACCTTCATCTGAAAGAAGTTCTAAGCCGTTTCATAGTTGCGGTAATTTTTGACCAATCAGATCGAGAATTATTGACAAAAATTGAATCCTCGTTCTTGTGCGAACTCAAACATCGAAGGGATCGATGGAAACGTTAACTTGGCCGACGGACAGAACTCCAACGAAAAGAAATAAGGTGAAAGCATCTAAAACCTTAGTCGCAGAGACAATCCATCGAAATAGAATAACCGAGAATTGAGAAAGGTATATATACGTCTGCGCGAACTAGACAGACGGATCGTGGTGCCACTGTTATTACAGGAAACGATTCTGACCTTAATTTTAGGGTTGCGCCACCCTGGGCCCCCCGTTTTTATCCTAGGGTCAGGAATGACTCTTATTCTTTGAAAACAAAGGACAGATGGGTGCCTCTGAAGCTCCGCGAAGCCTTCCGACAACCAAGAAGCGACAGGCCAACAGTCTGAACAGGATGCAGGTGGATTGCATCAGAATTTCCTTAGTTTTTTGATGTCACATATAAATATATGCCGTCGTATTACAGTCAAGTATATATGTATATTGCGTAATAATTCGCGTTCGAGAAGGCCATACCTAGATACGATATGTACATATGCATATGCACAGGTACAGGTAGGTGGATAAATGCATATCTGATATCTACCTATGTTGCCTGCAAAGGTATAACGGATGCCAATTATTTCTGCTTATTCTAGGTGGTACTAGAGCTCGAATCGAGATATCTACATATATATATATAATATATGTATGTAAGGTATACTGAGCGAAATGACTTGCTGTAAGATTTTTATTACGTGAACATACGTAATAACATACATAGGTGAAAAATTTAGATAGTATAAATCAAGGAGTAATTACGAAACAATTGTCATTACGAAAATGAGTATCGAAAAAATGTTTGTTGAATATTTAATTGACCTAACGATAATTGGGAAAATAATGAGAATGAGAGATTGAACTCAAATCTGCATGTGTAATTGATAGTACCGGTAATAAAACAAGCTGATATATACGACTGGTTTCATAGAGATCGTAGATCTTCGAAGTTTCCTTCGAATGACATTGATTCTGACATTGTCAAGTACACTGAATCATGCAGAATGTAGTAAATGTACGTAACCATACAGCAGAAGTTCAAGTTTATAACGTATTTCTTGTTCGAGGATGTGATTTCTGATTAGATTCATTCAGTCATCTGGAAATATATATGAAGTATATCTATATAGTTATATACCATCGTCGATTGGTATTCTCACGTAACTGATCATAGAAACTGGTATTGTAAATTGAAAATTGTAAATTGTAATTGTATGGCATTCTTGAAACGCTTTGAACGTTTTATGGCGTTAGTTAGTAGATACATCATAGACAGGAAATTACTAAGAATGCGTTGTTATATCAAATGGTAATTTATAACACGTGCGTATTTTTCAACCAATCAATAGATTTTTTTTTTTTTTTTTTTTCATACGATTACGCCTGTCGACAAAATACCTCGTATCATTCTTCGAAGACATTTTTTGGCATTGTAATAACTGAAATTACCAAATGTTTCAGATACTATAAAAGAGCATTCCGAAACTTTCCCTGTGTAAGAAAAACGAAAAACGAAAAGCAAAAGGGAAACATTTACTCATAAAGAAGTATGTAGGTACCCATAAGTGTCTCGCAATTTATTATCAGCGTTCAGAACTCTGAGAAACTTATGACAAGTACTTAAAGTATTGCGATGTCCATGTACAATGGCAATACACGTACATATATCTAAGGGAATTGTTTCTCGACTTGCGTATTGCTTGTGAACGAGTGCATCTAGACACTAGAAGAATTGTTATAGCTCTCGTTACAATTCCTATTATGTTATAGCCTTGCCATTATTCTTTACCATCGTAACATATAGCTGACAGGTCATTATTTCTTGGCAATGATTTTTCTTCTTTTGTTTTTTCATTTCACCAATTTATTTTCCCTAAATTCATTGCATCGAATAGGTACAACAACGAATAAATGAAAATACATAGTTACCTATCTAATAAATATCAGAATTCATTCAGTGAACGAAAAAAGTTTAGAAAAAAGAAAGAAAACTAAAAGGTAGATAAATCAGAAATGGATTAAGCTCTACGTTATATGGCGTGGTTAGTTAGCCCAGTTACGGCAGTATAATTGGGCTTTATTGTCTCAATAAATGTATACTATATGTATACATGGATATACCCTATGCTATACTAGAATGAAAAATACTGAACGAGCCTTCTTGGGATTCGAGAAATCAGGTCCTACATGCCAGGGAGTTTATGGAGCTATTAATAAAGCTCGTATCCTTCGTATTTTTCTCTAACTATATCTTTTTTATTATTATTCTTGATGGCTTTGTCGGAACCGGAAGATCTCTAATGATTCTAAGACTTTGCGGACTAATTAATCCTCGGCTCTCCCAGCTCGTACGACCTCCGAGTGTGCGATCCAAACTGGTATTAGATATTCATACGACTTGATTTTTGCAACTTTTCTTTATTTTTTTCTAATCACCTTCCGCAATCTGAATAGTAAACGGATCTTCGATAATCCCAGATGAAAAAAGAGGAATCAGCCAAATATTGTAGGAAATATTTCCAACAAACATTTGAAGAAGAAATGTTCAATTTTCAATTTTCTTCATTGATTCTTACGATTTATAAACAAGGTGCTGAAACAGCTTAAGATGCTGCGGGCTAGGCTAGCATCTCCACTTTGCGGTAGCTAGTCAGAGTACATACTTAACGATCGTTATCTATGGGGCTGATGATTGCCTCATAAAAGATATGCCCATATATCCCAGACTCATTTCCGATTAAGCTTTTGGTCAGGTAATATATCTATTATCATCATCATCATCAATCGTCACGGCTAGGGCTCAAAGAAATCAGAAGCACTCTCAGAATCAGTTCAAATATCGTTTGGCTTAGGAAACATACAAAAAACACCATAAATCGAACTCAAGTTTTATGGATTCGTATTTTATAGTATTTTTGATACGACTTTTACCAAGTTTCAGTTATTTCTTCTCTTTTCTTTTCACTGAAGAGGTATTTTCAATTTCTATCAAATATAAAATATAATATCGTTCATACCACACTGCAGAATGAGATTCTACACTCATAACATAGCGACAGTAAAAACTGTACAAGTTACCTATCGACAGTATTATTATCATTCTATTTGTACTGTATACAATATACATGCTTCGTGTTTTGCAGAAATATCTGCCTACCATCGCCTGCAGCTTGCAGGATTGCGCATGGGTGCAGGGTATAGCTGCATTTCCTGTAGTCGACACCGGACTCCTTCATTAAATCGTAGTTACGTTTTATTTTATCGTGTCTAGAAAGAAAGCTGATTTTTTCATAAAATCAGAAACGAGTGCCTCGTATATGTACACTGTTTCAAAAAAAAAAAGACGTATTCAACTTTCTTAAACCATTCGTTTATTCCATATCCTTTGGTTTTGGTCTTCCTATGATTGAACTAGAAATTATCCCAAAAAAAATAAAAAAAACATCATAGTTCTGACTCTGAACTAATGAAAGCATAATTAATCTGCGATTGATCGATTAACTATTATACGTCACTAGCTCTGTAGTCCTATAAAACATTATTTAACCATGTGTATTGAGTCTCGTTACGTTCTAGATATGTTATACCTAAACCTACGTACGAACACACATTATAACATATTATGTATCGAAGGTTTGTAAACTAGCAATTAATTTGAGCCAGACGTTGTTATTTCGTTGTTATTTTATCATAATTAGGGTATAACAGAATCTTTTTTTATTCTGTGACCTGCGATAATAACTAATTATAGAAATCTTATCTTATATTAAAATGATGAAGGAGCTTTAGGTGTTTATTAAAGGAAAAAGTGGACGAAAGCTTTGGAAAAAATCGGGTCACGACAATTGAGCTTTTCATTAGTTTTATTAGCCAACAATAATCCCAACATTTCAGCTGTGAATACTTGAGGTTTTCTGCATTTATAATCACTTATCACATATTCTGAGATTCAAGTAAACTAGGATTTTCTATATCCTTGCATTTGATTAACTCGTTACGTACAGTTCTCGTAACTCACTCATTAGGTATCTACGTCGTATATGATAAAAAGAAGGCATAACATTTCAACGAACCTGTTTCTTCCTCATCAAAGTCGGTCCGATAATTCCACTGATTTTTTTCCTTAGTTTAATTTTTTTTTTTTTCTCTCATTTTATTCACATAATATGTATATATCTCGTATTTATATGTATGTGTAGGTGTAACGTGCGTGAATTTTGAAGGCGTCAACCTATCTAGAGAATAATTATCTGTATTCTATTCCAAGGATCATATTTGACTCGTTGAATTGATAATTAGATTAGTATTTAATTAGTTATATAAGATCAGACGATCTCTCTGACGAGCGTAATTATCTTGGACGCCCTATTCGTCTCGCTGCCCTTATAGCTGGGTTTCAAGTGATACTTCACCCAAGAGGGCTAATCAGGATAATTGCGGACTTTGGGGGTATTCATACCGAACCGCGAACCGCCACGTCGTATTATACAGGGTGTCGTGTTGAATTCTTTCTCCTCCCTATAAACTGGAGAGTATGTACAGCTCTCGAGCGTTTACAGGACGTTTTTCGAACCGGGCAAAGTTGTTTTCCCAAAGTTTTCAAATCTTGAACAAAATAGAAAAATCTGCACCCTGTTTCAGTAGCGAAATCTGATCGAGAAGTTTTGCTATACTTGCTAACGCGGGTAGAATTTCGGTGTTTGTAAACTGACTTCAGCGGCGGAAACATTCGCATCGCGTGCTGCTCGAATATTCTTGAAATATGCTAATTACCAGTTGTTTCTTAGCTTCTTGTGCCACTGTTTGCCGCCGATTGCCACTTTGCCTCTTTATGCCTCGCTTTGCCTTTTGCATCAACCTTCTTATATATATATAACTTGCGACCGTCTTTTGTTTCAACAAGTCGCAAGCTCGTCACGAATTCAAGAATTGTGAAATTCCGCACGATTCGACTTACTTAATCGCAAAACTTATATTAAAATACTGTGAAATCGATCGATTCATTACAAACACCGACAAACATATGTATTACATATAATTTTACAAACATTAGAAGAACACATCTGTCTTAAATCTTTATTTTTTGTAATTTTTATAAATCGATCAAATCTTTAGAAAAAATAATGGAGTCAATTATTCTTTTCTAATTAATAATAATAATCATTAGATCGAAGGTTTTTTTCTTCATACAAAACTATGCATTATCTTTATAAAGCTGAGCCTTTTGATCGGGCTTCGCGTTGCAGGGGCTTGCCGCGTGCAGTACCAGGACGCGTTTAACCCGATCGAGTTAACCCTTTGTCAGCAGTTATTACCTCCATCGTCGTCAGCAGCAGCAATCGACCCGAGACGCTGAACACCGATGCGAAACGGGCGTCCTGGGGTCCTGGGAGCACGGTAAAGCCGCTTCGTCGACTCCTGGGTGGTCGTTGGTCAGAGTAAAGCGTGAACACGATTTTGTCAGCTCGTTATCTTATATTGGACATCGAACTACAATTCACTTGCGCTACTATTGTTCAATAAGTTTCCAAGTTCATCGCGTAGTCAAATTTTCGGGGCTCTACGAGGGAAACGAAAACCGTTTTACGAGTACATTACTTCGAGTCTTATATATTTTCAGTAATTTCATATTCTGGTAAATCAGCGTAGATGTGCTGTTTTCAGATTATCTTCACTTCTCTTCGTCACAGAATGCTTTGATTTTCTCTGAAGTCATTATCCTCGCAGACCTGTAACAAATTCGATACAATTTTCAGTTCATACCCATTTTAGTCATTTTTTAATATCAATTACCGTTTACCTATTATACACTCTCCGAAAACTACTCTTGACTTTAGTTATTTCAATTGAAAACAATGGTAAATTCAATGAACATTGAGCACTTCGAAATGGATAAAAATTAATCTACTTCTTGAATCTTGAGGTGTGTTTGAAACTTTGAAGAGTAATTTAAGGTAGGTATACATCACGTATATAAACTGTCTATCAACGAACTATCTACTGGTCTGATTTTCGCAGTATAACAAATTATTATCAACGTGTGAGAATTAAGTGGATTGAATCGTGAATAAGTGATCAATTATTTAGCGTTGTTTGACGTGATTTGTTGAAAGTAAAATTAGAAGCTTGATATAATGAGAAAGTAGAGGTTTTATTAAAGCGTATATCTTGTTAGAGTGAACGACGAATCACTTAAGTGTTCAACGATTTAGAAAAAGATTATATGCGATAATAGATCTGCACTCACGGAAAGTGTGTTAATATTAGAGAAAGGTGAAAGAGATTAAAACATCTCCTTCCTTTCACTATAACAATTCCATCATAGCCCAATTCTCGAAGGATATAGAAATAGATTTAAGCGCGGTGATAAAAATTCTACAGGATCTGTACGTAGCTGGGTACTGTACTTACGATAATTAGGTATACAGTAACAAAAGCCGGAAGGTATATGCGATATGTAATTGCAGAATTGTGGATGTGTATCCACGAAATTTCTATTTTCGATCACTTCGACGAAAGATTTGAAAAACTTTGCCAAAAATATTTGTCTAGCTGAGAATCTGAAATCGAATGTAAAACTGGAATTCTACGTGCAGAGATTGAAATCGACAGAAGAGAAAAGTGTGATTAAACAAATTATCACGTAGATACGTCGAAGACTCGATTCAAGACGGATGGATTGTCGACCCGGGCTACAGAAAGACGAGGAATGGGATACGTGAATACGTATAGGAAACCGCGAGTTCGCTGAAGAGGTCATGGGAGAGGGCAGGTGGGACACGCAACTCAAAAGATATACACGCGCGATATATGTGTCATTGGGAGTACCTATACCTCGCATCAATTTCTACATATATATATATATAACATCTACCATTACATACACATCGATGTATTTAAGTAACATATGTAGATATCTATCAATATCTTTATACGAGCTATGCCTTCATCTTTTGCTGCACCGAAGTATTACACTCATGTCGGATTCGGGGCATTCGGTTGATTTAGGAATAAATTTTGTCGATTCAACCAAGACGATGTGTGGCAAATCTGATCTGATCAGATATTATTCTTGAACACTATATCTTCGAATGAATAAAATCATTTGTTTACTTCAAACAATATTTTTGTTTTCAAACCAATCAAACATTGATGCAGTTATTGAATTAAATGTTCATTCGATTCAAATGAGAGACTCAAACGCAAGAATCTTATCCGGAATCTGCAGTGGCAATGCAAGATTCTTTCTTTTTTAATCGAACAAATTTTTCTGTGAGTGTATTCTTCCGTTGGTGATAATTTTTCGTTCATTTTATACTATATTGTCAGATTTATAACGTAAAATAATTCTCTCACGTGCATCAAGATAAATTGAACATGGCAGAAAATCAGATATGCACGCTATCTGCAAACTGAAGCAAAAAGAGTACTGATGCAATGTTTTCATGTACTTGTTCCGTAGTATATTTTTTTTTTTTCATGTATTGTAATTTTTTATTTCTTCTATTATTCTTGTTTTTCATTTTATCTTCAACCTCAAACCACTGCAGCCGTTAGATCTGATCACGAACCTTATACTAATAGTATGATAAGTATACTGTGCTGCTGTACCTATAATATACCTATAGTATACTGTATCGCCACCGTCAGCGTCAGTAGCGAATAGCAAATAACGATATGAGTAGATATACGCGTCCGTATGTACCTATATAGGGAGTAAAACGTTTTTTCTGTCTGTTCACGAATACATAGCTAGTATATATATCTACGTTATAGCTGTGCCCGAGGTAATTGTCTACACGTGATGTAGATTAGCATGTGGCATAAATGTAAAAGCGTTTAACATTTGCCATCCATATAGTGCATACCTCTATATATGTATTTGTATTTCTACAAGCTATGCACTTTACGACAAAAGGATACATATCTATATGTAACACGTTGAATGGAATAGAGAAACGTGTGACAAACGATCACCGACACCGATATAGGTCCATTAAAATCGTCCATCGTTATCAAAAATACTGCAATATAACATAACTGCAGCGAGTGTCGACGCAAGGTTGTACACCTTATGTATGGTATATATAGAAGTTTAGAATGAAATTTTAATGCAGTTTATACAATAATTATACGTTCACGTCACAGTTATTATAGATTTGAATAGCTGCACAGCAGAGGCGAAGAGACTGAGACTATTTTTTTGTCTTTGCATCTTTCAGCGTAACAATAATTATGGAACTCGGCGTTATACTTAAATTATGATCGGATATATGTACAAAGTATCGCGTTTAAATTATACAGGACTTATATGTATAAGAAGCCGGATTCTGTGTAATAAGCCAAACGCTTTGAACGTACCTACCTACATCTGTCGTGTAATCATATTCATGGTTGATCTTTGGGAAAATGGAATAAAATAATTGACATAAGAATGAATAAAGCGAAATAGGAGTAAATATGTTGTGCCTATTAACAGTGTTGCCAACTGCAAGACATCGCATGTCACCAAGGGCGAGGTTCAAAAGACACCTTTCGTGATTGAAAGTCACTAGATTTTCCTTGTATTGAGCCTTGTAGTGAAAAACACCAGATCTAGTGACAAATTCACTAGCTTGGTTACACTGTGCTTATACAGAGCGATTCTGTGCAAAATCACCCGCCTGAAAGGTAGACTAACGGGAAATGCCTGAATTGAGCAGATCAAACATCAACGATTGGGCTTTATTTCCCACGTGATAAATGAAACCCAATCGTCGATGTTTGATCTGCTCAATTCAGGCGTTTCCCGTTAGCCTACCTTTTAGGCGCGTGACTTTCCACAGAATCGCTCTGTATAGTATACCTGTAATATGTGTCCCGCGCACCGTTAAAAATGTGAAATTTATTTAAAAAATGGGAACGGTTCGATTATCAACTTTCCGCGGTTGTTTTGTTTATCTTGGAGGCGGTAACCTCGACTGAGGTGGTCGGCCAATCGGAAACCTGCAAGAAATCATACGCGAGGATCACGCAGCCCGCAGCTAGAGTGTAAGAGAGAAAAAGAGAAAGAGAGAGAAAGAGAGAGAGAGAGAAGAAGAGAGAAAGAGAGAAAGAGAACGAGAAGCTCTTGGGTGCGCTACTATAACCGCGTTCGACGGGCCGTACCCGTCGAGGCAATATAACGCCGTAGAGGTGGAGCTGACTCACTCACCTCACCCACTATACGCGATCATATTCCCGTTCGAGGAAGAAGAAAAAAGAAACAAAAAATTCCAACCACTTTTAACCAACCAACCCCTAGAAAATGGAAAAAAAAAACAAAAAAAACTGGCTTCATAATGCGAGGATTATGCGGAAACAACAAAATCGCTGTGCGATTTTTATTTTTCTTCTCCTTTTACAGGATAGTTCGATCATATTCAAGTCGAAAGGATTTTCTGAAGAAAAATTCGGTCATATATAATTCAAAATATTTTTTTCCACACGGCGTGCGCAAAATTCGATTTTACGCACGCTTTGCGTGCATGAAATTCAACTTAACGCACGCTGTGTTGAAATAGTACTTTTCGATACTAGTGCGAAAGTGTTGATTCTCGGACGAGTGTGAAGATTTTTGCCCGGGCGAAACGAGGGTGACAATCACACAAGTCGAGAATCATCTTTCGCACGTGTATCGAACTTCATTTTTCAACACACCGCGCGTCAGGTTGAATTTTATGCACGCGAAGCGAAAGATAATTCTCGACTCGTGTGATTGTCATCCTCGCTTCGCTCGGGTGAAAAACTTCACCCTCGTTCGAGAATCAACACTTTCGCACTAGTATCGAAAAGTACTATACCGTGACATGATTATTCAATTCGCATCTGAAGAGTAAAATCTCATTATTTTTTAGCGTGGAATCAAGAGTGGCATGATTTTCACTTTTCGAAAGTGAATTATATATCAATTATTTATCTTATCACATTAAAGATCGCTTATTTTTCATCTATATACAGAGAGAAAACTTTGCAGGATCTAATTATACATGTGCGAAATGATATTTTCTATACACAGGTATAATGAATTGGATTTTCGTTTGAATAAACCTGGGGATCTGACCCATTCATAAATCTGACCACAATTACTTCATTCATAAAGGTATATAGTATAGTATAGTATAGTATAGTATAGTAGTATATACGTTATAATATATCGACCCATATATAACACGACGCAAAGTAATATAGTAAGAACCGCAATAACCACGATATGATATTAGGTAGTTATATTACGTAATGAAAATTGGGAACATTTATATGTGCCGAGATAAATATGTTGATTCGAATAAAAAGTTTTCGAACCATTTTATAACGAGTCAAACTTGCCGATTAACGCGATCTCGATTGAGACCGATATCATAACTCGCAAAACTCTTTGCGAACATTATATAGATATCCATATAACGTAGGTATAGAATATATAGCTTGCTTTGTCCAGAACAAAGGAGATAATCGCGATGCAGTATAATATTTATAACGTAATGGGTTTAGCGTATAATAATATCAATTATGTTGCCGAAGGTTCGACGAGATCATGTGCTATGGTAGTGCGACGATGTATAGTTTGTTAGGGAATATAGTATACACGTATATCCTCCTCCTTCAGTCGGGCAGAAAATTGGCATAAGATCGACGTGAAATACGATGTCCTGCTGGCCAGCTGTCTGAAAAATTTAAATCGGCTAAATTGAACAAGGGATGAAATCAAATACCATTTACGCTAGGCAAGTTCTTATATTGGCCGCATACATGCATCAAGCCTTACTCCCAATTTTGTTTTTAATTGACGCTAGGCGGCGCTGACGGGTCTAGGAGAGACCGGGGTAAAACGGCGTAGTGAGTCTCTTCTTCACAGTTTCAACCGACACCAGTGCTCATAGCGATAAATATACCCACTACCCCGTTCTACCCCGGTATCTCATTTCCCCCCCGGTGGTAGTATACGCTAGTAATCATCAAACAATTATAAGATCGGGGCAACTGCAGACGTTGTAGAATTAAATCTCTTCCCTTTCTTAATTATTCTTCAAATGATGAGATATAAAGAAGGGGTTGTTTATAGTCGGTCAATTATTCAACCCTTTCATAAAACAAATTTTTAGCTTAATAAGCGAAGCAATTATTTCCAACGATATGTTTTACGTTTGTTGGAATGTATTTTATAATCCTGTGCAAAAGGTGCAATTTTTTTATTTTCATTTTTTCAAAACTTTAGCTGCAATAAAAGTGCTTGAAATTTTTATATTTATTTTATCTCTTCTGTGACGATTCTCGACTGTATATCGTACGCCGCATTTCTGTTTGATATAATTATTCTTTGACTTCTGTATAGTGCCGTGTAGGTACTATACATATACCACTTTGTTGAATAATGGAATCAATTAAGTCTTTGATGTGTTCTGAAGTATCTACACCGAGTACACCCGCACGGAAATATATATATGCGAAAAATATATGCAACATATATGTCGCATATATAACATATAAGTGCGCAAAATACAAAAATGTCGCATATAGTATAACATATATGTTATAACATATATGTTAATACATATATGTTTGATGAGTTTTACATAGTGTTCACATCTATGCGACATAGATGTCGCATATATGCGACATAGATGTCGACATACATGCCGCAACATTTATGTTCACATATATCTAGACATTTATATCAAATATATAAAAATAAGTTTTGGCGCAAAAAAAAAATATGTCACATATATGTGGCATATATTTTTCGCATATATATATTTCCGTGCGGGCAAAACACCCCCTAGGTACATATTTTACTCGGGTGTTAATATAACTGTACGTAGCTAGAAATATCGTATTAAATTTCATTGAGAAGAAGAAGATGCAACTTTCGTTGAGCTAATATAATCATCCGTAATATAATATAATTTCTAATTGCCTGTATAGGATTTATTTTCTTTTGTAAAATTCTACCCTTGTATTATAGCCATAATGACAGTGATCATTTTCTCCCGTTATTAGAATTTGAAATAGAATAAGAAGAATAAGATAACGCAAAAAAAGAAAGTAAAGAAGTCTAATTCTCTGACTAAAAAAAATGAACCAAAAAAAAAAAAACGGAGGAAAAGAAAGAAACAGAAGTGCGGCAGGCGGCAGTCGTTTTTTGTTATCTTCAAATTATCGAACGTTTTCAAATTTTCGGTATACCTATTCCTCAGTCGGCTTATTTAGCGTAGGCTTATAACGATCTTAGACGCATAGTTTGAAGATGTCCAAGCCTTAGGTATACCCGCGCACGGCTACCCTAATATTAGTCTAAACACGGATTAGAATGCCATTATATGGGAGAGCTACGCGGGCCTCCGTATTCGTCTTCTTCGTCCTCGTCCTCACATTATGAATACGAAAGTAGAGATACCTATTATGTTAATGGGGTTTGAATTTTTATACGATATAGTAGTAGGTATAAGGTGTATAGAACCAGCCTGCGTCGTGATGCGTTGAGATACTTCGGGATAGACACTTCTTACCTTTGCCTCGAGCCCTTTTTTTCCGAAACAGTAGTAGTCTGTATTTTACCTACGGCTACAGAATACAGCCCAGAAACGCATGCATATGTAACGTTGTAAAAGTTGAAAAAACAATATGAAAAAAAAACACTTTGAACCGTTTTACAGATTCCCATTTCTATATATATATATATATATGCAAAGAAGCCGCCTCCGTTTTCGATCCTCATAAATATTTACCCCGGTTATGATTTTTCGGCTTATAATTACACCGTATGACTGTATAGAAAATTCATACAATTAATCAATCCACCGCAATGAACAGAATCGAATTAAGACGAAAATCGGTATGGTGTTACGGATAAATTTATAGAAATGAGAGATAATCTGATGAGAATTTTGAGCCCAAATCTCGTTTGTATATAGGGGTGGATATGATGAAGAAAAATATAAGATAGTAGTTATTTCTTACCACGTTTACATCGTCAAAAATGACGTTTTAATGGCTAACCGACAGTCCAGCATTAGGTTCATCTTGAATGCAAATGTCGTTGCATTTATAAGATCATTATAGTAGGATACTAACGTCAGATGAGTACTTACAAACTATGAAGCAAACGAAAAGATATAAAATATATATATTTCCGCGAACAGATCCGGCCGACTACAGGGTGAGAGAAATTAAAGATAAGTTTGGTGTATAAAAACATCAGCTCACTCGTATGTCATATTAAAAACCCATTACTCCAAACCAACTGATTATATTCAGCCCTTAGCTCGATGTAAAACGCGTTTTGGTTAATAACCGATTTGAATTCGACGTATATGGGACTGTGAATGATGAATGAACAGCGCGGCGACGAAAGGGTTGTAAATTTTTATTTTTTATTTATTTTTTTTCGCGAATTTCTGTGACAAAAAAAAATGTACAGAGACCAATTATTAGCGGTCTCGTATACCTAAAATTAACGATTATGATGCGATATGGTTGGAAAACGATCATAAATCACGAAATTGCAGTCAGCTTTATAGTTTCTTCTATTTCTGTTCAACTCGCATATGTCATTTCGAGTATGAAACTGCTAATTTTCGTTGAGATATATGTACGCTTAGGTACCTAGGTACGTACGAATGCAGATTATTGATTACTGCATGTTATAAGCTTGCAGTTTCCAGCCCTAGAGGCAGAGTATTAGAAAGTCGATTTTGATCACAGAAAAGAAATAGAGAGAGAAAAAAGCAGAAATTAGATTACGTATAATTCTATTTTATTAATTTTTCTACTATTTATACGAGTTCGAAACGAGTCCGCTACAACTCGCCATTTATCTGTATACCGATAATTCATAACGATAATATATATAGTATAGCTACTTTCCAGGAATAATAATTAATAATATCAATAAGAAAAGGAAAAAAAGCTCCATAAATTCAATCTACCTGGTCATTAATTTAATTAATTCGAGTCACTTTTGAGAGTGAAAAATTAATGAGTTTACTGATAGCGTATTATATACATATAGGTATATATACCTACCCCGTTATTTCGATTCAATATCTGTGTCGCACCGTTATATAGGTATATATATACAGAAAAAAAAAAATAAAAAAATAAAGAACCATGAATTGAAGTACCTATATAATATTAGGTATAAGATAATTTAAAAAATAAAAATTACCCTCCTGCACTCCCCTGAATAATTGAGATGACGAAGCGACACGTGATCGACGACGGGGTATGGTGCCCTAAAATTTTAGCGTTTCATATATATATTTAGTTATAGGTATATATATATGTATATATTATTATAATGGATTCCTGTAGCGAAAATTATTGGAATTAAGTATATAGCGTCGCCGAAGAAGATGCCTAAAATTTTTAAGTTACGTTTAGCTTATCCCCCCCCTTCCTCCCCCTATCTGTGCGCAGTTAGCTATTCACTTCAGAGAACCCCCCTCGTCGATCCGATCCTTCATCCTCTTATAATTCCTGATAATTTTATTTTTTTCCACGGTCAAGGAAAGAATATAATTGACCGGCCAAAATCTATCGCGGAGTAACGTATATAGGTAGGTATAGGTAGGTAGGTAGGTAGGTACTCGCGAACGCGAGGATGAGAAGAATTCCCTGCAAGCGGGGACATAATAACAATGATTAGACCAACGAACGAAGCATTCCTCCTCTCCAGTTCAGTTGGAAAAAAAAAAAGTAAAAAAAAAAAAAAATAGAAACATAAACAAAAATCAAACAAAACGGAACCTCAAATCGACGCCATGATCCCAAAATGGCGGACTATACGATATACCATGGATAAACCGCGGAGTAAAGCGTGGCTCGCTTACAACCACATATCACAAACTTGACGAAAGCTATATAGCTTTGTAAGTACGGAATTAAATTAAAAAAAAAAAAAAATAATGAGCCAAAAATATGTTCACTTCAGAACTTGGAATTTCTAATGCGAGGAGCTTTACTAAAATATTTGAAATACGATAATCAGAATATACTCCTTGTATCACAGATATTGAGTTTTTCAATTAAAACTTCTATGGCTCATTTATGGATTAAATTAATTGAAGATATTCGCGTAATCAGATAAGTCCTAGGCCTCTGGCATCATCGAAATTTTGGTTAGTCGATTTCGGGACTTATTCAATTGGCAAAATTTCGGTGATGCCAGAGCCCTAAAGCGTTAGTCTAATATCTATTCACGTATACCTTTTTTAAATTCAAAAGCTTTATTACTATTGAAAAACTTCTACGTGGATGATGAGAGATTTTTTTGTAAATAAATGAACGGTAATAATTTTCGTTATTTCTGTTATCATTGATATTAATCTAGCTGCAGGTAGATAAAAAATGAAAAATTACTAAAACAAAGTGTGCAATAACAAATGTGCAGCGTGAGATCCCGCACATCGTGGTCGCCTCGTGATGATCAAAATTGATATGTGGGATAATGGTAAGTAATTATAATGATTTAAAGCGTATTTGTAGTAGTTTCAGGTTGCTGCGCGCGTTTTGCGGCATAAGGGTGAAACTTATTTTATCAAGTAAGTTGATATTTATACTACAAAAGTATACACAACGTTTATAAGTATAAATAATATAGTGTTTTCTATATTACCGATTCGCATTCGTTAAATTCAAAGTCTTTGAATTTTATTTATCGTGATTATTTCAATGATTAATAATTATCGACGACCTAGCTGTAGGTAATTTCGAATATTTGTTGTAAAGAAAAATAAAACTGGAATAATATTATCGTCTATATAATCATAAGTTTGAAAAATCAACAGTTTTTCTCTAAAAGGAAGTCGCGGTTCTCCCTCAACGCGCATAGAATGAAGAGGCCGCCATTTACGGCTACTGAGAGACTGCAGAGAGCTTTAAAAGCTCGGTATACCTACCTACTCGCTCACTAACATCGATGAAACGTGTACGCGCCCTTGTACCTACCTAAGTATGTACTAAAATACCCTATAGCTAAGGGTGTATCGCGTTTATATACCAAAAACAAAATCATAAGCTCGAATTAAAGCATCGTTTTAATCCAAAGAAAAAAAAAGAAAGAAATCAAGTTTCATCCCCGTGTATTATACGAGGTGCATTAAATCTATGAGTTCTTCAATATCTCTTCATTATACTTAAATTGAAACGATAAAGTTAACGCGTACATCTTATTATTCTTATATAGTCTTGATATTAATGTGTGAACAAATAAAATGTAAAATAAACGTAATTTATATAAAGTTGGATTGACTCGTTGGTTGTTTTTCACCAAAATGGCTATTCGACTTGACTTCATGGTGAGATATAGATCGCTCAGAGTTGTCGGAAAGAGTGAGACAGTGTGGTCTGTGGATAGTCAGAGGCCGGGCTGGTGGTTGGCATGGCAACAACGATCCCTCAGTAGCTTTCAGCAAGCAGGTCCTCCTATACACCCTTCGGTCGTTGGTTCGTTGGTTCGTTCATTCGTTCGTTCGTTCGTTCGTTCATTCGACTATCCCTTGTAATCTATTCAAATCCAACGACCCACGCGAGAAGCCAATATCCAGGGTGCTGAACTTTCTATATTCAACATATCTCAATTTTTTTTTTTTTTTTTTTTTGGGAATTTCTATGTAATTCGCTTCACCATATTCTATATTCATATAGAATATAGATCCATTCGTTCCAGTCAAGATTTCTTCTTTAATATAAATTAGAAATAAAAATTTTGCCAATAAAAAAAGCCTGTTAGTAAAATTCTAACTCTATATAAGCAGCGTCTATATGTAGACGCGACAGTGGGCCCCTATAACCCCTTTTTGCGAAGGGACTATGCTGCTGCAAGCACCAAAGAGCTCTTAGGTTGTAGTCGAGAGTACTTGTGAACAAATGCGTTGGAAACAACTGTCGTACGAACGCGTTATACTGCAAGAACTGGCTTGTATTGCACTATAATATGTGTGGCATATACCTACCTACCTACCTACCTACGGTGAAGGGCAAAAGTACCTTCAATATCAAACTAGGGCAGAAAATATAACCGCGTTAATTTTTTCAGACCGAAACGTACACACATTCGTAACTTATTTCTCAAATTCATTAAATTTTCAACGTTTCAACGACAAAATGCACTCAAATACAGAAATATATGGTATATATTTAAATTCTGCATAATGTTCAGGCGAAATTATATCAAGAATTGATGTTTACATTAATAAATTGAATTTTCAGTCGAAATATGTTGTATTTGAAGCTTTGAAATGAATCAGGTGGCATTCAAAACAAGCACGGCAGTTGGGGTACTGTGCTCGATCATGGATTAGGGGTAGCGCTCATATTGAGAATTCTCTTATTGAGAAGCCAGACTGTATGTACGTATTTTAAGAAATGTACTAAACGGCGATGTATCGCTGTTTGCCTTAGAATTTTCTTCTGTTTGTTCGAGTTGGGTAGCTTATACCCCTAACACCACGTTGTTAGCTGAAGCTCAATTGATTGCTAGGACAAGCTCAGAAAATTGACACTTAACCGGTGTCACGAACAACACGAATTACCTGCAATCCCATGGTTGATAACACCAGTCTGTATAAACTCGAAAATTGAATCTTTATAGTATAATAAAAGACTGGTAAAAGGGGGAAACCACACACCTATATCTGCATATGTAAATACATGCATCAGCCAAATTGAAACACGTGTAAAAACCGTTTTAATCATATTCGCAGAAAACTAATTGCAGAACTAACCGGCGTTAATTGATAAAACGCTGAGCTTCTTTTGTCGTGCTTGATGAAATAATTTGAAACTTTGGGAGGCATTAATATTCGGTACAATGCACTGGAGAACAAAAATTCCGATCGATTCTGATATGTGAAACAAGAGTTACAGCAATTGGCGAATTCTAACGATTTTCAAAAACTGAGGATTATGGTCCTGAAGAATTCATGATGGAATCAGTTCTTCGTTTGGTATCAGAAAATCGGAAATTTTATGAAGATCAATAATTGCCCACCGGTCTCATCATCAACATTGATATATTCGAGTGATTTTTTTTGCAACATTATGAGTTGATCTTTGACTGTTGAGAGATGATATCGCAGTGTAATATAAATCTTCATGTAATTGATAAATTAGTGATTCTATACCGCGTGAGTGATACCTAATTGTAATGATATGATACGGTGTCGCGTGTTTCACGCGGGTAATTAACTACATGTCTATCATTCTACATTATAAATTCACGTATGGGTTTTTCTAATCAAAATCTCTTACTGATATTAATACAAGGATACAGACTAACACTCGACATCTCAATTATCATATGAGATAAAATCGATCACGTCGAGTCAAGTGAAATGAAACGCAAATTCAGGGGTGTTAGAATTTAGGGTAGAACCAATATTTTTTCTATATACTGCGTGTATCTATTATTCGGATTTTCAAACATCTAATGTATGTGCAGTAGATAAATATTTAAATTCATCCTCATATATTTACGTATACGAGATATGGATGTATATTTCATGTATGTGTTGTGTATATAAGGTGTATATGTATATGGTGGTGAAAATAGGTGTATGTACGTATATCTACCACGCACGATCGGAGGGTTCGCGTATCTATATAGTTTTAGATAGGTGAGGCGCGTCTCGACCGCGTCATCTCGCATATACGGCAAAACGAAGAGTCCGCGAGTCTCGCGTTCATACCGCCAATCACCGTCCGCCTACTAATGAACCAAACCTCGAAGCCAATGGCGTCTCGACGTCGCGGCGTCGCTCAGCGCGCATAACCAGCCGACTAACCCGACCTGGGATAAAACGGGATAAGGAAATCTTATCTGTACTGTATATTATACATATATATACACTAGATGAAGAAATACTATACATACATATGGGAAGAAAATCTAAACGAAAACATTTTTTTTTTTTTTCGAATTGCAACAAAATTTTGTTTGAATGAATGAAAATTCTTGCATTTCCACAGGGTTGAACAAATGTTTGTTTCATTCAAAAGTCATTCATTTGTTTAATCTATTCATTTGTATCGAATGAATATTTGGTTGAACTGATCAATTGTTCATCAGATTTATCGGATAAATCGGTTCAATTTGTTAAAACAAGAATATTGTTTGAAGTAAACAAACAATTATTTGGTTCATTCGAAGATGTAATGTTCGAAAACAATATCAAATTGATTCGAACCAAATACTCATTCTAACAAACAGGAACAAAACAAAAAAACAATTCAAACAAAATGTTTGGCTTAAATTAATCAAACTTTTCCTCTGAGTGCGTGTTTGATTCCTTCAAATATATTGGTAGCGATCGATGACCTGAAAATCTGAAAAAGTTAGTTCGTAATATGAATAAGATATATGCGTGAGAATATTCCGTAACGTATATTTTGGAAATGGCAATTCCATTTACTAAATTTTCTTATACAGCGTATACCTACCGCAAAGTTCGAACGAAGGGATTCGCATCCCGAAAACTCCCGAAGACAATGTTTCTGCCAGCTATGGTAATGTTCTGCCAAACAATTCTCACGTTCTTTGCCAATGCTGAGAAAAAAGGACTAACTTCGGGGGTCTTCGGTATATGACTGTTGGGTTGCCTATCTTTAGTGAATCATTTCGTATCAACTTCTCGGTATATAGTTCCGAATGAAAAATCTTTACTTTGCAGCTGCAGAGTGCGTAACTCGTATAAAGTAGCTATACCTACCTACCTAGACTATATAGAGTGCTGAGGATTTCCTAAAGAATGCAAAAAACGTTCTTCCACGCTCGCTTCGCGGTTGCGCTCATATATAGTCATATAGTTTCTTACACCGCGTAGGTATAAGGTATAATATATGACTGTATATACAACAACTGTACCCGATGGAAAATACTACTGCACCAGTAATGGCGGTAGAACATAGAACGCGCGGCGTGCTTACGAAGGAAACCTTCGATAAGGAGGGAGTGTCTGCCGCCATAATCACAGCCTCCAACGCCTCTGCTCTATACATTTACGCACATATACATATCTAATACATGTGTATATACTCTCCTATATACATTCATAAATAAATATATATGTATTATATACACGTGAAACTTATTTACACGATGCCTTACAGGTAGGCTTATGGTGCTTGGTACCCGCGGTGCCTGCAGTGGGTTGTACTCGGTAACCACTTCTCATATATATACTTACCACTATCTCTACCAAGGTATCACGCTCGTGTACCTATAGCTAGGTAGATATACCTACTTTATACCTCGCCATCTACATATTTCGTTCTTTCGTTCGTTCGTATAGTTTGCAAATGCGACGATATTGCGAAAATCTAAAGGTAGAATTTTTGAATCATGGATAGTACTACGTCCGGTACCAAATTAGGGGTGCGTCTGTAGGTTTCAAGATTTCGTTGTTAGCTTTCCATATAAATTTTCTTTTCATAGATTACGGAACAAGAATTATATAAAACGATAATGAATATATTCATTCACCTACTAGGCTTAGCTATATAAATCACAAAGAAATCGTGTAGAAATCATAGAAAAAAAAAAATAAAAAAATCGGTGCCTGGCGCGTCTCGCAAAATAAACCTTGTGATTTATAGAGAAAACTGGAACACTAGGTATAACATAAGCGAACGTGTATAACGTGCAGAATAATGGATGAAAAAATAGTTGTTCGTTCGATATACTATAAGTTTCCTTCTTGAGAAGCGAGATTTGATCGCTTCGAAGTCTGCACTAGCTATTTATTCATACATCTATGCATATATGCATGTGTATTTATATATACTTGCTGCAATTTATTCTCTGATGCGTAAATCACGCAATATAGGTACTATACTTACTGTATAGTTACTTTTATATATATGTAAAACGAGTTGGAATTAGTTGAGTGAAATTTTTGAGCGTGGAAACAGTAATACATGTTAGGTACCTTCGCATTGCTTTTCTAGTCGTCGAGTGAATTCTTCATTATTTGTGCAAGTCATAAATGCAGGAAAGTAGAGTTTATCGTATATGCACTCGCAACATTCGTTCGCTAATTCCAGCTGTATTAATAATCGTTAAACAGTTCTTCAGCTAAAAGTTAGTAGGTACTATACAATGCGAATAGATGTAGAAAAGAATAATATGCGGTAAATTATATTTACGTAACAATTATCGTGACAAAAATAACACGAATGGTTATATAGTATAACGCAAGTAAACTAATTAGAACGAATTTGATGCTAATCAACGCAGTCGAGCGAGTGCTCCTAAGTAGCTTCCGAGATTCGCACCGTTAGTGTGTATAAGGTAAAGGCGTCAGCCTGTGAAAGGAGAACAATTTAACATTGTTCATTCAACAGATTCATTCTCGTGTTTAAGCATCCGAAACGAGGTAATATCAACAAATAACTGAACTTAAAATCGATTATGTTTATGTAATAAATTTCGTGAGGATTCGTGAATCCTGGATGTAAATGCCATAACATTTTTCGATATAGAATTAGTCTTCAACGACAAATAGTCGACTTTTGTAGAAATAACCGACGAACACCTTTGCAATATAATTTATCGAAGGCAAATCGCAATAAGAAAGAATATGAATTAGATGCTTTGGTAACGATTCTGAAATTCATAATTCTTGACAAAAATATATTTGATAAACGATTCGCGCTATTTGAACATCAAATATGAATGAATTGGAATATTTTGTATTGTAATAAAATAACTCGAATTTAACAGGAAGACGCCGACGTCGAATGACGTACTTGACAAATCGATATGGCTGCCACTCCTCGAGCCAGCTTCGCCACAGGGCACGACATCCCTCTTTCCCTCACTCGCGCACTCACGATTCACGATATTAAGCTTATCACAAATTACCTTGGATTTCTTACCGTTGACAATACAGAATTCCTACTTTTATATAGACACTGTTCAAACACCTGGTAATGAACGTCACTAATTTTTTTTTTTTTTTTTGTTATTTTATCAACCGTAAATTTAGTCGATCTATAATTCGTGTGCATATATGGACGTCGATTTTAACTCCCACATGTCTAATCGCAATATATTTATCATATTTTAGCTAATAAAAAAAAGAAACAGGTGAAAATCTTTCGAACATAAAAAAAGAAAGTTTCACCACTCGACTAACACGTATGTTCTTGATTCTGAAACACGTTTTAAAAACGTCAATATGGCTTCTATAGTTTAGTTCCCTTTTTTTTTTAAATCTCCCTCTCTCTCTCTCTCCGTAATTTCGCACGATTCGCGCACAGCTCTTGTGATCCAGTCCTCAACGCCTTAATCGCGTAATAATATTCCGAAGTGATATCCCGCGGACTCGTTTTTATTTACCTTATCAAAAACGGAGGATAAATGCGAAAAGAAAATTGACCAGTTTCCGAAACTGATCCCGCGAGGCTCTGAAGCCACCCGGGCAATATGCTCCCAGCAGCACCCGCACCCATCGAAATCCGAGGACTCTATAAGGTGGTTTCCATCCCCAATAACTGGCTAGCGCTGGGAGGCCAGCCGCTGCAATCATTCCGGTAATGATTGTCATTACGGGAACAGCGGGTGCTGGAGGACGCGGGGGAGGACGACGGCGAGGGCGCGTCCACGACGCTGTCCACGAATAAGAGACGGGATTGGTCTGCATTACTATTGCGTCTCTTTCTGATGTTCCCGTCGGTTTCCGACAAACGGAACGGTCGTCGGTATTGCGTCGACGACCGCATGCTCGTTATTGCACAGACCCCCGGACGTGTGTATCCATAAGGAGCGAAAATTAAGCAAGAATGTCCACATCGTTATTTCATAGTTCTCTTCGGTCTTCACCTTTGCTTGGAAGCAGAAGGGTTGCGAGTTCCGCGACCTCGTAGAGCTGGCGCCTCCGTTATACGTTATACTTGTTATTCATGCGATTTATACTTCCGTTAGAAAGATTATTATCGGATTCTTGTAAGTTGTAGGTGTATATATATATATATATATATAGGGATAATCGAGATTTACTTGTCTGCGGTGTTGCGGTTCTATTGGATTATAAAACGATATTGTTGTTCTTCGAACTGACCGCAAATGCTTTCATTTCTTCAATTATTTATAAAGAATTTTCAAATTAGTGCCAATTTATTCAGCTCACCTTTTACTATGAGCAAAAAAAAAAAAAATGTTTTATTACGAACTTTAGTTCCAACTATTTCTTCGAATTATTCAAATACGTGTACCTATGTTAACTATTGGTACAGTTTCTAACGATCGGAAAAAAAATTGGCTGTAAAAAAAGAAATTCACATTGCAGTTATCCTGTAATGCTCCAATGAAACTTCAAACTGTTACTCCTCAAACATTATATTACCAAATCGTGAAATATTTGGCGAAAATTCTCGGTACCTCAATGAGTACCAACCAATTAAATTTCAGAAAAATCGCACCAACGGTTCCTGAGATATCGAAACTTCTTTCAAAAAACACATTTTTTTTCCTATCCCTTTCCAAATCCCTAAGCGACCGATTTTACATAGCATTGACGTTATTTCTTAACTAATCTTCGTTGGAGTCGATCGACTGTTTCAAAATTTTGTACGGTACGTTACGATGGATAAGACAAATTGCTAGCATAACGTTCATACGGCATACATATAAACGACTGCATGAGTATCCTGCATCTTTTTTACGTCTTGTTTCCGGTATAGTTGATTCACGTGACCCGAAATATACGAGCTTATTGCAAACTGGTGCCTATAGCCATAGATTATTATTACGGTAGGTATAAAAGGTAGATATATAGGTACGTTTCCAAGGAAGTCGGTTGACTGAGTTGGCCTCGAAATTACGATGCCGTGACAGACTAGACCGCAGACACGTTTCTCTCTTCCTTTACTCCGATTCTCCCAGCCTTTTATGGTGAGCAAAAGTCGAAGAGAGGTCAATCGCTTTCATGCGAATGTCTTTACCTTTATACATCGGTATATGCGATTATACCATACATTATACGTTTAACAAAACGGAAAAATATATAAGACCTGCATATTTCCTTTTCCTTAGCTACGTATATATTTAACATTCATTTTATAAAACAAATTTTCATTAATATATTATTACGCTTTTCCTGCGATACATTAATATGCATATTTTCAACCCCTCCCCCAACCCTCTTTACTTCCTCTTCTATCACTCGAACTCCGTTATTGAAGAGAAAATATTCTTGCCACGCGTCTTACGGCCAGAGTATAGTTACTTTTCCCTAAATATATATACGAAAATCGAACAATGTGCTTCAAATTTTCCTTCATATAGTGTCTTTTTGACGTATGCTATGTCACAACTAGCCAAGTAATCACCTTATTCAACTCATTGTAATCCGCTCGTCTATATTCGTTACAGAATTCGGCTCGAGCGTGTTTGCGCATTGTATGAATGGAATAAGTAGAGAACCAACCTTATAGATGATGCTCGAGTAACTACCCTGAATAGGAGATTATAGGACGCGGTTGTGCGTAGCCCTGCGTAACGCATCTACTATACAGGGGGAGGAACGGGGCTTCTGTGGGAAAAATTTATATTTCTTTACGCGCCAAAGATATGATAAAATTAAAAATAAAAAAATCTACAGCAGATGTAATAAGAGTTCAAGTTTTATTCTCTAGAACCTCATTTTCGACAAGCCCGAGTTATTCTTAGCCCAATATTATAATTCACATAAACATTATTTAAAACAGTGAATATTTTTCATTACTCCTTTATCCATGATTCAAAGAGACACAAACCGTGTTTCATTTATCATATGATAATCGAGAGTATACCTTCCTATATGGGGTATAAGGTATAACATCATATAGTATAGTATTTATGCGCAACGTACAGTACTGCAAAGGGATATGTTAATTATTGAACAGATAATTATAAAACTAAGAGACAGAGAGACAAAGCTGTAGTGCGAATAATTTGAAGAGATGAAAAACACAACACTTGATAGACAAACAGCAAAGACACATATCCCACGTTTTGTTATCGTGTCTATTGATAACGCATTTATCTATAGTGGCTTCTTTAAAATCGTAAAGTACGAGTGGTAATTTATAACTTTAAAATTTCAATTAAAATTCCGTATTCACGTAACGTAATGAAATATGAAACTCCATTTATATTACTGGTATACATTTTACAACCCTCAATTTTTTTTTTTTTTTTTTATATCTCTCTTATGATCATTGTTCTTTTCGCTAAAGGTGTAGCTGATGTATGAATAGATTTCGAGTGAGAATTAAAAAACTGTTTAACGCGAAGCGTATAGTAGTGGTATAGGTATCTTTCTCTTTTATACATTCGCGTTGATAAATTTTTACGTTGAGAACCGGGCGCGTTGAGTTGGGTGATTTTTAATTCACTCGATGAAAGCCGCATCATTGTTCTTGCAGCTTCATATTTTTCCTACTCTTATTTTTTTTATTTGTTTTTTAACAAACGTTAAAATTCATCCGGATATGAGCCGCACTTCTCTCGACGATCGAAACGAATAACAAGACAGGTAAGTAAAATCTGTATAACTCAGAACTTGCCCTGTCTTATTCTATGGTATTAATAGTTCTACCTATACATCCGTATACTTTTTATGATCAATGTAATCAGAATTCTTATTGAACGTCGTTACGAGCGAATGCGTAAACCATTCACACGTGACTGTAGTCAATAACCACCAAGGAATCCTTCTTTTACTGTTATCCTACCGTTTTTACTTTCAGTTTATCGATCTTTGCGGTAAGATAAAAAAAAAAAAAGCTCAACTACATCTTCTTCGATCGTGTTGTTTGAGATTCGATAAAACAGACTTTATGCTTTAAAGAATTCTATGCAGCTATAAAACTATATCGTTATCAATTACGCGAGAGTTATATTCTTCAATTGAAAAATCGGTACTTATAAAAGTAAAGTTCATTCGATTCATTAGGATATATTTATCGACAGGAATAAGAATGGCTCTAAACGAGGACAATCTTTTGAATTCTTATCTATTTTTTATCCAACGTTGAAAAAGATTTCTTATTTACAAAAGCCACTCGTACATCCCTTGGGGCTTGAGGCTCGAGAACCCCCCTGGCTCGTTTATAGCGATATAATAAAGCTACTCCCTGCTGCCCAGCTCGCGTACTCGTGGAGGCAACGCGGACACAGGCCACAGGGTCACCCTCAAATCATCGCGGGTGTGAGTCGAATGAAGTTCGCCCGAGCGGAAGTAACGCGATAATGGCAGCCATGAAAGCCATGAAAGCCATGAAAGCGACGTTTCTCTGCTGGTCAACGGAGCTTTGATGTCCGGATGCATCACCTCCTACCTATAGGTAGAACTACTCGAATCTCACGCGAATTATACAGATTTGTATTGCAAAAATTATTTTAAAACAATTGCAGTCGTTTGATTTGGAAAGAGAATGAAAAATTCAATGGTTCTCCAAGTTTTTTACTTGTGTTAAAAATGTTTATGTCTTCGCCTTCTATGTTGTCGCATTTTTGTTGTAGGAATTGGAAATTTCTGGATTCTTATGGCCCCACGTGAAATTCGATCTAGGAAGAAGGAATAATTTAAAAATTATCTCTTGGTCAATTATATTACCTACCTACAGGCATTATGAAGCCATTACGAAGCATTACCACCAACTTCTCGACGACACTCCTTACTCATCGTCACCAGATCCTTGCTAAGTCTTCGGTAACGCGTCGACGCGACGAAACGCCGATTTTAATGCGAGTCTGACGAAGTGGGAGAAGAAGAGTGCCGCGAACGCGTTACGTTCCGTTCTGTTCTGTTCTGTTCCGTTTCGCTCGCTGCTAGACTTTGCGAAACAACGACAACGACGACGACGACGATAGCTACGACGAATCCGTCGTCGCCCGCTACATTAAGCACTTCACGGCAATTTGCGAAACATTTGCGCGAGAGAGCAGATACAACGTTGATGGGAAACGAGATAGATAGGTATATATATATTATATGTATACATGTATATACGTATAGTACATAAGGGGCTAAAGGGGAGATGAGCTTGCGGAAGCTGGTACAGATTCTGTGGGCGAGAGTAAGAACCCGAAGTGGATGTGACCGACTGCCAGAAACGTTGGACCAAGAAAAGGATTTTTTTTTTTCGAGTTCTCGAGCACCTCGGAATGGGGTTGAGTTTTAAAAGCGACAAATTCACCGTCAAATTTTGTCAGAATTCCTTCTTTTCTTTCCTCTCCTTTTCTTCTGCTCTCTTCGTTTACTTCCTGCTTTTTATTTTTATTTCATTTTTTCACCATAAAAACTATACATTATATAAATATAAAATCCAGATATTACCCAGAATGCAACGATTAGATATACGATAAAGTTAACAGAAGTTAGTTTCACTCTTAACTCACAAACACTTGTCTGCATTTATCCCTGCAGCTACTATACAACCAAATCTATTGTTCCCATAATAACCTGCACTCTAACAGTTCAAGCCATAACGGCTGTGACAGGTTCACAAGGGTTTGGTCACTCGATCGATCGATCAAATTAATTGTAAAAGAAACCAACTTACTCAATATAATATTACCCTTGATTCATACATCTGCATGTCAAGTGCAACTGCAAAATAACAATTACATGTATACCCAATTAACAATTTAACATATACGTACTACAATACGTAGTCTGTTATTCAGTACCAATTTAACAACTGTTTCATTATCGAAAAGGAGTCATGGTCAATCTCTAGATGAATAGTTTCATGATTCATCAAATTCTGTATAAATTATTCGGCATTTCATTCATTTTTTATTTTATTTTTTCTTCTCTTCTCTTTTCGTCCTTCTTTCAGATATCCTTCTCCCGAAATTTTTCTCTACTGACAGGGCTGAAATCACTCGGTCTCTGACCCATTAGGGTTACTATTTTGACATAGCTTATTCGAGGCTTTTGTCTACTACCAACATACTATACAGCATTAGCCACGTGCTCTTAACTTATGTTTTGACAATTGACTTCGAGCAATTTGTAGTCCAAGATCAGTATCAGCGAAGGGTGTCGCCTGGGTACGACAGAGATCCGACTTCGAGATAATATCGAGGTCCTGGACCTCTATTAATCCCAACCGTTCTCGACTACGGTCCTGTGGGTAGGTATATATAGCTGTGGTTTATTTTTTATTTTTTTATTTTTATTTTTTATTTCTCAATGCATCAGAAGAGAACGAAAGCTTTTCTCTTCAGACAGAGGCTCTTTTGTTTTCACTTAAATATTCAGTTTGCTTATACATACCTATCCCACGCAACGAACGACAATTTCATTTCTCATTTCTCATTTTTCATTTTTCATTTTTCATTTTTCACAGTATATATTATGCTTTAGTATATCTTATCCACTCGACGTTGTTCCCCAGGGACGTGTAGAACACTTCAGTATCTAAATGGGATTGGATTACTTGATAGCTTCTGCAAGAGTTAAGAATCATTTTTTTTTTTTCTTCCTTTTTTTTTCTCCTAAAAATACGACAGAGGGACAAGACAAGAGGATTGAATACTACGACAGAGGAGATGGTGGTGCCGGGGATGGAACAACCCCGTCGTTTCGTCGCCCCGTTACTCCGTTACCCTGGCAACAAGAGCACCACCGACCTACTGACTTATTTCACTGAGATTTTTACATTTACAGTCTTAGCGAAGTCCACGGTTCACTAGGTGCCATAATTTACTTAATATTGGAAAAAAATTTATCTTCAAATAAATTTTATTCTTATTATAGGTATAATTCGTATATTAAATTCCTTTAATGACCCGTACACTGTACATATAGTAATGATAAAACTATTATCCATACGCTGCAGTTCAACAAGCATGTTAAGAATACCAAACTCTGCAGATTTAGTCAAATTTATTCAAGTAATTTTCACGTGTCGAAAATTGGGACTAACTTTTTTTATTTAACATTTCTTTTCGGATAAAAAGAGAATATAAAGATCCCATTAAACGTACTGAATTATGTATCAAAGAAACCAAAAAGAGTCCTAAAGAATGACTATACAGAAAGCTGCACTGTCTAATAGGATATTAACAAAAACACATAAAAGAGAAACGGTAATGGCTACATTAAGGTACTTCTATAAATGAGAATTCATGAATCACTGGATTACGAAATGACTGATATAAATTTACCATTTATCGTAATTGGCCACTCGATGTGTTGATTTAATTCTTTTCCTCTCTTTCTCGATAAGGAAACGTCGGACGTGTGTAAACTATCATATGGGTACAAAAGGACATTCATATCCACGTTCACGGACGGGTTTTGAAAGTCTACATATGTACACGTTATACATATAGGTATACACTATATACATATGGATAGAGAATCTTTATTACTAATTAGAATATTTTTCTTAGTAGTAAGAGAGGATGGGCTTGGCTTTCAAAGTGACAGGACGATGTCAAATGTTCCACGCTCCCTTGACTTCTTGCCTTTCGTGTTCCACGTCCCATAGCCTTAGGTACATCCCGTAACCGTGAATCTCCGGATACCTTATATACTTGCAAGCCGTTACTCTGTTACAGTATATATCGTATAATTCTAATGTCGTATAGAAATTCTTTCACACGGGCCAAGCCCATCTTTGATACGGCGTTATATCTTTGACCTAAAAGCTCTCGGACAGCTCAAATACATCTATTGTCTTCTTTATGTGACTCGACTAATGCTTCCGATTTAGGTATGTTCAACTTGATTCTCAATCGTCGAAGATCTCAACAGAGTTAGGGTCATTTTTAAAGCAATGCTAGCTGGAACCCTTAAGTTACAGATATCAACATGGGCAGATGAATCTCCAAAGAAAAAGATTATACACCCACATGATATATGCGAAAAATCTGAAAAGAACTGAACATACAGAACAGTATTGAGCTTTCGTTATTTTAATGTGCTTTTTGGAGTTCGTTTTACGACCAAGAAACGATCGAAGTACGTATGTGTGCGTAATGAGGTGACTCTAGACAAATTGCCGTCACCCTGGTACAATCTTGAGCGTGTTATTTGTCTTAGAAGGATTTTGGTGGGTCCTGAAAGCGGCGCAATTTATCACAGTTCATTTACGCCACAATGAAAGCAGAGTTCTGGAATCTGGCAGATTCAATCGACGAAGGAATGCCGACCGACCACCCGATCATTCCTCTTCCAGACTGTGGAGACGAGCTTCTCTCTCGCCGTTTCTCCTTCCCTGTTTTTACTAATTGTCCTTTTTTATATAAAAACAACGTAATTAGTTGTCCTGGATAACGCGCATTCATTATACACCAGAACACTGAATGTCCAATTCATTTGCAATCAATTTGCTAACCAATATCTGAGAAATTATCAATTAAGAGTAATTCCTATGGCAAAAAATGACGCGGAGTAGAACTAGGGCAGAATATGGATTCTGAAATTGTATTTTTGAAAATTCTGGTAGTTCACTGGGCGATCATCATAAAATAAAAATCAACTGAGAGGTCAATATCGAACTGAGGGTGCATCCGCGCGGCTCACTCCAGGGATGCGTTAATCTCACGGTGTTCCGTGTCACCGGAGGTGGTCCTCGAAGATGGATATCCACCTTTGGGCATAGCGGCGACGGCAGGTAGCCTGCAGGTAGCCGGCGGAGCTCTGCGGGGGGTTTTCCTCGGTTCTAATGCAATTCATGAATACAATGTGGTAGGCGCGCACGGGGTCGTTTCTATCCTCGTAAATGAAGTGATGTAAAATAATGGGCTTTATTGTGATCAAACACCTAATTATTATAGTGCCAGAGCTGAGAAATGAGGCTAACGAAATCGTGATGCCTTTGCTTTTATATCGTATATACGAAATCGTATACAGGTATGCGTAGACAGGAATTACGAGCTGACAATGAGCAGCATCGATTTCAAAGCCTTTTCTCTACAAAAGGATCGAGCTATACTTCAGTAAAGTGTAAAGGATCTTTAAGTAATAAAAGAGAATTGAAAACGAGCGTTTTCGTCATACCTACCTGGATTATCGGGTGTTAGAATTTTTCTCTTTAATCAGATTAAAGTAATGAAATCGTTCAGAAATCTCTGCTACTTGACCACAACGATTTAATCCACATAAGATAGAACTTGTTTAATAATATCATCAAATAAGATGGAGGTAGTAGCCGATGAAAGAATTTTTTTTTTTTTTCTCTCTCAGTCCTGTCAAGAATCGTATCTTTTATTTTTCTGGCGTTATTACACCATCATTACAACGGCGTGTAGATAGGTAGGTAGGTAGGTAGATAGGTAGATAGGTATATAAAAACGTGTACAAATCACACGCCAGGCTACTATTTCACAGAAAACAGTTCTTTGTTGGTAATGGAATGGAATGAAAATTAGTTGCGGGATTTTCAAGAAAGAAAAAAGGATTTAAATAACCGAAGGTTACTGTTTTTATAGACATTAGTAACAGAATTGCGTAACTCTCTTTATGTATATATGTATATGTTGTGTTAAATTTATAACGTGTTGCGAGTTTGTGCAACCTTCGATGGATGTGATCCACTGGCCTAACACAGCTGTGAAATAATCCCTCAACAAGCAAGCCGTGTGAGACAAGAACAAAAAAAAAAAAGAAAAGAAAAAAACTTCAGACCTAATGACAAACATCCTTTTGTTTTGTAGTCCTAGTAGGAGATGACACGCAAATATATACTTAAGTAACTGTTGGTAAAACGAGAACAGCATGTAGACAAGTGATATGCAATGATTGTGAGCTTTCTACGAAGAGACAATTTTTCATTTTTCAAACTCGTTTGAAACTCTTATGTCTCTTTTCTAATAATACGAATTACGCTGATGTCAGCTTATTTAATACGTAATATAGAACTTACTCATACCTTATGAGAAATTTGAAATTGAGACGTAACTCGATGAGGTGCTAAAGTTCCAGGAAAGATTCTCAATTTCAGGTTCTTCAATTCTTCGGTTGAAATTATGAAATTAAATCGCAACCATTTCAAGAGTAGAAATAATTGATTATCGTATTGTGAAAATCAAGGAGTGAATCGAATCATGCAAATGCAAGGAGCGGATAATTCGTTCCTCCAGTCATTAGGGATAAGAGAAACTTAGTCTTATTTCTTCGGGATCGACGCAACTCTGAAAGAACCGTCAAAGTGTAGATTCAAATAATGAAAAAGCTGAAATTCATGATTCTAAATAACTGTGAATTTCGGTAAATGAGTTGAGATCCTCTTGTGCTTTTGCTCGGACCATGAATTCACAAAACTGTGGAATCCCACCGAAAGAGAGCACACGCAGTTTACATTCATACGTAGGTCTTATATCTACAGCCTTTATTTCTCAATTTGCATTTAAATGGTTAGCTACATGATAATAAATGATCCCTGTATTTATCGAACAATCGATTGCAACGAGCATCTGTTACTCGGTTACTGATTACATCCAACAATCCTGCTTCCACAACATTGCAAATTTTATTTCGCTGATGCAAAGGCAGCTGCAAAGATATTCACGAAGTAGTGAAATAAGAAACATGTAGACCCGGAAGGGCAGCACAATGCTTACAATCACTTTTTATTGTGTCTGCAGATTGTTCACAAATTTTCGAAAGTATAGTTATGATTGTTTAGGTAATATTTACTCCTGTGGTTCCAAAGCAAGTTCTCGAGTCAAGAAATAGATTGGCAGATTTCCCATCGCCCGCGCCACTTCTACATATTTCTTCCTTTAGTTGTGTAAATTTGTTTTTAACGACTAAGTTTTTACGATTTTGTGAGCGCTGTTACTTTCTCGTCTGCCTAACGGTGATATATATATATTTTTATTTTCTTTCATTGTCCGTGAAAAATTTTTTCGTCAAAAATCTAACTTTGTCAGGTAGAAGAAGCTCTGTATAATCCCACAAAGTCCTCGAGAGATCCTTCCGGCGCTAAGGGTACAAAAGGAGGACTACCGGCTGAAACAAAAGAGTACTGACACTGGAGGAGCGCGTCAAAACGAAACGAAATGTCACGCTTACGATTTGCCTATTTAAAACTATTTCCCAAATTCGAAAGTGGATTAGTTTCTTCGGACTCAGGTTCGGCAACGTTAGTTAGAAAAGGTGAGTTTGAGGTAGGTCCAAAATCTCCGTTCTTTCAGCCCGCTGTCAAAAGACTTTTCTGTCAAAATAACGGGCGCGTAAAAGTTGGTCTTGTACGGATTTCATTGCAGTAAGTTTTATTATTTCAGAGCCATGGAACCTAGTGCAGCGTTTCAGCTGCAGTTGCCAAAAATTTCTAATCATGATATGAAAAAAAAAAAAAAAGGAAAAAAAAAATAAGAGAGTGAAAAAGGTGGGCAGAGGAACCGCGGGATTCGATGATAAATAAGATTGACGATCTAGAAGAAAAGAGAAAATGGAACCAGTTTGCGTCGGCGCGATTGATTGCATCGCAAGAAGAGTCTCAACTCCCCATTTCTCCCTGTTGCCATTTCGAAACCCGAAACGTATATATCTTAGAGATCACGGTCGTCGAACGCACAACAATGCGCTACAGGTGCTGCGAGTTGATACCTTCTTCCTCGATCTATTGATCATCTACCTGACCAATTCATGGAACGTCATACCGATCTATCGACATAAGTGTAAAATACAAGCTCTTAGATTTTGGAATTTTTTTTCTCTCTCTTTCTCCCTTTGAAGTTATCCCGAAAAAATGAAAGAATCAATTTTTTACTCAAATTCACACTTTATACAGTAATAATGATATTACAATTGAATTTTATTTCAAGGATCATCAGTAATAATTCCAGATAAAAATTAGTCGAAATTACTTCAATTGGTTCCAATTATTTGATTATATTGTTCTAATTTTGGTTGTCAATTTTCCTGTTACGATGTGATAGGGAATGTAAATTGTAATGTAGGAAAATAATGAATGAATATAACTGAAACTGAAGGACATCGAGACAACGTCAGTATATTTCGTTAAAATCTGCAAAACTATCGAAAATATTGGACGTCATTATTCATATATTTGTATTTTTTCCAAATTTTGACAAAACGATTTTTCCTTCTAGGCAGGTCTAGAACATCTCTAATACAACCCCATCGAGTTTCCGGGTTATATAGACTCGCCTCCTTTCCGAGGACGATAAGTCAACCTAATTCATTGACACCGTCAGCTGCAATTTCGCGTTTACTCCTTTCCTCCAGCATCACGTACAGCCACGCTTCCTCTCGCGTTAACTTCTCTGCTTGAGTCTCGCGTATATTACTCCCCACACCCGGTACACATCGTTCTGTGAAGTCGAGGTTCAACACCGTGTGTGCGAATGTGTACCTATATCTACCAACATATCGCGGCGAGCAACACACTAAGAAAATGAAAGAAGGAAGGGGATATAGTGAAAGAAACGGAGCACGCCACGGTCGACGCAAGAGTTGACCGGTCGGCAGTCGGTTGTCCCTTTGATGTGGCCGCTCCGCGATCCCACACTACATCGAACGCCCAGCCGCCGTATCGCTGGACCCTGGACCCTGGATCTGGAGACCTGAACCTCACTCGCTCTCTCCCTTGGCCGCCTGCTATCCACCCTGAATACCTCACCTTCTCCGCTGCGTCTTCGTTACATTCGACTTTATTCCGCACGATTTATTTATCTTGCTCCAAAGCGTATAAGCCTGATCGCGCCCGCATATATATGTAACGTCTGTCTATGTGTAACTGTTATAAATGTACATGTATATTTTACAATATATATACGTATGTGCAGTATACACACATATTCACCAAGTTACCGGCACGGTTGTCCAAGCCTTGCGAACAACCAGTGAGCAGCAGCGAATACCACGAGGAGGAAAAGAATGCCTAGTAAATGGATCTCTCTCGGCTCGGGGAATCCCCGTGAATTGCTTCGCAAAGTAACGCGTTTTATCTGCAGCAATACAAGTGTACAATCAGCTGCTCTGACGGTTTTTCTTTCAATTTTTTTCTTTTTTTTTTCCCGTCTTTCCATTATTCTGGAGTTTCTTTGTCTCTACGTTTCGCTTGGTTATCATTATAATGTTTCTTTATTTTATTTTACTTTATTTTTCATCTCATTCTTCGATTTATCTGCATAAATTTATCAACGGATGAATTTGAAACGCTAAAAACTGCAGTCGTTTGACTTCGAGCTGGAGTTTTATCACCGTAGTGTAACGGGAATTTTGATCAAACCACACGGAATAATGACATCGTTCGATCTATCTGTATACCTAACTATATCTATACCTTTACCTATCCGCCATGCGACGATTGAGTAGATCGTTTTTTTTTTCTCCTTGTAATTACCATTGGTTCGCGTCAGTGGATGTCTATTGCAGGTTTGCATCGAGTGACCCAAATTCCAACCGCGTAACCTTTGTCAGTATAACGTTCTACCTTTATTATCTAGCATATAGATATAGGTATAGGTAGGTAGGTAGGTACTACCTACAACAGTTATTGTACAATTCACGTGTATATATATATATTCTCGGTTGATACTCTATGGACAATTCTATGCAATAACTATAGCATTGATCATTCTGACCACAGATGAAAACTGGCTTACTATTTCGCGCAGAAGATATTTTGAAAAATAAAATCAAATAAAATATAGCTTTTCATCATAATCAGATATCATGAATATTTAGGATTACAAAATTAGGATAAGTGAAAGGGGTAGTAAAATGTCGTACATCTATTTATTCATTTGATTATTCATTTAATTATTTGTTCATCCATCTATCCATCCATCCATCCATCCATCCATCCATCCATCCATTCATCCACCCATCCATCCATCTATCCATCTATCCATCTATCCATCTATCCATCTATCCATTTATTCATTTATTTATTCACACAATTATTTGATCATTTCACGGCCTTTGAAAGTTCAAAATTAAAAAGGGGATGGCCAGCCTGCGAAAAACAGACGAAAATCTTTGGTGGTGCCGAGTTGGTGATGACTTACTGCGATGTTTCACGGAAACTTCTTAGTATGTTATCTATGGAAATATTTTGAACACATGCATTAGGGAGGAAAAAATTATAGAAATAGTCGAGCTGATGGGTGAAAATGGGAAGCTGTGAAAATGATATTGTGAAAATGAAGAATAAAACTCAAAATTCTGAGCTTTGTGAGAATCTGAATTTTTTCAATTTTGAATCCTGTTTTATGCTACGAGAGCCATCTGCTGGAAGGGAATGCACACGTGAAACGAGCTTGCAGGTCTCTGTATAACTTGTGCTACCCTCTGTTAGCGAGCTTTGTAAATATTTTTGGGATTTTATGGGGTATTGATGATAATTTCAAAAAAATAAATTATCAAAAATTATCAAAAATTTCTGGTGTATCTTCCGTTTTTTTTTATATTATTTTATTTTTTTATTAAAATCAAATTATAGCTGTTTGGTATGCGAAATTATTGAGCTTTTATTTTATTTTTTATTGCTATTTTACTGAGGTATACATATTTTCCTATTTCGAAAATTTTTCTATAACTTTTACCTGTAATTCTTGAAGCTATATAATTATCTAGTTGATCTTCTAATCAAATATTCATTCAAGCATTAGTAGGTAATTCGTATAATTCTCGCTCTATCAATCTGCCGAACTAATTTACGACAATGTGACGTGATCCAGACCAATTAGTAAGCGATTCGTAATCGCTTGAGATCGAGATGCGTTGGGAAGCTAACGAATGAGCGAGGTTTGATATATAATAAAGAACGAAAAGAAAAAGAGAAAAGAGAGAAACAAAAAAATATATACAATAATTTCGTTAAAAAATATATAATTGATAAATACAGGTAGAGCAAAATATGATTAATGATCAACAGTATATAACCATCGATGAAAAGTCAGAATGCTTTTTTTACATTGACAAATGTCTCTATCTATCCATCTAATTTTCTCATTAGACTAATTTGACATACGGCAAGGGAAAATTACGATGTATAATAAATGATTCATACGAATGTACGTACATCGTAAATTTGTACTTCGAGCTTTCGTAAAGTGAATTTAATGAATGAATAAAAATCGAAGCTACTGATCCTAGTATTTGTATAATTTAAGAGTTATGATTAAACGTATGTGCAATTCATTGATAAGTACCTACCACACTGGTGTGTACGAAAAAAAAAAAATATATATATATAAAGGTATAGAATTAGTTAAACGCGTGTTAATTTATTAGACAAAATCACTTCGGTGTCTATAACTATGTGTATAGAGTACGCAATACAGGTATACTATGCATACGTGAGAATTATATAGTCGTAGAATGTGTAACACACTTAACAATATAACGCTCAATTTACGGTGATTAACTCTTAATGATAGCCTTGCCCAGTAATTTATTGTTAATTATTCGCTCGCGCGAATATCGTTGTAATCGAGACGGTCAGGTGTCGTGGTTTAAGTGGACACCTAATTGAAATATTAAATCGCTTTCGCGACTCGAGTTTTCACGCTTCTAATTGAAATCGCAACACCTGATGGCAGACAAACGACCGCATGATCGCTCAGCGTTAATATACTCAACAGATTTCAATATCTGTAGAATTGGGTTCGGGGAATATGTTGATTTTAAAATAAAGGGGAAAAAAATCGCACCCCTATAAATTACTCGAAATATTTCATTCAATGATCGATAAAGGTGTTAACATTTTCAAAACTCGTATAAAATCCCGAAAATCGGCAAGGATCGCGATTCTCTATTTGGATTATCGGCATATAATGTCAAAGGGCGTTTATAAGCTTTGATATTTTTTGTCGGAGGAGCGATCCGGAAGAGCGGAGAGCTGCTCCATCTATATTCACAGTTCTCAATGTACGTGTAGCTTTTAGTTATCGACTCGTTCCCCCACGTGGGTAATGCAGTCTCCTTTACGTTGGTAAGGATGAAAAGAGACGCTGGGTATATTATTTCATTTACTATTAATTCAATACTTACAATACATGGAGCAGGAATCTAGAATCTACATTGAAAATAATTGAAATCGATTTATTTTGCGATACAATTCGCTCTTTTTTTTTCTTCTTCGATTCGTTTCGAATAAAATTTCATATCGTTTCTTATTTTGTGGCGATTTCTTGTAAGTAATAAACTATTTTACCTGTACATCTACGGTCCTTATTTCTAATATGAAATTTACTATCTATTTTACAATGAAAAGCTTCAACATCATTGAATCCGGTTCATTTTGCTACTCGCCGAATTCTGATTTTCAAATGTCGAAGAACTAGATCTTACAATTAGGTCGTTTCAATTCCATCTTCATTGGGTTCTACGGTTTAAGCCTAGCTTTTCGATCTTGAGCACTCTTGTGTCCCAGCTTCAAATTTTACTTTATTCACTGTTCGTTGATTATTGCATTGTGATTATTTGAGTGAATCAATATACAGTTCAATATCTGTGATTTGCAATTCTTTTTCAATTACAAAAAAGGTATAACAGTTATTAAAATGCATTCTTGCAAATGAGAAATATATGACATTGATTTTCCACGAAGAGTCATATCAATGTATAAAAATCTTCTTTCCTGATGTGCATATACCTATATTATAGATATAAGATAATAATACATAAAGTATGTAATATCTCTGTATAATAATTATTTCGATTGGTCATTGCATCTCTTGGCTGGCTTGCCATGGCGTCTCGTCCCGTCTAGTAATGTAATTCTATTTTTTCCACTCCCTACTGCAACGGCAATTAATACTTCCTCATAAGGTGCAGGACTCAGCAACGATCAATTCAGTTATTTAAATTTCTGCACGTAAGTCTTGCGTCCAAGATGGCTCATCGTAAGACTCGTACCTACTATTCAATCGTGGATTTAATTTCCCATAGTAAATCGTGACTCGTATAAAACCTGGAGTTTTTCTTCCACCCTCGTCTAGCTTAAAATGACATATCGTACGTATATCTCGTGCTGTTCTATCGGATTAGAAAATCATGCCGTAGGAAAGATATTTTAAAAAACCAAAGTAAAATTCGTTCTCGAAAAGAGTTGCTCGTTTTTTTCGTAAAAGTCTGACCGTAAATCACATCTAGCAAAACTTAAAACTTTCAATGATAACATTTCTTTTTTTTGTTTCGATTTTCCAATTTCTAAATCGTTTCCAAATTGTTCCGTTATACTTTCGAACGCGATATTCGAGTTGTTTAAAAATAATACAGAATGAAGTAAAACTTGTTACAACCCCAGACCCAGAGCTAATGTCCGCATGTATCCCTTCGGTTGTAGAAGGGTGTTCAGACCCGGAGGGCCTTTCCGACCAATGGGATCCTGGCGTGGGTGTTCTACGTTACTATATACCATGCTTACAATCTAGTATATATATATATATATATTTACTCAGTTATACAAGCTTAGAAATCTTTTGTTGTGTGGGTGTGGGTGTGACTGCGCAGAGTGCATCTATGCACCATCGTTCAAAATGGAGTCTCTGCACCTCGAAACAAACTCAATCTCATGTATATCTCATATCATATACCTAACATATGTTATGTGATTTTGAATTTCGATTAACAATTTATAAACAATAATTAATTCCCATATATATGGAAGAGTTTGTACAAATTGTTATGTCATATAGGTAATTTTTATTCCTCTAGGTACCTTATACAAGAATTAGAAGAAAACTATATATAAAAAAGAAAAAAAAAACCTTGGGTGAGAATGACAAAGCGTATACGTATGTAATTGTGTAACCTAGGTACATTCATATAACTGTATTCTGTATAATTTTTTTTTTTTTTTTTTTGTTAGTATTGAAAATAATTGTTAGAATTGTTACACAGTTATGAATACAATTCTCATAATACAGATATATCAGTAGTTCCAGGATAATAAGTATAATGGTACTTCGTTTGTTTCTACATCCTGGAGTAGCTATAATTCAAAAGTCATAAAAACTAGAAATGCTTGTAAAATTCGATAATTTTTATACCATTTCTCTACCTACATACCTAATCTTAGAATATTTTATGCAGATTAAAAATCATGCAACTTTTCACAAAGGTGGAAAAAAAAAAGGGTGAAAAAAATTCCTTCCTCGGGAGTGAAATTTCGTTATTTTTCCCACTGGATTCAAAAGTTGGACGATTTTTATTCTCGAGGTTTGAAATTAAACTTCGAAGAAAAATTTAGAGTGCAGATATATCGCGAAGAAACAAAGTATAGAATAATAACTGTGCCTTTTATCACTCGAATTATAACTCTTTACTTTTCGACCGTGTCTAATATAACTACTATACACACATAGCTAAATCCCTGTATTTTATCTTTTTTTTTTCTTTTCTTTTCTTTTCTCAAGATAATTTATTTATTACTAACAAACAATATCTTTACACGGCTCATGAGAATAAGTAGGTAGGTATACTTATAATACACAAGTGTACATCAGACAAGCTATATAATCGTTCCAATTATCTATAAGGCGTGTAAATATATTACAGAGCAGGTAATTTACTTCTGTCTATTTAGCTAGTGCATAATTATATCCGGAAAGTATCGACTTATGAAAGCTTCTTTTAAGTGATAGTTGTCAAATCGGTTGACACGTTGAGAATCAATGCTGTACTAGGTGGTCCAGATACAGTAGACCGATATAAAGATCGTCTGTCTTATATCTGTGTGTTAAATAATTGATTAATATAATTTTGAGGGGAATAAAAATCTTCCAGCTTGAAGAAACGATATCACCGATTTCTCTCCTATTTTTGTTGAACATCTGTAACACAATAATTGACTTTTGATATGCGTCGAAAGTTGTATCTCAGTTTTAGTCAGCATGTATAAAAATCTTTGCATGAATAACATATAAAGCAGAGAAATTATTGCGAATATTTAACTCAATTCTCGTCGTCGTTTAACGAGCGCGATGTTTTGCTCGTTATCGATACTCAGGAGAAGAACCCTTAAGAAAAACCATTAAGAGAGCTCAATGTGTTTCCCGGGTTCACAACTTCCCGTTCCCAGGCAAGCATCGATTATGGGTCTGAGTCCAAGCGATGGAAACGGTTTGAAGGCAAGTAACATTACCGATTTACGGTTCACAGTTGCGTAGATTTTGTGCAATTTTCTGCATACCTTAAACCACGAACGTGACACGATAGATGTATAATAAGTTTGCAAAGATTTTTCGAAGAATAAGGCAATAAATGAAAGCAAATTTGATAATAAAAATAAAAACAGGAATTAAGGAAATAAATGAAATATTGTTAGGGTACGTAATTATGCAGTTTGTCTGGCGAAGACAGTCTGGCTTGTAGAAGTTATAGGAAAAAATAAAAACTGTTTAATGGCTGCCTGTGGCAACCCAGACACGTCTATACAAATATTACTCATGTGTTCATGGGTACGTCTATACGTATATCGATATAGGAGAGCCGAAAAGATGGATATACTCGTAAATCTGTCAGGTGTGATATTTATAATCAAAAGAATTTTTTTACGATTTATATCGTGCTCCCAGCGAACGATAATCGTTTAGTACATTGAAAATGTCAAACAGACAGGTTTCCATTAACCGCCACGTACGATGCCTTTGGCAAAATTTACCCAAAGTATATCGAACAACGTAACAATAATTTTTCCACATTTAATCAAGAGTTTAGCCTGCGCTCGATCAGAAATCAACGGAATCATTATGTCCAAATTTTTGTACGAAGGAAAAGGAATTCATGGAATCATTCCCAAAGAAGTAATCATCTAAATTGTATGGAGTGAGAATGGTGGAGCTTTTCACAAGTCTGAAGAAAAGGGTGAAATATCGTGTTCTGTTTTGAAGTGAAAGAAGAAACAGCGATTCACGTCAAAGACAAATATCGTCAAAGTTTGAATTCCATTACACTGAAGTGTAAGATGAGCATTCAAAGACGAGTATACTTCTCATCTTTGTTCGAACCTTGTTATATATATTTTTTCTGAACGAAGACTCATCCATAAATTATCTTTTTTTTCGTATCTCGAAAGTTCTCAGCTATAACTGACACTAACGAATTAACGGAATGGCCGTAGGTAATTAAGCTCGCGGTAAACCCCTTCGTGAGCGTTGTTCCCATGTGCAGGAATGGAATATACCACCAACCAAAGTATAGACGACCGACCTGTGTAACCGTGGAAGGAGAGAAGCGTCATCCCCAGCGGTGGTACCGCGGATCGTGGGACCAACGGATCGAAAAAGAACCCCAGCATCTCGTTCAGGTCTCGATGGACCAGAAGAGCCCGAACGAAGCTTATAGGTAGATACATATAAGAGAGTGCAGTACGGTGAAGGAATATACCTATGCAACGTGGGGAATGGAACGCAATATTTACGAGAAGGGCTGGTGGATTTCTTTCTCTCACTCCTTATACTTGGCGTCCCTCTCACGTTTATCCTACTCTATCTTATTCCTTGAGCCTTTATCCTCGCCTCGTCTTCTTTGGGCCTTAGCTTTAACCATGACGCGTAATTGTACCGCCGAGACACTCTGATTTATTGGGTTATTACCTCCGCACAATCCCTTGCAAGAAGAATTCTTACCACCGGTGTATAACTAACTGTTATATGTAATATCCTATATAACAAAATGAATCGTTGCGCTGAATCATTCCTTATTATCACGTTTTTTTTTAAATTAATTTCGCCAGATTATCGGAAAATTAAGCAAAAATCAAACATTGTGAATAAATTCGGGAACATATTGTATGGAATATATGGTAACTGGTTCATCCCGGAAGTTCGAGTAGACATTTTTTTCCCTTGTTTCAGGGTAGGTCATTCGATGGTGTACTACCTATGAATATATATTTATTTCCCTCTGTTTTGTTATAATCGAAAAAATATATATAGGTTTGTAATCAATCATCGTTTGGTTTGTTTCACGGGTTATTTTCCAGGCGTGAGAATAATGAATAAGTGAGTAACGAGGCAAGTAGAGTAGAGTAAAGTAGCCACGCGTTTCAAACTAAGTCTAACCTTACCCTATAACATCGCGGAGGACGTTGGCGGCCGCGTGCGGTCAGTATTTTTTTCTTTTTTCTTTTCTTTTTATTTCTTTTTTTCTATATAAAACGAAACAAAACACAGTCGACAGAAATTACACGTATAGATGGCATTGATGTATGGCTCGAGCTGGTTTTGATAGATCCAGCGTGGCTCTTGCACTATAATCATTCGTAGTGTTTCTCACCGCCGCCATGAGAAATCCTCCATTATTTTACGTGTCTTATTTTTATTTTTCTCCTTTTTCTTAATTTTTCTTTTTATTGTCTTTTCAACTTCGTTCACCCTGTTTCTGTACCGTGGTTTGGTCTGGGATTCCCCATCAAGAATTACACACGTAGTTCTATAGAACTTCTTGAATTTCTTTATTGGGGTCGTATAGCGCACTTCCCCGTTACAATATATAAGAAACACAACAATTTCTTCCACACAGAAAACGATAATAAAAAAAATTCCACTTTCAACTTTCATAAAAAAAAAATTTCCCTCCCCCACATATAAATTATTGATCGATCGACGCTATTTCTTAGCCTTGGAAAATACAAGGCCTAGAACTAAAATCACGATCACGCCTCTATATGGATTTAACCCCCTGGCCTCTGACCCTTGACCCGCAAGTTTATCGTCAAAATTAAACATCATGATCGAAATAGGGAAGTGGATTAAACCCTGTAAGCTTGGGCAGGCTTCAACGTATTACGTAAGTAGGTATTAGGTATATATAAAAATAGGTGATAGATAAAGATTATTTTCTTATCTTTTTCTACAATTTTTTCGTTTTTTATTTTCATTTTTTTTTTCTCCTTTTTTTATAGTGAAAAAACCTTCCTTCCTGCAGCAATTTACGATCCATCAAATCGTTAGATATCGATCAGCAATTTAATTATAGACGCGAGAGATCAAATACGTTCGATGGACTAACATATAAGGCCGTATTATGTATTTTATATTACGTGTTGGCGTACCTACCTTACTATCCGACGTGATCTTCTTAACACATCGACTTTCAATTCAAATTTTTTTTTTTCATTTACATATCTGAATGATCATCAGTTATGTATGCCTACTGCAAAAAAAGTTCCTATCTCGCGTAACTTGGATATGCAGATTGTACTGATATCTTGCAAAACTCGTGGTTTTACCAAACAAAATTCCGCATTTCATTTTTTACCCAACTTATGACGTGAATATTTTTCCGAAACGTAATTCACGTGGCTAAATTCGTGGATTTGGTTTCTTTTCAACATGTGAAAGAATATTGTTATTGGAAAAAAATTTGTCGATTTCTGAACGATAAGTGTTTGAAAAAATTGACAATTTTTTTCAAATTAGTTTCGTATAATGAAAGGGGCTTTCAAAGTCCTATGATTAATTCATTGGATCAAAGACCCGTCGATCTATAGAAACCTAAGCGTGCGCTAACTAACCATTTATAAATCGAACCCTGTAATTACCTTCAATATTTTAAGATTTCAATGAATTATTAAACGCTTTTACACTATTAAATTATAACCACCTATTTATAGAGAAATTTTATAACGTGCCATGACGCTTGTGCCAAAGTTATAGCGAAGAAATTTGGATTGAGTTCCTTAATCCGTATGGGTTAATTAAAAATTTCCTATCAGGCATGAAGATTTCTTACCATCATCTAAGACTCTTGATTATCTTTACTGTTACATATTTCAAACTGTTAATCTCATATAGGAATCAATATTTTCACCTAAAACCTTAAATCGTATAAATTATAGGCATACCATGTATAGGTATAAGTATTGGACACATTTTTTTATTGGCAGTATCTATAGAACTTTAAAGTCTAACAAAGCCTGATAGAAAATCCTGTTAATCCTAGAAAATATAAGAAATATCAGATCACATAATTCATATGTAATACTCATTATAAAATGGTAATGTAGAAAAGATTGGATCCTGGTTCTGGCGGATGTTAAAAAGTCGTGGAATCTGGGTGCTCAGTTTTTTTTTTCTGGCCAACCTGAAAGAGTGAGTAAGTTTTTTTTTTTTTTTTTGTTTTCTATCGTGTAGGTATAATAAACTGGTAAGATAATTCTCGATGTATAAACCGTAGCGTTTTACCCGGTTTGAAGGCAAATAAAAACAAAAAAACAAAAAAATTCTTTTCTCAGAAATTTGAGAGAGAAAAAGAGAGAGAGAGAACACGAGATAGGCCGTCGTTGATTTGATCCACGTCATGCGTGACACGCATGGCACCAACGCACCATCTTCCTTCAGGCTAAATTCTTCGCTGCTGTAAGGTTTGATCATTTTTTTTTCTTTTTCTTTTATTTTTTTAATCCATGAATATTCAAGATGTCGATAAAGCACAAGCCCCCAGCTTATATTTGACAAAAAAATAAAATAAAAAAATGCATATTATGACAATTCTTCATTCTTCGCAGAAAAACGTTTTCAAAGACGATGAGACACATTCTCTCTCTTAAAACTCTAATTAAGAGAAATTATAAGAAACCACCCTATTCTTGTGATTGGCGGGTAGAGGTGGCGTTAGCGTCGGCGTCGGCGGTGGCGGTGGCGGTGACGGTGGCGGTGGCGGTGGGATTAATACAATTACGTTAGGTGCGATGAGGTTAACCTAACTGACCAACGGGTTGCGTGATTCTTAGGGGGGGGGCAGTATGAAAGGTAAGAAGAAAGGGGAATAAGTTTCGTGAGGAAAGCGTCGTACTAGACACACAACACGCACCCAGAATACTCGCACGCAAACCCACCCCACAATCACATATATACAAAGGTATAGAAGAGCAAACAATACCCCAAGTGCAAATAAATCTCTTCTTGTACGTGTGTTTCGTCAAAAATATGAAACAATATTCATAATTGTTGAAAACCAAAGGATCAAAAATTAAACACCATGAGATAATGAGGTGTCTTCAGTGAAGTGAACGAAGTCCAGATCTGTTTGATGAGGAAAAATTGATGCGAAATGAATAATCGGATGGATTTTTATGACCAGAATTTATGAGTGTATTGTTAGATCGATAAGGAGAGGATATGCCAGTTCTAAATGACATGCTAATACAATACAGAGCCGGACAAACTTGAGTTTCGAAGGCGTATCCCGAAAAAGTTACCCCGAATTTTTGGTTGGTTGTTAGACCGCGAAGGCGGCGCCTCTGTCGGATGAAGATTTATAATCCTGGTTGAAGTCAAATGTGGTTTCTTGCTTGGCAAGTTCCTCGAGAACGTCTAAAGCCGCTTCTGGTCTGGTCGACCTCGCCTAACCGACTTACATACCAACTTATCCAACGCCTGAAACTACTATCACCGCAAAACACCAACACAAACTACGTCACCTCAATAATACATACATATATCGAGTTAACCCACGCCTCGGCTTTATGCCCCGCGAGGTCATATTTTTTTATTTATCATCGTCATCTAATCTCCATCCCCCTCCCCCAAATAGATGAGAGAAAAGACACTCGATAGAATCTACATAGAAACTGGTAGAAACTAACGAAATTCGAAAACTTGAACATCTACCCTTAGGGGGTAAGCCTAGTCGTTTCATAATTGGCGCTTCTTCATCTTCTTCTTCTTCTTCTTGCGATCGTATGTTGAGAAAAGTTCGAGCAAGGATCGAAGCTCGCATACCAAAGGTGGCTAAAAAGGATAATCTAAAGGATCGCCACGAGATCCGGGTTAGTTCGGGTTGATCGGGCATTTGGCCGCAACCATAAGACCGATAACGCCATAAGATTGGACCATAGTCGGTCGTGCATCACTAGAGCCAAGCCGGCTCTTGGCAGGATAATGGTATCCCTCTTCCGACTCTGTTTAACGGTCGGGCAGGACGCCGCTTGATTGATAGGCACACCCAGCCGCGGTTCTGAACGTGCGGTAAAGTCGCGAAGATCGTGAAAATACCTGACAACATCGATATGCAACGGGATCCCAAAGATAAAAGGATAATAGGTATAAGGATCAAAATATCCAAGAAAACGCAAAGACTTCAATCATTTTTTTTCTTTTTTCCTCTTCTTCTTTTTTCCTTAATTCCAGGTCAAAGAGGTTTAGATCTTGTTTTATGAAGTGAGTCGATTATCCGCACGTGTACTTTATTCCCTCTTATCGTAGTATATCACCTCTAATAATGGTATCAATTCAATTTTATGAAAAAGGAATAGTGTTTAGGCGCACATTCGAAGCGTATTACGTACTACCTACCGACTAAACTACCTCGATAGCAAGATAAATTGCTTGTGGTGGTATGTTTCGCGCCTAAATAGTCACGCCACTTGGGGTGTAGTGAAGAGGTATACCTGATTTATGTGTAAATTAATCGTTTATCAATCACAGACCTATGGAAAAAAACTAAAACTGTATAATGATTAACAGTCGGGTTACGAAATCGTGGCTTTAATGGTCTACAATTTCTCTACTGGTCTCTAATTTTCTATAAAACCGATTTCAGACTATCACCGAATTCGATTCAATTTGTTGAGTAGGCTCGTGCTTTAGGTACACGAGAAAAAAAAAAAGTCTCGATCCTTTTACCCCTGTCTTCGAATCTGTAGCTGATTCTAATGTTACTTCAATAAGTCTGATGGTTTCATCGATGAGAATAAAAAAAAAGAAACAAAGCAATAAAGTTAATTTCTTTCTTGCGGTAAAATCCAAGGCTATAGTACTACCTATTTCTTGATGTAAATTATCTCAGCATATACGACAAACTCGTGCGAAACTTCTATTAATATCTAAGATATTACGCGGAGATAATGAACGTCCGTTTATGCACGCATGCAAATGCCTTAGCCGCATGGCGTTAACCCAAGATATCGACCTAGGATATACACCTTCACCTACACTAGCTAGCATACAACCCCTTATGCTAGAGGATCCGTGGCGTAGAGCCATGAACTACCGTCAACCGGAAACCATTCCTTCGGCGTCCGGCGCACGGTTACCTTTCCGGTTATACGGAGCATGTAAATCTGTAGAAACACGCCAACCGCATACGCTGACGAACCTAGCTGTGGCTTACTTAAATCCGACTTCACTATAAGATAATAACATATATAAGAATCGGTATAGTACATATAGAAATAAAGCGCTTCGGTTGAGAAGTTTTCGCACGGTATATCAAATGCTCAGTAAAATAGTCCTTTCGGATTTACGGCAGTTTTTTCTCTCTGTTTTTTTTTTTTCTTTTTTTCATTTCTTTGTCCCGTTTTTATTTTTTCTAATCGAGAAAATCTGTCGGTTAAAGAAGAAGAAGAAGAAGAAGAAGAAGAAAAAAAATATAGATATATACGGAGAGGAGCATCGAGGAGAATATAAGGACGTGGATAGAAGAACCTCGACGCGTAATAACACGGCACGACCAGAAACGAACGAATGAAGGCACAATTATTATCGGTGGTGGTCGCAGGTTCTGTAGAAACCGGCGTCTGCACGGTATAGAGTCGACGGACAGATGGACTGACTAACGGACCGACGAACGAACGAACGAACGAACGAACGAACGAACGAACGAGCAGACAGACAGACAGACAGACAGACAGCTAGCGCAAGGGCCTTCTTCTCCGACTTCGAAGGGCCCGGGTCTCGCGCAATTAGGGGGGACCCAACAGCCCGCCAACCCCAGTATTATCCCCAATTATCTGCGTACTTTGAGGTTGGGCTTTCGTCCCTGAAGGGCACATGGGCTATACACTTGGGGGCTTTCGCCGTGCCGCGTGTAGCCGCGAGGCTGGGGCCCCACGGCCTTACGGCCCCATCGCAGAAGAGGAGTCAAGAAGAGTATGAGCGAACGACGATACTCGAAGGATGGACCATTATATGCCGTCTGCATGGTTTGGTAGATAGTCAAACATGTATATCCTACACGTCTATACTAAGGCACGAGGTACTACTATATGAGCTTACGACACAACGGTCCTAAATCGACCGAGACATGGACCAAAACGTCTGGGGGTATAACTAGGATGACCGCAACCGGGTCCGTGCTCAACGATTGAGGCGTCTGACGTCGATTCGCAAAGGATTCGAAACAATTCTCAACCGATTTTCCCATCCCTCATCGAATAATGCGTGTGATCGCAAGGTCGAATACCGACTGGCGTCTGAACTGTATATATCCTCCTGAAAGGTAGTACTTTGGATAATTAGTGACACCTTGATTCGATGTCATAGGTTTTCGTAATGTAGTTGCTTGGATGATCTTGGATTCACTGTCGTTATAAGATCAGAAGAGAGACTCTGTGAAGGATTCGTGGGATTCGAGATGTACCGTGAAAACATATCATAGCGTTCCTTGAATCCTTTGGGAGGTGTCGTAGTCTTTGATCGACATCAACGTTAAAGAAACCAAACGTATATTGACGATCTAGCCGGGTCAGTCTTTTCAAGATTGAACAATTTTTCATTTCTATATCAGTATTGAATTACGATATGGCAATAGAACCGAATAGAACTTCCTGGACTGAAACTAATCCTTGCTGCATATTACTATTCGATTCTGTATAAGAAAAAAGTCATTGAACACCATTGGTACCCGTAGTTTTAATGGTGAAGTGATTTTATTTTTTAATTCTGCTATCCTTCAAAAATACTTTACGTATACCAATATATGCAGAGCCTCTGATTGAATTGAAATTATTCGTAGACGAATGAAGTCACTTAGTGTCAAAGACTACCCAGGTAGAAAATTATCTTGGCTACGAAAGTTTCAGCCTAGCCGCTAGCCACATTTCATGTTGGCTTGCGAGACACGTTACCGCGATATTGGCTATAGACTGGCGCTAGCTTTATTCGTAGTTTCGAGTTATAAGATAGATTTTGGCTAAATAAAATTAGATCGCAGTTAGCTATACTTGACATGCATTTTCGAGATTCGTTACTCTCTTCGCATTGTATCTAACCGCGACCCATCACGTGCGAGAGTCGCTGATCCAAGGTTCAGCATAGACTGCTGCTAGCTAAACTTGATACGTTTCTTCGAGATTCGCTACTCTCTTTGTATTATATCTAGCCGCGACCCATCCACGTGCGAGACTCGCTGATCCAAGGTTCAGCATAGACTGCTGCTAGCTAAACTTGATACGTATTTTCGAGATTCGGTCTACTTTAGACTGATTTTTGAGGTTACTTGTAGCTAGCCGCAGCCTCTGTATGCGTGAGACACGCCGTTGTGCAGAAAGTGAGGTTAGGCCAGCGCTGCCAATGTGTTAATTGTATTTTGGAAATGAATTATGAGAAAAAAAATGTCGGAACGGGGACTATAAGATAACTTTGTTCTGTTACTTTTGAATCACATAGTATGAATAAAATTTATGTCACGAAGTTTTATTATTGCATGTTCTATATGAAATAACCTAATTTGCGATATCGCATAAATCTGTACGCGTAACGCTCATATTTTTAACAACATTTTCCAGGCGTGATCTCGGTTTGACACTGATCAATCATGATACTGATCGGTGAGATTGAATTGTCTATTAGTTCTTAATTCTACACCGTGATCATAAGTTTCATCAAATAGAAAAATCTGAGATGTAATAGCATAGGATGGTTTGGCGTAGTAGGTAGAGCGTGCGACTAGTAATTTAGCGATACGAGCGGATGCGGGTTCAAATCCCGGTTAGGTCGAACAAAAATTGGATGGCGTTTTTCTTAGCGAACTGGTAATGTTTGTTGAGCTACTTGGGTAATTATAAAACGTGATATCGAATATTCATACGTACGTAAGTTGACTGTTTTTTTTTTTGCAGTATACCAGTAATGATTAATCACTAAATTGATTCTCATTTCACGTATATTCGGACGAAACCCCTAAGCGAGCGCCGAACTGATTCGGTTATATTGGCATTAGCTACGTTGTAAAGGTTGGCCCAAGATAATTCATCAGGCTTGCTGCTAGCTCGAATGAGCGTTACATACCGAGCTTGCACCAATATAATGTCATTATCTTGCGCCAAGATAAATAACTAGTACAACTAGCTAGCAGCTAGCTTTTACCAAGACAATTTTCTACCTGGGTACAGTTCAGGACTAAAATCGTTTGACGATAATAATCTGATACTGATAACAATTTCTGTAATAATATTTGAAACAGAACTGTTCATTGAATGTACAACATATCATGCAATATAATATGTGACTGAAGATTATCATCGCGAATCTGACGCGAATCGTTGAATGTAGAAACGTCCCTTGTATAATTACTCTATTACGCGCGAGTTAATCTATATGCAGATTCTTACCATGGTCGGTGTTTTGCCTAATAAAATAAAATTGGATCTTGGGTTGTTTTAGGTCTACTTATTATTATTATTATTATTTTTTTGTTTCCTTCTTCTTCTTATTATTATTATTTTCTTCTGTTTGTTTGTTTGTTTGTTTGTTTCCTTCCTTCTTTCTTTCTCTCTTTCTTTCTTTCTTTCACATTCAAACGCCACGCTAAAAGCCGAACAAAACCTAGGCCCAATGAGACCCGCCCCGTCCTCACAGCGCCCTTTAATTACTCGGTGTTTTACGACCCGGGCGCCGCGAATGTCATTTGTTTGTTCAAACACGCCGGAAGTTCGAGCTAATTGATTATCTGCTAATTTGTACATCGCCTGTTTAGAACCCCGCTCTTCGTTTCGCGTCTGTCGCGGTTAATATTCTGGCTATACCCAGCTACCCATCTCAAGTTTGCTTTTTCTCACTTTTTCTATACAGCATTCTCGAGGTACCGACGTCGTCCAATTAACCAAACCAGTAATTAAGCGACGAGACCATTCCTGCTTGTGACAACAGGAGCAAAATTGCACTATACCTGCGACATGGGACAACTTTGTACATCGGAATTTAGCTATGCCATTATCATGCTTCATACACTCCACTTTCAACTCTCGACTCTCTCCGGTTACAAAAATACTTTCTACTTCAGATTTTTTTCTACTATCTTGTGAATATATTCAATGTTTTATAATCATCTAATTGAACATTCATACGAATGACACTCGGAGAAAGAAATTAGATCCTAATTTAATACTAACGAGTTTCTACATTACCAAACAAAGAACGTAGAACAATACAGAAGAATAAATCTTTTCGCTAAGACAGCAGAAATTCTGGGGTATTAGCGCGTCTAAGAACAGGCGAATATTCAATTAAAAAATCGTTAGTGAAATCCCAGTATTATATGCTATCATTGAAAAAGAAAGCGGAAGGCAAAAATTTGACGTAAAAGGACTCATCAAACGGCAATCCTTATGTCCAGAGTCCTTAAGGAAGTGCGACGTACGTGGGGTGGGGTAATTTCTGATGTATTTTTGCAGATTTTGAATAAGTTTGACAAATTTTAGAGCAAAAATATCCAGACGAATATGCGGACAGGAAATGATCATTGTAGGCGCCGCGGCGGTTCTGCCGCCAGGACAATCCGACGGTAGTCTCCGTCGTAGTGATCCACCTCCTTGGTTATCCTGGGGGCAAATTTTGCCCTAAAGCTTCCAGACGAAAAGAGGAAACGAGGAGGATCGTGAAGACCGTAACAAAACACGTTAGAGAAAAAGAGATAGAATTTAAAGAGCGATGCACCAAGGATCCTGGATCGCCAGGACGGGGCGTAACCGAAGCGATGCGATGCGATGAGATGCGATGCGATGCGTTGCGTTGTGTTCCGTTCCGTTCCGTTGCGGTACCCCCTCAAAGACGATTTCGTCTCTCTTCGACGAAGACGATCAACCGGAGGACGCGTTATGTCGAAACTGCGGGAGCCCCCGAGATAAGATCCTCTCGTTATCGAGTTGGCTCCTGTGCCCGACGGCTAAAAATATACCCAGTAAATTATTCGTTACACTGATCGACTGATTCAACTTAATGAAAAATTTCCATCGAGGTTTACGCTCGCTCCTGGGTCTGCGATTTTTTTTTCTTTTTTTTTTGTTTCCCCAAAATTTTCGCACTGAGGTAGTCGAAGATCAATGACGATCCTGCGAAAATCAAACTCGCAGAGCTTTTCGTAAAGATGTGTAATGGAGACGTTGAATGATTTGTATGCATGCGTATAATATAATTTAAAAAAAAAGGCGAAATGAAAACATGTAGCAAGTATAAAGCATATTTAGTAAAAAAATATATTAGGCTAATTAGAGTCAAGGTATTATCATATTATCAAAGAAAATGACTGTTTCAAGTTTTAATATCGCATGATTTAATATCTCTTTGTTATTTTTTTTATTTTTTTTTTTCTTCAGGTCTGTTTCTACTTGCCTAGTTTATAATAAACATACCACCCACCCGCACGCACGTAATTCACGCATCGCTGAAAGCGAAGGAAATTTCTTTGAAACTCTTGTACACACGTACTTCATGATACACGATCGCTTGAATTTTAAACAAACCTGTATACAACGTTCAAATATAAGCAGCATTTGCCTTCTTCGTAGGTAGTTGAACCGTGACTTTGAACAACAGCGATGATTCCACTTGTTCGTTTATACAAATTTAGTCTACTGCATACATATCACACATACTTCATCATTATTTTTATACTAATAATTACATCAATTACTTTTGCCCGGGAAAAAGATATTTTCAATTTCTTAATCTTTTTTTTTCATAAATTGGAAAGTACACAAAGGATTTTTCTGAAACTGTTCAGAACATACATTGATCGTGTTCAAATTCGTAAGTAAAATTATCGTGTCAAGTTTGTCCTTTCCTCAGGAGCTTTGTGCTTGGAATTCATGGCCGCAAATAAAGTAGAAAAAATGGTCCGTTACCAGCTGGCCCAACCCCCAAAAACCAGCAGACTGCACCACAGTATATAAATCTTTCGGGACAGTGATGCCCTGCGGTTGCCGCAGGGCCTACAGACGGCTTAAAGAAGACCGCAGCTCTCGCCACAGAATTTTACTTCGCGTTCTTCGTAGAGGGATCGACACAACCATCGAGATCACGACGAGAACCGTGATAAGTAAACGTGAGTCAAATAACCCATCATATTCTTATTGTGTAAAATAAAAATAAAAAAATAATGTTGCATGACAAAATAGTTACAGGATTAGTTGAATAAAAAAATTTCAATTAACGAATCCAGAAAAATTTATTTCAGGTACCAATTTCACCTCTGACAGTCAGATTGCAGTAGTTGATAAATATTTCACTGTTATCAACGACATTCAATTTGGATTGTATTTTATTTTCACTTGCATAAAATTCGACACAAACTTTCCCTCAAATGTTGTTAATAAACTTTTTCATAATCGACAGCAAAAGTGCAATTTGTATGCATAAATTTGTTATATCTAGCCAGAAGTACAAAGATCACGAGGGTGAGTACTTTCCACTTGCGTCACAACATGAAGATCCATCGTTTTCCGCACCAAGTGAATGTTGAAGTGGTTCGGTGACTGTCAGCCAAAAAGTCGTTCATGAAAAAAAAAAAACTCGTCGAATCACAAAAAGTATTGACACTGCAAAAAAAAACGGAAGACAAGAACAAAAAAAAAAACAACAACAACAACAACAAAAAAAGGGAGGATAAAAAAAAAGACGACACCGACACGCAGGTACTGCAATTACAACGATATTTAAGCACGGAAATATTCGCTGTATGAAAGCCGCAGCCGTCGGTGAATACCACCTCCTACAGGATAACCATGGCACGCGGACGATGCGATGTCCCGCGGGAGCACGAAGGGCAGGTGTAAAGCGTTGCCGCAGTAGGCACCAACTGATCGCGTATAACAACGCCCGATAAAATTGTTGCTTTTCCACCAAAAATGATCCTCTTTTTTCAGTACAAAAAGTACAAAATTGTGGTAATTTAGTCCCCACCATCATGATCACCGCCTCCGCCACTTGGCCGCCACTTGACGAAGCGGCGCCGATCAGACCGAGGCCCTCGCGAATGGACAATTATGGTTCGATATATGCCCACATCCATATATGTATGTATATATATATATACACATGTAGACGTATAATACATGTATGCGTGGATAACCACCTATAAGGTTAATAACAGGAGTAATTTCACAAATGTGGTCGATCCGGGTTGCCCAACCAGCTCAGCTTCTCCGCCACCAGCCACCACAGCTTCTCTAAAATTTTCAGACCATACAAAACCAACATTCTCCTGTCTCTTAGCAGACTGTTGCTCTACCCCTATCTCTGGTCCCGGAATATAAGAAAAAATAACAAAAGAACATTATCAATTTTATAAACCATCCTTTCTTCGACTAAGAATAGATCCCTGCACTTTTCACTCGCCACTCGAATGTCCAGCTATAGTATAGAATAGCCAGACCGGACTGACTCTGAGTTAAACCAGTGCGGAAACGCGCACACTCCCTATGAGAGTCTCAACTGCGCCGTTACCACTGGTCAGTTATCAACTGCTGACTTATTGCGTTACTCGATGCAATTTGTTGGGCACTTTTAGCACTTTAGCAATCTATCCTTGACCGTGTTAGCTGACACTTTGGGCACTTGTAAGAATAAGAAGAAGAAGAAGAATCGGATATCGGGTTGGAGTGCGATGGTAAGATTTTTTGTATGAATCGTTATACAGACTCGCGGGAGTTTTTAAAAATCACTTGTCACGGTTGCGAGTAAGCGAACGCGAACTCTGGAGCGAGTTTTCGAACTTTCAGGTTTTCTACTATTCACCAGTGAATATTCTGTGAGCCACGATGCAGCTCTCCGCCAGTGAGGGAACTTGGCTGGCGCTTAAGCGGCCGAGAGGGGCATACTATGAAATTAGTATAATCACGATCAAAATTACCGGAGTTGTGCCGCAGAACCACCAACCGCCGGTCAAATAGCGCGCCTTCAAGTCACCAATCAGCGAACGAAGATCGTCGGCCATCTTGCGCAGTGCCCAGTGCGCATTGGTCGACTAAAATTGACGCGAAAGTGGATAATGCACGGTAGAAATTAACTTTGTTACTACTTTGTTTTGCTCCTTTATTATACGGCACCAAGAATACCTATAGGTTTCCGTACCTATCATTGACTCCTGTACTAAGACAGAAGATCCTCTCGAGAAACTTTTATGCATAACGTTACTTAAAAAGGAAATTTTTAAACCGATTCAAATATCGAAGAGACGATTTTTGGAGCATAATAAAATTAAAAATCGTCTCTAAAAACAGCAGCTCGCTGATTAGCGATTCATAATACGATCAAGACAACTCTGGTGATTTGCTTAATCGCCGGAAGCGACACTCCAATACGTCTTCGAATATGTAGAAGAAGATTCTGGCGTGACTACAGCAGCAGTAGTCGGGGAAGTTGTTTTTAAACAATTAACGATCCCTACCTCAGCGTCTAGGTTAGGGATAAAACTTATAAGGCAGAAAACAAGAAGCACAAAAGAGAACGATAGACGACCCATGGGACGCGGAACGCAAAGCGCACAACGCAGAACGAGAACGATGCTAAGGAGGCGTTCTCAGTCCGAACTAGAAGGCTTGCGGCTAGGGCGGAAACGCTCTAAGCTATACGCACCAGAATATATTTTAACAGCACGCCAACGGTATATATATATACATATATCGAGCATAAAACATTTATTTGTATAATTATATGGTAGCTCGGTGCTGCTGCAGCAACCGCGGGAGCTGTTCCCCTGCGTGCGAGAGCAAGAGATTCCGGAGATATTAAAACCATATAAGAGAACTATGTATGGATGCAATTAAGAAGAAATCGGTACAGAAGCACGAGCTAAAACACATCCGATCGCGATATAAGATTTAAATTTCACCACAATACTATAAAGTAACAAAAAATAGCCGATCGTATTTTCAATCATACTCCACAAAGTCTATTTATTATCAATACTAAAATTAAGAGTTATGAAACATCGTCGATTCCTCATAACATCTTTCGCAGCCGTCGGAAAGCGCGGTAAGACGCCACCGCAGTTCTGTTCAAGCGACGGCAAATGCGAACTCAATTCCCTCATCTATCCTGCAGAATCTACAGATTTATTCTGAGATCTCGATAATTTCTCCGATTTTTCCGTGAAACGAACGGCAACGTTTTATTTTTTTCCATCACTTTATACATTTATATATGTATAATACCAAAATTATATATATATATAGTTCCAAGCTTTTGTAATCATGAGAAAAAGAGATGGATAATTTATACCTATACTTTTTATGCTTATCACATTTTCCCAGTTTTTACATTTGTCTTTCTCTCATGTAGGTATACATTTGAACTATTCTATTTGCCTGCTTCCTCTGAAGAGACAGCCGGTTATCCGATAGGTATGAAGGTTTCCTCGAACGATTTCTTGCCCGTTAGTAGGAAGATATAAAGACTTGTTTTGCCCACGTAATCGCTCGGTGACAGGGTTTTTCTGTTGTTTAAGATCATGTAAGCTGAAAGAGCAAAGAAGCCCCGTTTTCTACTCGCGTTCGTAATTGCAACGTCGACTATCTGCCTCCGTCAAAAATCTCTTCGAAATGTGATCATCTTGCAGAAAATTAAATCAGAAAAGACAAGTCAAGTTTTTGACTCCTAACTTTGAAGACCGTGTAGAATTTCTTTTCCTTTTTTTTTATAGAGGAAATATTGCAGAACAAGTTTATGCGGTAAGAATCTTGGCGTCGCGACGTCGGGTCGCGCCATCCGCGAAGGAGTCCTCACGGTCCTCCTCGACCGCGACGCTGAGCGCCGCAGTTGCCTTGGGCGTCGGTTGCAGCAGCGGGTCTAGCCACCGCTCTGTCCTCTGTAATTATATCGTATACTACCCTCCGTTCTTCCTTGTTGCTCCTCGTGTGTTTTGTTCAAAGCTGGTCCTGCCCCGGGCAAAAGATGTGCTCGGCAGTCTGCAGCAACGTCGAAGGTCTTCGGAGAACGGACGAGCAACCAACGTTCCTCAGGCCCTCCCAACATCGGCCCAAAATGACTAACTGCACCTCGTACAACGTACCTACCTATATACAGATCGATTCAAAGAACAGCATTTCGTATTTACTATCTCCATATATCGGTTCGAAATATAATCTACACAAATCGTTCTGGAAGCCTCGGCGACGAAATCAAAATCCTGAAGAGTGCAGTAGAACGTTGCTTTGCGTGCAACGTTTTATTTTATACGCAATTATATCTCAGTTCCACGATACTGCCGCAAAAATATTATATAATGTGAAACGCGTATTTGCGCAGGTCGGTATATTTTTTAAAGAACATATTACGTCACAGCTATATGTGTATAATATATAAATGTAGGAGCTTGAACTTATCGTAAGATAATTAAAATTACCACGCTAGGATGGTGAGATATATATGAAGAAAGGTAGAATTTTTCGCGATGTATATTATGTATATACGTACATACGTGTATGTTACTTGTAAGAAACGGAAGGTACCGTATGCGGTGAATTTTATGGATTACCGAGGAAGGTTTCACGCAGCCGCGCGGCACGGCGCTGATACAGTAAGTGGTGTTATAAAATACTGCTGGTCAACACGACAACTTTCGTTTAAGTGCCAAAACAGATTTTTAATTGTAGGTCAAGAGTCGAGGTTAATAATTATTACCGACTAAATAAAGTCGAATAATTCACGTATCCGATCGGACGACGGAAACTACGAATCTTTAATCGAACGATTAATCCATATGATCATATTTCACTAAGATTCAAGTCTACCATGCATCCATTTCACAGGGTGACAACCTCGCCAGTAATTCTTACATCGACTACATATGAAGTACAAAGTCTTCGGCGACGCGAATTACGTACCTTGAGATTAAATCGATGTTTTAAACGGCTGTAAATCAACTTAATTCTCACTCTGATTAAATCATTTTTCTACCTATCGTATATGAAAGGTAGTTGAGACCGACGATCGATTATTCGAATATTAATGTAACATTTATTCGGATGACTTTACGAGGATATACCTATCGAAAGTATGATTTTCTATTTCACAAATTGACGTCAATCAAATATCAGTTCACTCTTAGGAGGCGTCGTAAACTTGATTGAAGATCGAATCTTCATTTGATATTCTTCACAGCTGTTGAATAATTGCGTGTTAAAGAACGTATGAAAACTTTATCTAACGCGGCTATACAAATGTTACAATATCGCACAGAGTGTTTAATTTTAATTCATTCGTTGCATGATGCACTTTGAATCTTTGTTGCGTGTTCTACAATTCCATCTTTTTAGTCTAGCTATAAAATTATCGAAGCGAGGGATATCATATCGGCACATGCATCACTTAGTGCTCAAAGATGTCAATAATTTGGTAAAAATGTATTTAATCTATGGATTAAAAACGGCCTTTTATACTACTTGTTCGGCCGTACGTTGCAAGCACTTTGCAATCACGATTGTTACGTACCGACGTTCCTCGAAATAGAAAAGTGAATAGAACACGGAAAGAGATTCCAAGAATATTTGCGAAAACAGAAGAGGGCAGTTTACCTAAAATTGGATAATATCCGCAGTTTTAACTATCAGCTAACAAATTTTAGCAACTATAAGTCATCACGTATCTCAAAAATTCCGGCATTTCCTCACCTTTATCGGAAGAGATAAGCGAATCTGGTATTCGTTGAAATATACAGTAGCTCCGAAATGTATACGTGATAGACCTGCAAACAAAAGAGGAAATGCGGAAAGTAGCGATTTTCGAACGACCCATATAGGTAATAGTTTCCTTGCTGATCATTAACGGCGTTTAACATGCCTGTGGATACGCGTATGTCCCGAATGCATACCAACGTCTATATCTTGGTTGACTTCTTCGAATTCCATGGGACAGGTCGAAGTACGGTAGAGTGGCAGCTGGCGGCCATTAATCTAATATTGTGGTCGCCGACGCCCCCGCGAGTACACGCTCGCGTGCACAACCTCTCGCGCCCTCTTCCTGTCTCTCCCTTTACCCCCCTTTTACCAACAACCCCTAACCTACTAGTCATACACCATGGAACCTTGGGAGAGACGGTAAACATGCGGAAACGAAGCCACACTAATGCGGAATCAATGCAAGGGGGTGTTCGGGACTGATGAGAGAGGATTGAGGAACGGCAGGGAGTTCGCTAGGTGTGACGGCCAAAGTGGATTACTTTCGCACCTCGAAGTATATATACGAACTATTATTACGTATATTGGGTTCGTATGCTGATTGCTGACTTAACGAAACTCTGTGCGCCCTAATGAACGAAATGATATGCTTGGTTTAAGGAGCCTTGGATTCCGCAAAAGTTTTGCACCGGAAATGGGTAAGGAACTGCATGTGATTCTCTCAAATCTTACTGTTTGGAGCATTTCAATAAAAAAAAAAACCAGTGGAACATTGAATTTGACTCATTCTACGCTTTACAAAACCGTAGTACTTCATAAGTTTCGGATGAGCCCATCGCAGTCTTCAATTTTTTATGATATTCAATTCGTTTAAATTCAGCTCAAATGATTGACTATCTGTATCGTCTCTCATAGCAGCGAATTATTGCTTGTCTTGAATTGGGTACCCAAACTCGTGATTTAGTATTTGACGAAGTCTTTAACGGGCGAAAGGGGTTCGAAATAATTTAAACAGACCATAAAATTCGTAATCCTGTTAATATGAATTTTCGAAAAGTGGATAACGGATTAAAATTCTTTTCATATCATTTGAATATTCTTTTGCTAAAATCAGCCGCAAATATCGTGAAAGATTTATTATCCAATTCTTCGAATAATTTCTAGTTCTATCAAAGAACTTACACCTATACTTAGTTTTATCGACCGAACCGTAGAATTGAATTAACTTTGCGAAGGAATCGCCATTAGCTTACATAGCAACGAAAGAATAATAAATTCGAAACGGTGCGGTGCGGAAAGTGCACGCTAAAAGTGCATAAGTTGAATTTAGCGTGAGGAGGCAGACGCTGATTGTTAAGCTGGCGTCGGACAAGAAAAAACATAAAGCTGCCGTCGGTAATACTTATTCAAACTTCGAACTACACGATGAGTAGTTGGCTATAAAAAGAACCGACAAAGATCATTGGAATATAATTTCTTTAAAACCAAGAAAACATGCGGAAAATATATTAGAGAAGACAATAGCACGATATAACATTGATTGCAAAAAATATTTACTAGTATAGACTGATCGTTTTTGTATTTTTTTTTTTTTTATATTGCACGAACAGTTCTTAATTCGAATATTTTGAATCTATCATCGATCTTCGTGTGATATGAAAATAAGGTGAATGTTGCAAAAAAAAAAAAAAAAAGATTGGCAAGAATCGGTAGTAATAAAATAATTTATAGTATCTGACAATCAGATTGAGATTCATTCGAGTATAATATACGATAAGATCGTATGAACCGCGGCTAACGAAGGGCACCAAGACCGCCTTCTCGGGAAGCTTGTTTCGCAATTCGCGATTTGTGATTGGAAGGCGTGCATACTCTACCTATACCGATTAAAATTTACCCTAACTTAGCTGGTTGCCCCACAGGGTTTTTTTTTTTGTTTTTTTCATTAATATTCATCGTAGATCCGTAACTCAGACTATCAATAAGTCTAACGCGATAACTCGTTATTAAAAATTCTCTTGTCTTTTCAGAGTTTACTTAAAAAAAAAAAAACAGGGGAATTCACACCTGCTGATCGTCCCGATCATGAATCATGCACGAAAATACGAATATGACTTTAGGTAACCAGTAATCAATTCTTGACTCGCGATACATATGGGTACCTATAACGTCTTTATAGGCGATTACACAGATTGCCATCAAAACTTTAGTTAATGCAGATTAGATAAGGTCAACAAGATTCATTTTTGATAAAGGATCTTGGCGAAATTACACGTTTGCCGAATGAAATATAAGACGACAATTATAAAAGTAAATTTACAAAGATTTTTGTTAAAAAAAATAAAAAAATAATAATAATAATTGAAATATCTTCTTTTCGCGTTAAAATCAATTATCTCTAATTATTTTCGGTTCATTCCAAACGATCTTCGAAATAAGGTTCCCGATTCACATAAACATTCGCACAGGTCATTTTAGGCGATAATTATGTACAAACTATAAGTCTATAAACGTAAAAGAATGACAGCAATAATTTATTATACCGTATTCTAAGAACTTGCAAAGTTTATTTTTACCTGAACAACCATTGTGAATTGTTATATTTTTATCAACAACATAATAGCTTACTCAATGATATGTATCACCTACATGAATAAAACCGTTTCAGTCAACGATAAAACTGAAGCTTTGATAGAGCCATAAATTTATTATGGGTTGATACAGTACAATAAATATATTGCTAATTCATAGCAATTATAGTGATTCATTTTTATCCTTGTCTACGTTGAAACGTTATGCATAGATGGATGAGGTTGTATAATAGTAAGCTCTCTGCAATTAGTATTGTTATGAGTCTAATTATCAACAATTGGTAAAGTAATAATACAAAATAAAGCTATTTCGCAGCATGTCATTCATATTTATATACATATATATATCTATTACATCCTTAAATACAAAACTATATATCTTTTTCTTACAAAATTCCTACAATATCGATGCCATGGTATTACCAGATCATTTTCCAGAATATTTCCTATCTTATCAACATGCCAGCGATCCTACGAACTCAAAGCTTTACCGCAGAGTAGCGACTTCTACCAGTAGTTTTCTCAAGTCTTTAGTTCATCGACAGATTCTTTGCCTAACGACGCTTGAAGCGCCCTCTCACACATTGCCTTAGCCTTGGTCCCAATTCACGGCGTCACAGAACACACCCTGAGTACGCTGCGACAAGAAGCAGATATCCAACTAGAAGAACAACGCAGAAGAAGAAGAAGAAGAAGAAGAAGAACACGCCGCGACATTGATCGTCGCGGTGTGCATTTCATAGTAGAATATCATTTTCGGTAAAAAAGTTAAAGCAATTTTTTTTGTCGAAATAAACATCCCAAGATGTTTCCTATGAGTTCGCAAAAGATGTACTGGATATTCAGTGACGAAAACGATTTAACAGAACTTCGCGAGAGAACTAACGCTGAGTTTGTAGATAAACACAGTATCAACATACCGGTGAGTGCTAATTTATTATGTAGCTATTGTTTAAGTTTATTATATCTCTTCGCCAATTGCTCAGAGCGCATAATAATTCAGAAATAAATAATTTCGTCCCCATATCGGTCGGCCATTTTGAGAAGTTTCGTGTTCATACTAAAATCGATAGTACTCGCCATGTTCTGGCACATTACAACGCATATAAGACGCCATTGTTGTCTCTTGCTCAGTTTGTGAAAACGATAAGATATCGTCGCGTTTAGAAATGGATTTATCCTACAATTTCATTACATAAATTAACTTCTCGGGTCGAGTAAACCGAAACATCATGTCACAAAGTGTGTTTGCGTATTCCGGAGATCAACGAAGTCCGTAAGTTCTGATTTTTTCGATCTTTTCTGAAAACTCGCACGTCTATCTGACGTGGCAGAATAAAATTGACGGGATTATATAATTCTTCAAATACCATCAGCGCTATTCTAATCCCGAAATATGTTTATGATATTCATTTAAGCCACGATTATAGCATTTTTCTTGAAATTATACGTATGCAGTATTAAATGAAGTGATGATCATTCGTCTTCTCATTCCCATTTCCGAAATATCTAAGAAAAAAAAGAAAATCAATACGTTATCTGTATGCCCATAGCGTGATCAAAGAGAGGAACACTTCCTGACAGCCTCGGAAGAACGAATTTTACTTAAATTCTATGAATTACAACTGAGAGATTTCTGTAGACGATTTGTACCCCCTATGCCTCGGCCTACAGTCGCTACCGCTTTACATTATTTCAAGAGATTTTATCTGAGGAACAGCGTCATGGATTATCATCCCAAAGAAATTCTAGTCACTTGTGTATACTTGGGCTGTAAGGTGAGATTATGTGATTTGAATATTATTAACATTCGATAATAATTGGCAATTTTGATCTTTATCAAACCTATGAATTGATGAATCGATAAAATCTCCGGCATAGACGAACATCTTTCAAAATGAAATCCAATATTAATCTTTTTGATCTTTTTATTCATTAATTTTAGGCTCATTTTCAAATTTCTTAAGAGAAATTCTCAATTTTTATACAAATTTTCTCTTTTCCTTCTTGAATCGATTGCCTTAAACTCTATAAGATGCGATCAACGAATCAACATCTATATAAATAACTGAAACGTACTTTTGGCTCTTATGATTCCAGGTGGAAGAGTTCAACGTCTCTATATCCCAATTTGTAGCCAATATCAAAGGCGACAGAGAAAAAGCATCCGACATCATATTAAATAATGAATTATTGCTCATGCAACAACTGAACTACAATCTAACAGTCCACAATCCTTTTAGGCCTGTAGAAGGCTTGATGATAGACATAAAGGTGATTTGAGTTAATTTTTCAAGTATGTAAAATGTTCTTCCAATTCGATTTGTAGTTAAAAAAAATATTTTCTTTTTTACTGCGATTTAAATTAGTCTATTGTATTTATGATTACAGACGAGATGTGCGGCACTTGAAAATCCCGAAAAGCTCAGACCTTATATAGACGATTTCCTTGAAAGAGTCTTTCTTACTGATAGTATTCTGCTTTATGCTCCAAGTCAAGTCGCGCTGGCTGCCACACTGCATGCAGCTTCAAGAGCTGCTGCTAATCTGGACAATTATGTAACTGATACATTATTCTCGAGGGAACACTTGCCGGGAATTATCGAGGCTGTTAGAAGTAAGTTAGAGACATTTTAGCTGCTGGTTATTCTTGCTTTTAGGCAATATTGTAATAATTTCTATACCACCAGTCGTTTGCACATAATTTAATTATTAAAAATGTTTAATTTACAGAAATAAGATCAATGGCCAAATGCGTCGAACCTCCGACTAGAGAAATGGTCAGATCTCTTGAAAAGAAGCTGGACAAATGCCGAAACCAAGAAAACAATCCAGACAGTGAAATGTAAGTCTCTTGGAAGATTCTATCTCTGAAATTAGTAGCTAGAAGTTATGTAATTAAATCAGATCGAATTATCCATGTCCTCGATTCTTCAATTCATTTGATTCTTAATAAATTCGTATTTTGTAATATGTGAATCTTTTTGAAATTCAGATACAAGCAAAGAATGCAGGATATGCTGGACGAGGATGATCTAAGGGACAACGAAAAATACGCGAAAATCATTCAAGACCAAGCGGAACACGACGAGAAAGTCTTGGGCGTCAGCAAAACCCTGTCTCCATCGGCGCTTTAGCATCGACAAAGGTTTGTCACTCGATTTGTTTCAAAGAAACAACTAGTTATACTCGGTTGTATATAATCGTAAACGATCTCTCAGCTAAAGCCGAAGAGAATTCTGTGATATTTGATACTGATTAATGTGTTCGTATTTATCCAGTGGCTTCGCCATTTCGTTATCCATAATTCTATTCGCAATGCTTCATGTAAAGATAGAACTTTTTATGGCAAAATCAGAAATTAGGAACTAGGAACTATTGTAAGGGATCTTCGCACGTTTTCACTGTTCGAATGTTTTTCAAAATAGAATTGTAAATTCACGAGAATTCAAAATAATGATATTTAAATACTAAATGTATACCGAATTGCACATTCTTGTAAAGACTCCTTACATACTAGACTGCTACTCACAGAATCATTCATCATGAGCATAGCGAATAGTTGAGCCCCTAAGTATGTTCGTTTGCTGAAAAGAATACTGATCAAATTCAGTGAAATATAAGAGAAAAGAAAGTTGCTTTGAAAAAAAAAAAAAACGGATATGGAAAGATATGTATGTATGATAATCAATGATCACATGTTTCGTGACATTTGGCATTGCCACTGGTTTTATTATATATAGGTACTGGATGTTAGACATGAATATCTGGTTCAGGGTGTGAAAAGAATTGAGTTGAATTATTTTTTACATTTTATATTTAGTCAAGTATTTAAACTCTTTCTTGTTTTAATTTTTTTTTTTTTTTCTCACCAATTTTTTGTCAACATGCGGCGTTGTATTGGGTACGAGAATATCCTACTCCATTCAATTATGACAGATCATCGTTATCTAACTTATAGAAAACTGTGTCTTATCAATAGACACACATGTGAATCGCAAAAAATAACAGGGTCTCCTCACAATAAAAAGCGACACAAATATAAATCAGTTAATTGAAATGTGGGTATACATAGGCATGCATACAAGCATGGTGAACTATAAGGCATAAAACTATAGCGCAGGAGATAAACACTCTCTTGCTTAACATTTTCTGATCATAAATAATCAGAACTGATTCAATATTCTAATTCAACAGTAATTCAGAAATCAGTTATACAAGATCGCCGTAAGATAATGAATAACTGCTAGTAAATAATAATATTTTATGATTATTATAATTCCCGAGAAAGTGGTTCTACTCACTTATTCTGATTATTATCTATCATCACGCAGATTTTTTCATGGTATTTATACCATGTGTTATAAATACCATTAGGGAGATAGCTGGATCTTGGGCTATATCTTCCTTCTGTTCTTTTATTCTTGCCTGATTTACAGGACAAGTTTATTATTAATTGGTTAACAATCGTTAGGTTTACAAAAGAATGAGAGATTTCTTTGTGTTCTTTGCGTTCTTTGCGTTCTTTGCGTTCTTTGCGTTCTTTGCTTTATTTTCAATTCAACCAATTTATGATGATACTTGGATGAGCGTAGTCACGCATCATCTAAATCGTCTTGTTTCATTTTAATCCTGTAAATAAAACAATAAGGCGTACTGATGTGTGATTGCAATCATCTCCACGCGTTCAACAGTTTTGATATGCGTGGTGAATTCAATCCCTAGCTAAGGCTACAATTCCTATGATTTTGGTGAGTTCTCACCAAACATTAACAGCGTGTATATTTTGGTATTATATACATGCGAATAGCCCGACCCAGGATTTGTAGTACCGTCAAACCTGATCCTACTGCTTGATCTAATAGCAGCTTGAATCGTAATACTATTCCGGTATTATATATATATATCCTGCATTTCGTGAAAAATTAAAAGGAACAAAAAAAAAAACATGACATTAGTTCAAAATTTACGTATTGATATTTTCAATATTCCCAATACGGAAGGTTCAGAGATTCACGCCAAATAAACATACAACGGTATTCCTCATGTGTTAGACTTGTGAAATTGCACAAGCTAATTTTCGATTTCTATGTTATTAATTTCGTTGTATTTGGCGTGATTCAATTCTTCGACCTAACGGTTCGATCTCTTTTTTATAAATTTTATCCGTTTAAATTACGGACAAAAAATAAACATGCAGCAATTCAGTCACGATCATTACCAAAACCAGAATTTAATCTGGCGAACTGTAACAGAGTTCAATTTTCGAGAATCAAAAAACATTAATGCTCCAATTTGACCCAGCTAATTTTATTCCTAACTGAGAAAACGAAAAGACCTTCTTTTGGCACGACAACGAATTATTTCGTTTGTCATGCTTCATATGTAAGTAAATTATATATTGATCCCCAATAATTTAATTATTGAACACGACGTTAGAACGAAATTCACATTCCATCTTTTTGAATCTACTATGTTATAAGACTGCACTTGGTGTATCTACATTGTTTTCTTCGGCAATGAGATATTAAAGAGTACAGATAGAGTCTAAAATACAGATTGAAACCTTACCTTTTTCGATTCAAAATTTTTTAACTATATACAGTCACGTTCTCAGGTTTGGACGCAACTTATCAAAGCCTTCTTTATATGGTCTTAATTTCCTAATAGACCCTTTCTTGTGGTTTAATGGATAAGAACCCTACTACAATTACCTTAGCCGATTTCCCCTGAAAGGCCCTAGGGGTATAAGCATAGTGAATTTGCCCTTGAAAGATAAGGGCACGATTTTTTATGCAAATATTTACTCTATTCATGTATTCTAAAGTGAATTCTTATTTTTCTTGCTTACATATGTTTTTTTAATTTATTCAAAATAGTCATTTCTAAATCATGAGTTAAATCGTTAAATATAAATGATAATCAACTAAAATATCATAACATTTTACACTTATAACACGAGAAACAGATTTTTGTTAGTAAATTATAAATAAATAACAACACATGTTTGAAAGATATATTTAAAAAAAAAAATTTATATCATATTTTATCAGTCTTCATCACTATCATCTTCAATCACAGGTGAAACATTGTCTGTATCAAATAATTTGCTCAGTGTTTCAGCAGGCCTCAGAATCTTTAAGTGAATAAAACAAAATATTTAAGTGAATTTATACTATTTTAATATATTATTTATTTTATTTTATTCGAATAAAACTGCCGAAAAGGGTTGATAGCACAACGGGACAGTTGGATGGGATAGTTTGGCAGTGCGACCGCGAGATGGCGATTAATTAATTAATTAATGATTTTCGATTCAATTAATTTAATTAATTAATTAAATTTTCGATTTTCTCAATATTTCAGAGTTTATGAATTTTCATTAATCTAAGAAATTATGCGATATTATATGATTAATTAATTAACGTATGTACATAATGTATCATACCTAAAACATAATAATTTAATCATCGATTCGGGAGATTCATTCTATGATCTAATTACATTAATCATACAATCTTATACTACATAATTTTATTAATATTAATTAATTAATATTAATATATAATTAATTAATTAATTAATCTATAATTAATTAATTAATTTATAATAGATTGGATGACTTGCTCACAATACTTTGACACTAACTGCTCTTCATCAATCTCCAAAATTGTGGATATTAACTTATTTGAATTCCCTGTGCGAAGCTTGACTAAAAACACTATTAGTGCTTGAGTTACACTTCGAGGGTCAGTACTTCTCATTGACTTTAACATCTTATCATCATATCCACAGAAAAATGGATGAGGGATTCGAAAAAAATTGTTTCATGATTGTGCCAGAATCGCATCATAGTGAAAAATCAGAATTAAAACAAAAATGCCATTTGTTTTAAGGTTTTTATCAACCGATATAGCTTATACATTTTTTCCTAAAAGCTATTATCAGCCCTCAAAACATATCCAAAATTCAAATCAATCGATTCACTCGTTCCTGAGAATATTCATTTTTTCTGATTTTCATATATTTTGCTTTTTCTCAAAAACCAATTGGGTTAGAGATCTGAAACTTTCAGGATCTTATTATCTTATTGGTACCTAAAAATCCTCTCAGCATCGTGCCCATATCTTTCAAGGGCAAATTCACTATGCTTATACCCCTAGGGCCTTTGTGAACGGTTGATACGTCAAAATTTTGGCGTAGCATGATCTCCTTTTCAGACTTTTTGAAGACCAAGTATCTGATCCCTTTATCATTCAGGTCATTATGCAGACCATCTATCTTCTTTATGTGCATAGAATATTTTTCTGGATTAGTAGTCTCACAGCCACTTTATGGATAATATGAAGACATTGAAGCAGTGACATCTCTAGGTATTCTATGGGAATGTTTGTTAGAATACTTCATTCTATGTTTTAGATCTATTGTAGCTTCCCTCCTGGATGTTAATACCAAGTCTCCTTGATTGCAATGAGAAATTATGTAATGAGTTTTCCCGCAGACCGTCACACCCTGCACTAAACTCAGTGGAGGAACTTGTATCGTGTCTGATTCAATATCCTTAATGGCATTATAAAAGATGTTGTTTAACATTAGTTCAGTGGTTTCAGAAACTAATGCGACACGTTTAATTATCTCCTCCTCGGTTAGTCCTTCGATCTAATTTCATTAATTTTTTACCATCAGAGCAACACATAGATCTTTGTTTAGTTTGATATTTCTTCTTTTTAAGAAGATCTTTTACCTGGTTGTTTTTGTAACAGTGACATACCGAATGTGGTACACATGTTGAAATATTCACATATTCACCAAGTTTACTATTCAACAATTCGAGTTCTGATTCTAGTTTCACTTATTATTTATGATTCAACAATCTAGAGCTTTGCTCGAACAACTTATTGTTCGACTACATGCCCTCGCGAGTGATGAGTCGTTAAAAGGAAGTGAAGAACTTATTGTAGGAATAATTGAAGTGATGTTTTTAAAGCTTTTTTTTTTATTGAAAATAGATTCTACAAGCTTCACGTGTGAATAATGATTTGTCTGTCCAAAGTATATTTTTTAAGACATTCTCGTCAGCTTCGTTCTGTCGTAACAGCCACTGACAAAATTCAACTCGTTTTGGATCTTCTTCCTTCAATTTTTGGACCAACGTAAAATGAAATAGTGTTGAATTTTCAGCATTCAACACCCGCTGTACCGACGTACGTCCCAGGTGCAGCGCACGTGCAATCTAACGTGCAGTCTAACGTGTAAGCTTAATGAAATGGATTCTGAGCCAGATGTGCTCGACAATTGAAAAAACAGCCAATCGGCGCTCTGCATTTTTGTAATCCAGAGCGCCGATTGGCTGACCAGTTTCTCATTGACTATAATTAATTATTTCGTTCAGTTATAATATGTATTGTTAAGTATAGTAAGTTGCTTCCACTTTCGAGGTTAGTATAGTTCCGCCTTTTAACAACAAGCGGAAAATGTAGGCATATACATGTCAGAAAAAATTAGAAATGACCCGGCGCGATGGTCTCTATCAAAATTCACGTTTCAGAGTGTATTTCACCAAGCTATTGCAAATTATGCAACAGGTACTGGCCCTCGGCATGAAAGAACACCCCAAAGTCTTGATATATTTTTCCTGATCTTGGAAATCGTTGGGCTTCAGTAGATTGAGTGGCAAGTCTTCGCGATCTCGTTGAGTAACGATGAGACGACATTTGTCACAGTACACCAAATGCCCGCACGAAATATTGATATATGTTGCCAGCGATGAACATTTACAACATTCGGGAGCAGCCGAAAACCATTTTCAATAATAAAAAAAAAACCAAAGACAATAAATCATGTATGATGTATTGATTTTGATCTTGGATCTTCTTCCTTCAATTTTTGGACCAACGTGAAATGAAATGGTGTTGAATTTTCAGCATTCAACACCCGCTGTACCGACGTACGTCCAAGGTGCAGCGCACGTGCAATCTAACGTGTACTTGGCGTCGAATCGTCAGCGGTCATGTCTAATATGTTTTCTTCGTTATCCACCGTTCTAACGTATCAATCGCGGCTATTACTGGTTCAAGTTTTGGAGAGAATATGTTATGGATCAATGATATTGACAGTTCTATTAGCTTCTTGAACTGAATTTCAGGTATGCCATTTTAGGCAAATGTGTCATACCGAAGTGTTTCGTTTTACTACATGCATCAGCGAATGCTATAGCAGGTGTTGCATTCGTTTACTTTGACGTTTCGAAGGTTTACTTCGACGTTGCACCAATCCCCTCCAAAAATTTTCCTTGGGACTTCTATCCTGGAATGATAATAATAAGTATTTAAAATATTTCATTTTATCTAACCAAAATTCTAATTCTCCTGTCACGTTTTCTTTTTTTTTCATGAGAATCGTGACATCCTATGATTTTCTATTCCATGGGTTACCCCTTGCGTAAGTATAGGGTTGTTACAATATGGGATTGCAAGTAAGGTTTCTTTCCCCATCTTGTCGGTCACAGCTCCTATTTCTGACAAATATGCACCACTGGTTGTGGTACATTGAATTCTAAGTCAGTAGTCACTTATGAAATATTTGTGACTACCTATTATTATTTGTGACTACCGACACTAAGTCGGTAGTCACAAATGTGTCATACCGAAGTGTTTCGTTTTACTACAGGCATCAGCGAATGCTATAGCAGGTGTTATGTCCACAATCTTGCGAAAGTTAGTGGTGAAGCTTTGGCGTGGTGCTATCCCCGTAACTCGCACGTCTACTCCGAAGATTGATTCCGATATAATCGATTCGTTCCTCTGTGGCGTACACTGTTAAAAATGATTGTGAATTTACAAACACTTAATATACAAAAGTTCTGCAAAATTACGAACGTGGCGTGAAAGGCGTCATATGTTTCTGCTGCTATGTCCACAATCTTGCGAAAGTTAGTGGTGAAGCTTTGGCGTGGTGCTATCCCCGTAACTCGCACGTCTACTCCGAAGATTGATTCCGATATAATCGATTCGTTCCTCTGTGGCGTACACTGTTAAAAATGATTGTGAATTTACAAACACTTAATATACAAAAGTTTTGCAAAATTACGAACGTGGCGTGAAAGGCGTCATATGTTTCTGCTGCTATGTCCACAATCTTGCGAAAGTTAGGCTGCATTCCCATGGGGCCAGAATTCACGGATTCGGAACGGAATCGGAAATCTAGGGGGTTTTCAAGAGCCAATCAGAGACGTTCCGGTCATTCCTTGTTGCGGGAGAATATTTTCTTACGTTCCCATGGTACGTAATTCACGGTGACGGAACGCTCAGTTGCGAATCACAGTGTTTCTTTCTACCGCTAAATTTAAAATCTATCATTCTGATTGGCTGCCGCTCGTTCCGGTATTAATAATTCCGGTCCATGGGAACCATGGACTCGAACAACAACGGATCCGTATACTCACACAACCATGCAGTTCCTATAAACCCCTGCTATAAACGCTATGCGAATAAAAATGGAGTCTGAAACACTTTTCATAACGATCTCGGCATTATTTGTGAAGTGGAAAAGAACAAGACAGACTTTGGAGAAGGAAGCGACGCGCCGTAAATTAGTAAAATTAATAGCTCTGCATGAATTGTTGGAGGCCGAGGAACAACGACCCCGTCAATTTTGGGTGCGACCAATCTTTACGGCAGAAAGCCGGTTTCGTCAAGGTGCAAGTGACAACCTAATTGAAGAAATGGGATCATACGATCAAGAAAAATACGTTAATTATCTTCGGATGACGCCGAGACTTTTCCACAAGATACTGGCCGTTGTTAGACCCGGCTTGACAAGACAGACAGTTGTACGTGACCCGATACCAGCTCGTACCCGACTACAAATGACGTTGCGTTATCTTGCATCAGGGGATAGTATTTGATTTCAAGTTGTGACCGTTCGCGATATGGTAACCTGCGTAGGCCTTCGCCTAGTCGAGCCAGGAACCCGTCAACTGCATCTGTTTGTCGTATCGGCTCCTGCAATGCCGTGACCAATGCAGATCGCAAGTCTGCATTTTTGTCAACGCAAGTCTTCTGTCCTGAAACGGAATTCAATTGTAACTGCAAGGTACACAGATTATCATTTTACCGTATATGGCTCATTCCACCAAATCTTGTACGCAAATCCGGCCTCCAAATTTTTGGTGTTTTTTTTATGAGTTCTCCACATTATTTAGGTGTCAACAAACAGATTTCTCGAGTATGAAAGATCTCTGACTTCAGTTAATAGGGGTTTCATATACTAACTTTTTCCTCCTGGTGTCGGAGTTCTTGACGGTGGTTGTGGTGACGTCAACGAATCACTGTCTGCATTAACTGAGTCAAGATGCGAAGTGGATGTCCTCGACGAAGATCCAGAAGAAAGCATTTCAGGTGTGATCTCGGTGGTCACTGGTTGTGGTACATTGAATTCTAAGTCAGTAGTCACTTATGAAATATTTGTGACTACCTATTATTATTTGTGACTACCGACACTAAGTCGGTAGTCACAAATGTGTCATACCGAAGTGTTTCGTTTTACTACAGGCATCAGCGAATGCTATAGCAGGTGTTATGTCCACAATCTTGCGAAAGTTAGTGGTGAAGCTTTGGCGTGGTGCTATCCCCGTAACTCGCACGTCTACTCCGAAGATTGATTCCGATATAATCGATTCGTTCCTCTGTGGCGTACACTGTTAAAAATGATTGTGAATTTACAAACCCTTAATATACAAAAGTTTTGCAAAATTACGAACGTGGCGTAGCAAAAGTGAATTGCTAAGTTTTTTCTATAAATTTCGAAATAAATTCTCGATTTTTATTAAACTTTTATAGGAAAAACACAAAATCGTGTTGGTACCACATCCTATTTCTAACATCCAGGCCAACCGGAAATGAAGAGATACGTTTTGCCCATTCAAGCGATCAGAGTTCATTTAATACGGAGAGATTACTTCATTGCAGAAAAGTTTGATCGAGATATTTGGTAATCACCACATGGTTGTGCGATGATGCCCCATCGTGTTGGTACCACATCCTATTTCTAACATCCAGGCCAAGCTGGAAATGAAGAGATACGTCTTGCCCAATCAAGCGATCATAGTTCATTTAATACGGAGAGATTACTTCATTGCAGAAATTGATTCATTCTACTGATATTAGAAAGCAAGGATTCGAATAAGTCGAAAACATATCAATGAGACTAATGTTCACTCTGAGTTTTTATTCTGAGTATATTATAAGTATGAAAATTATTCGCTTCTAATCGCGCGATGAGTACTAATAGAAAACTGGGAACAATGATTTGAATGAATGCGAATTCTATTTCAGAGAAACTATATCAATGAGGCTACTTTTTCTGCTATTCTGATGGCTTGAATTTTGCTGTGGAAAATGAGATATGCCTCCATTACCGTCCCATTGCGCGACTCCAGTGTGAGTCTGGAGGTTCATAATTGCAAGCATCATTTTAAGCACACACATATTGATCCGGAGCAATTTTCACGTCCGGAGACAAGACCGAATGCTCAGTGTCAAGCCTTATGGCCAGAAAGTTACAAAGACGTGTCGGATTATGAACATCTATTATCATTCGATTGTATAAATAGGCGAGAGAACTGAATCTACCTCGTCATGTAACAATTGAGGCATGCGTGTAAAGGTGTAAATTACGTAATTTCACTGCTTTTCCCTTGGCACATTTCACTCGTGTCCATTCTGCTCTGAGCCAGGTCTGCGTTTCCGGAATGTTTCTATTTGAAACACCTTCCCAGTTGAACTGGGAAACCAAAATATAGATAGAAAAATAAATATATCACGTCGAATAATTGGTCCCTATGAGTTTTTCGAACTGTTTCAATTTCTAAAGCTAATTTTGCTTTGTTGGTTTGTTCGTCATCTGAATTGACCTTTTAAAAGAAGTGATGATGTACAAATTGTCGACGCCAAACTGCTCTTTCTAAGCAGCTGCTGTTCCGAAATCAACGTACGAATATTTTTCACAACTTCAAAACACGTGTTTATCTCGGTATTCAACAATAGATTCGACCTAGGTGGGCGCAAAGACACTTATAATACCTTTCGGCGTCGAGTAACGTCTGCCGCTTTTATACCTGCTCAAGACCGCCTCACTTGAAATCGTATATCTCCATACATTACGGTCGGATCTTTATGAAATTCACAGAGAATACTTTCAAGATATTGTACTTTCAAAATTTGAAATGAAAAAAAAATCAATTTTTCGAAGCTGCCAATTGACCCTAATCCCTTGCGTCCCGAAGCTTTCCTCGGGGACACCGGGACGGACTACGGAAAAACGGGACGGATGATCACGTTAACTATGCCCCGATCGCGCTTGCTCGAAGACAGGGTGGCGACAGACCTGGGAAACCGGGAATAGTCAGGAAATTACGCCGGTCCATAGGGAAAACTGTTGGGCATAATTTGGATATTCTGTCGACAGAGGTCAGGGAATATCGAAATTTGGTGTGGGAAAAGTCAGGGAATTTTATTTTCGCTAAATTGTCGCCACCCTGGAAGAGCATCTTTGTCAACGTTTGTACCGTCCGAATTGTAACGATTTGGATTGAAACGGATCATTTAGGGACAAAATGACTTGATCTACTATTTCAAAAAATATTTTTCGATAGTAATCTTCAGGTAGATTGAAATTGTGAAGGCGCACATTTTCCAATCGCTTCGGAGCTCTTCGGGTACGAGGTAGCAAGGCAAAATAAAACAATACACGTATAGAAAGGATACAATTTGCTTCTGAGCTTCCTTAATAATCTCTCATTTCTGCATCGTTTAACTGAGTTTGCTTGAAACATATACCTACCCTAGTAGAGTTTCACAATCGGCCGAATACTGGGCCAACACCGCATCCAACGGTTTAAGTGCCTACAGGTATACTTAAAATCCGCTTTATTGTCACTTATTTCCATCGTTTGACTGAATTGACTTATATCATTGCATTAGCAGCATATGATCTAAGACATGTGCTTTAAATTGGTCATTTTCCGGATGATTTTCTTTCATGACCGAAGCTTGACGTCGAATCATCGGTCTAGAAACTGGAATTCCTTGGTCTAGTGTTTCAACTAACCATTGAAACACGGGAGCGTTCATTTCCTCTGCAGTGGACTTCTTTTTCAATGTTTTGGTATCAGTCTTTTTCGCCTGTTGAATGATTTCTGCTTTCACTGATTTCCATCGTGTAATTATCAATCTTATTATCAACGAAAGTGTCGAACAAAATTAAAGCAACGACAAATAGAGATTATCGTAAATAATGAGTATTATTATTGTTTCGTCACTGTCGTCACCGCCGCTGTTGCGTACTCAATCGACAGGCAAGTTTGAATTTGGCACTCCTGACAAATTTTATCCTCTGCTACGAGAACATATTGTTCGGTCTGTATAATAATCTCTCAAAACCGTTCCATATTCTCGAATATCTGAAGAACCTTTTCTCTGATGTCGTGAGATTTTCCGGATTGATCTAAAAAACAAGCGGACCCGTTTTTTTGTATGCATATGTATGTGTGTTTACGTAAATGCGTGTGCTTCCGAAAATTATGAACAGAAACAACTCCGGGAATTTACAGTACTTGATCCTTTAAACGATTCCTGTGGAACGTGGAGTGTTTGAGCATCCCTTCCTCAGCATGGTTGTTAGATCACAGGTGATGAAGATCGTAGTGACAAGAATATCAATGCGATCGAAAGAATGATTTGGTTCATTCATTTTCAACCAATTTTTACCAGTGGATGAATAGTCAAGTCTAAGATTAGACATAGAAGAGGCAGTTCATCACAAACATTATATCAAAGTAGTTGTAATCTTACAAGAAATACATGACGTCGTACGAGAGTTTCGAGTTTCGAGACGTGTAATTCGAAATGAGATCCACGTTTGCCGTCAGGTTTCGATAACTCCACTGCTTCGATGAGAATTCAGATGATTTCTCCTGGAGCTTATAGCTTCTGCACAGCTTTTGAGAAGTTCAGTCACATCCTCTTTCTTACAACTTCGTGCCACATCGAACGGTGACCAGCCTCTTTGATTTTCAGCATTGATGTTAGCACCGTGTTCTAATAAGATTTTGGTGATCTCTAGGTTGCCCACCTTTGCGGCGTAATGCAGAGATGTGAAGAGTGTCTCAAGTTCACGAGTCTCGATATACAGACCAATTTCCAAGACTTGTATCAATATATCTTCCAATCCAAGCGAGGCTGCTACGTGGAGGGCCGATGGCTGATCAATCGGATCATTGATCATAGCTATGTAGTCCGGGGTAAACATATCGGTCACGACTTTGACACAGTCCAAATCTTTCGATACACAAGTCGCAATGAGAGCCTACTTGAAAACCTCACCGATGTCAGCTGGAATTAGGAATTGAATCGAAATTAATTTTGAACGTATCGATCGCGGCTATTACTGGTTCAAGTTTTGAAGAGAATATGTTATGGATCAATGATATTGACAGTTCTATTAGCTTCTTAAACTGAATTTCGGGTATGCCATTTTAGGCAAATGTGTCATGCCGAAGTGTTTCGTTTTACTACAAGCATCAGCGAATGCCATAGCAGGTGTTGCATTCGTTTACTTTGACGTTTCGAAGGTTTACTTCGACGTTGCACCAATCCCCTCCAAAAATTTTCCTTAGGACTTCCATCCTGGAATGATAATAATAAGTATTTAACATATTTTATTTTATCTAACCAAAATTCTAATTCTCCTGTCACGTTTTCTTTTTTTTTTCATGAGAATCGTGACATCCTATGATTTTCTATTCCATGGGTTACCCCTTGCGTAAGTATGTGTCATACCGAAGTGTTTCGTTTTACTACAGGCATCAGCAAAAGCCATAGCAGGTGTTGCATTCGTTTACTTTGACGTTTCGAAGGTTTACTTCGACGTTGCACCAATCCCCTCCAAAAATTTTCCTTGGGACTTCCATCTTGGAATGATAATAATAAGTATTTAACATATTTTATTTTATCTAACCAAAATTCTAATTCTCCTGTCACGTTTTCTTTTTTTTTCATGAGAATCGTGACATCCTATGATTTTCTATTCCATGGGTTACCCCTTGCGTAAGTATAGGATTGTTACAATATGGGATTTCAAGTAAGGTTTCTTTCCCCATCTTGTCGGTCACAGCTCCTATTTCTGACAAATATGCACCACTGGTTGTGGTACATCGAATTCTAAGTCAGTAGTCACTTTTCGTATATCTTTCTCAGCGCTTGATAAGCAGTCCAGTCCTTGCTTACACTTTACTTCGATCAGCTTTAGATGTAGCATAGCTGTACCATAATATGAGACTTCCTCTCTGACGATAACATTGCAATAATCTCCACGCGGTCAACAGTTTTGATAAGCGTGGTGAATTCAATCCCTAGCTAAGGCTACAATTCCTATGATTTTGGTGAGTTCTCACCAAACATTAGCAGCGTCTATATTTTGGTATTATATACATGCGAATAGCCCGACCCAGGATTTGTATTACCGTCAAACCTGATCCTGCTGCTTGATCTAATAGCAGCTTGAATCGTAATACTATTCCGGTATTATATATATATATCCTGCATTTCGTGAAAAATTAAAAGGAACAAAAAAAAAAACATGACATTAGTTCAAAATTTACGTATTGATATTCTCAATATTACCAATACGGAAGGTTCAGAGATTCACGCCAAATAAACATACAACGGTATTCCTCATGTGTTAGACTTGTGAAATTGCACAAGCTTCCAAATTTTCGGGTATGCCATTTTAGGCAAATGTGTCATACCGAAGTGTTTCGTTTTACTACATGCATCAGCAAATGCCATAGCAGGTGTTGCATTCGTTTACTTTGACGTTTCGAAGGTTTACTTCGACGTTGCACCAATCCCCTCCAAAAATGTTCCTTGGGACTTCCATCGCTCATGGAATAATAATAATAAGTATTTCACATAATTAGATTTTATCTAGCCAAAATTCTAATTCTCCTGTCACGTTTTCTTTTTTTTTATGAGAATCGTGACATCCTATGATTTTCTATTCCATGTGTTACCCCTTGCGTAAGTATAGGGTTGTTACAATATGATTCACATGGATTTAGTATCATGACAATCGAAATTTAGAAGTAACATCATACTTTGATGCGTACTTGGAATGGTGATTGACTGAGTTGACAGCCATCTGTTCATTACTTCCATTAAGCACGTGACCGAATTTGACCCCCCAAACGAGCGTCAAGCGTCAGCATGAAATCGCACTTTAACGCGTTTTACCTAATTCATCCAATATCTGGTGCTTGACTGAGACAAGTCCTATCAGTCGCGTATCTATATAATTATTTGAATATGCTGATGTCTAAATCGCATTTCACTTCATTCACTTAGAATCCTTAACTTGGGTAATAAAAGTCCTAATAATTTTTCTTGCGAAGATGTCAACCCTAGATTCTTATATTCTGTGGTAATATAATTAGTTCTAGTGATTTTATATGGTGGGAATTTGGTTACTTCCTCTACGGGGTATAAGCCAAAGGTAAAGAAGAAGTGTATGGTGGAAAGTATGAATATAGTATATCGTCCGCTCGGATGAATCTAGAGTACTTCTGGCATTATGTGCAGGGAACAACCTAGACGTTCACTCAGTTGTTGTGGGTCACCAATTATCGATTAAGTACTAAAGTACAATGAACAAAAATGGTTACTTCCTCTACGGGGTATAAGCCAAAGGAAAAGAAGAAGTGTATGGTGGAAAACATAAATAGAGTATATCGTCCGCTCGGATGAATCTGAACTCTGGCATTATGTGCAGAAACAACCTACACGTTCACTCAGTTGTTGTGGGTCACCAATTATCGATTAAGTACTAAAGTACAATGGACAGAAATAATTTTATGTTCAATAAAAACGTTCCAGAGTTTATGTATGAGTTTTTGAGATTATCAAAAATTATATATATAATTTCAAATCCTATAGGTGTTATGAAATACTTTTTCTCAATCATTTAAGAAATAGTAACGACTTACCATTCATCTTGGAAATATCCTCAGCGTTCGAGATGATGTCTAAATTCACACTGATTTGTTCACGTGGAAAGACTACTATACGCGCAAATAGAGTAGAGATAATTCTCACTTCCACGTGTAGACAAATCCTCAAGTCAGCCTATTATCATCTGTATTTGTTCGCACTCTATTACATTGCACTCTATTACAAGCACCCTATTACATGGTCTACTTCACCTTCCTATGCGTCGTCACAAAAATTTTCAACATCTTCGTCGAGTAATTGCGATCGAAACGTACGATTTTGTAAATTATAAGCCATCTGGCAGCAAATAAATTCGTTTTATCATACAAATCATCGAAAAAAAATGAAAATTTAGCGGATATCACAGGTATACTTAAAATCCGCTTTATTGTCACTTATTTCCATAGTTTGACTAAATTGACTTATATCATTGCATTAGCAGCATATGATCTAAGACATGTGCGCAGAAGAACAATACGTAAATATGTCGCATCTGAAACTTTCCCTGAAGTTGCAAATTGACCAATTACCTTTGGCAAGTTATCAACGTATGATTGGATTCCTTTCTTTATAACGTGATATCTACTTAACTTCTATACATACCTTTAGTAAACCCACATTTCAATAGACAAATTTAATCAATTCAATATCAACCTTAGATTTAAGGACTTGAAAAGAAGTACTATATAGGTTTTCGTATATTGTGGAGGTAGCACTCGATCTTAATAATATCAGGAAAGGTCTCATCCAATGCAGTCGACTCTTACTATTAAACAGTTGACTAATTTCTTTGTAAATTTTAAATAAATTCTACCTCTGATGAAGGCAACATATAACTGCCGAAACGTCAGGCAACAGACTCGACTGGATAGATTGAGACATTTTCTCATATTGTTCAATTTTCATTGAAATAAAAATTCGTTTATTTAAATATTTACAAATTACATTGAATATCATTCTAACAGTACAGCGCCGGACCACTTGTAAAAATAAACAAATTAAGAGATATTTATATTGGTTTTTTTTTTTTTTTGGAATCAGTTTCCCGAATGTAAACATAAATATATATTAAATAAATACAATTGTTATACCAAAGAAGCCCTATTTTTCTTATTAATGTTAGCCTAGGAGCCAAATTATCCAAAACTCTTGCAGCTTGCGGTAAACTATATGTTTACACATCATGTATGTGTCATTTTTTTCTGCACCACTTACGATCACGTGGATCCTAATATCCCGCCTTTATTATCCTATAAACATTACTTTCCAGCTTGAAAAAAAAAAAAAAAAAATGAACAAAGAGCGACTGAAACCAACACAAGTCAGTATATAAGGTACGTGCAATATTCCCTGTACTTATTATAATAACAACTACACATTAATCGTCATTCGTTTTCATTTTCTCTTACAATAATAATCTGATTCTTTTATGAAACGGAAGTTGAATCGCGGATATAAGTTCAAGTTAACTTAAGCAAGACGTCTTTCAAATCGTAACTCATTATTGTCACTGGCACCGTTTTCGCCTCACAGTATATAGGTGCTTCTCTCATTTCTTTCATGATTCCTCGTTACGATGAGGATGTACAAGTCTATAGTCTAATCTCTGTGTTCCGTGATGAGACGAATGCGGTGAACCTAGGCCTTGAAATATTGCGGCATGTTGACTCGGTGGAATATTACTAGGCAATGGTTGAACGCTGGGCATTGATGGAGGCATAGCCATGGGTGTCAGGTGAGATAAAGATGGTAACAACGGAGTACCCGGGTGCGGTGGTTGACCCGGATAGTTGAAGAACCTGAAATTTGTATGTTTCCTTAAATCGATTCATTTCTTTAAGCAAATATCACGATTTCTAAATCAAAGCTCATAACAAGGATAAAAATTGCATGAAAAAAAAAAAAGTAGTAGGAGAAATCGTTGAAACCCAGGCACTGGATTGGGTGATTAAAAAAAATGTCATTACTTGAAATAATTACCATAGACGATCGCCAACAAATATTGGTCTTGGTGCTGGTATACCCAAGCTGGAGTAGTACTGCTGCGCGAATAATTCGACGTCGTTGGTGTATTTTCTCTTCCATTTAGTTCGCCGGTTTTGAAACCAAATTTTTATCTGAAACAATACACGTTATTTTTCATTTCACTTTTTCCAAATATATATATATGAACCCATAGAAATTTATCTACTCGTAATATTGGTGAAATAAAAATAGTTTCTTCTCAAGTGAATAGATAATATATGCTTAATTTCTACTTTTTTTTCGGAAAAACTTATACAGTATATGTAACTGTTTGACTTGTGTTTATTTTTTTCTAGCTGTTTGTCGGTAAGTATATTCTTCAAATTTTTTTTTTTTTCTTTTTTTTTTCTACCTCAACCTTGTTCGAAGTGGATACATCTACGTTACAGATTCCCAGAGAAAGAGATAGGGGTGGTGTGCGGTTACACTTGACACTCTACGCGTGTTTCAAGGCAGTATATCAATGCTTGACGTACGTTTCGTTGCGTTTACCCTAGACGCATATATATATTGAAATCTAACTACCTAAAAATAGTACATAGATCTATCCGCTTTTCGTGCAGTACCGAATAGTAAGAAAACTACCCATTTTTAGTCATCTGTAAAATTGCAATATCATAACATCAAATTAAGCCTTATTAAAATTATTTTTATAAAACCCTCCCTCTAATTTACCATAAGTTGTTTACTACTTCGCAGTAATAACAGACGTCATGCCTCGTAAGGCGACATGACATCGTGTGGTAGTGATTTTACTGCAAATGCATAAAGGCGAGAGGGCGTCGCTTTGAGCGCGAAGATTTCGAGGGACGAAACCATTTGAGTCCGAGTCTTTACGGTTGTAGAAGAGCACAGGGGAGACGTATGGCTACACATAACTGTCACAATATTTCTCGGTCTTAACGAGCCATGGTAGCAACAGCAGCAGTAGCAGCAGTAGCAGCAGCCCCTTCTTCAGCTGCAGCTAGATGGTCTTCGTCGTGCTATGCCATGACGTTCAAAAGCGTCGACGTTCTCCGACGCGCAGCGTAAGACTATACGCTGTACGCTTGCCTCGACGGACCTCGACGGCGAAGACAGGCGTCGATTTTTTAATTAGGATATATTGCATAGCGTTTATTTTCACCCTCCGTTACTTGGGTAGGTAACTCTATACCGAACGGACTACCACTGAAGTCTACAAGCCAACAAAGATCCGCCGCAGAAACGAATGCTTCAAAAACTACTGAGTTTAAGTTACAGATTATAGGTTGACACGAGAAAATGTGTAACTACTTTTAAAATTGAGTATAATAGCCCGCTGATGTTTGTTGTTCCCTTCCCGGATGTGCCTAGTTCCTAAAGTCTCTTCTTCTTCTTCTCCTTCTTCTTTTGGCTGCAGCTGGTTACCATTTTTTTTCTTTTCTTCAATCATTTACTCCTGTTTTAAATCCTCGATTCTTTTTCGACACGCGCAAAAGCCTGTCAAATTTAATAATAATCAACGCTGATGCGTTAAAAATCGTCAAACAATTTGAATCTAATAAACATAAAGAAAAAAGTAAATTTTAATACCGATAAGCTTCTGTAAAAATGTTAACGGATCGACTGAATAATAATCACGACCCAGGACGCTTGAATTTTATTATAATCAACGATCGTTTTCCTTCGTGACTGTAGGAAAGTTTAAAACTTCGCTAAAATTCTTGAGATTCCAAGAGGGCAGAATCTTGGAGGGTGGAGAGGTGCTAATTGGGCTAATAGCAGAGTTCTATACGAGTTCTTTAATTTCCTTCACTCGCTTATACCAACCCTCTTATATGTGGCGCCGGGATCTCCTTCACTGGCGTCTACACACGTGTGTCAAAGGACGCTCATAATTCAATTCTAGTTGAACCCAAGTTTTTGAGAGGCGCCAGAAAAAACTCTCCGAGCCTTAAACTATTTCAGGTGCTTCAGTCTGCGACTGCGGAAGTCTGACACATTATACATACAGGTATACGTATACTTCGATTTATCTTCCTTTTTCTGACATTTTTCATTTTTACCAAATCTTCAATTTCATAACTCAGGTATTCCTCAAGTCGTTGATTGTTCTTATCATACACTTAATCGAGGTTCGTTAGCAAATTATTTATATACTATGTTCTAGAATCCTTAATGGTATTTCCGTAAGGATTTCACACTGGCGCCTAGCTTCCGAATTCCATTGCTAAGGGTGTGCTTTTGGTATTTTAAATTTATTGGGGTAACTCTGCGTCGCCACGATACATATTATAAGAGGGTTCGAAAAATCTGTGCGACGCGACGCGACGCCGAGGCCGACGCCGACGCCTTCCTTCGTGATCAGCTGAATCAGGAAATCACAGAAACAAGGAACAAACCCTGGGAATTAATTTCCCAAGTGTCTTCGAAGCGATTAATTAACGTTGCCAGTAAACCGGTGCTACGTTCCTACGTCCGTATACGAAAAATTAATTATCCTATCGCGTAAGTAGCTGTGATTTTACACAGCTGTTAAATTATTAACAATTAATAAATCTAATGAATGAATGCGTCAGCCGGATATAACCGGGTAAATAATTGTTTGGAGATATAAATAAGAAAGAATAGTTGTATAACTATGAAATACTTAAGAGAACTTTTCTAGACGTATTATAACGATCAATCTTGTGCTACGTATTTGAAATTTACCGAGAAAATACTAACACGAGTATATAATCGTGTTTAAAGCTTGAAATAAGAATCTAGAAAATTTGTCTTCTTGATTTCTCTAGTGCTCGCGTACGTGTTGAGCAATAAATAACAATTTCAACATCTGCTGCAGTCTTGAAGTAAACAGAACTATCCGATCTTGCCAAAGAAGTCATTGCCCGGTATTAACCTTGTTGTCGCAAATTTCCAATCAAAATTTTCATCATAAAATTCAAAACTAAAAATATACAATCCCAATGAGACGTTAAATAGACCGAAAATTTTACCTGAATTAAGAAAATTCAATTCCCCAAATTCATTTCACAAATACTTACTTGTGTCTCTGTAAGTTTCAGGCTCTTGCTAAGCTGCAATCTCTTTGCAACACTCAGGTACTTGTTTCTCTCAAACTCTGCCTCTAATGATTTTATTTGAGCTGCAGTAAACGCGGTCCGTGGTCGTTTCTTCCGTTCTTCATCACTCGTTGCACATCCGCTGCCAGGTCGAGCAAGAGGATTTTCATCCCCGGTAACGCTGCTCGATGATAAGTTTGTCCCACTGCTGCTGGTGCAAGCCTCTAAAGAAAAAAATTGTCAATTTTTTTAATTTTTTCTTTTTTCATTAATTAGCGTAATTTACGTGATAATTTATAATTCTATATACATATGCTAATTATTTAAGGCATATAATATATATATATATATATATATATATATATATACATATACATATATTTGGAAAAATTCCGTTTCCAGTTTCTCTATTTCGTTGTAACATCAACTGTGCGTGGTTTATAAGTGTCTGGGGGATCATCTTCTAATTATCTGGCCATTCGTCAGACGAGGGAGGACGGGCGACTCGACGTAGTGACAAATGTCTCACGCTCACACTAACCCGCAAGTTAATATAGAAGTAAAAAATGTTTAGAGTTGCATCGGTATAAAGTCAAGATATTTATACTCTCTCAAAGCTGGAAGAGCTCATGACATGCGGAGGGCATGAGCTAGAAACTCGGAAAATTATCAAGACAGCCGCAAGTGTATTCCGGTATTCCGCCAGTTTTATTTCGTGCGATTTTTCCGCACCTCTTATTACCGCATAATAACGTATACAAAAAAAAAAAAAAAATGCTGAACAATCAAAAGATTCTAATTAGAAATTCCTCGCCGCAATTCGAGACTCTTAAAGCATCCGAGTTCAACAATAATTGATCTCAATAGCGAAGAATTCGCTTCCAAAATTAATATCAAGACAAAGTTGGCGGACAAAAAAAAAACGCAACAAATTTGAGTTGGAAAAAAATTAAAAAAAAAAAAATGATCTCCAGCTCCTGCGGCAGGAATACGGACACAAATCACCCTGGATAAATGTACCATGGTCTAAGAACGTAGTTCGAATGGCCGCAGGATTGTGAAGATTTCAGGTGACGTTCAGCCACGCCCTGGCAGTAAATATCTTTGAAAACTATTCGTAGAGCTGTACGAAACGGTGCGAGAAGACACCGGGGCATCCGGGGCACCGGGGGCATAATACCGGTCGTCGCTGGTAACCGGGATGGGAAGAAGTCCAGGACACGATAGCCGCGTACGCGCGCGCGCGCGCGCGCGATGTCGCGGTCGCGGGAACAGGAACTTTCCCGGAGCGTTTACCGGCTACTAATTGTCAGATCACGACGTAATTGTCGGCCGTCTAGCGTTTTTTCTTCTACCCTCTGAAACGAGCGAGCTAAATTCGTCGACTGTCTAAGTCACTGCAGTGCACTTCTTGCTATGCATCTACATACCCAATTTTACACATGTTATATCCCACAGAAGCTGCACGCTTAGCTCGCACACTACTATTCCGCGAGTCGCATCTCGCATCTCGACGACGTAAAGACATTCGGTGTCGTACGTATAGCTTTGCTATGACTTGCGGGAGCACTAAACGTCTAAACACGCCAAGCAGTTTACTAATTACACGAGTTATGCTAACGAGAAAGAGTTTACTGCTTTAAATCGATGGAATATTTTTTTTCTTCATTTCTCTTCTTTTCTACATTATGTGACATCTTCATTCTTTCCTTTAGATTATATAGAAAATATTCTGGACCCTATTCGTTGAAATTGATGTAAACGGAGGTGAGATAATGATTTGTGATCAGGCTTTTTTTTTTTTTTTTTTGTCGGAGAACAAACCCAGGAGATGTCTGAGAGTTCATTTGACTATTTATTAATTTCTTGGATACGAGATATCAATCATCTTGGTAATTTATAGATTTACATAAACAGAGAAATGAGGATGTAGGGTTTTAGTACCGGTTGGTTTCACTCTCGAACAGCTTAATCAACAACGGTCTGTAATTAATTGACCGTCGACTACTACTATGCGGTAAAGAATATTCGTCAAAACCTCATTTTATCGTGTTCCCTATGTATCAAACCCGTACTAATAAGCCGTTCGTCGTTGTCACCGCAATTTTTTTTTTAGTCCCTATCTTACAGGTCTCAAAAAAAAAAAGTCTTTCACGCTTGTCCAAAGATCGTTAAGTAACCGTGAATTTCGGGCAATATTTTTGTTTTTTCCCTGACGACAGGAGAAATTTATCTGTTCGCTTGTCAACATTATATTAAATAAGTTGTTCAATCATCGCCAATAATTAGCTGTTCTTAATTTTTTTTTAGCAATAATTCGAACGCCGTTTCACAACCCTTCTTAATGAATCTAAAAGGAACTTTTTTTTTCCTCCCTCTAGTAGAAGAAGAAAAAGCAGATTAAGATACAGAAAAAACGGTGCATGCAGGTGTCGCGTTAACGCGGTTCCGAATCGGTTACTTTCAAGCCTTCGAGTGAACGAATAAGAAGCTCAAAGAGGAACCGAAAGGAAGTGAGAACTGGCGGCTGCAAAGAGTGTATGTAGAAATAAAGAAAGAAAGAAAGAAAGAAAGGAAGGAAGAAAGAATAAAATAGAAAAGCTCACTGTGGAAGACGCAACAAGCGCGAAGCGTTTGCCGCAGGAATAGAATACCACGCCTTCTAGTTTACCTAATTGCTCCGAGCGACGCTGAACTTGTCTCCTAATTATTCAGTGATGAATGAGTGAGACGCGGGCCAAAGAAACGCCCGGGGAAAACTATGTGATAAGAAACCCTAATTTTACTCATACCATCACGTCTAATACCACATCCGTATCTCGTCTGTATAATAGAATTTTCCGGAAGGATACGAGTCAATGAGTCGTCAGATACGATGCATCACGTATTGTACTAAAAGAGAGACAGTATAGAGAAAGCAGCGATTGAAAAAAGCTCCTCGCTACATTTTTTCCGTAACAAATTTTTGATATTGATCATAAAATGCGATAAGTCTCACGTGGTGATTCAATATTTCGATTAGTACTATCGCACGTGTTTGAGTTTATTTGAAATTCGAACAATGTCGTACCGCGCAGTGCGTTGGATTAAATTTTTTTTTGTTGTTGTTTTTTTTCTATATTTGTAAAGATTTAACGAAAGACAGTACGGAATGTAATTGGCCAATATAAATCGCCTAGAAGAAGAGAATAACGTTTGAACCCGAGTTAATTTGACTGCAACACAAACGGCAAAGGGTATATAGTAACGAGGAGACTAGACTTTCATCTTTTCTTTAAATCTTTTTGGATAGCTTTGAATCTCTTTGGATCTTTCTAGAGACGGGTCCTTCTCGCGACTTTAGAAGATTTACGTTGCCTCTGATGGCTTTGTAGTTGGACTTGTGTCTCTCACATCACGCACTTCACGACTTACGTCTTGAGTCTCGAATAACTCACGTAGGTAAGTTGCAAGTAAGTCTCTCAAACACATATCGCATTTCCCTGAGTCTTCAATTTATTACTGTAACCAGTGATGATTCTAAATCAGTGTAAATAAATTCATTGATCCAGAAACAATCTGAAGTCAAATTGACCAGCCAGAAATTAAGACCAGCTCGATCATAAGTTTAAGATAACTAATGAAGCGAGTTAATCTGCTCTTTGCAATTACCGATTATCATAGAATAATAATATTGCCCCAAAATTGTGTTTTGCATTAAAGAAAAACTATTCCGTATTAATCAAGATTAGTCCGTTAATTGGACCCGAGCAAATCTCAAATTTCATAACTGTGAAAGAATTTGCGTAGATGGACATTGGTCGTATATCCTTGTAGGGAGACAAATTTCATTCAAGATTTACGTATGGTGAAAGAAACAAAAAAACTGGAAAGCAAAGAAGTGCAAAAAGCGAGAAACATCATGAAGCAAAGAACACAGAGCGGGCGGGTACGACGCTGAGCGTCGCGGCACCGGAAGCCATGGATCAAACTCTGGTCGAGTAAACGCAGTAGTCGATCTCGTAAGCTATTGGCATCATCATTTTTATTTTTTTAAACTGTATAAATTACGCGCGGTGAATCGCAGACTCCCATCTTGTTGTAATGGATCTTAATTCTCAATTGGAAGATCGGATTGAATCGAATTGATTATAGGACCGCGACGGTGGCAATCATTTATAATTAGCGTCTATAACACGACTTGAATTTTTATAACTATTTACTGTATTTGAATCATTAATTTTGATTATTTTTTTTTTTTCAAAACTCCACTATTTACCGTAACTGATTTCGGGCTCAGGTGATGTTGAACAAACTATGTCGACGTCCTCGAGATCAATTTGTTCCTCTTCTTCGGTAACTGACATTGAAGAATCTGGCACCGTCGTTGTCAGTCTCGCTTCTTCTTCAGTAACTGATAATAATTTTATACGTATTTAGCTATTCACACCCACCATGCGTTTTTGTAATTTAAAATCGAGTAGATAGGTATATCAAAAACTCGACTATCATATGAGCGATTAAAAATGTTCCGAATGTCATGGAAAAATGTTCATAAGAGAATCAGCAGTGAACCTAAAGTTCTGAATAGAAAAAAATTCTTTCTTTCAAAATACTTTTTCGTAAATGAAAAATTAACATCAACTAATCCCTTCGTTCTATTTGAAATTCGTGAAATCTACAAGAAAAAAAAAAAATCCTCGATATCCTAAGATGCGCGTGATTGAATTATCGAATGACTGGTTTTACATTGAATTAAAGAGTCTAAAATCTTATCTGATCTTAATTATTTCTATGCAACAATTCGGCGAGGATATAATAAACTTACAATCTGGTCGAAGGATCGTTTGCGTATTAAATATATCCCGTGATTGATCCTGGGGCGAAGATGTGCCCGGTGATCCCTTGCAGGGTGCAAGTAATCTGTCAATACTGAAGGCTGCAGCTTTCGCACTTTCAACAGAATGAATTGAGACTTTTGATCCATTAGAAATAATACGTCTCGGAATAAGACTGTCTGCCATATTGATATCCGTTTTATAATCCCACGTTTCGTATTTTCGTTAATAATATTTCTACTTATATTTTATTATCCTTTTGGAGTCAAAATTCTACCACTTTTCTTCATACATTTCACTGAACTAAAAATTAATTTTTTTTCTATTCACTTAGCACTAGGAAACCGGCTGAACTTTTATCAACAGTTTAACTCAATTCGAAAAGACGTGAGCCATAATAATCAGTGAAACGTAGAACTGAATCCTTCGATTTCATCACTAAGAAAGAAAAAAAAAAAAGCTAATTTATACGAGACGATGAGCAATTCGCGAATCAATTTGAACGATCAATCGGCTAAAAAGTTGCAACGTTCCGTATACCGCGAATATAAGAGGCAGCTTGGTGCACATCTATTAGCACCTCTTGTTAACTGGATTAGTTAGAGAAGTCACTGTTAGAATAGCGACGTCGAAATTGTTTTTTTTTCCTCGTTTTTTTTTTTCTTCTTTTCTTTTTCTTTTTCGTTTTTCTTGGCGTCTCGACGCTCAAGGCGTCTCCAAAATCCCACGTGTACATGACGTCATTGGTTTTAGAACCAATCTTGAGAACCGTTGGGTGTGGCTTGGCTCACACGTGCTTTAGAAAATCTTAATGATCTCGTATCACGACGGTTCGACCACTAAACGGCAGTAACGAGGCAGCCACAAATTTATCGCCCCTGTCACAAGCCGCTCGTCCGCTCTTATAACTGATCTTTGGTATCATTGTTATTATCGTTTTAATACAAAAGCCTAACATAATTGTTGCCTGTCTTTGAGGTCGTTCTTGCAGACGAAGACGATGCAGATAATTGGAGCGAAAAAAGAGTCAATTTTTAATTTTTACCCCTTTTTTTTTTCATTTCATTTCATTTCATTTCATAGACCTTTTCGTCGTTTTTTTTTTTGTCATTTATGTTACTTTTTATTTTCATATATTCTCCTTTGATCAGGAATACTTCCGGGGATCATCGCGGCGACTTATTTGATTCATCTTTTGTCACGATCTTTGAAAGTCGTATAAAGATACAGCCTTAATTAACAGACTCTGTTTTATCCTAGGTATTCTTTAGTATAAAATTTCAATTTCAAAGACTCCGTGAGATAATATTAAAGACATATTTCTGTAAGAAAGTAGAAATACCCTTATGAAGGATTTAGGGAACTGATGCTTTCATTTCGATAATTTGTCGCACTTAATCTATTATTATACATTTCTGATCAATTAAGAACGTCTATAATAATCGTCAAAACTTTTGACTCCGCACAAAACCTTATGAATTGTCATTTGAGAGTCAAGCTTGATTACCTGTTGCTTCTTGCTATTGTAGATATTATCAGGCAATCGGTATCAATTCAATAATGCTGTGGTAATCCGCTGAAAATAGTTTTTTTGTAAGATATCAAGATGTTAGTAATAGTGTACCGATATTATTCTATAATTATTTTTTTGGAGTAAATATCGTGCCACTGTTAAATCCACTCCAGGAGAGAATGGGATTTCACTCCTGCGAAGAGTTCAGTTCATTCAAACGATTTTCAATCCACAAAATTTAGAGCTTCATCCTTTTTGTGATGACCGTGAATACTTGATAAGATTTTCCCATCGCGATTGACAATTAGCAAGTATCACAAGTATTGAGAAGGTAGAAAACTCATTTCATGTTTTGGTAACAGATTTTGAAGCCTTTTTATTGCATCGTACATATTTTGATTACTGCAAATGTAATACTTGACCTGTTTTACATTTTTTAAATTATTGATATCAAGATTGGCGTCGGTATGAGAACGAAGAATAGTATAAATGCAGAGCTTGTTGTAGGAAGAGACTTAAGTCACTGTTAAGGAATTTTTAGGAGTCGAAAAGATATAAGATACTGTTTCCACATTTCGTAAGGAAATATTTCGAGAAAAGTTTACACAGGGTTTACACAGTCAAAAGAAATCAGTTTCCATCATATGCTAAATAAAATCAATTAGTCTGCCTTATCCTTTTTTTGAAAAAAAGTGGGAAACATTCGGAGAAATCGTCATCTGAAGTATCATCTCTTCATTGCAAGCCAATTCCCAGATTGATATCCAAGTTGAATAAAATAAAGTCGATGCTGAATGAAAATTTAAGAATATAGAACATCCGAGGAATATATTGCTAGTTTACATTGAATGAATTGATTAGAAAAACATTTTTTTTTTTTTTTTTCTTTTTCTGGATAAAATTTTTCGTACAATTGTCTCTGAAATCTGTGAAAATTGAATTCCCAAAAGGCGATACACACTGTCCATGCTATAGTTATAATATACTGTGATAGAAACGAGGTTTTTCCAGCGTGAAACATGACTCCGAAAACATGTTACGCCCTCAAAAAAAAAAGTTATATTCTTCAGCTTCTGTTTCTGTTTCTGTTTCGTTAAACAGCACGTGTCCAATAATCAGAGGCGAGTCTGATTTACAGTGTGCACTTGTCGCACGAGGACGAAATATTCTGACCCAAAACACCAATTATGCGTAAAATTATTAAACGCTTGAAATATTATATATCAAATTTCATTCCTCACACCTGGAATACATTAGTCCAGTTCACCAGGAAAAGGAGCGAAAATATCCTTAAAAAAAACCCTGGTACTACCATTCACAGAGTAGCTAACAGAGTGTGAGTGGCTTTTTACAACTGTATATATTAGGGTGGTTCTCAATTTGATCATTTTCGAATTTCAATGCTCCCATGGACCAGGACGTCGCCAAATATATACCAAAAAAATGTACCCAAAACCCCACATTCCTATCTAAATTCCAAGTACAGAATCAAAGCCTTACAATTTTTTCATTCAACCGTTTTACTTCCTGTTGCAGTAAGTATAGCTCTGAAAAATCTGAAACATGCTACATACACTTCTTACCTGTAGTAGTAAAGGAAAGGTAAGGAAAGAATGGAATAAATTGTACCACAATATTGTTTGTGTCGATATATGTACCTATATTTTCTCTTTTAAACATATTTTATATGAAAACATTTAATTAGCAACAACAACAACAAGAAAAAAAAAAGAATAACAAAGAAGAATGTAATTCATAAGCCACGAAATAATAGAATACAATTTTTGGTCTGTTTTTGTTGTTATTCACTGATAGTGAGAATTTACTCACTGACTGAACTTAAATCGACGTATAACTTGCATTCGAGTAATTATTTTATTTAAAACTTACAAATTGATAACAAAATAAACAATAAGACTACGAAATTGATCGATTTAAAATAACAATCTCAACTGTAGTTTTATTAAGGGATAAAGATCTACATGATATTGTTGTTGTTTATAAATTTTTACACCTAGCCAAGCGGTAAAATATACTTTAGAATGATTCAAGAAACTAATAAAGGTATAAGAAGACAAGAAAATTAATACAAAATCGTGATAACAAAATTTTGCTTCTTGATATATCGACTACTTATTTAAGTCGAATAGTTATACACGTAATATTTAACACCGTCAATGAAATATATTTATAATTTTTTCTTAAACTTATGCAAATAGTAAATATTTAATTGTTGAGACGTGGATATCGAATATAAAGTAAATTCAATTATTGTAGAGTAGGTAATTAATAATTATACCTGTTCTTTCCAAAATATATATAGTTATACATATTTATCTATAGGAATGAAACGATACTTTAGGAAGAAAAAAGAAAAAAAAACACATTAATAAACCAATAACCTTCGATATTTTCAGTTATAGATGATTACTTATTGATTTTTGTTATTTATCAACAACATAGGTACCTATTATAAGAAATAATATTAACTCGTTAACTAATATCAATTGGCTTTGTAATTTTTTTCTTCTTTCTTTCTTTCTTTCCTTTTTATTTTCTTTATCTTTCTTTTCTTGAAATCTAAACCTAATGACTTGGGTTGTCTTTTTTTTTTATGTTTTGTTTTGTAGTTGTTTTAAATTATCCAATAATTATTATTAACGAACGATAATTTAGGACGAATTTTAAATGAATTTGAAATTTTCACATCTGTTGAGTAGAATTTCCATTCCAAGTATTATTTTCATCGTTATCCTGATCCCCACCTGAATGTAATCTATGAACATTTCCCTGTGCTCTTATCATTGTACTTCCTTGTCCACCAAGATTTCGTCGTAATAATCTGCAAGTAATGAAATACAACAATAATAATCATAATCACTCGTTAATAATATTATACAAAAAATATTATACAAACACAAGACTCACCCAGGTGGTAGAGCGCCTTGAGCTGGTCTATCAGCACTGCTTGTAGACGGTTGAATTCCACCTGAAGAAGAGCCAGGGTTTTGTTGTCCTGTTGATGGAGGGGGTCTCACGAAATATCCTTTTATATAGCTGTACACAGAGACTATTGAGGCATAAATTGCCCACATAAAACGAGACAAGTAGCCATCGTCTTGAGCCGATGTCACAGCAGTTGTGCTGCTGGTCTGAAATTGGAAAAGATTGTTAAAAAAGTTTGTCACTGTATTGCAGGTATCAACTAGGAAGACTGAAGTTCTAAACAAAGTTGAGAATATTCTTTTCACTGAAAACCTATTCAATCATTTCATGAATAATAATGAGTAAAAATTTTACAAGATTCATTTCATAGAAGCATGTCGTGGTTCGATTTAATTACAATAAGATTCTCCTTCACGATTATACTTACGCTTTTGAGTGGTAAGATCAAAATTACTGAAGTAGGGACGAGCTCCAACTCAAGCAGAGTCTTATCATCGTCCGTGACCGTTAATTCCCTCCTTGGAAATGAAGTAGATAAAGCAAAGTGCCGGAATGGTAATTCGATATTCTCAACAACGTAGGTTCGAAGAACGCGAAGGGTACTTGTAGAGTCGAACTGTCCCATGTGCGGAGTTCCAGTAGGTAATCGAAACTGGATTCTTGCTACACTAGAATCGCTTGAACTCGGTGTACGTGGTTTTGGTTGTTCCTGTACGGGGGATTGTTGGGAGTACTGCTGCTGTTTCTAGGGAAATGAATCGACATTTTAAAACGCTTTTCTAGTGCAATAGAAAATTGCTGATTCTATATTCTCACGCCTTCTCAGTTCATGTTAATACCTGCAAATCAAGAGCTCTCTGTTTCCGCTCCAATTTGTCCTGTGCAATTTGTTGCCTCACTTTATTCCTGGCAGCAGCTTCTGCCGCCTTTTCTTTCATTCTTTCTTCATGGGCTTGTTTAATCTCTAAATCTTGTTGCTGTTGTTTAATCCTAAGCATTTCCTGGCCAGTTTTTCTCCTCTGAATTTCTCTTTCGCGTATCTTCTTCGCCTCTTCTTCCTCTCGCTGCCTTTTCTGTAACTCAATAAGCTGTCTTGCTCTTTCAATCTTTTCCTAAAATGTGAAAAAAAAAATTGTTACTCGTATCAATGGAACCAAAACATCAATTTTTTAGACTACTTTTATCTTCAGGCTCACTTCTGACGTTAATTCCGGTTTCTTCGGCCCTTCCGAAACAGCGCTGCTAGTCGATGGAGAGTCTAATTTGTCCGACGTAGGTTTAGTGTCAGTCTCAATGACGTTTGAAGTTGTAATTTTTCCCTGATTAACGATCTTTAAATCTTGATCTTGATCTTGTTTTGAAATTTCTGGTACAGGTGCCATTTTAGCTTCTGACTTTCCACTATCTAAATCGATTGCGCTTATTTCAGTCTCGCTAGGTTTTAAAGAAGTGCTGCTGCTGCTGCCGCTACCAGACGACTCTTTCTGCTCTGATTGAATCAAACTTGTAGAAGAATCCTTAGATGTTGTTGTACCAACTTTTTTCAGAACAGTTTCAATCTTTGAGTTCAAATCTGCGACGCTTGTTTCTCCGGCTATTACCTCTAACGGCGCTCCATTTTGACCAATGAAAAATAGAGATGGGATCGGAACCAATTGATCTACGCCTCGAAATTAAGGTTTGTATTCCTGGATCGATTTTGAACATTTTTTTATAACTTTAGGACTAGCAATTATTTTTTTTTTTTTTTTCTCTAACACATCAGATGCCTAATTATTTAACATATTGTATAAAAAAAGGATACAAATTTGAGCAAAGAATCCGTAAGATTCTGAGCCTCCCTCTAGTTTGACAGCAACAAAATCGTCTTGCTCTAATCTAGACGATATTTCCTGGCTGTTTATTACTTTAGCAATTTCCAAAGACGCGTCATCTTTGCCTGTAGATAATTTAGGTAATTTTTAAAGCCGTGTGTTCAGTTCGGAGTTATTATATGATTAATCGAAATTGTGAAAGGGAATGATTAGGCATAAAAATAGTACGAATATGGTTATAATATTACGGAATAAAAAATAAAATCGAGTCGCGTTGATAAATGAAAGTCAATGTTTTACAATTATTAAATGTTTAATCGATTTCAGAGCAATTGTAGTTGTATTTTTGACGCTATAATAAGTTTAGATGTTCGGTGAATACATAACCTTAAAATTTAACTACGAACCTTCGACAAATACAACAAAAATCGCCTTTCTTGATTTCGATGCCGCTACTGCCTCGTTTATATTGCCTTGAAACCACTTCATTTCCTATACGTTATAGCTATGTGCTATCAAATCGTTGGGGTTTATTTAAATAAAACTGTTAATTTGACGTGATGACGTAATATTGAAAATAAAATTGATTTCACTAGAAATTTTTAATGCCAGAGTAGGTAGTTGACGTTTGAGCTTTCTTATTATACTGTTGCCACTTGTCACAGCCAACTAGTGGATAGGTGCGCTGTAATCGGGGATCAGAATATACCTATCTCGTATTCTGTAATTATATTTATGCGCGCGCAAATAAATACTTTCAAATAGTAATAATTTTTAATCTTTATTGTCAAATAATTTACTTCAATAAAACCAACGAACTTTCTCCACTCGGTTTTATGTTCTTATTCGATTTCTCCCAGCCTGTATTTCACCTCGCATCGCTCAATCCACCCAAATAACTGGGGTGATCCTTAATTTAATGTGGATTTTCGAATTAAAATTTTTCTAACCGAATAACGCTTGATAACTCTTACTTTGAGTTGTTCTTTTAGTTGTTCGTTCGTTTGTACACATCGCTAGTTTTGATACCCCCTCCTGCAGCAACTGCTCCATTGATACATAGAGAGCGCTGGTCGCGTATGAATGAACGAGTGTTGAGATAGTGGTACTGCACAAATATGCGGATAAAAAAATTACTACGTTTTCTGAGAAGCGCTCGTCTATGAATGAAAAGATAGTGGTGCTGCACAAATATGCGGACAAAAAAACTACGAGCCTTTCTTTATATTCTTGGAGGCGTGGCAAATAGCTCATTGATGAAATTCTGAATAGCAGTAGAAAAACTACTAACTCTTTATTAGATTCATTGATACAATGAAAGATAGTGGCGCGTGGAAATGATAGTGGCGGCGAACCTGATCATTTTGCGCACATGCTTATCAGCCGCCTGACGATCCGAGACTTGCTTTACCGCGATGTACCTGGAATATCACCCTGTACATGCCTAATATATTTTCATGAATAACAAATAAATCATCATTTCCTAAACTAAAAAAACATATTCCTCAACTTCCTCGAACAATTCCCGAACGATTGCATCAATAAAAATTAAATTGTATTTATTTGCCTGCTAAGTATACGGAGCCGTACGCTATATACTGAGCGATACGGACGTTACCGGTACACGGTGTTATCGGCAGAAGATAGTTCGACAATGCGACCGTAAGATGTCGCTATCATTTGTCGCCCGCTGGTAGAACTTACCGACAAGGGACACTGACCTAGGACAATAGCACAAGAGTGGTAAGATAGTGGTGCTGCACAAATATGCGGATAAAAAAATTACTACCTTTTCTGAGAAGCGCTCGTTTATGAATGAAAAGATAGTAGTGCTGCACAAATATGCGGACAAAAAAAACTACGACCTTTCTTTATATCCTTGGAGGCGTGGCAAATAGCTCATTGATAAAATTCTGAATAGCAGTAGAAAAACTACTAACTCTTTATTAGATTCATTGATACAATGAAAGATAGTGGCGCGTGGAAATGATGCGAAGAAGTTGAAAAGAATTACTGATATTTTATTGCATTTATGTTTGCATTATAGGTATGTCTGAACAAATAGAAATAAAGCAGTTGAAATAAATTCACAACTACCCAAATCACTGAGATGTAAGCCAGGAATCATCCGGTATAAACATTTTCAATATTCATTTTTTTATTCTTTGTTATTAAAAATGTAAAATTCTTATTTGATTTATCCTAGCAAGTAGATTGAAGCGATTAATTAAATTGGTGGGGCAATTATTATCGTCCCCACCCCGCGCCGCGCGACGTTATACCGAGAACGCCGGGCGCAGCGTTCAGTCATCTGCGCGGCATCCTCGAGTAAAGATCTCTGACACGTGTCGAGGAGATTTGCGGTTCGGAAAGGCTGACATCAACGGAGGAACGTTGTGGACATGGGTGAGTCTGCAATATTTCGAACAATATTTTACGACGGCAATAAATAATCGACAATTTTCAAAGCTTGTTAAAATCAAGTGAAATTGTATTCAATACTTTTCCGACAGATTTCACGCGTCTCGTATTTTAATCGTCGAAGTGAGTAACCGTTGTATTGCTACCGGCAGACTTTGATTATAATTGCAGATATTGTTCATTTTCAAGTACATTCTATTTATACCGGTGAATAAATGTGCTAAAATCTAGTTTTGAATACAAATATAATGCGCGAGAGAGTTTCGTTTGATAACTTGGCGATAATTATCATCCCGTTATATTATTGGCATATAATTCCGAGTCCCTCGCCCTGTAGCGTCGTTTGTTTTACAGCATATTTCGTGACTCCGAAGGAGTAACTAATTTGTCGTGTTATTTCGAGTTGACAAGTATTTTTCGGGATAATACTCGTTCCCCGATTTATGCTTTTATTCGATTCTTTGACAGCATTATCGGTCGACGGAGATGAGAATGAACATCGCTGATACTTGAATTGCATAGATCCTGCGTGCCACTTGATCGGAGATGGACGCCAACCAACACTGCCCGGCTAGTCCGGGATTAACGGTCGACCAAGATAATGGTGAGCTTCCTATTATATTAGCCAAACACCCAATTTAACTATAAATGTATGTCTGCAAAACAATCATTGCTAAAACCTACTTCGCGATCCGATACAGATCTTGGACAGATTACTTTTCCACGTGTATGTACCACAATACTCATCGGCCAAGTAACCGTGACGCTCACCCTGTATCTTTGACTCGATACTGGGGCCTCCGGCTTGCTTCTGTCTCCCCGTATACGCCAGAAACTTTGACGACAACTCGATTTCACTCAGCTACAAAGGATACGATACCGACGCGAAATAATATACCTAGAGGTAAGATATTGTCCGTCTCGTTATAGGGTAAGCCTAGGAGAGAAAGCACACTCAATTCTTGGAAATAGCAATAAATTCTCTCTTTTTAATGACAAACCTGAAATATGATTGATAGATCTCGAGAGAATATCTTTACCTTATTGAAATATAGTAGACTCACCTCGTAGTAGAGAAATATTTGAATAACCAGGATCAAAGTTTCAAGGTTTGAAAATAAATAGATGGGTAGATAGCTGTAGGCCTAATTAGGCATCACATTTATTTTTTAAACATGGAACATAATTCAATATTGGTGATAAATTACTCCAGAGTCTCAAGTACCAGTCATAACGATTGAAATATTGAAAAATCTATTCATGCATGCAATAGTAATACTAGCTTATTGACATTCTTGATTCTGTTGAAAATAGTTAAAAGTTTATATCAAATTTAAAAATGGTTCAGGCAGGCTTACAAAATCAATCATAAGAAATATATTATAATAAATTTCATACAGATGTATAATCACAATTAGAAATTCTTTGGTACTTAGTTGAGAATGTTTGCTTGAAAAACACATAAACTTAATCTATCCAATGTACCCTATGCTTATCTAGTTTTTATCTTCACATGCGTTGTTCACCGAGGGAAACTAGCTCCTGCCTATCCTCAACAAAACCTCTTCAATATTCATCAGGACAGGGGATTCACACCAGGGTGTGAAGCAGTCCAAGCGCCGGGGGAATGACCGCAAGACAACTCTGCACCGCGGACTATTGATAAAGTAGCATCAGCGAATGGTTCGTAATTACAGTTCCTTTTGAATCAGTTTTGATAAAATCTCGCATCTGGTCTGGTCTATAATTATTTTAAATTACTTTACTTTATAATTACTTTTACTAATTAAATCGAGTTCAATTACACATTACCAAACTATTGGGTAATTGAATAAGTAATTTCATTGAAAATGTAATCAGTGACTCGTAACACTGCAAATATCCATGTAATAATAAGATCGTTTATGCAATAAACATGTATTATTATAGTATATTGGCGAATTCTTGAATAAATATCTCTTGAAATTGTAAATAATCGATCGTTGAATCATTTTACCCTGTCCTTTCCTTGCCTATAAGTCGAAAATCATGAAAATCGCATGATTTCATAAAGCCTCGAACAATATTAATATATATAAATATAACAATATTAATATATATAATATAAATAATAATGCGCCTTGTTATATGCAACCCGCATGCCATTCGTGTAAACGACAGGGCCCATGTTAATTTTTGTTGCCTATTTGGTGTTTTCCGATTGCCTATATTCAGACGTATTGAACTTAGGAAAAAAAAACAGAATTCTTGGAATTCAGCTCGAAAAGAAGGTATGAAAAACACTCTGAAACAACTCGAAAAAAACGGCAAAAAAAATCCATTCAAATAACTTCTGGCAGTTGATACCTTATTTAAGGAGTCGGATTTCTGGCAGTTGATACCTCGATTTTAGTCGCTTTACGATGAAATATCTACTGCCAGAAAATCGACCAATCAGGAGGCTGCTTGAGCCAATTTAGGCTCAATTTCTCGAAAAGGAGCCTCCTGATTGGTCGATTCTGAAATTAAATCAAGTTACGGCGCTACAGAGGCTAGCCATCAGCAAAATTCTGGATTTCTGGCAGTTGATATACCTTTTTCTTCTGGCAGTTGATACCTCATTCAGGTGCCAAATGCCAGAAATCGGACTCCTCAAAAACGTATCAACTGCCAGAAATCCGACTCCTTAAATAAGGTATCAACTGCCAAAACCTTTTTTTTGGTCTTTTTTTTTTTTAATTTCAATACGCCTGAATATAGGCAATCGAAAAACACCAAATAGGCAACAAAAATGAACATGGACCCTGTCGTTTACACGAATGGCGTGCGGGTTGCATATGGTGAGGCGGACTAATATTTATTGCAAAAATATTTCGGGGCTTTATGAACTCATGCGATTGTCATGATTTTTGACTTATAGGCAAGGAAAGGACAGGGGAAAATGATTCAACGATCGATTATTTACAATTTCAAGAGATATTTATTCAAGAATGCGCCAATTTACTATAAAAATACATGTTTATTGCATAAATGATCTTATTATTACATGGATATTTGCAGTGTTGCGAGTCACTGATTGCATTTTTAATGAAATTACTTATTCAATTACCCAATACTTTGGTAATGTGTAATTGAACTCGATTTATTTGAAGTAATTGTACAAGTTATTCAAAGTAATTATAAAGTAAAGTTATTGAAAAGTAATAAACTTCATTCAATTACACATTTCTTTGGTAACGTGTAATTGAACTCGATTTAATTAGTAAAAGTAATTATAAAGTGAAGTAATTTAAAGTAATTATAGATGTTGGTGACATACCTCGCGCTCTTGAACTACAGGCACCCAACGTTACTTATTTTAGCTATAGGTCTCGACTATCACCCTTTCGATAGACTCAGGTCGAAGATATGGGGTTTGGGGTCAATTCATTGATCAATAATAAGGCAAGCAGAAATTAGAGACTAATCTAGAAATTTATTTGACGGGCTTTACATTTGTTTGAGCGGTAACTTTTCAACGCTTATATCAACTTCGAAAACGATCTAATGATTCTCCGTTTAACACAGGTCTCATCGCCGGCAGAACCGACGCAGACCCCGGACATCGGTGTGTGTGGGTACCATCTCACCCGATCTCCACGTCCAACACCCGCACTACTCTGCCCGAAGGGAGAGCATAGATTTTTTTTTGATTTCTAATTTCTTGTCATGTCATCCCGATCCGCGGACTGTAATAAGTCACGCTGGTTTTCCAGCGTGTCAACCACCCCGGTCAAGACCTCAACCATGAGGCCCCGGGAAGGCCAGCATCCCCGCCCGAGGTCTACCCGGTCCCGATTTCGCTTCCAAATACGCGAGCTCAAACATCTCCATTTAAAAACATCTATAACATAGTGAAATAATGAAATTAATTATTATAAGTCTCAAATTGTCGAGTTCATAGCCCCCTGTTCACACAGTTCACTGTATTACTCTCACACACGTAACGAGCTAGTTTTAATAAAATTTACGTCTTGTCTCGACTGAGTTTCGACTAATACTGACCTACGAATTTGGTTTTGGATTTTGCTTTCACTCCCAACCTGTTTTTGGAGGCGTGGGGGTTTCGCGGACTTTGGACTGTATTGTCTACTGACTGATTTTTTGCGGTGTGCGTGAGATTAGCGTACTTAGGTTTATACCCACACACACACTTATCGTAGTATTACGAATACGTCATGTCGCTGTACAATCCCTAAACAATCTATCGTAGTCATTCATTATATTGTCTTCTTATCCTTTCTTTTCACGCGTTCTCAGCCTTGTTGTCTTAGTCTATGTATTTGCATGCATTGCTAACAATAGAGTAAGGGTAATCATAAAGTTATTTAAAGGTGATGAACTTGATTCAATTACACATTACTTTGGTGATGTGTAATTGAATCAAGTCATTACCAAAGTAATGTGTAATCAGATGAAAATCCAATTACACATTACGAAAGTAACGAGTATTTGAGAAAAATTCAATTACAATTTTCACAACACTGAATATTTGATTGGAAAAATCGTAGATGTGATCGTAATGGGTATAATATATTACATCCCACGAAAAACATCCAAAGATGTAAAAAACGCCGCCAAGATACTCACACGAAAATCACAATTGCTTTATAAGCAAAACGGTTCGCCACTCTCTGTCGTGAAATCAAGAAAAAAGCCAAGCACCGAACGTACAACTGCGATCTCTCAGCAATTTGTTAAAAAAAAATAAAAAAACTCAAACTCAAACTCAAGCCTACATCGTGAAGTCGGAGTTTCGTGTGACGATATCGAAGCATCATTCCAAGAGCTACGTACTTGGCGGGCACATTCGGTTTTTTTTTCTTTGTGTTTGTTGTTCTCACGTTGAATTGATATGACCTTATCGTATTTTGCGAACCAGTCTCAAAGTACTATGTTTTCGGTCGCTGGTTATAAACATGTCATGAACTTTGCATCGACTGACGAATGTTAGATTCGCAGATAACATTGGTTCTATAGGTATAAATTTATTTAAAATGCATCTTCCGATCTTGTCGGACGACTATGTCGTGGCAGTTGAAGGATTAGCGCTTGCGAGTTCACGGTAGTGCGTAGTGCGGGCGCCTTTGGCGCCCGCACTACGCACTCCCGTGAACTCGCAAGCGCTAATCCTTCATTTGCCACGATTGTGTAGTTGCAAATGATTATTCTCCACAAACGAATGAGCAACAATATAGTACATTATGCTACTAGGGAGGAAAGTGTGTGGTTTTTTGCTGAGTGCGATGTTCAGCACGAGCACGAGGTGAAAGTTCGCTCCTCCCGTGTGGCATATATCACTTTTTAGCCGACTAGATAAAATGTCCATATTGCATCCACTAGTCAAACACAGCAATTCAATCAATCAAACTTAGAATCGGTCAAATTTAGAGTTTTTTTCTGCCCTTCAAATTTACTTTTTCGACTGCAAAATTCACTTCTTCTTCCCTCTGATCAGAAATTGATTACTTTCCGCCCGCGTTGCAGGGATGGAGTATAGTAATTTTATCGTAGTCGGGTAAAAAATATTTTTGCACTCACGTGAGGCCGAACTGTTACAAAGATGGGTTTCAGGTATTGAAATTGATCCTCCCTACTACGTGTATACGCTCGTGCACTTGCATATACGCATGCATCGTGAGCAAGATTGTATGACATAGTATAGGTACACCAATTAAGCAATCATCAACTGAATTTTATATTTATCATTATATCAAACTGTCATACTCTATGCTACTTATAGCATATACGTATATCCGTAGCTGTATGTTTTAGGTTGCATGCCGCAATAGCAGAGTAGAGTTTTCTTGATTCGATCGTTTTGCAAGTGAATAAGTTTATTCTTCCATAATTAATACTACCTAGTGAGGTATGTGATTCCAGAGTTCCGAATCTGATTTGATAATTCAATGACAGTGGGAACGACCAAGATTTTTATTGATTATACAAGTATTTATGTCTGTCAAGTCATACACATAGTTAAAGACACGTAGAAGTATTGTCTGAAACGATTATTGGTTTAAATAACTAGTTTTTCATTGTATTTAATTGCTGTCGCATTAAAAACTCAATTTTCGCGTAAAACGAAGCGGGTTGTCCGTATAGCTCTCAGGAACCGAATGTGCCCGCCAAGTACGTAGCTCTTGGAATGATGCTTCGATATCGTCACACGAAACTCCGACTTCACGATGTAGGCTTGAGTTTGAGTTTGAGTTTTTTTATTTTTTTTTAACAAATTGCTGAGAGATCGCAGTTGTACGTTCGGTGCTTGGCTTTTTTCTTGATTTCACGACAGAGAGTGGCGAACCGTTTTGCTTATAAAGCAATTGTGATTTTCGTGTGAGTATCTTGGCGGCGTTTTTTACATCTTTGGATGTTTTTCGTGGGATTTCACTTCTTTTTGCAAGCACCAGAATTGAGAAGGATTGCTCATTTAATTTCAGCAGGGTTATACGTTATTATAGTTTGATCACGATAAGAAATACATTCGGAATTTGGACGAGGGAAGAAACATTCAGCGAAAGACAAACACATTTACTTCAATTGTCAACTATGACAAATATAAATAATTTATTAGGCAGAACTTAATTTTGTCTTATACAGTATCAGGTTGAAGTTCGTAACGTTACTTCAACAAAATATTCGCCAAAAAATTCTCAAATTCAAGGCTCGAATTTCAAATGGATCAAGAAAGATGTATAATTCCTTAAATCGTGTGAAACACGTTCATCTAGCATATTTTGTAATTCAAACAATATTAGGATCACGAAATATTGCATTTCTTCAACGAATATTCTGTTATTACGTTAACTTTACGAACTTCAACCTCAATATACAGTTTTAACTTAAATTTAGTATTTAATCAGTAATTTTTCCACACGATCATCTAAAGGTCAATGAATTACCGAAGATTTTATACATTCAGTTTGACACTTATTAGACGGGTTGTTGATTTTGCTGCCAAACATAAGAGCCAAGGCTTGAAATTGGGCAGTTATCAAGAAATCAGCCCTCTTCTATGTATTGAAAATGAATCTCAACAAGCATCGTTCAGGGAAAATCTGAAGAATTTCTTTTTGATAATAGAAGCTACCAAGGAAAAACGAAAGCACTTGGCTACACCATTTTTCGAAACCATTGAAACTTTGCGCCACACCTTGGATGTTTTACGCACGCTCCGCGTGTGTGAGAATTTCATACGTCATAAAGTAAAATTTTGTATAATACTCGACGGAAAAACTTTTCCTGACCTTGTGTGATTGCAACACTCGCCTTCAGCTCGTGCTGCAATTTCACACTCGTCAGAAAAAGTTTCATCCCTCTCATATCATACTGTACTATTTTCAACTCAGTGTGTGACTTGATTTCTTATGCCTGTTGATAGTGTGTAAAGTGCCCGATTCACATACTTCCATATGTGAAACTAATTAATTTCTCTCCGTTTGAAAATAATAATTTCTAAAATATTTTTCTTCCATTCAACATTCTCAATTTTGTGTCAAATTGTGTTGAGACATACATATTTACTGATTGAATAATAGTGTTACTAATATATCAAATTAACATTACATGTTATTTATAAATAAAATAAAATTCATGTGAAACGTAATATGATTCTATCAAAATCAAATGAGCCTTACTTTTCTGATCAAGATAACTTGTATCTCGAATTTGCGTTTCTATCGATAGACTACGAAAAGGGATATATAGAAGTGGAAGAAAAAGAGTTGTTTTTGTCTTTGATTTCCTCATTTCTTTAGTTTCAAAGACTAATAAAATTTTATGCTATTGAAAATCATATTTGGAAGTATTTTGTTTTTAATGGGGGGCTTTGCCCCCTGCACCCTGACCAGGTGCTCTGCCTTTGGACCTTGTTCGCACCCGGCCGCTCTCACTAATATTCCAATATATACTATACTTTCCTATTTTTTTTTAGAGTTTTTACAGGTAAAGAATTTCGCACACTGAGTTAAAAAAAAATAGTATATGACACGTGTGTGCTACCCGTATCGTGCTGTACTATTATAACACTTTGAATGATCAGTAATTTCTAATATATTAGTCTGTTTGATAATTAGTTTGTGGTGCTGATGTATAGATAGGTGAAGTTAGTGGTTGGTAGGCTGGTCGAAGTTTTGGTTCATTTGAAGAAGATGCGTAGAGTGTTATAACTTTGGAGCAGCTGTGAACTACTTCTGTTATGGGACATCGTCTTGCCGAAATGTTATGCTCTTCTGTTCCGATGGATTGATAATAGGATACGAATGGTCCAGATGACTGTCTCTCTCTCTCTCTCCATTAACGACTTATCGCCATTATAGACATGTAGTCAAATCCAGATGACTGTAAAAGATATAGAATAACAAAGAATTGAAGGAAAGATTTTAGTATATTAGTATTAATTTTCCTAGCATTGTTATCATTTCGGAACCATGAACTGTGGGCTACCTTTGTCTTGGGACGCTGTTTTGCCAAAGTGTTATGTTCGTCTATCTCAACGGATTGATAATCGGAACCTTCGTTTGGGATGTCGTTTTGTCGAAGCATTTTCTCCGACTATTGCAATGGATCGATGATAGAATAGGAAAAGGTCAAGTGACTGTGAAACATAGAAAATGACAAAGGATTGAATGAGAGGTTTCGTATCGCTACTAATTTTCTTAATATTGTTATTACGTTGGAGCTATTAGTTGTAGGGTACCTTCGTTCTGGGACGATGTTTCGCCGATATGTTATCTTCGTCTATTTCAACTGATTGGTAATCGCAACCTTTTTTTTTGGGACGTCGTTTTGTCAAAGCATTATATTTAACCATTCCAATGGATCGATGATAGGATAGGAAAAGTCCAGGTGACTGTGAAACATAGAAAATGACAAAGGATTGAATGAGAGGTTTCGTATCGCTACTAATTTTCCTAATATTTTTATTACGTTGGAGCTATTAGTTGTAGGCTACCTTCGTTCTGGGACGATGTTTCGCCGACATGTTATCTTCGTCTATTTCAACTGATTGGTAATCGCAACCTTTTTTTTGGGACGTTGTTTTGTCAAAGCATTATCTCCGACTATTCCAATGGATCGATGATAGGATAGGAAAAGTCCAGGTGACTGTGAAACATAGAAAATGACAAAGGATTGAATGAGAGGTTTCGTATCGCTACTAATTTTCCTAATATTGTTATTACGTTGGAGCTATTAGTTGTAGGGTACCTTCGTTCTGGGATGATGTTTCGCCGACATGTTATCTTCGTCTATTCCAAAGAATTGATAATAGGATAGGAATGGTCCAGATGACTGTGGAAATTTAGTGGAAATAAAGAAGTTGAGGTTGGTCTATTCATCTAGTATTATTATATGTAAAATCTAGTGAAAATCAATGTCCGTACATACCGTTTAATGTAAGTCATTCGTAACCTTATTTTCACTTGTTCCGGATCGAAGTGAAATAATATTTTGCCAGGATCGTTGATTTATTCTTTATCTAAATATTTGAACCCAGCTTAGAGGATCTGTTCCGTGCACTTACAACAGGCCATTATGCAGATTTATTAAATAATAACGGTCATCGGCGTGAAACCACGGTCGGCGCACTTTTCACTCTGATCATTGTTTACTGATTCACTGTTTCACTAATTTACTGAAATAAAACCATTAGCTTGACCGATAACATCTTATATAATATGAATATATAACTATATAATATGATTATATATGAATTATGAATATTTTAACTGTCAATACCGCGATCCGTCAGCCATCCGACAGCCATTTTGATTTCGTCGTCCCTCTGTGGCTCACTTAGTAACTTCATTATCACATATCGACCGAATGCGGATTCAGATTCATGCCAAAATCAATAGGGGGCGAGATTTCGATGGCTTGTACCCACGTTTCAAAGATCAAGTCGATCCGTTTCACCGTTCGTTCAGAAACGTGAGGACAAGCAAGCGTCTAGCGAAAATCTGATGACCAGGAAGAAGTGGAAGAAGAAGAAGAAGAAGAAGATGCTTTTTCATCAACTTTCGTGACCGATATATCAGAAACCAGTGTACCGATTCCGATCAAATTTATACAGCGAAGTCGTGTGGTGGGGGAATATCTGTTTTGTGAATTTGATCGAAAAATATTCACGCGTTCCGAAGTTATGACCTCCTGCTTACAGGTATAAAGAGTTCCCCCGAGAAAATAGAGTCCCGGCTAGCGCTCGCCTGCCTACGGGTACTTGGCGGCGATTCGCTGCCGCGAATCTTGATATATCACTGTAAACTACATATTTGATACTTTCCCAGCTTGGAAATTAGCTAGAACTATAATTAGGCTATAACAAAACTATTATTATACTCTAAACTAATCGTTGCGACGATAATGCATACATATACGTTTGAAGGCATATTTTACAGAATGCCAAGTACAATGTTGGAAGCAGATAATTTTAATATCGGCCTCGTTGAGAACAGCGAGCTGTTTATATTTATTTTCCAGACCAGTATACGAATAGAGAACAGTCATTATTTTCCCTATAGTTTTCGTCAAGAATAATACTTTAACAACGTAATTTCGCCACGAGAATAGTAGAATAATTCATTACTCTATAAATATAGTTGTTCTCTCAAAGATACTAATAAGAATAATCTACTCTCTATTCATTATGGACAATTTGACAATAGAGTGAATTATACTTGACAAATATATATATCGTATATGCATGTATTATGCTCTGTTACCTGAATAGTTATTGGGAATATTTCGTACGGTAATGGGTAATCCCAACTATCCCAAACACAACGAGTTTAAACAAATAAAAAGCATCAAGACCTTCGGGTTAGTACCCAAGGGCTGAATACAATATAATACATGTGAGAGAACATATCGTTAATAATATATCATCACGAATTTTCATCTATTATGTAATATTACAAGTCTTTTCCTTGTACGATTATAATATGACCAAATGAACTGGTCAAGTATAGCGAGCTTTATAAAAACGAGTTATATAACCGCTTATAGCTTTTATATTTAAATTTATTTGGAATAATCTGTAGAGCGATTTGTAAAATGATTTGAAAGTTGTTGTTGAATATTGAAACTAGTATCCGACATGTCTCGAGTAGGACGTTGATTTTAATGTTACATAGAGCGGGCAGCAGATGCTGTGATATAAAAGCTTGTGGTTGTCACTAATCGTAGAAAATATTATAATTAGGTTTTTCGTTATTTATCACACATAAACTGGGTTACAAAGTCTGCTGGCTGAAAATTAGTGGCAACCAGCCCAGTTTGTTTTCTGTACAACGTTTCAAACAGAATCGATTCTCAGACTAGATGCGAGATTTTACCAAAACTTATTCAAAAGGAACTGTAATTACGAACTATTTGCTTATGCTACTTTATTAATACTCCGCAGTGCAGCATTGTCTTGCGATCATTCCCCCGGTGCTTGGACTGCTTCACTCCCTGGTGTGAAACCCTGTCATGATGAATTTTGAAGAGGTTTTGTTGTAGATAGGCAGAAACTAGTTCCTATGCATTTCAGTAGCGTCTCTAGCATTTGGTACTCGGATATTCGTTTTCATCCCTTCTTCTCCAGGATCCTCGACAGTCCCAGCTTCGCCGACAGCTTTCCATGCAACTCAGTCGCGAAGAATTTTTTTTTTGCAGGATGCAGACACACATGAAACATAGAGAAACGGACAGGCATCAGAAGGATGAACGGAACACATTATCGATAAATTGACCCTTATTTGACGCTTACGATTTGATCCTGTGTTCATTTTCAAACTTGAATAAAATAGTCCTACGAATCGCGAATCATAAACTACTCTAATATTACGAAGCCTCATTCGTATTTCACCTAATGCATCTGAAGTATGAACTTCAGTTAACAAAAAGTCGTATAAGTACCATAAGTATATGATAGTCTATTCGAAGAGATACACTGTTAAAAATAATCGTGAATTTACAAACATCTAATATACAAAAGTTTTGCAAAATTACGAATATAGTGCAGCAAAAGTGAATTGGTAAGCTTATTCTATAAATTTCGAATAATCTTTTGAGTTTTATTCTATTTGACTTCACTAAGATGTTAGTAAATTTGAACCATTTGTAAAAATAATTTTACAGAGGCAATGTCTTGCGAATTCACACGCGAGTCTCCGAATAATGCTTGGAATAGACATACCTCATTGTATCTCATTACAATACATTGGATTGCGAATTCGTGTGCATGTATACAAATAATCCTTGCCAATACTCGTGAGTCATTGTAAATTCAAAATTCATTATATCTGTAAAATTAATTTACGAATAGTTCGAATTCACTAACAATTTAGTGAAGGAAAGTTTAGTGAAAATCAAGAATTTCTTTCGAAATTTATAGAAAAAGCTTACCCACTTTATCTCAAATCTATCTAGAATGTATATGTATAACCCAAAGCACATTACATTGGTCATTGCATGCCAATTCTCACCTCAATCTCTGGACTCCAGACCTCATGATTCCTGGACCCGAGTAATCCATACAGTTTTTATTTCCGGTTCATCAGACTTTTCGCATCCCTAGACCCGCAGACCGTATACTTTTCTGTGAGGAAAATTGAACAGGAAATGAAAATTTAATAAAAATGTAATGGGAATATATAAGATTTGTATTATAGATCGAATACAAAAAACATGCTTATGTGTATTCGAAAAGATTCCAGTTTGCCAAAGAGAAATGTATATTCATTGCTTATACATATTGCCACTTCTGTTTTTTTTTTAAACAAAGAAGTTATGATTCTAAATATCGATCTAGAAATGAGACTGACAAACTGAATAATATTTCAGTTAGTGGCTTACCTCTTATTCAATTTATCGGTAAGATATATTTGATGTATATAAACAGCTTCAGAACTTTCAATCTGCGTCTTTGACCTTCGGCGGTTTGTATCTGTAACAAAATGATTGTTTTGTTAATCAGTTTAATGTAATTATGTATTTTCTCTGAAATTGGACTTAATAAAATTATTATTTTCTATTTTCATTCAATTAGTGTTTTATTATATGAGATTAAACCGTGAAAATGAGTAAAAAACCGGTTCTAAGATTTTCAAACTTTGTCGAAATGTAAACAACCTGCGATCTGTGCATCGATAACTCCCTCGTATATATTTATATATTGTATATATATATATTCGTTGTTTGACTATTTACGTTTTACATACGATTATACGCATATCAACTTCTACACGATACCGTTAAATATAATGGAGTATTATATCACAACCGATTCGAAAGATACTTAATTGTTGGCTATTCGCAAGTCGAAATAATATTAACGTATAACTGCGGGAAACAGTTGACTGTGCAACGGTTGGAAAAAAGTTCACTCGAAAGCGGCTTATGGTCAATAAATTGCGAGCTCGGAGTTGAATTTGGCTTCAAAGGATCGCGGAATACTAGGATAAGACTATTCATACCTTTTTTATCATTTTAACGACCGTTTGTTACTCCAAAAACATTATTATACTCGACATGATTATTTCTTCGATTCAGATGGCGGCTTGTTTACCCGCGCATAAACGCAGTTGCAGTTTTCTGCGCGTACGCAGGCACAGTTTTTTGCGTCTGCGCAGGCAGACGTTAGAAAAAGCAAAAAAATAAATAACAAATTCTTCGAATAAGCCAACATTTGAAAAATGAATTGAGACGAAAATGAGAGTATAAAATCTCGTTATTTCACCCGTGAATCATAAATTTTCAAACCAAAGCCAATTTGTTTTCCCGCTACCCGCCCCTCTCGGGATTTTCTCCGCGTAGAATATTTCAAGTTTCGTTTCGAATGAACTCCATTTACGATGACTTTTTCAGGACTCGATATTATTACACGATGAAATGAAGAATTTACGTTGAAGAAGGAAAGATGTAGAATTAATATAAATATCCACCGGCAACCGGTCGAGGGAAGTCGAGAGAAAAGTTCAAACTGGCATGGAACTTCACGACAATCGGAGTTGAACCGCGGTGAAATATTTTTCCGTCAGATAATGATCGTTGAATCGCAAGATTACAATCTCTTACCTTGACAAAGACGCCTACATCGACCCTAGTAACCAAATCTTGTAAGAAACTGAGACAATCCTCTTTCGCACGCATCATTTCGGCAGATTTGCAGCAGACTTGTGTAAGAATATTGCAAGAATCTTGGACAATCCTCTGTCGCAAGCATCTTTCGGCAGATTTGCAGCAGACTTGTGTAAGAATATTGCAAGAAACTTGGACAATTCCTCGGTCGCAAGCATCTTTCGGCAGATTTGCAGCAGACTTTCGTAAGATCGTTTCAAAAGACTCGAAATCATCAACATCTTGCGAAAGATCATAGCATGCATGCGGAAGCAGACTACTAGTAGTTCATATGTAAGGATCTGCGGAAGATGGTTACTAGGGGAATTATAACACCATGCCTCAACTATGAGGCGTCGAGACGTCGACCGATGCCACTCTGGTCACGTATATAAATGACACGGAAAATTCGAGCTGACGAAAGTCGCCGCCTTTCAGGAACGACCGGAAATGACCGGAACGCGGGAACAGTTTTCTGCTCCCGCGCTGGGCTGCGTTCCAAAACGTCATAGCACCCAGGTGACGTTTTCGAACGCAGCCCTGGCAACTTCGGTCGTATGGCGCGAGGTTTGAAAAGGTAAATGCATTCTGAAATTTTTCTTCGAATAAGCCAACATTTAGAAAATGAATTGAGACGAAAATGAGAGTAAAAAATCTCGTTATTTCACCCGGAAATCATAAATTCTCAAACGAATATACTTATTATAGAATATTCGACGATTTTTACCTAAAATACATATCTATAGTGGCGAGGTTCTTTTGTAGTATTTGGGGTCTCGATTTACGAATTATTTCGACAAAAATATACATTCAACCCTGGAATCTGCGCGAATGTCTCCCTTATACGTATAAATACGGTTCTTTAGTCAGATTCAGTGTTTTCACAACAACACGTAATTGATGATACAATAGAAAAGAATACCAATTACAAATGTATTTTCTATTTTTGTAGACACACCCACCTGACAATCGAATAGTAATAATAATAGTAACGATGAATAAATGATGAACATCAATAAAATTATATCTCGATATAATGCTCACCTTTTCTTTATTCGCCGATTCTTCAATCCGTCTAATTTGTTTTTGGAGCTCGCTAGATTTTCTGGATAAGAATCTTACTAGGTGAGTCGTATTCCGTACACTGTGACAAATACATAAAGAAACAAAAATGAATCGTCAATCTAACATTCATATAATTGTAATCGCGATATATTCATACAGAAATAGAATTTTCTTTGTATAGAATTCCATTCCGTCAAATTCAAACTTCAAAAGGAACAAACTGAAATTTTGAATACATAGAATCACCAGACCTTAGTAGAAATCGGACCTACTTCAAGATTGTGTTACGAATACCGATTAATCTTACATTTGATTTGTCCGAATGATTTGGTCCATGCAGCAAACTGTGCAACTACGATTTTGGTTATTCTTCTGATTCTTGACACCCCTTTCCTCCTTTTTGCCTCCTCGGTTTCCTTGAAAAAAAATGAGTGATTTAGAAGATTTAAGAAATAAAATGTTGGATGAAAAACAAACGAGTATTATAATAATTAGTTATTATTTACGAAAAACTCGACACAATATAATCCAGGTCGTATTTCGATACAGGGAAACTCACTTCCAAAAGAAAGTTAAAAAAATAAAAAAGAACAGAAATAGACTTCAGGTAAATTTGATTCAGAATGTCCATGTAGGTATAACCCAATGCATAATATAATCTAAATTGATCATTGCATACCAATTCTCACCACAATTTCTGGATTCCAGACCTCATGATTCCTGGACCCGAGTCATCCGTACAGTTTTTATTTCGGTCTATTAGACTTTTGGGATCTTTGGACCTGCTGGTCATATATTTTTCTGTAAGAAAAATAAAACAAAGAAATGAAATTAGAGAAATTAGAAATGAATTTCGTGTATTTTCGATTTGTAATATAGAAACAGGATCATGCAGTATACTGAAGAAAGTGTAGTTTGTCACAATATGTTGGACGACAGTGAAACTGAATTGCTAACTTTGGAAAGACAGAGATTCATAGAAGTATCTTTTTCTCACCTCTTTTGCAATTGCTACCTTGCTGCCATATCCATCCTCATACTATTGCTTCTACTGGGGTTCCGATCGATTCCTATCAGATTCAATGAAGCTCTCATCGGCTTCAATTTGTAGGGGTTCGGCTGAAAAATGGGCAGAAATATACTAAAACGTAGATAAAATTGAATTTAAATATGAAAATGTGCTCATAAAACCAGGAAATCTGCTTCCAGTAAACCAACATGAATTAAAACGAATGAAGTAGGTGAAGAACGAAATTAACACGACTCAAATAGAATTCAGAAAAATTGGGCGCCAATTATTTTGAATTACAAAGATACAGGCTGTTAGAATTCCATCTAATTCGTACAAATTCCGTTTTCCACATACTCTATTCGTTTTGGTTTACTGGGATCTCAATGTAGGCTGTTTATTAATTCTTCGATTCAGAAGATAATTCGGATCTGTGACCATGTTACGTTACAAAACGCGTGTATACACTATACATGTTAGGTAAAAATATTAATAGTCGAAATATATCTCCATCCTACCTGGTCCCTTCTTCTCTACATGGTCCTCGCATAATCAGTCCTGACTACCTCCGGTCCATCACAATCTGATGAAAAAAATAAAAGATGAGCAGAAGATTTATCAATAAAACGCATTCATACAACTTTTGTAGCGACATTTTTGCAGGAAGAAGAATGCTCGCAAATAATGAACGTAAGAAAGTGATTGAACTTTGAGAGAAAGACAAAATGCGATTCACACAACTGTTTACCTTTCATATAAATCATCGTAGAGATCAAATTCGTATAATCGATCTCCTGAGCCTCCGCTTTCCCTTCGGGGACAAACTACAATTCGTATAATCGATCTCCTGAGCCTCCGCTTGCCCTTCGGGGACAAACTACAATTCGTCATAATCGGATTCTCGTTTATATCCTCACTTGCGTGTTTCTTCCTATTCATTCTTTCTTCTCCTTCTAGAGAAATAAACGAATGATTCAGATAATTGTTGTAATGAAATATGAGTTGAAAATCAAGTGGGTAAACTATGATCAATTAGTATTGATGAGAAACTTGAGGATGTATATCATATCTTATTTCTTTGCTTGATTGAACCCGCATAATTTGTATGAATAAATATGAAAATAGATGTCGTTTATCATCGATATAATTACGAGTAATTTGCATGTGATGAGGACAAAGATTCCTGGTCAGATAGCTCAATTCTCACCTCAATCTCTGAGACTCTAGACCTCATATTTCTGGAGTCATTTCCACAGTTCCTATTCAGGTCCATCAGATTTTTGGGATCTCTGTACCCGCAGGTCGTACTTTTGTCTGCAATAAAAGTAAAATGAGGAATGGAGAAATTAAATAATGAGATATTAATTTCGCATATTATATTCGTGTATTCAAGGAAGTTGTAATTCGTGGGAAAAAAAAAAATCGTATAATTATACTTGTCAATTTAAAAAACCGACCCAAAATAGTGTACAATGGAAATTTAGGGAAAATAATAAATGCGTTCGATAACCGAACCTATAAATAAAAATATAACATAATTGGAAATAATTTTGTGGTTAATGCGGCTTACCGCTTATTCGATTTATCGGAGATTCAATCTATATTATAAACGGCATCCACACTTCCGATCAGCCGTAGTTTTTCTGTATAATCAGATTATTATTTCATTAGAAAGGATTAACAATGAATAACAACGTTCTGCAGACACGTCCTACGTATACATAAACAAAGATGCGATCTGATTGTTTTCTCACTCACTAAATCGTATTTGTTTTCTATTGGTAAAACTATGTTACGATACTGTTCATTTTTGTTACGTCTCATTATGATTTTTCACGAAAGATATTCAATTGTAGGCTATTTATAATCGTACAACTGACGAAAACAGTTGACAGCGGAACGCGAACAATTGAATCGAGACGGGTGAAAAAAATTTTGCCTGCATTTAAGTAAAAAGGGTTTGGCGTGAACAAATAACATGATTGAAATTAGATTTCATTTTCAATGATCGCGGATTATCAAGATTGAACAGCTATATCACCTTTTCTAGGCGAAAAATAACATACGTCTGATCGAGAGAATTATTCACCGACTTAGTATCACATACGTCACTTATGCTAGTCGTCCGTCAATTTTTTTTATTTTTCGTTGGGCCGTTCTTTCGAACGTGTATTTCAATTGATTGCCGAGATTTGGAAATAAACTAATAAAGATTTTTTCGAGAATTAAAAAACAATTCACGATAGATATAAACGTAGAGAAAATAAAAATGATATGCGATATAACTTTGTTTGCGATCAAAATAAAGTCACTTTAAGTACGCTCCACGTAAATTGTTAATGCAATTATCATTATAACTGGACAGATTGGTATAAAACCAGAGTTTTATGATATCGTGCCTATCGCGATTTAACAACTGTCGAGGTGATAGGTTAAGGTTCTATAATTACCTACCAGTCTATGTTCTCCTAGGTGTCACTGATTATTCTTCATTTAATGGCAAAGATTACTTTAGCCGAAATGCGTTTTTCTAATTATAACAAACGGCCAAAAGTGTGGTCGCGACGTCGACTATCCGCAACTCGCTCGGTGACTGAAGATTTAAATCGGATGGCGCGTCAAAGGACCCGAAGCGGCGCGAGGTCTTCCGAAGATCGACGGGTGTAATTTATGTTGGGTTGCCACTGCTTCAGACGGAAATTCTGGTATTTAATATCATACCGACGCGGAGAAATTGATGAAGATCGAATGCATCGATGCTTTGATGTTGCTACTAGTTTATTTCAACCTGGTCAAAATTTTATGTGAGCTGAAATCTTAAAACAGCATTACGATACCATACTCGTGAGTTGAGATGCACGAGGAGAAAAATGCTCGTTATAGGCAATCTCAAGTTAGAAATCACACGAATGGGATGCGGGTTGCATGCTGTAAGGCGCATCAATTTTTGCGAGATAATGTCAAAGAATCAAACAAGAGGATAAATCGGGGAACAAGTTTTGAATTTGTTGTCCTGCTAAGTATACGTAGCCGTCTCATGGGCCAGAAAATTTCCAAATATATGCAAAAAAAAAATGTAGTCAGAAACCTATTCTATCTCAATTCTAAGCGGTGCCTCCAAGCCTTCAAACAAACTCAAGTTTTTCAAACAATCAATCATTTTTTTCAGTGGTCCATTTCACCACACCCTCCCTATATATCTACATATTTTTTTTCCGTACACAGTATTAGAAATAACGAGAAGACGGTTTTATTCAAATATTCATATTTATTGCTAATTAGTAATTAAAAAGATCTATGTATATTATTCAACAATTGTTTGTATAGAAATTATTCCAAAGTACTTATAGAATAGTTATTCTGCATATACCTGGGATATATGTATGATATATCCATCAATTATTTTTCACCCATATTCATTTCATAGAATAATATATTCCTCAAGAGAAATATACTATATGATTCATTTTTTTTTTATATACCACATATATAAATACGTCTATTTATATACGTATCATAGATAGATAGATATATATATATATTTATTTATATATATATACCATAATTTATGTACATATGAATATATTAATTGATTTTTTTGATATATCCCTCGTATAATCAGTCATCAAGACAAATATAAATAATATATTGATTATTATCGTCATACGATTATCGTTATCATTATCATTATTATCATTATTACTATTATTGACTAACATTTTATCAGACCTCGTGTACCGTAATTGCGTTAAATTCATCTTCGCCAGGACTCAGTACAGAATCAATGTTATAAAAGGCGGCATGAATAGTTATCAAAAACCACGAAACACCTAGAAATATAAACGATTGATCAACAAATTGGGTACATGAATAATTCTCATTAGCAAATATTGTAATCTTCCTTCAAACTCACCTAGAACCCAAAAGAGAGCAGCTCCAGCTCCAACTAAATAAAATAAGGGCAAAGAACAGGCAGCTACTAAACCGTAAACTTGTGCTAAAGTCAACTTGTGACCAATTAACATTAACTCCTGCTTTGCATGCCTTTGAGAAACTTTGTAACATATTCCCAGGGATCCAACAACTGCTAGTAAAAGAAGCGGCGACGTTATTCTGAAATACAAGAAAAAAAAAAAGAAAGGTGTTCAAGATGATTCCATTGATTTTATATCAAATTATCATTTAATCTTATCGATATAGGTGCAACTTGCAGAATTGGCTAGGCATTATTTCGTCTTTAATTGTTAAAAAAAGGAAACGCTATCAGATGAACGGACAACTGTAATAAATGTTTACTTTTTGTTCTAGAAAATTGAATATAAATTTCGAAATGTAGCCAAAAACAAAAAAAAAAAACAGAATCGATCAATCACCTGATTTCGGAGTGTAAAAAATGTCAGATTAATCCTAACTTTGACTTGATTGTAGAAGAATGATGATGAGAATTGAAAATGGAGCTGACCAAAATATTTTTAGTAATAAATTGTGTAAAAATTGAATCTTACAAACAATATATGACGAGGCCAAGAAAAACGAATAAATAATTGCTCTGGAAGTACTCGATATTTTTCATAATCCTTTTAGTCAGTCTGGACAGACTCGGCGGAGGTCTGATGTTATTTGAATTCAGAAACAAACTCCATGGCCTGACGTTAGCTTGTCTTTGTTGAACCCATTCCTGAGCGTGCGGATAACCCATTCGTCCAAGTGGAAGTTGCGATAACTGCGGTAATTCGAATCTAGCGAACAATAAAAATGATTATAAAAATATACGAATAATTTTTTTTTTCTTTTAATGTTTTTGTAAGATAAAAATAAAAACTTAATATTCAAATTTTTGAATTTCATAAAACTCGAACTAATCCTCAACTCATTTGACGCATATCGATTAGAAATCGTGAAATTTTGCGATAAATATGTGTCGCAGAATTTGTCGCGATGTATCAAACTATCTTTAATGTCATATGCATCATCTTACTCGTACTAATCGGATGTTAGTGTAAATTAGAGATATTAGGTATATGTATAGAGAGACAAATGGTTAGGATATCATTTTTGTTTATTCAATTGAAATGGCCTAATCGTAATAGAAATAATAAGAAACATATTCGCATTGACGAAGAGGTTATGTAGGTCAGTGTAGCGCATGCATATTTCGAGCCTGCGAAATAATTTACCCACAGAAAATTATAATTATATTTATAGTTCTATTGCTTTTCAAATTACCCCTTTGAGGAGTAGGGCTGATGATAATGATTCTGAGTTTCGTCCAAGAGAGAAAACTCCACGTCATCTATCGTTGGATCTTTTGAGGCCATCCTATCTTTCACAGTCCACTTGAAATTATTGAAACAAAAACTGATAAGCAGACAACTGTTGATTGTCTTTATTCTAGCTTTTATTTATTATTTTATTTTATTTCCACTGGTTAAGTTGGTGGCAACATTCGTTACTCCCTCTCTAACTTCAAAGTGTGTTTTGCTTTTGACAAAGGCTGGTTTAGATGTGTGGGTCGAGTTCGTGTCCCTCAAACCCCTCCCTTATACACATGAAAGTACTATTGTTCTGTGATGAAAGCAGCAAGCTTTACCCCCACCATTTTGCTTTTTTTTTCAAGATTCTACACACGCTAAACGCTACAGGTTGCGGCGCCGGTATGAAATCGCAGCTGCAGCTGCTCCTCGAAATTCTTTTCCAGCATTGAAATTCATTGAGATACAAATTCGACCTAAATTTTCATTGAAGTCGTTTTCATTTATAAAATAAGATAAACTCAGTATTTTCATGATTTTATTGTCATAAATATCGATTGTCAATTACATGTAATATAATATTTAAATTGCACCGACAATAAATAAAGCAGAAATTGTTATTGTTGTATATTTCGTTCGATGTACGAAGCGTAGATAATCATTTAACAACATTTTTCATACCGATACATGAATCGCAAAGTCCCAAACTGTAACGTTTTCTACGAATAATCGAACGCTAAAAATCTTTTGAAATTCAAATTAGCATATAGTATGTAATTTGATTTCGCATACAGTAACCGAACCGAATATAATAGCTTGAAAATAACTCTTGCTGTATAGCGCATAAAGAAATGATGCGATTTAGAAACATCGTCAGTTCACATAGAAATTTATTCTTGAAATCTCTAAAAATGTCATCGACTTAATATTTATTAGAAATAGTACATAAATTCATTATTTCATGAATCGGTATTTAGTCTACCGAAAATAAAAGACGCAGATGACGCTACCATCACCATGAGTGTGTCGCTTAGTGGAGAGCCAATCGGTTTATCCGTTTGATGAAAGTGAACGCGAGTGATATTCTAAGAACGAGTCGAATTGGTCGAAAATATCGTCCCATAACGCACTGCGGCACCCGCCATAACGGCGCAGCGTGGTATATACGTTCAGTTGTTAATTGTCTGGTTGTTATACTAGCGTAAATTATTGGCGATATCGTGAGTGATACCGATGGTGACAATTTAAAAATATGGAGATCGCGCAAAGGCTGAATTTTGACGCTAGCGACATTGAAGATGAAGAACTGAACATCAGCTGTCACTCAAATGGTTCAGGTTCAGTTTCAGGTTGTGATGTTGAATACAAAACTAATGTCGTAGTAAATTTCAACTTATATACATGTATACATGCAAACATACAAACAAGATGAAATATTTATTTACATTAAAAGTGTCATTTATCGATTAAACTGCCGTATTAATAACCCGATCGAAAGTAAGCAATAAACACGCATTTTAATTCCGCATATATCTCTTACTACACGATTTGAATTATTCGTTATTAGGTATTACCGGTAATTGAAGTCAACGAAAATTCACCTACCTAAAAACTACCCACCATATTCGTGGCCTACTTTGTTTTGACAGCCAATTTTTCTACTACAATTATAAATCGTCATTAATTTTTTGTCGGGAATATATTCCTCGTATTTTTATCTCTAAAAAAAATAAATATAATAATTCGTTAGAAATAAGAAGAAAATCTTGTGTTATCTACTCTTTGAGTAAACGTAAATTATTCATTATTCCAGGATCTATGGGGATCGGAATTCCTCCCCACGAAGCAGGGCCTCCGAGTACCTCTATGGCATGTAGTCCACCTTATAAACGTGTCCGAGCACTTAGATTGTTCGATTCACCAGCTACGCCAAAAACATTGATGGAAAAAAGTACCACTCATACTCCCGTGCCTTCAAGATGCGCAAAGTTATTTCATTTGGATAAACCGAGGGCCGTCGCTTCTTGTTTTCATACTAAAATCGCTAAACCCGCAGCTAATGTTAATCCTTTTACACCAAACGGCATGTTGATTACTGCCAGAAAGAGAACGAGATCTAAACGCAGTCTGAATAGGTGAGTTTGTTGACGGAGGAACCAAATCGTAAAGGAATCTTTTTTTAAATTCAAGTCTTTCGAGTTTATCAATATATAGTAGCTGAAAACTCATGATTTATGTTCTAACAGCTTGAGAGAAATTTTTATAGCAATTTTAACACCACAAAGTTATCGGAATATGTTCATCTAATAAATAAGCTGAATAAATTGACCAAAAAATGAATGAAATTAGTTATGGAACTCGAAGAAAGTTCTATTGGAATTAAGAACTGTAATTTTTTAATCCACAGCAGTTCTCCTGAGCTTCGAGTCTCGAGTTTTGATCCAGTAGACTCAGAAAATTCGGACACAGAGGTAGAACAGCCAACAAAACGAGTCGCTTTACACGAATCTAACATATCCAGATACCACCAAGAGTTTTTAGAGCTAGAATTAATCGGTATCGGAGAGTTTGGTTCTGTTTATAAATGTATCAACAGGCTAGACGGCTGCATCTATGCGGTAAAAAAGAGCATAAAACCAGTTGCGGGTAGCGTGAATGAAAAGAATGCCCTGAACGAAGTATACGCGCACGCAGTACTCGGCAAACACCAGCATGTTGTTCGTTACTATTCTGCATGGGCTGAAGATAACCATATGGTAATTCAGAACGAGTATTGTAACGGCGGTAGTTTGGCAGATACAATTTTGCAGCTTAGAGCGGAGAAAAGGCATTTGTCCGAAGCTGAATTGCGCCAACTTTTATTACACATTGCGGAAGGTCTTAGATATCTACATTCAATGCAGCTAGTCCATATGGATATTAAACCTGGTAATATATTCATATCTAAAGAGAAAAGGCTGCACGCAATTGACTACGACTCCGCAGATGATGGGTTTGACGAAGAAGAGACCGTCGAAGAAGAAATAACTTATAAAATCGGTGATCTTGGCCATGTAACTTCAATGAGTAATCCACTTGTTGAAGAAGGGGATTGTAGGTATCTACCAGCCGAGATTCTGCATGAAGATTTCACCCATATGCCTAAGGCGGATATCTTTGCATTGGGATTAACCATTTATGAGGCAGGCGGGGGTGCTGCTTTGCCTAAGAATGGACCTGAGTGGCACGAGATTAGGAATGGGAAACTAAAAGAACTGCCACAGTATAGCAGAGACCTTAACGAGCTGTTGAAGGTGATTATCCAGTATTAATACTCGAATACTGATTTTTATTCTGTATATTTTTCTCTATTTCTACCCATAAAAATTGAAATACTTTGAAAATCAATTATGTGAATGTAAGGCTAACTTTTCATATGGTAATTGTTGTCGTAGCTAATGATTCACCCGAACCCTGAGATGAGACCATCGGCAGTGTCTCTAATCCAACACAGAGTCCTGTGTCCTTTTGGGAATAAAACCAAAGCGCAATTACGTCGGGAGTTGAATGCAGAGAAATTAAAGAATGAGATTCTTTCAAAACAACTTCAGGAAGCCGCCAAATGTTTGAAAACCATTGCACCAAATGTAGCTGCTATGAATGCTTCAACAAATCTTGGAGGATACAGACTCAGACCTACACCAACCAGAACCTCATCTCGTGCTATTGGTAAAAAGGTCAACCGTAGCAACAGTACAACTAATTTTTAAACGCGATTCATTTATTTATTTAAAAAATAGAAAGAGAGAAGGAAAAAGTCAACGCATGCCAAAAGCAGGCATGGTGCCCGTAGATGCCTTGATATTGTGATATCCGACTAAGCTTAGTACCTACAATAAGTTAAATATAAAGGGGAAGAAGTCACTATACAGGGTCAAAGTTGATTTTAAGATAGGGAAAAGCCATTACAGAGTGATTTCATTTCATTGTTAGAGAGAGGGGAAGTTTGAAGAAAGAGATGCGACAATTTGACTCTGTATGTGGCAAAAGAACAGAATAAATATATTCAAGCTACTGAATTTTAGAGTAGTACGAATATGTTTTATTATTTCATTAAATTATTATATTTTTTAATTTCAATGAGCATAATTTTCAGCATGCATCTAACATCCTATTAATATTATTATTATTATTATTATTATATATATAAAATAGATATTACATATACTAGTTAGTAAGTGAAAGATGTTTTTTCTCTTTTCTAGTTGAGTATGAGTTACTAAATTTAAACTTAATTTTTTCTGTTTAACGATTATTATAGTTCCTGAGAAAGGCAACCCCAGTTCATTATTGTTTTATAACTTATAAGACGTATGTATACCAGTTAGGGGGTGCTTGAGATATGTGGATCATTATTTTCTTTTCTTCTTTTTCAAATCATTAGAACTGTGAATGTCTGCTTTAATACGATTCAATTAGCACGATATCGCGGCTGTAGAGATTTATATTTAAATATTGAAAGCATTAATACAATTTCCTATATTTTTTCTATAGTATATTATTCGATTAAACTTGTAATGACGAAATTCAAAATAAAATGAAAAATCGAGTTATAATTATGTTACTCGAAAATTAATACTGACTGTTTATTGACGAGACAGATTTTTTAGATCTTTAATTTAGAAATACAATGATCACATAATATAACCACAGTCTATCGCATCTACCATATACTGACCCTATTTAATGTTTCTTCTAGTTTTTCACGTTGAAATTTGATTATCATCTTGTAAATACCTACTCATTGCCTGTAATTGTTTTTATATATAGGAAAACCGTGTTATTTTCGAAAAATAGGATAACAGATATTTGTAGCTATTGTTTCATCCTCAGTAATAGTTCATTGAAAACAAATTTCAATTATATTTCAATATTGGAAGGGAAAATATTTTTTATTTCCTCAAAAGCTATGGCTATAGGTAATATAGAGAACCGCGAGCAAAGAAACTTCTGAGATAGAAAAAACAAAACTGTTTTTTTTTTTTCTTTTTTTTTTTATGATAATCAAAACAGTTTGCTTATTAGTTTTCGTTTGCCTAATTAATAATATGTAATATTATGCAATTATAATTTTTTTTTTCTCTCTTTCTCACAGATTAATTATAACTTTTACCAGACAATAGTAAAATTATTTAAAAAATCCGTACAATCGTATCAATTTTTGTCATTCTATTTCCCCACATTTTGCTTTTTTTTTTTTTTATACCTGTACTCTATTTAAACTATACGATGATAATTCTTCAATGTATTCTTAGTTAAGAAACTAATTTATAACCATGTGTAAAAGAAAATTTAAAGAACTAGAAAAGTTGCTTGTAATTAAATAGGAATTTCAATATTTTAGGTAAAAGGAATTTGAATTTTTAATAAATTCGCTAATATAGATCGAGTGAAAATTCTGAATATGTGGCATAATACACATTGCGGTAAAACACCACATTTCGAAACTCTAGAGATTGTTATTTGTCTTTATTTTTACTATCATTATTATTATTAATATTATTATTATTATTAATATTATTATAATTATTATTATTATTATAATTATTATTATTATTATTATTATTATAAAATCTACAAATAAACAGAGGTAAAAACCAAACATCTGTGTCGCTCGTCCCCAATTTTTATTCCATATATGTTATAAATACAAAATTTTTATATTTAAAAACGATTGAAGCGACAAGCTGTACATCGTAATTCAAATTTCGCGGTGCTGACTATATCGAATAATACAATAAACCAATAGAATTGCGAGGATTGAATCGTAGTTGCGCAAGCTTTTATTGTTCAGCACATGCACAGCTCTCCCACTCATTCGATCCTTCTTGATTGTTACAAGGCAGCTGATAAAATAAACTAAAACCGCAAATTGATTAAACAGAGTGAATAAATATCAAATAACAATGTCTCTGCTTCGCGTATTGCCGAAAAAAATCACAGAAGCTGCAAGTCTTCTGTCCCGAAGCGTACCGAGTGTGTCATATCATGCTAACGTAAGTGTTTAACATTTTCTCTTTATAACCTATATCTACGATTCTATACAGTTTGACATTTAGCGCAATCAAGATAATGATAAAACCGATTAAATCTTGAAATAAAAAACAAAATATGGATGAAAGGAAATTTTAAAGAAATATTAAAGTAAAGCTCAAATTTTTAACATTCACATGAATATTGACTTCAGATTTTATCTCCACATCTAGGTATTGGATCATTACGAAAATCCGAGGAACGTTGGTTCCTTAGATAAAAATGACAAACAAGTTGGTACAGGTTTAGTCGGAGCACCGGCTTGTGGCGACGTAATGAAACTCCAAATCAGAGTTGATGAAAATGGAAAAATCACCGATGCAAAGTTCAAGACATTTGGTTGCGGATCAGCTATTGCTTCCAGTTCTCTTGCCACCGAATGGGTGAAAGGAAAAACTGTAATTAAATTTCTTTGCCTGATAAATTGAACAAGAAATGAAATTTATTCAACAATAAATAAGACAACTTTCGTTCTTTCACAGGTCGATCAAGCTTTGGAGCTAAAGAACACTGACATTGCAAAAGAGCTCTGCCTTCCGCCAGTCAAGCTACACTGTTCGAGTAAGAAAATCAATGAATGACTCAGAAAATTGATAAAAATGATTAAAAACGAAAATTCTATTATCTTTCTTCGTGACTTGTTTCAGTGCTTGCAGAGGATGCGATAAAGGCAGCTCTTTCAGATTACCGCATAAAGCAGCAAGCCAAAGCGCAGAAGGCATCAGAAAGTTCTTAAGTTTGTCATGGGTGATGAATAAAGTAGACTAGAGCGGTGAAGAATTGGTCTTGAATATTAAAAGTTGGCAAAAAGAATTATAGTATTGCGTGATATGTTGCAATTCAACTTTAGCTGTATATTTATCTCAATTGCGGATATGTAAACTATAGCTGCATAAATATATACGAAATGATGATGCAGAGTATTTCTAACTCAGCATCTATAAAATAAATTAAATCATTTAATCTATGCAGACTGCGATGGAAATTAATCTGAATATATTTTTAAATTGACTATTTTTAGATGTATAGATATATTTTAGAAAATGTAATAAGCTACGTCAGATCACATTCGATTAGGAAATAAAATATCGTGAAAATAATCAAAGCGCCCTATTTCCTTGTCTCTACTATTGAATTTTTAAGGCAAGAAATTCGCAGATTGTTCATCGACGTATCTAGGACATTATTTATGGTTTTTCCCTGACTAGTTGTATCACCAGTTATATAGAAAGAGGTAATAATCGATTCAAGATGATGTGAGCATCAAGTACGGCGTAAGTTGAACACGTGACTACGGGTTGATCTATAGATATAATGAATTTTATTCCGAAACTAAACGTCGTTTGCCAAATAATGCGAACTATGTATGAATAAGGGACGGTGCGGGTTGGGGAAATATTATAATAAACAAGTACAGGTAGTTGGTAAATATTTATATAGCATAAACGCTCAAATTGAACGTATAATATGTTATTTTGATTATTTTAACGATTTCGATCAACACCGGACATGTTGCCATATTTGCGAGGACGATGATAGCTCTAATAGCGCAAAAAATATCTCTCATCTCCCTTCAATAGATTCATTTCGTATGTTCTTTCCCGCTCTTTAGCCACTCGGCAAATCTAGTCGGCGTGACTTCCGAGAGTTCGAAGAGACACCGCGCGGCGAAATACACAAAAGCAATATGGCGGCGTTGACAGTAAAATCTGTATTTGTGGGTGTATTATTTTAAATGAAAGTACCGAATAAAATAACCGGTTATAATCTTCAATTCTTTATTAATGTGTTTTAATAACTGTCGGTTAATCATTATCCGTAAATCTGATTGAAGTGATTACATTTAATATGAAAATAAACTAAAAATTTTTTATTTTTTATTTTTCTCCCCTTAACCAACCAACCAAATACCTACATACATACACAGATACAAGAGAAATGTATATCGTTAATGGATGCAAATGGTTTTGATTGTAGGTGTCATTGTCATTAGGTTTCCATTAATCATTCATGGTGTTAAAGTTCTTTAATCTGGCTTGAATTATTAGCCAATAAATACCAGGCCAGAGGATGTCTTCTAACCAAGGGAAGATGCGAGGTACGAAATGTCAAACAGTATTAAAAAAATAAAAATAACCTATCCTTTTCTTATACAGCATTTAGCTCTTTCCATTTTATTTTCTTCTCATTTTATCACATCTTTCGATTAATATTTTTCAACGATTTTCACATAACGTTTATTTGATATTATTAGGTTTCAATTTCATCGCCAATTAGCCATACATATCTTTCAAATTTTTATCAAAATCTCTAACGTGTCAATTTAATTATGAATTTTCTTTTTCTTTTTTTTAAACGCTGTTATATGATAAATAGATAGTTTGAAAATATTCTTAATTATATAAACAAGAAATAAAAAGCCCCAATTTTCTCAAAAATGTCGTATCACTAATAGGAATATTCAAAAATTTGATTTACACCAAAACAAAACCAAGCGAAAAAAGAAAACAACGAAATTTTACTGTTATTTAGGTCCGGGCCGGCCGCCTAAGCCAAAGAGTTCTTGCACTTGGTGCGGAGAGACAAAACAGCCGCTAAAATACGTCCTTCCGACTCAGCACGGAAAAAAAGAATTTTGTTCAGAAACCTGTTTGTCTGAATGTCGCAAGGCTTACATTAGAGGAGCTTGCGTACAATGCGACAACGTAATAAGAGGTACTCCGGTAAGATTAGATCAGCGTGATACTCCAACGAAGGATTTCTGCTCCTCATTTTGCCTGAATAAACATCAAAAGAAGGAGAATGACTCTAAGAAAAGTTAGTGGGAAAACTTTAGCGCATGATTTAAGTTATAAATTAAACGTTTTTGTTTTTTAAACTTTAGGAATGAAAATAAGTTTATTCCTCAAATTGCAAATCCTCAAATTTTCTATTAATAACGTTTTTAAATAGATAATGGAGAACAACCGTCACCTGCTGCTTCTCCGGCGCCGTCTGGCCTGCCTAGCGGAACCAGCACACCTTCGTCAACACCATCATATACTGGTACAAACAGCCAGCCGACTGTGTCTCAACCTCCTTCTACATCGTCAGGTCCTTTTCAATACGAAACGTATCAAACGTTTGATTGGGAATTATATCTTAAAGAAACTGCGAGCACTGCTGCACCAATCGATTGCTTTAAACAGGTATTATTTTGTCTTGGATGTGAATCTCTGACGTTAATTTGTAAATGAAATTATAAATCCGTCGATAAATTTCAGCACGAAGTTCCGCCGATAAACGAATTCAAAATGGGTATGAAACTGGAAGCGTTAGACCCTCGTAATTTGACATCGACATGCATCGCAACAGTGGTCGGTGTCTTAGGGCCGAGATTACGACTCCGGCTCGATGGATCTGACAACAAAAATGACTTTTGGCGTCTGGTAGACAGTAACGAAATCCACCCAATTGGACACTGTGAAAAATCAGGTGGAATGTTACAACCGCCTCTAGGTTTTCGTATGAATGCATCTAGCTGGCCAATGTTTTTACTTAAAACATTAAACGGCGCGGAAATGGCACCTGCTAAGGTCTTTAAACGAGAGCCAAAAACACCTCGTGCTAATCTCTTTCAAACAGGATACAAGCTCGAAGCTATTGACAAAAAAAATCCACAACTTATTTGCACGGCAACCGTTGGCTCGGTTAAAGACGATGTTATTCATATCACATTCGACGGATGGCGAGGCGCTTTTGATTATTGGTGCCGCTATGATTCCAGAGATATATTCCCTGCCGGTTGGTGCTTCAAAAGTGGGCATCCGCTGCAGCCGCCAAGACAGAAATGTATGCTGAATTTCATCCGATTCGTTCTTTTTTTCAATATGAAGAAATTAGATAGCGCAGATCTAATGATATTTTAACTATTACAACAGCAACTGGACAAAACAGATTCAAGTCAAGGACGAGCAACGTTTTACCAGTGGTTACTGTTTCCGGAGGAGAACCAGCAGTCGCTTTAGTCAGTCCTGCTGGATCCAGCGCACCCCCACAACCGGCAACAGAGCCAGATACTAGTACGGCAAATCTTAAAGCTCGTCAACTTGAAAATGGTAAATTGTGATATTTAAAATGAGTCAAATCATTTCTTCTAAGGTTTGAAGTCAGGCTTCTTGAATTGATAAGCTGAAAAAGAGAGGGAAATAAGAATAATCTATCTTTGTTACAGTCCTGATGTATGTGAATCACAATTGTTCATGTGGCCCTTACTTTGATCCCCGTAAAGTAAAAGCTATGCCAGGACAGTTTGGCTCGGGACCAATATCGAGCGTAACAAGAGACATTTTCCAAGCTTTATTAATGGCAGCGATTACTCCGAAGCAAATATTGAATTTGTTGAAGCGTGGCGAGGGAGAGTGCATCAATTTAACTCTGGAGAGCAAGCCAACAGCTGTAAGATTACCAGTCTTTTTGGAAGAGGAAGATTTCTACACATACATAAGAAGACAACTTGAGGATTTATGCGCATGCGAACATATGCTCTTCAGGCGAAAGGAACTCTGCACTAAATGTCCTACGCCACAACCACCAGCAAATAAAAAGGAGGAATCTAATGGAACAGCTGAAAAACGCAGATGGTCTTCGGACAGCCAACAAAATCCAACGACTACTGCACCACCCCCACAGTCCAGTCCTGCTCCTATTTTTACAAACATACCAACGTCTCCAACGGCGGCAAAACAACCAAGAAAGCCTGTTCTTGGTTAGTAGATGCATACAAGATGTTCTTTAAGGATTGGGAAGAATAGAGATCATTTTATTGAAATATTTGAAAACTACTTTGAATTATTTTTTGGTAAATTTCTAACGTTATTATTTGTTTTTATTTTTGTTTTTTATACTAGCAGAGATGATTTGTTTTTTTTTTTTTCGTTTTTTTTTTCGCTTGGACCATTATTACCATTTATTAACTAAATCATCTTCAGAATTAGAAGCAGCAACCTCAACAACACAATCAGAGAGTCCGGCCAATAGGATTTCTTCTACCGAACCTGCAGAGTGGACAATAGAGGACGTTATCCAATACATAGCTGCCACAGATCCTGCACTAGGCCAACACGCAGATCTCTTCAGGAAACACGTAAGATATTTTTTTTATTTATCTGAATTTAACTTCAAAAGTATTTCAATTCTGGTATAAGAAGCCTCGTAATAATTGATTATGATAATGTGAAACTAGATTGTAACGAATGTAAAATAATTAACAGGAAATTGATGGAAAGGCATTGCTGCTTTTGAACTCTGACATGATGATGAAGTACATGGGATTGAAGTTGGGTCCAGCTTTGAAAATCTGTAATCTTGTAAATCGTATAAAAGGTCGAAGGCATCTGATGCTGTGACCTAATCAAGCGCGTAAAGACAGATAAGATTAGGGTAATAATAATAATTTACATTTAAGTCTAATAATCAACTCTTCATTTACTAGCGATTATATACTTTTGATGATGATGATGATGATAATAGATATCATTGAATAGATTCAAAAAATAAAAATAAAAGCAAACTTTTCATCAGAGTTAACTAACGCAGTTTAGATACTACTGTGTTATCTAGTTATGATATAGCTAAGTATTAGTCTAAATGAGTTTTGAATATCAATTTTAATAACGATATGAACAATTTTCCTGGAGAAAATAGTAAAGTTATTCTACAGTTTGTATGTACAGTAAGATATCTTTATAAATTTGATATACCTATTTCTAATATATGAAAAATAGTATTGTAGTGGGGTAAATAGGGAATTTCACCTAATAATAACTTCAGCAGACAATTTTTATGTTTTCTTGTTTTTGTCGAAAATTGACTATTTCTTGTATTATGTCTGCACTTGTTATTTTGACCTGAAGAACTGAATTATACGGAGCACCTAAGCTGTTCAACAATAGTGAAACAAAACAAATATAAGAACGAAGATTAAAAAAAAAAAATAATAATAATAATACAATTACAACATACAAATCTTTTATCCTACTGCCTTACAAAATTCATTAATCATAAGCAGTAAACAATTGATAAGCAATTATTAGCTAACAATAACTTATTAATTTAATCTCATTAGCCGCCAGTAGACATGAAATTATTGGGTAAAACCCAATATTCATATAAAAGATTGAAGAAAAAACATAGACTGTAGACGGTACAAATAAGTATCATGACACTTGTATCACTTACTTATAATTAAGCCGATTGAAAATCCATAATATTTTTAAAGCTCTGTGAGCTATAGAAATAAAGATAAAAAAAAAAAACATTGATAAATTTCTGTATAACATTATTATACAGAATGACAACTATATTTAAAAAATATAAATAATTTCTTGGTATGCAACAAAACGAACCGGTCTGTAACGTTAGCGTTTCTTTACATTACATAAAGTACATAAGCTTAGGGTTGATATTGACTTGAATGTATGGCACAAGTTGTGGTTTACGATTTGATTCAAATTGATTAAGGAACTAGATAATATTGCGATGTGAGCACATTGTTAAAATATCCTAATCAAAATGTTAAAAAAATAATTAAAAACGAAAAAAAAACATGTAAAAATGTGAATAGATAAAAAAAAAAAAATAATAATAATAATAATAATGTCACAAGTGGTGATCATACTATACTGATTTACTACGGGATGATATTAAGCTAAAAAAAATGTATGCACTCTCCTTAAATTTTCACAGTATTTTTATTATCAAGAGTTAATCAAATTTTCAAAGATAAATCTTCCGATGAAATCAGTTTATGGAACTTGGTAATAAATGTCCAAATATAAACAATCAAGCACATCGAAGCATGAAAATGAAAGAAAATGGAATGAATATCCCCTTGAAATTTCTTTCTGTTCTGCAATCATCGGACAAAATGTTACTTGGCACAGACTGAATTGCAAATATCGATGCAAATCTTTGTTTCACTGTATAGTTATAGACTTTAATAAAAGTTAATTAAATAAAGCGAAAAGAACGTAATTCCGATTGAATAGATATGTAAATGAAATAATTTTGAAAATGAAAACCGATATTCCATTATCATGCATTGTTATCTTCCGCAGATTAAATCAGAACACAATTACGCCCTAATACATATATGTACGTAATTATTATGAAAAAAAAAAGAAGAAATTTCTTTCTTATTTAATGGGTAGCAAGACGTATCTGTATCATTATCATTCTTATTAGATTGTATTTTGTGAAAGATTTAATAATATGAAACCTAACGACAAAGATATTACGCTAGTCTATCAACGTTGAGGGTTTCATGGTCATCATAATGAATATATAAAACTATCCATTACCATGTGTTGTCGCAACTAAAGTTCATCTGCGACCATTGCCCATGTAATTTCAAAACGTTTGATTCAAATAATGGTTCCGGACGCTTTGTGGATGTTACCATTTAAACTTCTGTTAACATTATACCAGATATTAAGGATGTTCTCTATGCCGTCGCTTGCAATACAGAAGTTATATTCGGTGCTTTTTATAATTATTAATTATATTCTTCACTTCATTTATGTATGTATATCGCGCATAACTTGAGAATTTTTCTTAACTTTAAAACAATTTATGTGAGAATAAATTCAGATCATAATTTATTACATAATTGGGGGCTCACCGTATTAGTCAGCTCAGTTTTTCTTTCTATTAGATGCGAGTATCATAATGATACGGAGAAACACGTATTGCGTATAGAAATTCTATAACATGTACTATATTTTCTACATATTTTGGTAGTTAATACCTAAATAAATGTATTATCATAAAAACGCAACTTAATCTGTACAACAGATTGAATTTCATTTAAGGATAATAATTATACTTTATGACAATTACCATATTACAATATGTATATAAATAATTAGATTTACATATACATGATTATATAATTAACACTATAAATAGCTATAATTTTCATTTAAATATTCTATAATTCCCATGGTTTTGTGATAGCATTACTCAGAGATATATTAATTTTACTATTAATATTTTTATTATAAAAGTATTTTTCAGAGATATAGCTTTGATATCGAAATATAAACTTAACAGTACATATAATATAATATACATTGACGATGTTAATAATATGCATGTTTGCTTACGTTCTATAATATGTGAATGAGGGGTACATATAATAACGAAATAACGCCTTTAACTATGATCAAGATTTCTGGCAGATCTCACTAGTCGTCGAATAGTTAGTCACCTGATATATTGTGATACTAACGATGCAGTGGCATATGGATTACCCGTTAAATTGCATAAATTTAGATCAACGACTAGTATATTATGTATATGACACAGATTTCTCACTGATTTGTTTTACAACAAAAAAACATGATATATATCCATACGGATATGAAATCTTTAATATTTGTTTAAATAAATTTAAACCAACGAATAATTTGTTTTTATTTTCTTTTTCTATTACTATATTTTTGATAATTATCTTGATATATATCTATATCAATTTTTTTGTTTTTTTTTCATTACATTTAACAAGACTAATTGAACCTGGTAGTTCAGATAGTTGTCGAGAATGTAAATAATATTATTGTAATTTTAAAATTGTGTAAAATAATGACAAAAAAAAGCATAACCGACATGAATCTTTACTTTTTCATTGCGTAGCCAAGTAATATATGCTATGGCTATTAGATACTTATGTCGTGAGTCTTTCAGAAGGACAACATTGAGTTTAACTTTTTTCTTTTTTTTTTGTCTTCGTTTTCTTTATGTATATTTGAATTGGTTGTAATTTATTCTGAAGTATTGGGTTCACGCTGTAATTATAAATAAGAATTAAAAATAAAAAAAATTAAAAAATGAATACTATATTGAGCCTCTGTACTATGTAGCTCATTCGTAATAGAATACATATATGAGGAATAATGGTTTAATTCCAAGGGGATAAATTCTTACATATATGATTCACACCAATCAATGACTTTTCCTACAGATATAATTATCTAGCACAACAAAAGGTTGTAATATATTAAAAATTCAATTAAATACCCCTAAAAATCACTTGAATCTAAATTAAACTATATTATATTCTAAATGAACTTTCCTCATGAATAAAAAGCATACTTCAAATCTTCAGAAGGAATTTATGTGCATACTATACAGATTATGCAAAAATCTAAATGATAATTGACATTGTAACAAATACCCAATTGGTAAAATAATTTTATTACATCCCATAAGTTTTATTTGAAATTGAAAATTGGGTCGGATGATTTATTACATGATCTTAATATAAGGCTTATGTAGATAATTATAAATTATATTCACGCCTTCTTGTAAACTGGCATTATCTTTAGCATTCATCGAAAGAAACAGCGAGTGACCTTGCGTCCTTTTTGTTTTTTTTTTATATTGTATCTACCGCAGTTTGTGCACAAAAATCACTGATCATGTTTCTGACACTTGTACCTAAGTAATAATACATACGTGCAGAAATTTATTCGGCATATATAAGTACCTATAAGTAAATACTATGAGGTAAAATTTATTGTAAATGTAAAATTGAACCTTTGTGCATTTGTTAATGTTAATATAAATAATTAGATTATGATTAAGCAACAGATAAATTTTATATGTGATATAATTAAAGTATATCAACTGATAGGTTGAAAATTAATAAAAATTAGTTATTGTATCGCTATTGTGATTTATTCAACTTATATTCATATTAATTAACAATTCATGGATTCCGAGTTATGCTCTGTTTTACTATATGATATATTGCAATTTTAATTCTATTTCTATCTTCTATATGTGGTACCTTAAATATATATTTTTCCGCTCATTAATATAAACCCAAGAATTCAGTATACTTAAGACTTGATAGGATTTGTATTTGGGAGAATGGTTTTCTTTCAATTAGAGATACAACTTATTTTTACTTATAGGTATTTCATTTATTTATATACTTAGAAATTCAGGATGCAACAATATACATGCATACACAATAAGAAACACATCTAACTCAGGAAGTGCTACATAACAGATCTCAGAACATAATTTACAAATTAATCATTTCATTTATTTTCGACCATCGAGTCTGTTTCGAATATACTATAATATAAAATACCTACAATACCTATGATACTATTTACGTCCGAAGTTTTTATAGGTACATGATGAATGTAACTGCTCATAGAACAGACTTAAGCAGTTTGTTATTCGTCAGGATCTAAATACATGATAGTGTGCAATAAGAGTTTTGTGTATAATTCATTAAAATAACAGAAAAAAAAAAAGAAAAACAATGTGATATTAATAGTTGATTAGACTTTAAATATTTTCTTTATACGTTACACAATTATTAGAATTACAGATTGTTCTTTGGTTTAGCTAAAAATTTTCATAATTTTAATATTATTAATAATTGTTATATTAATTGTTAGATTTTCAACAATTAGTTTGTTTAATTCTTCATTTTACTTTTTATCTATTATTTTATTTTTATTTTTTATTGAGCATCATTTAAGTCACACACCTTGAAAAACTACGAATGTTAATAGTAATTGAAGGATCTAAGTTTATAAAGATCCAGAAAAAGAATGTTGCCTGCTAATTTTAATCAGGATAAAATTAACTAAGAATTTAATGTTTGAAATAATTCTTTATAGGAAAATTGAGGCAATTATAAAGGTTTATAAAATTTTGAGGTCAAAGACGTTGTGGACTTGTAGTAAACACCCTCTTTTACTGAATTTTCAGACTTAATCTGAGATTGAAATAGGTATTTCATCAACCTTAGTAGGCAACAGACTTAAAACTAATACAAATGTTGATCGGTTGTTGTTTACAATGATATATATTATAATATATATATATATAAAATTCTGCTAGAAAATTTTATAAATGAGTGAATAATTACAATTCTCAATGCTATGATAATTAATTAATTAATTAATTATTTCCAGTCAAACATAATTTATTGTTAATGGAAATATTAAAATTAGCTATTAATATGTATGAAAATTTTTACAAATTTCAATCAAAGAAACTAAACAGATCATAATCATTCTTCAATAATTGGTTAAACTTATATTGTATAAAATAGACAAGACCTAATTCATGTACATACATACATACATACATACATACATACATAATTCCTTTTGTAATGCAATTTATAAGTTTTCTATTAATTCAAAGTATGACAAATTTCTGTTACCAGTGAATATTATTACAAAGAAACTTCTCAATTGTTTTGAGGATTGGGATATAGAGGTTTTTATTTCTCACAAGAAAACAAATTCGTTAGACGACGTTGGGACAAAATACAAATTTACATTTTTGTAGTCAGATAAAAATCAGTATAGCAGAAAGACTTCTTATTGGAAAAAAGTCGAAAAAAAAAGAGTTCTCTTCAATTGTGTAAATCCCCAAAGTATTGTGCATTGATCTGTACAATTGTTTAACAAAAGTACCAATTAGATGAATATAAGGAAAATCAATGTCCTTAAAGCATAACATTATTATTTACAAGACCTGATATCAATCATAAACATTTAATACTACTTACTTCTGCCTTATTTTTTATGAAAATAGACCAACTTTTGAGGAATAATAATTTTCCTTATACTTTTCATTAGTATTTTATATACCTCAATGCACATGCACAGGTACATACATAGTAGATATCAATAAAGCTTTTATTAAACAATGAATGAATGAATGAATAATTTTTACGAATTTATTCAGAAGGCAGATGTGCACGTAAAAGAAATAATAATCCTGCTTATGTGTAAGTCTTGCATAACTATTTGCAAAACTAATTAAGTAAAGAAGATTAACTGTTACTGGTTTATAATTCACTGTGTTAGAGCTGTTTGCTTGCTTTTTTTTTTTTTTTATATAATACAAAGTACAGCATTCAAAGTTATTTACAAAAGACGACTGTTACACTCTCAAATACCTAACAAAGTCTCATAATACGGAGCAATACGAGTAATATTGATTATTCATTTGATTCATAACTGAGATGATTTTTTCGTTATGGTTGATCGATTTTTCAATTATGTTAATTTATCAACGAAATTATGAAAATGCTAATACATACCCACAACAGTAATATAAGAATTAAACAAATAATTTTCAAATATTTTCTCCAATTAGATCAAAGCTTTGATATCTTGATTTTTCATTCAAGATTAATGGACAGAAATCTTAATACCTATAATATTTTCAATAATCAATCAACGTTCTCATAATTACTCGTCAGCTGCCCGAAAGTTAGATAGCAAAATAATTTTACTTGTCTTTTTTAATAATTTGTGTACAAATACTTGTATTTTAAAGATATACTGTATAAAGTGCGCAAAGGTATTAAATATTTTGACTAATAATCAAAAGAGAATTGAACTTTGTTCTAATATAACAATTTATAGATCGAAATCTAATTTGAAATAAATGATTATTTTCAAATTTTATGAAAATATATTCAATTATTATAATTTATTACTAAATTTGCCATATCAATGCTCTTCTCTCAGCTGATGTGTAATGTTGAAAAATTTTACAAATTCTTATCATCAAAGTGAAACTATTGCATAGAATTCTAATTCTGATTCTGATTCTGATTCTTATTCTTAATGAAATGAAATACATATCGTAATAAGATTGATATTGCTGGTTGGTAAAATACTTCTTATACCTTTCTGCCCTGATTTTATAACATGGCCATAAATTGTACAGGTTCGATGAAAAATAAGAAAGAAGACAACTGTATAACATTTTTTGAGACAATGTCACATTCGATGAAGTAATTTTACCTTTATACAAATAGAAACACCGTTAATTTGACCATGCTCTGAATGATAAAAATTACTTTTCACTGAACCATGCGATTAATTAATATTAGCTTTATATATATATATATATATATATGGTGAATTTATTCGGTGTGACCAAAGTAAATATATATTGCTTAGAAAGAAAAGCAATAATTGTTTCTAATAATTACTTTCATGTGGTTCAGAACATTTTTTTGTTTCTTTCTTTTTCATTTTCGATTTTCTTTTTTTTCTTTTATCACAATATTATTTTTATTTTACGTTTTATAATAATATCAATGTAGATAAATAAAAATAATCATAATTGCAATCGATAACAGTAGTATTTTGAAACGAAAAATCGTTATATTCAAGAGCGTAGCTCAACGCCAATTAAATTTATAATTTAATTTTTATTTCGTTATTTTATTTCTCTTTTCATTCCCAATTTAATATTTAATTAGAGCAAGGGAAATTTTTTTCAAAGGTCTTGAAGTGTTCATGGCTGGATAAATCGACTCGATGATGTATATCAAGTCTACGTGTTTCGGATCTTTCCAGGAACATAATTCTTATCTATAACTGGCTCTTGCAGGAACATATGAAGACATCGTTCATTTTGTGCCAATGGATGGCCAGCTATTCTGTAAATTTATATCATGTTTTTTATTTAACTTTACTTTTTTCACATCTTTTTTTTTTTTCACCACCAAAATGACAACACCAATCGCTTCACATTCTCTTAACAATATAAAATTCTTATTTCAAAACCAACAACTTACTTGTTAACAAAAACTTCGAGTCCTTTTCGACGGTCTTCGATAAAATCCTCCTCAAATATTCCATCGTCACCCCTAAATGGCATTTGACGTTTCCATGCTTTACCGGGCAATGGCGGTACCACTATCTAGATATAGCAATGTAAAAATATTATGTCAGATATTTATTCTCATTTCTCTAAACATTTGAATTGAAAATTATTGCAAATATCATTAGAATCCCATCATATTACTAATAGTTTATTAAATCATAAGTAAAGACCTTGCTGTCTCGCTCTAATTCGTTTCTGAGCCATTCAAAGTCGCTGTACCGTCTTCGTACACTGGATTCTTTAACTTTGAATACGGGTAGATTAGTCTGTAATGAATAAAATTTCATCCTTATTTCAAATTACTAAGCGATTGCTTCGTTTTTAATAAATACTATAATTATTATTATTAATTCGTATTCTAAAGAAAAAATGTCATACTTGATTTGAACAGAATAAGTAAAGCCAATTTAAAAAACAAGTTTCAGTCTACCTTGACCCATATACTTGACATATTTTTAGCAGAAAAATCATCCTCAATACTCGTCTGTTTTTATATATATTTCACCAAATTGAAGTCGAGCATTTAAATTGGCACATTAACTTACTTAACAGAAATCTATTACTTTCCATTGAAACAATTAGCCAAATTACGCTTACAGTATCATAACAAATATTTTTTGCTCTATGCTCTTCTGGACCTATACATGATAGGATATCTCTAAATCTGTTATGAAGGTACTCAGGAACCAAAGATTAAACAGAAATTCTATATCTGAATATTACTACGTATGAATATCACAAGTATAAAACATCTAGCATGAGTTAACTGATGCTTATAACTGAAATTAAAATCGCTTCTGAGGGTTTTGAATTCTTATATAGATAAAGGAATCTTTATAAATATACAAAATTCAATAAAACAATTCTATCGTTGGAATTACTCTTTGGGATATATCGATGTATACATATATATAATATATATATTTTTCTATTGGTATATAGTTGATGGATAGCTGTAGATTAAAGTACGGAGTTATACCGCATGTAATTTGAAACATATTTGATAATATTAATGAGAAGATTTCAATGACGTTGTTGAGTAATTTAATAATAGATTGTTCATAGTTTGATTATCTGTGACTCAAAGGTTCGTTGTACTAAAATTACGGTATTAGTGTAAAAGCAGCATGATTCAGGCTCTTAACAGAATTGAGTAGTAACTCATTTCCATCTTCTTATAATGAATAAAAAAAAAATAAAAATAAATAATAAGTATTGGGTGATCAGTGAGACACAAGTTAGACAAAGGATTGACAACATTGGTGGTAAATTATTATACGCCGATGAAAGTATGTGGGGTGTAAAGCAAAGATTGATAAGACTCTTCGATTGATACGACGTTGAAAATTATTATGTTATTGACTCATTGGATTTCGAAATGTGGTGGAAAAATTCGCGAGGCATAAATGATTGAGGTTTTAAAAGTAGGTATACGAAGGTTAGTCATTTTATGCCCCATCACGAATATAATTATCATAAGTTGACAGCAAAAGTGTAGAAGGAATAAGTAGTGGTACTCACCCTCATTCGAACCTCATAATCGGTATATCGTTTTTTGCCGACGCCGTGTGTGATCGGGTTGATCACGTCGATCTCAAGGAAATTAGCGGGGGCCGCGTAAGCGTCGTCTAACGTTTGTTTTTTAACGTTTAAACGCCGCGTTGCGTCAACCGTCGTGTCGGCCATGATTCCCGTTTAATTATTAAATGATCCACCTACCAAACCAAACTGATAAAAACGATAACAGGGTGAGGAATCTTTCAACTGACACCAGAAACTTGACACATTTGATGTCACTGCCCACGACGACTGCGCACGATGATGAAAACTCTCAACTAACAACACGTGACATAGGTATGCAATTTATATTGGCTCTTTATAACTAACTTATTCAAGTTAGACGCTAGTGGTTCACCTGCCTTCATGCGGCAGTCCTATTTGCAATTGGACGTTTTTTTAAAATTAGTTTCTAATTGAAGTTTATGAATTTATGATATGCGTCTTCGCAGCCCTATGAAAAATACTTTTAAGTACTTTTCAGAGGAATTGAATTGTGCAGCATGAATTTTAACCTAAATATAGCATCACTTTCCCCCAATTGCGTAAGGCGTTATCTACGGAGCATGGACACAATAATCGTTCGTTGGAGATGCACTGTTGAAAGTTTATGCTGATAATTTTCGATACACAACACTTTAGAATAGTTACTTTCTTGTTACTGTTAATTTATCCCAAAACGAAATGAGGCGAATTATATCGTTCAAATCAATGAACGCTAAAGCTGTAAAATGCTTCTACAGGTAATGATAAAACATAACCTAATTATCGATGTTCGAACTCGAAAAAAACTAAGTGACTTATCGACTTTTGAAAATATAAAAAAAAATTAACGGATTATTTCCTAAGATTCAATCTAATTCCCCATTCAAAACCTCCTTATATTTTTGATTTAGAATCATCTGTGAATATTATTTTTCAGTACCGCTGAAACAAATAAATCTAAGGGTACGACGATCGATGTAAAAGAAGTTCAGCACCACACAAAGCTGAAAAATAAATGGTGGGATGTTAAAGGAGAAATGCGAGCTCTTCACTCGTTGAATTCACTGAGAGTACAATTTGTACGAGATGGTTTAGCCAATGTTGGTCAAATACAAGAAGGAAGTCCCTCCCTTCCTCTTCATAAATTAAAGATATTGGACATTGGATGTGGAGGCGGTGTTCTGTCTGAACCATTAGCTAGAATAGGCGCAGATGTAACTGGGGTAGATGCATCAAAGGAATTGATAGATACTGCGATTGAACATGCGGCGCTAGACCCAAGCCTTTCAGAAAGATTACGTTATATCAGTACCAGCATTGAGGAACACTCTGAATCTCATGCTGATAATTACGACGCCGTTGTTGCCTCTGAGATATTAGAGCATGTTTCTGATCAAAAACTTTTCTTAAAGGTAGAAGAGTATTCTTGAAATGATTTTACAGAATTATTCAGATAATTAACCAGACTTTGTTTCAAATTGTACCTATTGACTTTGAAAGAGAAAGAAAAAATCAAAACACAAACATAGTTCTTAGCAAGATTAAGTCTGCTTGTATGAGTAAACTGCTTCACAATCTCTCTCAACATAATGTTTGGAAAATTTGAGTTTGAGGCATATAATAAGCTCCTATATTGCCTTATTCAAAGTAATATGTACTAGTTCTAATAACTGTAACGTTTGCAGTGTTGTGCAGCTGTTACGAAGCCTGGTGGTTCAATATTCGTGACTACATTGAACAAGACGATGTCATCATGGCTTGGTGGAATCATTGCTGCAGAATATATACTGAAAATTGTCCCAACTGGAACTCATGAATGGAACAAATTCATTACACCGAATGAAACGAGGCGGTTACTAGAATCCTGTAAGAGTCTAGTTTGTCAAATGGAACTAAAGAGTAAACAGATTTCACCAAATTATCAACAAAGATAATCTCATGTTTTTAAATAATCATTTATAGGTGGCTGCCAAACGAAATTGATTCATGGAATGTGCTATAATCCACTAACAAATAAGTGGTCTTGGATATCATCAACAGCAATTAACTATGCCTTACACGCGATAAAAAAATAGAATAAATCATTTTAAATTGCGTATTTTCTAGACTTAGGTATTATAAAATGATTGTCAACGATATAATGTATAGCAGTATTTATTTACTTCGTGTGTCTATAATGTATAAGTTATTAATAAATGCTAGGGACTATCTGACTTTCTAATAAAAAATAAAAATCTATGAAATGGTTACATACTAACCATTCAAATAAATTTAAAAAAAAAATCTGATTTCGTTGGTATTTTATGAACGCCTACAAAATCTATACTTCGCAGCATACCTGCACCTCGAGTTGCTTATCCCAAGGCGTCCCGAAAAATTAAATATCTGGTTTTGAGCGCTTGCGCGAAAATTCAGCACATGGTATTAGTAGATGTTCAAGAATCAGCGATTAATAGCGTCCTTGGTTAGTTTCCTGTCATTAAAATCCATGAAATACTATTGCTTCGGCGACTAGATAAGTTTGACACTAAATATAGGAGTTTAAATTATGGGAATGAATAAAGTAACCGTGTGGGTTTTGATCCGTAGATACGATCGTCTCGGTGGGTTAATAAAACATTTAATCATTGTTCTCCTATCTGACAGCTGAAACTGACGTAAACAACTGTAGCCACGTTTGATAATAATCGTGAAAATTAATCTTTTTAGAATCCGAAAATGACGAGCTCGAAACAATCTTACAACAAGTTAGTCTACAGCCGGAATTAACTTTTGATGATCTTAAATTAGCTCTCTTTTGTTTGGTCGGTATTGAAGACGATGGAAGCAGAGTGCTAAAGATCAGACGACACGATAATAATCTAATCCCGATCTCTACCCTACTCGACGGTTCCCAAAAAGACAAGTAAGTATTTTTTAACTCAAGATTGAGAATCAATTCAATGATCGTTTTATTGCAGACCTTTCATTGTGGATGTTGTCCGCATTCATCAATACTGTAAGTTTATTTTTATATTTAAAATTTTCGAAAACCTGTTTATTCCTATTTTAGATTAAGTGCTTTGAAATTTCTTGCAATTTAATACCTTAGTGAGAATTTTTAATGCTCACAGGCCCACCTAAAGAACGAAACATTCCTCCAGGGTATGTCGAAGCTCTAACATTGAAGTTCAATCATCTTGAAAAGAGAGTAAGAGCATCATACTGCCAGACTTTCCTTTTTTTTCACAAAAAAAGAATGATAATCTCTATAAAGAATCAACTGAATTGTCCCCAGGTAATTTTGGTCGAAAATGATGTACCAGAGTTAGAAGCTTTGCGTATAGCTGCTATAGAAGAAGCTGTAACACAAATAGGAAATTGTGTTAGCTTCTTAGATCGTAGACTTGATGAGCTAGCCCCGCCACACTGGAAAGCACAGATTGGAGCAAACATTTAATCATGATTAATGATTGGCAAACCAAAGACGAAAATGTTATTTTCTAATCTCCAGAATTATAAGCATCAATATTTTTTTGTTTATCACTTTGAGTTCAAAAATTAATTCATACAGACTAAAATATTCATCGAGATAGTTGGAAGTTTGATTTAGGCAACATGGATAGTTTCACGATATAAGTTAGTGCTACTCTGCTCCTATAACTTTTCTTTTGTCATCGATATTCGAAGTATTGTATTCTCTTAGGAGATTCAGATAGTGCCTGTCTCGTTTTAATGTTTTAACAATGTTATATGAAAAAATATTATACTGTATACTATATAGGTGTAAGAAATATTGTTATATATGAGTTATATGGTATAGTATAATTGACCAAAGAATCTCACAGATCTGTGTAGTGAAGTATATATATATGTGTATAATAAAACAAACTGATTCATGAAATTTTAATTATTAAATTGTTTATTAATAAAATGGTATCTCTAATAAATCATTGACATTGGATTATTAGACATGTCGAAATTTATATAACAAACAATAAATTCTTCATATAATATATTAAGCTATTATATAAATGTATTAGAAAATATTTATTTATAATATATTGTCTGATGCCTAGCATTCTCGTGCCAAAAATCAATACTTATAAAATTCTAATTTTAACCGAACTTATTGTTCGGAATGATTTTCTTCTTTTTTTTTTTTAAATTAATATATTTGATAATAGGGATTCAATATATATCACCTTCCCGAAGTGAATCTTTTTCTTATCACTTAGTATGTGCAGATATTTGCCAACTCTTATAGTGAATTTAAAATATATTTTAGTTAGATAGTTTGAAAAAAAAAAATATACGCTCATTCTGCCCACACTTAGCTTCTTTCTGTTATTTAACTTATTATAAAAGATACAGCCTCGATTTATTGTGGTTTTTATTATTAATTAAATAAACTCTATATCGTCAGAGATTATTACTTATATATATTTATATATATGTTTAAAACACACTCAATGCGTGTGGATATGTAAGTAATAATATCTTACTTACGATTAGCAATAAATAACACAATATAATAGAGATTTGAACTTTTAGTGAAGATTAAAAAAAAAATTTGACAAATAAAATAGATATGGTAATAAAGTAGCAACAAGTTGTGTGAGAAAATTAAACACAATAATTATATAATGAATAATAATCACTTTCCTAAATTATGCATTGTTATTAATACATAATAAATAATTATTGTTGTTTGTTCTTTTTTTTTCCACTTTTCTTTAGGAAGATATCAAGCTTGGTACTTATGACCTATCGTCAATTGCTTTATCTTAATAAAACAGTATAATCTATATATATTCAGGCACCTTAATCCTAATTCTACGTTGTACTTATCCTTAGCATAGTTCGGTCATTCGAAACCTCGGATAATGGTAGTCTATCAATTTTCTCATGCAAACCCAAATGTTCGTGATTTCTGTCTTTATCTAAAAGTTTCAACTCGATACTGCACCCAGAATCCCCGGAGGTATTTATTGCAACGTTGTAAGAATTCGCCTGTTTTATAAAAAAAAAAAAGAAAGTAAGAATTAGAATATCATCACACAAAGAAGTACGGAATGTAAAACAACTATAGAATACAATTAAAAAAAGAAAAACGACCAAGTTTCAAGCATTTCACATACCAGTTGTAATGAAGCTAAAAAATATCTAGCGACTTCGGGCGTCGACTCTTGTTCAACTAAGTGACCGAAAGGTACTTTTTTGCTCTCTGCAATCTCCAGGGTCTTTAATATCCTCGAACTATATTCATGTATATGAAAAGGCGGCCTGCGTCCCGCGGCAGTTAATTTAGGTCTCAACGATTCATGCCATTCTGCAACTCTCTGTTCCAGGTCAGATTGTTCCCTAGATTCTTCACCGATTTGTCTCATTCGCTGCTCAACAAGTTCCTTATAAGTAAGTCTCTGATTAGCTGCCTCCGGAGTGGGTGGCGGTGTAGTAAAAGACTCTGGTACACTAGAGAGGTCCGATTCTGGCTCGTCTATAACGTTCGAATCTGTGATAGGCTCATCAGCCACGTATGTATGAGTTTCCGTCAAAGTTTCTGAATCATGCTTTGTAAAATTTGGCTGAAAGCCCAAAAGCTCCATGGTCACGCCTCTGGTTACTGCATCATAATGATAAGTGTCAGACCCCCGGATGCTCTTGAGATACTGGTCAAAAGTTCTTTGGAATTCTTCAAGCTCCTCTGCAATACAAGGTGAGAATACTTATTAGCAATTTTCAAAGATCGGAGATACTTTTTTGCGCATCTGCGCAATAGCTCTAAGCTTTTTCTTATACCTTTTTTCAGAGGTGTGAAGAGCTGCCTCGTTGGCGAATACATCTTTAGTTTCTTGTGCACAAGGTCATACTTGTCCAGAAGGAGTCGTGTCAAAGACTCTTTCTTCTTACTCTCTGATATGTTTTTCCGCTTACGCTGTAAAGAAGCGTTATTCAAGTAGCTTAGACCTCATAATTTGGGGATATTCGAGAAATTTTAAGCTCCTATCAACATCATCGATAAGATATCATAAATTATTTACCGACTCCGCCTTCGTTTTCAATAAAGAAATGTGGCACGGCAATTTAAACGCCGCTCTACGCCTTGGAATCGTATCTGGTACATCTTCCTCAAATGGAATTGGTTCCAGAGCTTGATTGTCCGTGCCATTTGTAGTTGGTGTTGATTGTACCTCTGTTGCACTTGCTTGTAACTCCATCCCACTTGATTGTGCCTCTATTGGTGTTGTTTGCGCCTCTGATGTAGTTGGTTCTTCAGTTAGCGCACATCTGCAACTTATGAAGAATCATATTATTTGAATCCTCTGTAGATTGGGAAGAAAGTTTTATTTAATATCACAAGCTATGGTCAAGAGTCGTAGTTATACTTTGATAATAAGTAATTCTTCCAAAGTGACGAAAAAAAACACTTTCTAATATACCTTGTCGAAGATGTTTCGGCAGGATCTTCTGTTGCATCGCCAGATGTATAGCCAGCGTCGGTTTCGTCTGGAATGTTACTAGTTTCCTCCAAATTATTGTTCACACAAATATTTACATTAGTTTCCATTTCTTCGCAAGCGATGCTCATAGGACTAATAGCCGATTGATTTGGTTCAAACAGTGAATCGAAACTACAATCTTGGTTTTGCACCGTAATCGCTGAAGTCCCATGATTAAGAGTAGCCGGAACAGGTGCTGGTACAAAATCTAAATAATGGTGAAGAATTTTCAGTCTCAATTTGAAGTTCCTTTGATTTTTATTGTCCATTTGAAAATTGAAAACTCCACTTTGCATGCTACTTCAAAACTTCAACTTTTTCATTTTATTAACATCTCGACGGTATTACTTATGCTGATTATCTTTGCATAACATGACTATAGAGATTCCAACTTAATTATAAAGTTCAAAGATTTGAATAACAAAGTTACTCACCGTTTGGTATAAGTTCATCAACTAGCATGCAGTTTTTAGTTAGCTGTTGGTTACACCTGTATAAACAATTATGAAATTATTTCACTGATATTTTAGTTACAAAATATGCATGTTATCAATTTTTGAAGACTCAGAGAAGATTTTTTTTCAAATATAGCTCAAAACTGATCAAAAACTCGACAGATATATTCATTTATGAAGATCCAAATGAAGATTCAGCTTAAATATGGCTTTGCAATAATCTATTCAGCCTACCTAAAGTCATATTTATTCCCAATAACTTCTCCTTGAGCGCTAAGTATCTCAATAGGTGTTGACAACTGAGCTAAGTTGCTTTCAAGTTGTGTAAATCTGCGGGTAAGTAATTTCAGACTTTTCTGCCCACCTTCTTTCAAGTTATTAGATTTGCCGACCATATCATGCAGCTGCAATGCTTCAAAATCATTGAAATCAATGACACTTTTTGATTTCCTATTTCGTTTTCCCTTCGCCGTTGACTCATCCATACTTCTTTCCTCACTGAAACGGCAAGCTTAATTAACTATCTTGCTAACTAATGGAATTCAAGTTTTTCTGTACACGATGGATGGTGGTCTGACTTACTTTTGCATACTGAGGGATTGATTAAGGGCCTCTGTCTCATCCCACAAGTATTCAACACGTCGTGCGTAAACATTAGCAGAATTTTGTACCACCAAAGCAGCTTCCCCAAAATTAACGCTTTGCGATTCCTTAAGCAAACCGAAGTACTTATCTAGATCCTGAAATACGGCGTTGAGTTTTACTCTCTTTTGTCGCTGTTATAATGCTGTTTAATTATGTCACCAGATTGCAGACACATACATACTTTAATTCTATATCAATTTAATATGTGAAACATTGAGCGTAAATCACATCGTGTAAAAAATGAATGATAATGGCCTGATTTTGCACTCCTTCCAAAACCATATTATCAAAAAGTTCAACCTGACAGTTCATTCCTAATCATATGAATGCGCAATATTTGAGCGTTACGTAATCGAGTGTATAAATGCATTGAGTAGAGGCATACAACGATGAATTGATGAGAACATTTTTCTATGTGAAAATGCGATAAGTAGCGAGAAACGAAACTCTCTAATTAAAAGATGATTATGATAATCGATGATTATTATTATTTTTATCAATTTCTAGATAGTAATACTTGTATTTATTAAATAATATCTTCATACATTGGTCATATAAATACATAGTTACAGAAATTATTCAGTCTGGTTTCTTTGAACAAAGATACTAAGATAGTTTTCAACTTTTGTTTTTCTTCTAAATAGTGTGTTTTGGTTTAATCTTAGCGAATAACTTACCTGTGCAAAACAAGAATTCCATTCAGCGAGCTGTTTAGCCGGTCTGAGAAGCGTTTCCATGTTTGAAGTTATGCTGATTAAAATAGAGATAGAGGCTTCTTCAACGTTAAGAGTCTTATAACAGATAAGAAATTGTAAATGTATAAAAATGAGCGCTGGTTCAGTTAGGAGAATAAATTCTGTGTATAGTTAACCAGTAGGAAGTAGAATATGTCTAATTTATGTATGTTATAGCGGTAGAAAAGGAGAAAAAAAAATTATTATGCAACATGATATACTAATCATATGTGTATATGTATATATATATATATATACATAAGTTTTATTTGTTTAATAAAATGTATGAATCTAAAATTGAAATAAAAAGAAGAGATAGAAAAAGTTTTTATTAATACAAATATCGGTTAGGTAATAAAATGTGTTAGTCACCTGTGTAAACGAGAAAAAATTGATTGGCTTTGATATAATATAAGTGTGTTATAAAATATATCTAAGAATATTGGTGATATTCGAAAATTACGCGTGGTAAATATCAGGATGATATAATATAGAGCGTTAATCTTAAACAAGGATTCTTAAATAGTTGTGTAAATAATATGCCGCTAAAAGGATGTAAACATAACAGCATGTGATCTAGGGCTTGGAGATATTCGAATAAGTGGTTGGATGCGCTGGCGTTTAAAAAGACGACACGGCGAATTCGAACCCGCGCGAGCGTGCCAGCTTAGTATTAACTAATTTTTTCTCTGATTTGACGTAACAGATTTTTCAGACAGTGAGTTAGGGTTACTTTATTATACATTTAGGCAACTAAATATACACCCCTTATCGAATAGAACTTTATTATAAATGTTTTACCTTTAAAAATAGACGAATCGACGCGCAATTGAAACGCAGCTCGCCATTTTCTCTCGGCTCTTGTTGTGGGCGGGCTCACTGTTCTTACCAGTTCGAGCGGGAGCCACGATCACCCGTGTAGTGCTTGGAGCTGTTGCCTGCTGTTGCCTGCTGTTGCTCATGTATAAAACGCGTATAACCCACTCGTGGCTCAAACGACCCTGTCTTATATCTCTGTATATTTCTTGGTTAGAGTATATCATCAGCGGTCCTTACAATATTATTTCATGAATAAAAAATGTCACTATTTATAATCCCTAGGGTGAATAGATCCACAATAATCTCAACGTAACAACGTCACGTGTACAAATTTATATTACGTTTATTCAACGGCATACAACTTTTTTTTTCTACCTCAATTTTAGGTTAGGATTAGGTTTAAGTTAGGTTAATTATAGGTTAGGCTTATGGCCGGAAACTTGCATACATACATACATACGTATGACAATATGTTCAAGATTGAAAACTTCTATTAACAAATATAAATATGAAATCCTTTTCATACAGAATAATAATATTAAATAATAATTAATACAGATACATAATATTGAGACAGATATATGAAGTCTTTATTTTGATCAACCATTTACAATTTTTCAATCTTGTGAGACCTTTTACTGCTATATGCTTGCGATCCATTGATCGCGCCCGGCATATCTATGAGCTCATAATCATAATTACAATCAGAATTCGTAGGCACTTAGAATTCTGTACCGTGGGCTCAACAACATTCCGGTCTATTACGCCAGCTCTGTCATATAGTGTTAAGCAAATGATTATTATTTCTCACCACGCTATACTTATAGGTATAGTATAATAGAATTCTTGCGTTACAGGTATACTATTTCAAAAATAGTCAGCGAAATTTCATACCTATAAAACTTATCATACGATTAAGTCTATTTATGGTCAAATAAAACGATAGACAAACAAAAGTGTTGAATAAAAGCTAAGAATGCTTTTGTTTTTTGCCTCGACTTATTCAGCATGTAAAATGATAATTGTTTCAAAAAGAAAGATGTAATCAACGGTTTGAAAATCATTACATCTTAACATCAATGTATAATTTAAACGATGCGGCAGCTGATTGTCAATAACAAAGATTTCGATTGGTCCCGCAATGTGACGCTACATTGTGATTGGCCTAACGTAAATGCTTGACAGGGCGACTCCACCCTCCGCGTCAAGAAAGGAGCGCGTCGCTGGCTGACTAGTGATGATTTTGCCAGTTGCTGGGAATATCCCGTCTAGTTCGGGTCGATTCTCGCGCGCGAATTGATCAACATACAACAACCACACGCACGCCGATTAGCCTGCTTCTAAAATAACTATTACCTATACCCATACTCTGTGTCATCGAAGAGTATAATCAGGCAGTGTTGTATTGTGTTGTGTTCTATCGTGTAAGGAAGTGACATTAAGCGATGGGGTTATCCGGTTGTTATGGAGCTATCAAGTATCTCCTTGTATTTGTAAATCTAATATTTTGGGTAAGTGGTGTTTTTTTTTTCTATTTTCTTTTTCTTATTCTTCTTCTTCTTCTTTCATCTTTACTTTTATTTCGCTCTATCCACGCAAGAAACTTTCGACTTATATGGAGAGAGATAGAGCGAGATAAAGAGGGGGGAGAATAATATCTTGTTAAAAACAAGTTTAGCTTCACCTTTTACAAATCGTTAAACTTTGTTTCAACTTCGAATATATTTTATATTCACACCAATAATACATCGAACGATAATTAATGTGTCTGAAGTAAGAGTAGAGAAAAAAAAAAACAAACAACCATGAATTAATATTCTTAATCATATCTATACTAAGTCTCGTATCATACTACGTATACTATAAAAATAACTTTGTGAAATCCAAGACATATTTGGCCACAGAAGTTGAAATAGTTTCTCTTATTAAACGACGATTCGAGATTACATCACAAGCGAATGAATTTAACCCTAGGTAACATAGATTCCAAATAAAATGATGATCAGCATCATTATCGTAATAAAGTCGTCTGCAGTATTCATACGTATGAATAACGAATAAAACTTATTTCTTTTTAAATTTATTTGAATTTATTTTTTCATCTTTTTTTTTTTTTCGTTCAATCTATAACGGCCTTAATTCAAGGCTTCAACACGCTCAATTTAATGTTTGGAGAATTTGTAATTTAAGATGCAACAAATGGCAGCGTGACGTAGTCTCGTATTCTGGCGGTACAGCGCAGCTGTATCGATTGCATCTGGGCGCAACTGGCCCGATCTCTCCCCCCTGTCCGCCACCCCCCTTTTCCCATCGCTCATTCTGTTCGCAGAACATCATTGCGCCCTTCGATTTCTTAAACACAACCCTATGATTTCATCTTTTATTTAGATTTAAAACCGATATACATAGGTCGACGTCATTCATTAATGTTTATAAATTGCTGATAATAAACTGACAAGGTCAGTTTTTATTGTATAAGAAGTTTGTTTAAACTTCTTGTTTTAGATAATGTTGAGAAATTCTGCAAATCTCAAATTATTAACAATGAGAGAATGCATATGATGTACTCATCTGTTAAAAATAGTATTATTTGAACTTTGATCGTCGCGAAGTAATAACGGTGATTTTTTTTTTTATACTCTATTCGTTCACATACTTACGAGATATCAGTCATCTATAATTGTAACACTTTTATTCGTTTTATTTCGCACACCATTGCGTTCTCGGTGCATACGAAGTTATAAATTTATTCATCGGTCACTCGTCATGCTTAAATAGATATAGTAACATAATATATGCCATTTATACACGAGAGAATAGTCACGTTTTTAAATAATTTTTACGCATACATACCTATATGAATCATTCTTAGTTAGTGTAGATATACGGTAAAAAAATTTTCAAAAAAGAAAGATCAATTTATGTTAAGCTTAGAATTTTTTTTTTTTTTTTTAATGATGATATCACATACTAACCGGACGAAAGTATAATTCGCTGTATCTGACTTCACGTGCTAAAATATTTTCGCTAACTTTCAAAATGAGAAATTCTCATCGATAACTGTTATTCTTCAAATTTCTGAACCGAACACACGTTCTTATAGTAAAATGAAAATTATTATTAAAAATCGATCATATAATTATCCATTATTAGGGATATGGGATTTTCTTATATTCATTATACCAATCAATGATATAAACGAGATCAAGGAACTCTCTAAACTCCAATCGAGCATTCACTGCGTGGGCTTGAAAATAGGGCTGGGGGGGGGGACTTGATGCTTAGCTCGTAATGATTTAATGACCCTTAGTACATACGTACGTACTTACTTATGTACGTACTTGCTTATTCGGTTGAGCGTGCTGTAAAGTCGAGCAGTACGGAGCCTAGATATTAAATGTACCAAATTAGGTATTAAAAAATATCGGTCTATGTTTTTACACATAATTTTTTTTTTTCATACATATATATAAGTGTATTAGGAGCTTTATATACACTTCTTTTTTTTTTTTTTGCTGAAATATTTCTCCGCTAACAATAATGGCACGTAAGTTTTTCAAGATTCAATTAGTTCGTAGCAATCCGGACTAGAGTTTAAATATAGTATCTCTATACCAGTTAGGCAAGAGAGAGGCGGCTGTACGGAGGGATTTAATGTCGCCTTCGAAGACAACGATTCTTGGTTGAAGCTTATACAAAACGAATTAGGAGTTAGGAATAGAGTAAGCGATTTCAGGACTTTGAACTAGTCCATAGCTATGTATCTCAACTATATGCTATACTTCGTAAGAATAATTTATAATAATGACTATAATAAAACATCGCGGAGAATTGATCTAATGAAAATGGTCAAAGTGTTATACGCCTTTTAGTATTTATCTCATTTACCCATTTACATAGCCACCACTTATACCTACACGTAGCTCGAATAGTGACGTAACATTCGATTCTCAAGTTGACGCAAATCTATTTCGAGAATTACTCTGCTAGCTGGCTAAAAGAAAAAAGATTCTCTCTTTTACACACATAGCTTTATCCGAATCTGTCTCGTATAAAGTATAAATGACAAAAAAATAAGATAAAAAATGTAAATGAAGGCCGGTTCCATCTCAAATCGCCCAGAATGTCGGGACGAAAAATTCAAATGATTCGAAAAAAAATATATATCATTCTTTGGCGAATTTAGGTGACCTCTTTTCATTCATTTTGCTCAAAAAAATTTGTGTCTCTTTATACGGATTTTACAATTTTTTTTGGCGAAAACCCGTTTTCACAGATTTCGTTAATCCACTTTTTCTTTAAAGTGCTATAACTTTCGGACCAATCGACGGATTTAGATCATCTTGGTCCCATAATGTGCGTATTTTATCCGCCCTTCACGCGATTCTAAGTTCACATAGATCGACTCAGAATTGTTACAGTTATCCAATATGATGTGAAACAAAGCGAACAAATTCAAGCGCAATTTTCCGGCGATTGCATATATTTTGTTTTTCTCGCTGATTTTTTCCCAAATAGTATTTGAAAAACTCTAACTTTTCGTGCAATTTTCATCAGCGGCCAAGCTTTTTTGATGGAGTTATGAATTTTCCGATCTCACGAATTTCCCCTATTATCAAGCAGCTTATATTTTCCACTTTTTCCGCATCGTTTTTTTCCTATGTGATAAATGTGATCATACAAGGAAATATCTACACATCATTCGATTTTCCTTGACTTATCGCGAATTCATGCGGCTTTAACTTCCGGTTAGAGGTACAAGCTGTTTAAAATGATTGTGAATTTACGAACATTGAATATACAAAAGTTTTGCAAAATTATGAATGTGGCGTAGCGAAAGTGATTTGCTAAGCTTTTTCTATGAATTTCGAAATAAATTCTTGATTCTTACTAAATTTTTATAGGAAAAACGGAAAATTGTATTTGAATTCAATGAATTGTTTAGTGAATTTGAAGTATTTGTAAATTAATTTTACAGGAAATGTATTGTGAATTCACTACTCATGTATGCGAATTCTAGTCAAGATCAAACGCTGAATAAAAACGAGGATCATTTTCAAAAGGGCGAATTATTTAAATCTAGTATATCCTAAGTCTCATATGAGTCTAGTATATCTAAAGGCTTCCTAGTCGGAATTTCACTTCATGTCGCCCTTGCCTTTTGGTAGTTAAGGCTCCTGTTTTTTTTTTTTTTTTTTTTTTTATCCCTCCCAATAACTTTATGCTCCTCTTCACCCTCGTTGGAAAGTTTACCACGTGGCCCTCGGTCCCAGTAAGTCTACTCGTCTTATCTCTGCTAGCTATCATTCACTTCCTGCTATGCAGGGGCTTTGTGCATTTCGTTGACGGTTTAAATATGCGTATTAGACTATAGATATACCAGAATCGTAAAAATACTTTCTATATACACACTAGATACTTTGTTCACTAATGCAGTCGGTATAATATATACCGAAACAGATTAAATTTCAATCATATCTGTATCGACTTATACTTTTCTTTTTTTTTTTCTTTTCACGTTTTTAAACGAGTATAAACAGCCATCGGAAATTAGGAATCAAAAGTCGTAGCATAGGTATATAATGGTATACCTATATATACTATTATATTCTAACATATGGCAGTAAAAAAAATTAAAAAAAAATTCAGACGAAAGCACAAACGAACGACATGAGATTGCGAAAAGAGAAACTACGAACAGTATTTTTGTATACAGAACTCGTGCGAAGGGTCGTGCGTGCAAAATCGACAGATGTTATACCCATGCTGACCCTCGACGCACATGCGCGACCCAGCCCTTAACTTTACTTAGAATTAAGTTTTTAATAAGTGAGAGTAAGGTAGGAACAAGTATTCACTTTCCTTATTTTTATTGTTAATATTATACAGATATTATCGAAAAGTAGGGAATTATTCGTGTGTGAAAAATATGTCGCCTAATTCTGCACGCGATGATAATTAAAAAAAAAAATTATCGATATGTTTTATTCATTTAATCGTTGATCGCGTGCAGTACTTATACAATTATAAGCGATGAGAACATCGCAATAAAAATAAAAAAGAAATAAAGAGAGAGGAGAGAGAAATAATAATAAGAAGAAGAAGAAGAAAAAAAAAAATAGAATCTGTGAAACGTGTCGTGAACAAAAAGAGGGTCTGTCAAACGAAACTGACTGATGTAATATCCGGGCGAAGTCGCTTCTTTCCTATGCCGATCCAAGACCGAGAGAATCGCCCTATGGGAAACGGAAACAAAATAAACCATAAGTGTATATTAGAAACTTATATACATAGTTATCGTATATATATGGAAGAATTTCAAGTTGTTTTTTTGTTTTTTTTTTCAATAAACTTTGTCGTTTTTTCAAAGCTATACACCGTGATTCAAGATGAGTGGGTCATATACCGAGTACAGATTTATCTCGGAATATTTAAGACCACATATCCTCAATTATGAGAAAGGTTGTCATATATATGCTTGTATAGTACGAGACATCAGAATTCTGCGATGAGTTAATCGACCTAAACCACTACCTATGAGACAACACTTCTCATGAAATTAAATTCTGTACTAATCGCAAGACGATTCTATACAAGATCCATATTTTACTTCTCAATCAGTTACACAGACGTTATACATGTATGTATAACTTCGTTTAGGTGTCGCGCCGTATCTCGTGTCTCGGCTTATGGAATAATTGGATTTCGTCGACCGTTGGTCGTCCGGTCGATCGGATCTTCCTCTAGAATCTAGATAGAAGATAGGGTGTCGTCTATACTCTATATAGTATAACGGACCCGGTATATTTTCCCTACTATAGTTATTAGTTTAGTCTTATTTTTTGAACGCCCAACGAGCTGTGGTCGGAAATACTGTGAATGATCAAAGGAAATTGCGAATTTCAAAATGATTTCCGTTCATTGCCCTACGTACGCAACCAGTATATACCTATACCATATGTATACATAGATTTGCGAACATATACGATATAAATTTATATACAAGCGAAGGACTGATACATGATTTAAATGAAATGATTTTTATTTTAATTTTTTTTGCATTCAAATGACATCATTCTATTCTATTCTTTTCGTTACGTTACGCTTTGTTAGATATACAGTTTCTAGAGCAACAAACGTGAGTCATATACCTAATATACATATGTATGTACGACGTCTATCGATTTTTAGAGTCCGCAGATGCATGTAACCTACGTAAGACATATTATTACACTGCGACGATAATACATGCGAAATTCGCTTTGTTCATCGTTATTTTTTGGAGAGATTAATTCTTATCGGAAATCCTGATCATTTATTTACGCGATAGTAAATAATCAAAAGAAAAGAACGAAAGAAAAAGAAAAGATGGACAAAAGTCGAAAGAAAGTTTTTATCGTAATGTAAACTTCGAATGTTTAGACTGAAATTGAACGAAACGATCTTGTTAAAACTTTAGAGTCGTAATCAGCTCGTATAAACATCGCGGAATTTCTTTACCTTATAACGTTTTCTGGATCCTAATTATAGGAGTACCGAAAACGGTAGGATATACAGTAAAGTGTGAACAAGAATCACTCAATTTAAACTTATCTAAACAATCGTCAGTTTCTCATTCGTATACGACTATACGTGAGTCTTGGCTTTTCTCCGTCTCGCATAGATCTAGATCACGTTATATAAATCGTATATTCTGATCACGACTCGTAATTTTTTTTTTGTGTTTACAGGACTTTTAAAATTCGGAAGAAAAAAACCTTAAGAGAAAATAAGAATCGATGAGTGAAATGAATAGAGTCTATAAGTAGCTGGTTGAAAGAAAAGAAAAAAAATCTTCTTTTTCTTTGTCTTTTTTTATAAACGTCTTTAGAATAGTGAATGAAAGAGTATAAAATTCGTATCGTGTAAATAGTCCGCTGAGTTGGCAATCAACAAGTGGTATATTTCTTCACTCGACCTCAATCTCTTATTGTCGCATTTTAAGGACTTAGAGATGTATAGCTCTTGGGCAAATGTCACTACTACTTTCCAGGGCATAATTTACCCTAATTCTCAACAGTCGACTATAATTTTAATCAAGGGACGTTAATTAAAGACGTTGGTAAACTACGTAATTAGTTCGTCGTTTTATTTTTACCTAATTATGCAATTGCTCAAATTTAATAAACTCCAATGTAGAATACTATGATGAAATTTGAATGTTTGAAAACGACTCCGAGAGATCCTTAAAAAAATATACAAATGTTTTTCTTATTAATTTTTATCTAAGATAATCACTTTGCACCGCGGTTTTTCCCTGCTTTTGGTTCGACTGGTATAGGTATATCCGGTTATATTTACATAATAGAAACCCCGCACGAGACACAAGGCCGCATTGATTACGCTTTGGCTAATTAGTCGATGTTTAATTCAGCGTTTAATCATTAAGCACGCGAGATCGTTTGCTTGTAAATTTTCACAGTAAATATATCTCGTGCGGTGTGACGTTCTCGTATATTACGTATAATATTCAATATCTTGCCCTAATATATTGTACAATAAACTTTTTTTTTCTCTGTTTTTCTGTTTATTTCTATTTTTATTTTTATTTTCATCAAACTCTCTGGCAAACGACTAGAACTTCAGAACACGCGACGTGGGCGATATAAAAGCTGAAATACTTACGGACAACAAAGGATAATCGTTCATAAAAGACGCTGAGCTTTGCCTTTATATTATAGTATATCGTGTCGCGTGCAAGATGAAAATATTTCAGGATTTAGACCGTAAAGAATATTTAAACAAGTACTAAAAATGATTTGTATCAAATACATGTATTCACTTTCTAATATGAATAAGAAAAAAAAAAAAAAAAAATCGACATCAATTATGGAAAAACAAAAGCGGAATAAGAATTAGATTTCGTTCTGCAGACACGATAACTTCCAGTCTGCGTTTTGTTGTCAAGATTTTTATGAGAACCGTGTTGGAAAGAGGTTCGTTTTCAATCTAGGGAACGTTTTTTTTCTTTTGGTTTAGTTATTTTATTGAAATAAAAATTATTACAAATGAAATAAACCGACCAAAAGCTTTTTTTCTATGACATTTCAAATGCCAGCAAAAAATATATTTCATAGATCAGCCCTAATAGCTGCGATAACTCTAATTGTAAGCTGTTTTATTTAGTCTCAATCTAGGTTCTAAGACACGACGTTGCAGGCCATAATGAACAATAATAGACTTAGTCTCTCGTGTGAATGACCGTTCGTTAGAAAAATATCAGCCACTTTACTTTCATTGTTACACACCTACCTACCTACCTACATACATAGGTACATACATACTATCCCGATGCAGCACACTTGAAAAAAAAAAAAAATCAAAGATGATTAAGAATTTGATAAAAAATAAGAAATTCGAGTCTTTTTTAGTGTTGGGGCAATAGCATAAAAAATCGTGAACCGAATCCGAAAGGTTGAGTGTCAGATCCAGGTTGAATCGGTATGGAATGCCCCATATATGTGTAATTTTATTGATTCAGATTGTCAATTTGCTTAGGGATTATTTTTCTTTATCTTTATTTCTTTCTTTTTTTTTTTACATTTGCCAATAGAATTATTATCGTGTTATTTATTAGAAACCAACGAAACCTCGTCCGTTGTTGCACTCAGGTTAGATTAGAGATTTAGGTATACGTATACGTATATTATTAGCCATTCTATTAAATCCGAAGTACATAGTCAAGAGAAATCCCTGCTTGATATCGAGCTTATACTAAGTACCGTATATATATAGAATAAAAAAGAAAAAAAAAAAAAAAAAGAGTAGTTTGATGGTTCTTCGTATAGTTTCGCAGTACCTATGTAGTACCTACCTACCCTCTCAACCGAGATTACTAAGCTGTGTATAAAGTTTGCTTAAACTTTTCATTAAATCCATGATATCAGCATACATATATAATATACATATATATATGTATAAACGACGATGTATGACAATATGTTTAAAAATATGTGCATGTAATATGATATTTACAAAGTATAATATGTCATATAAACGGAAAGGAACACCATAGTCAGTCTCCTATTTCCCTATACCTATGTTTTTTTTTCCCTCTTTACCCTTTTTCATTATACGACACAGAATCTACCCTGTAAAAAAAAAAAATTAAAAAAAATTGGAATCATACTAAATCTGCGTTATTTTATCCATGTATCATCATTTCAGTATTACTTTTCTTTTTCTTATTTTATTTTTTTATTTTATTTTATCTCCCACGAGGGTTACGACTTCTTTTTTCAAACTTATTCGAATACAGAGCTCGCCTCATTCATCATGTATAAATACAGTTAGGGACTATGTTCACAACGATGTAGGTACAGTATACAAAGGATACCGTGGACGTACGAGACGGAATACTTATTATCTAGCCCCAAGTCTCGGCATGAGAAGAAACCCTTGCATATATAGATATATATATATACACACGTATATTTAAATAAAATGCAAAGGGGAGACATCTAATTTAATCCGAAGGCATATAAAGCTTTAGGCATATCTGGTCTTACGATATTACAGACGTTGTATATATATACATTATATTATACATACCTATATACTTACTACCGGAATGAATAAATCGACAGATCAGCCCTTATTTTCTTAAGTAATATCGAAGAGTCTTACTACTATTTTTTTTTTCTTCTTCTTTTTCTTCTCCTTCTTCTTAACTTGAATGATCCTTTTTGTATCCGAAGTATATCCGTAAAGCTTTACGGGCGATGGATAAATGGATTGATAGATGCGTTTTCGTCTGAGGCTGAAAACAAGATAATCTTTTATCGTTCCGTCACAGGTTTTTTTTTTTTTTTTTCTTTCTTTCTTTCTTATTTAGGTACTATTCTATCGAAGACTTCCAAGCTCGTAGATTACAAGTATAGTAGATGGTATGAGAATGAGCGAAGTAAAGGCGAGTTTTATTATCTTGGGGTGAATCCCACGGCCGATCGTCGAACATATATATTGTTAGGATTTTACAGAGGTAAAGGATGAAAGTTTTACTATAGAAAAACTACGACTACTGTAGCTCCTAGGACCTAGAAGAACGAGGTACAAATCTGAACAAAAGCTACTATATGCCCGAGACAAAGGATGCGTTAAACCACTCCCAATATTGCTATCTAATTTATTATCGTCACTTCCGCTCTTCGACAGTATAATACATACAGTAGTGTATACCTATAGATGCCAATTTATTTGCCACTTTAATCGTGCTTTTATTAGCCATCCATATATCCCGGAGTTGGTTTCATTCTCTTTGTTTCTTTTTAGAATTTATTCATATACATATATATATATATATATCTGTGTCGTGACAAATGATGAATGAATTTGGAAAAAAATGATTCATTTATAAAATAATTTCAACCCTCAGCAGAATTTCGAAATTCAATAATATCTGCGTTTACGGTTGAAAATCAACTGAATTTACATCAGAGTTTTTTTTTTTACTTCATTGTAAAAAGCTTAAAACTTCATATATTATTGGTTTTCACTGTATAGGAAGAAAGAAAAGAAAATAAATAGAATACTTGCAATTGAACTTAAAAATATTGTGAATCGAACAAACTGATAAATTTCGAGCTTTTCAAAGAGAGCCGTTTAATATTCTGAACGGAAATTCTTTTCACTGAGTTTACTGCCGCGGCTCCTTCTTCTAAATTTTTTTTTTTCCTTTTTTTTCTGTTTTTTTTTTTTTTTTGCTCCCCTATTTCTCCGGGTATTTTTCCCTCGTTCGAGTTATGGGTGCGTGTAGAATTTGTTGGGGTTGCTTTCGAGCCTGCGAAGAGACCTGGACCAAATCGATGCCACACACAAAAACCCATCGAAGCTGATCTTTTTGTATAAAGAATTCACGTCGATGCTTTTAGGCAGTTAATCGATTTAGATATATTTATACGCCTACGCGAGGTATTATATAGGTGTTAACATACCTATACAATAATTATACCTATATTGGTATAGAATCATATAGGCGTGAACCTCGTATAGGTACTTTTATGTAATTATTTACTCTCGCTTTTATTAACGAGGTTGAAAAGCCGCCTATTTTATACATGTATTATATAACGGTGTAATACGACCTCACAAAGTCCTTAGAAATCAATAGAAAAAAGAAAAAAAAAACGATAATAATTATCAGTGATATGCTAAGAGTGGATGACCGAAGAATTTGAGGAGAAGGTAGAATGTGGGACGATTTTTCAATTCTTAGAAAAGACACGAATACGTTTTGCTTTCATAGTACGATTTTTTTTCTTTTTTTTTACCGGAATTGCAGCTGTTTGGAAATTAGGGTTTAATTTTCCCTGAAAATTGTCAACTAAAATATTCGAGCTATCGGTATCATTCTAGGTCAGACTATAGGTGAAAGTTACCTCAAAATGTGTATAAAACACGAAGTCAATCGGTCTAATAGTTTTTGAGAAAAACGTGCGCCCGAATTGATAAATGTAGTTTCGAGAAAAACGCGTTTATAGTTTGTCATGCATTTAACACTGATACCGATCCCCATCTCTTACATATCTTCTATATTTGACTTGAAATTTTTCGAAGAGAAGCCTCTTTTTTTTTTTCCACGTTTCGTCCCCGGAGACAGTCAATTCCAGCGGATACAATAGACCAACGGTCAAGGGGATGACTACCTGCCGCGCCCAAACGCACCACAGTCTTTAAGTCTCTGTACCCATGGGAGTTTTACAAATTTCGAATGATTATTTTCGAGACACATTCTCAGAACCCCAAACTATAAGAAAATGCGAAAAGAAGAAAAACAAAATTCGAATTTTTGAAGTTTCTAGACGGTTTTCTAAGACTCCCTTAATAACACAATGAAAGACTAATGACAATTACATTAATTATGCGAAATGATTTGTAATTGGCAATTTTTTAACTGTTTACGAAACGATGCATATCGATATACGTTGTATCAATTAATTGTAATTATTCGCCTCTTATCCTCTGCTATAGACATATATTATAGTAAAATTAGAAAAGTATCATATTTAATTTGAATAACGAGTTTTATCGATAAGACAACACAATTGTATCACAGTTGTTTATTTATTGTTCTTCAATTGATTATATATACATATTCTTATATATATTTTTTTTCATTCGATAAATGAGCGAGCGTATACCTAATTGATTGTTCAGTTACATAAAATTGTATATATTCAAATATTACCAAATTTGGTAATATAAGCGTGTGTTTGCAGCGTTGTACCACCTCCGACAAACGTATTCCAATAGTTTAAGTTAACCAATACTTGTATTTGGTTTTGTGGTTCGAAATATCTGACTGTATAATGTTACCCACCTATCTACCTACTACCTACTATACCTACTACTACATATATGATGGAATTTGAAACTTAAGGCAGGAAATTCTGACGCAGATGTTATACGCTCGTTGAAGTGAGTGTAAGAGGCTAACGTTTCTCTGAATAAGGCAGAACCTTGGGAGAGTATCGTCTTACGTCATATACTCGGTATATAGCTAACATATGAGCGCATTGTGTCCTGTGCACTCTCGACTCTTGACTAGAATATATATTCTCATTGTTTGTGGTAAGCAGTGCGGTTTACCATAGGAACACACGATTCGCATATTACTACTATATAGAGAACGTGAATATACGAATAGTAAACACGAAAAGAAAGAGATACGAGATATATTTCAATGAACTGTAACTCTCAGTTATGTAAATAAAACTAGAATGTTATCATTTCAGAATTCAGAAAACCAACCACCAAGGTCTAGATTTACAGATAATTTCATTCATGATATTATTATGGTCTTGTTTGGAAATACTATGGACTCTGTAATCTTTAGCTCAGAGATGTATATCTTTATGAATAATATCATCAGAATTATTCACAATGATTTATGGATGCGTATCATAGTTCCTAGTATTGAACCAAACCTTTTTTTTCTTCATATCTCAATAGACTATGTCATGCATTCGATAACTATATACGTTATACAAATCTATCTCTAAATTGTCAAATTCAAGATGAACGAAAAATTCGCACCCTTATTTATGAGAAATTTAATGACAACTTTAGGTATACAGATATAAATCAAGGAGATTTAAGAATTTTATTGAAATTAATACAAGAGCGATTCATCGAATGACCAATCATTGAATAATAAATATTTCAGGCGGTAGCATCAGCCACTGTTATACTGGCGATATGGATGCTGACGGATCCAACATTCCTTGTGTCATTGGCCCAAGAAGAGCACAATTACTATGCTGGATTGTACATTCTATTAGCCGCAGGAGTGCTTATGCTGATAGTCTCTATACTGGGTTGTTGCGGAGCTTTCCGCGAGTCCCAATGTATGCTGGTTGGATTCTTTAGCTGTCTTCTCGTCGTGATTGTAGCTCAGATTGCTGCTGGAGCTTGGTTGTATACAAATAGCGATCGTCTAAAGCAACTCGTTGAAGCATCCGCTGCTCATACTGTTAAGGTAATTTTTGGTTTATTTTTATTTCATGTTTTTTTTTTCATTCGATTTTTAGGATAAGGAAAGTTTTTTATATCGCAAAACTTTTCAATTCTCTATAAAAGCCTTATCCTACTTTTCCATGATTTTATTATACATTTGATAATACGAAGGCTGAATCGTGAATCAGTTCTTTTATATACACGTAGTACGATTTCATACAATTTTATCAAAGATATGGAATGCCAGGAGATTTACAAAGATTTCACAGAATTTCGAACAACTGTATTCGATATTTCAAAAGATTTCTAAGACCTCGCATCACATCATATCATATCAGGATTCTAATATTGAAGATTTAAAAAGATTCAAGAAGACTTTATGCATTGAAGTATACCTACATCAGATTTTAATACTGGAAGAATGAAAATGAAGAAATACATACATCAATGAATAAATAAATAAATAATGTTTTATTTCCCCAAAGTCCGAGTACGGGTCAATTCCTTCTCGTACTGCTGCAATGGATGCGATTCAATCTGGCTTGGGATGCTGTGGTGCAGCTGGTCCAGCAGATTGGGCTGGTAGTACCTATGTACAAGAAGATCGGGCTGGACCAATAGATATGTCTGTTACTGCTCAGGATAATTCATACCGTGTACCACTCTCATGCTGCAATAGTACAGAGAATTCTGTCTGCAAGGAGCGTTTCAAAATTGGTGATGATTTAGACCCAAAGATTTATCACGAGGTAATTTCTTATTTCCTAGTTTTATAAATTTGAATTAATCATATATTATGAATAAATTCGTTCGTTTTATCTTCCTTTTACGAAACTTCCAATATTTCATTTGTTTATCTATTTATTTACTTATTTATTTATATACAGGGATGTGTGAACAAGCTTGTAAACACGCTTATCGGACATATGAGTATCGTGTGCGGTGTAACCATCGGAGCTGGAATATTGGAGCTTCTTGGTTTGGTGTTTGCATTGGTATTATGCTGCGCCATCGGCTCATCAGACAGATACAAAGCTTAAAATGATAGTTTTTCTCGTGCCAAATATTAAAATATCTTGATAAAAAAGAAAAAAAGAAAAATTACGTCTCATTAGCTGATTTATAATTTCAGTTTGTGCCAAGATACACACTAGACTGAATATATGTCTGTCGTTTATGATGTCCTTTTAAAAAGATACGATGTGAGCTAAATGAAACGCATTAAATGACCGAGAATCTCGATTTATATTGTTAAGACAATTAATTTGTTACCATTAAACAGCTTTAAGGATTCTATAATCCAATTCAAACAACTCATGCGCTACTATAGAGTTGTTTAAATCTTTCTGTTCTTATTTTATTTTGATTTTATTCAGATTATCAGGTACCTTATTCTGATCTTGTTTATTTATTTATCGGTCATTGATGGGACCTGAATATAATGAAATGATAGATTTGAACAAAGAATGTATAATTCGCGTTATATTCATACCATGACTTTTTTCATTTTGTAAAAAGTAATGGTATAACGAAAGCTCTCTGCAAGATGAAGCATTTTTTTTTTTTCTAAATTTAATCAAATTTACTTTATCGATATTAAAATATTGTAAAAGCAGGAGAAACAAAAAAAAAAAAAACAAACAAAAAACAAATGATCCTTCGAGTAATTTGAATTGGTGACTATTACAGCGAATCTCGACAACTGATGAATTTTTAAAAGAATAAATGATGAAATAATAATAATAATCGTAATAATACGTCAGAAGAAAGTACAATATTATAAGTTGGAATGAAAGAAAAATCACACAAGATTCTCTATCAACTTAAACTCAAGAGTCATCCATACGTTATGAATATGAAGACAGAGATTTGTTTCCTTCGACATATTAAATTAACATGGCAGGAATTACCTATGCTTACGATATATTTGTCCAAGGAATAAATTGAAAAGAAAAAAAATTAAATATATATATATATATGAAATACTATTCCTGCCTTAAAATATAAGAAAAAAAAGGAACAAAACAAAAAAAAACCAAACAAAAAAAAAGATAAAACGCGTATACATGTTTAAAATAGAATGTAAATGAAAATAGTCGTGACGACGTTATATTACGTATATATATTATATATATCTGTACTGTAAAAAATACTGACACACAGCTTTAAAAAAATCCCTCCCTTCCCCTACATTTCCCCTTCTCCCCCTTTCCCATCTCGAATTAGTTTACTACGCGGAATCAATTTCTGTCCTTTCAATCGTGTTCAAAAGAAATTTTTGGAAAAATATTAAAAGAAAAAAATGAAATGAATGAATACAGCACAATTTTTCATATTTTAGTATTTAGGCAATGGTGGAAATGTTACTTTACAAATCTTGACACCAAGTACTGAGCTCTATTCACTACGTTTTCAATTTCAATCTCAAATCACAATAATAATATATATTGTAATCATTATTATGTATACTTTATTATTTATTGAATATATATATATATATATATATATATATATATATATATATATATATATTAATATATAAAGATTGTAAACTTCCATATTTTGATCTATATGACTATATATCTCAGCAAGGTCCTTTGCTAGCTTAGAATTTTTTTTCTTCTTTCTTTCAATTTTCAAAAGGTAATAAAGTGTTGTGTAAACTTATATGATGTTGTAAAGTATGGAATATTATAATCGTGAAAAAGATATTACAATGTTTAAAGTAAGACAAAAATGCAGAAAAAAAAACAAGAATATTGAAGAGTAAATTTAACGATATAATAGTAGATTAGAAAGCATCTATTTTACTAGAGCCATATTAATCTATTATGTGTAATAATGATAACAATAATAATAATAATAATAGTTATTAACTATTATACACATCTATTGAATCTATTTACATCTATTGATAAACATAATTTAATAAGATCGTTTCATGATTTTGATATTTATTAATATTATTAATTTTTTTTCTATCTTCTTTCATTTCATTTCCTTCCTCTTCTTTTCTTTTTTCTTCGAATTAATACTACACATAATATATATAATGTACACATTGTATTACCAATTCTATACACGTATATTGGTAATACTATGATATGATAAATACTTGAATTCACAGAGATTAATGCATAATTAAATAAATATAATATGTAAAAGTTATTTGAAATAATTTATAATTTATAAATATCGTTTTATAACAATGCACTAAGTCATATTTAGTTGGTAAAATTATATTTTAGTTTTATTATTGCCAAACTTACACCTATAATAATATAGGGATTAAATTTAGGTCATTAATTATATATAAATACATTATATATAGATAGATCATAGATATTGATATATATATATATATATAAATTATATACATATATCATTGTCTTGTGAAAAAAAAAAACAGTTACAAATCTTTTATTTATGTAATTTTTGCGTCGAGCTATATTAATGATATGTCGTTAAAGAATAAAAATAAAAAAAATAATTCTTTACAACGCCTACAGCCTCGTGATGAAAAAAAAAAACTACACCAAAATTATATTTTCGTATTTGAAAATATACGCATTTATGTTTATATACAATATTATTCTATAAAGAGGGGCTGCATATAGCGATTATCAATACGAAATACATATATCTGTTTATTCAAGTGTAAAATAATGGTCTATATTCATTTCCTCATCCTATACACACACACACACACCTAGAATAAATTATTTCTAATAAACCTGAAAAAAAAATAAAACTGAAGTAATGAATAACTAAATAAACAAACATCAGATTTTTTACCATGAATATTTATTTATTTATGTTTTATACATTTGCAACTACGATATAGACGATAATTTTCTTTATCCTCTAGACAGTATCTATATCACTCGGAACAGGAAACATTATAATAATACTATTAAGGTATCGATGTTTCCGATACGTTGACTGGTAAACGTGTACATCATCATGGCTAGAATATTAATTGCATATCTAGCCTTGGCGGATCAACAGAGCAAAACACTCGTCTATTACGTTTGACGCCGTTTGATATGTTGCCTATTCGCTTTCTATATCGATTCGCGATCAATAATATACCTGATATACATCATACAGCAACACATCAATTAGTGTTTTTAAATGAAAACCTATATCGCCAAAGAATGCTGTGAAAATATTCAATTTTCTATACTATGAATTATGCGATAATATGACGAATTCTTTTTCAATACGAAAATATCACGTCATGCAACGCGCGCTTTTCTTCGCCGATCTCTTGACTTCCTGTTTAACGTGCCCGTCGACTATACTCTCCCGCCCTGAATTTTTACCTGGTCGAGTTATGGGCAGGGGCGAAGGGACGGACGCAGGTGCGGCCGCAGCACGGCGACACAATGCGTCTCGGTGACCCGTACGAACGGTGGATATGCGTGTAACACATTGCCCCGCGTCCTGCAACGCGGAGTTAAAGTCTCCTGTGCGAAGCGTGGTACCTGCAGAGTTCTCGAACGTAATAACCATATGATGGCTAGTTTTGCGGCCGACTATCAAGTGTCTCGGTAGTGTTAATGCGCGCTGTGGTCGTGGTATAACGAATTGGGAGAGTATATTTCACCGTTGAATTGCGAGATTAATACGCGTATAGATATTTAGTAAGAAAATACATCGTTATATATGTATAGTTTTTCTCCGTGAGACACGTGGGTGTTAGTTTTCTAAATAATTTCAACGAAGTTGGATCGTTCTGAAAATTAATATACAGGTAATGATGATATTTCTAACGAATAAGTTCGTCGTAAATAATTAGCAGTATATAATTAAGATCTCCAAGACGCCGGGTATTCATGAATTATATTCTTACACTTCGCGGACTCATTCGCGTAAACAATTATAGTCTTTATACAAAAATTTATATAAATTTCTGGACTGTTAATTTTCGTTGTCACATATAACTATTAACGATTTAAATTTTACTATCTACTATATTTTTATCGCTAAGTATACTGTTATTATTATTTATTATTATGTTTATTTATTTAATCACTTACCGTCCGGCGTTTATCGCTAACTATAATCAAGCTTATATCTACTACATAATACATAGTATACGTATACAACAGGTTTTTCAATTTAGCCGATTTATACACACAGGTATATTAATGATAGATTACGCGCGGGTTTGCATCGGTTATTTAAAACCCGAGAGAACAGCGGCGCCTGATAAGAGATGTTTGCTCTTCCTTCGAGCGACTAGTATACCTAGTAAAAAAAAAAAAAAAATCTACATCACGTGCGTCAATTCGATAACCATCATTTCATATAACAAAACATTTTTTACGAATTGAAGAGTGAGATCGATCCTTTGGAGGGTACAGCGAGTACCGTTATCGCTGCTTTCTGTTTCTCGTCCAATTTAATATATTTGTCGAAGCTTATATAGTTAAGATAGAAATATAATTCGTCTACTAAAAACACTCACAAATTCATAGTAAAAAAAATTGTCGTCGTAATACTGTTTATTATATTCTGTGTATAAATTCGCTGCACACGGTGTATTTGAAATAATTGCTATAGTTTAATAAAAGGAGATCAGTGAATGATGAATAACTGAAGCGCGACCGCTAGTCGATTGTATTATAAAATAAATCGCGATTAAGTTAAAGGTTATTGTACAAACTCCCAACACAGTATACGTATAGTAGAGTTTCTTGCTTAAATTAATCCTCGAAGTTCGTATATACGTGTTGGCCCTTATTACATCGTGTGGGCGAAGTAGTTTCGAAAACAGGCTGGTGTAAAAGTGTACGTATTTCCGTTTATTTACGACATACCTGCATAGCGCAGCGTTTCTACTTTTCTATACACATACTACATTTTATTCTTATTACTCGCGTTTCTCTGTTTCTCTTTTCCTATGTTCTTCATCATCGCTATAACACACGGTAGTTTTAATCTCTCTTAAAGTCAATAGTCTACCTTTTCTTACTACTAGAGTAATTCTTTTACAATATTCTCACGCGACCTATAGTCTACAGGTATATCAAAAAAAAATAAAAAAATTGTACATTAAAATTGTTATACATACATCGCAGAATGCATGCCTAAATATTTTAGCTAAATCTGCGTTACTGAGCATTGGAAAAAAAAAGAGAAAAACTACTTTTTTCGTCTGGTAATGAATTCTCAGAGCTAAGCCTAATCTTACTCCCGTTGAATCACCTGTTGAATATATAACCGCGATGTGACGCATCTTATAACGTCATCACGCACGTTTGTATCACCGCTTCAATTTCGTGCTTACGATACAATATATTCATCCCATTTTCTGTAATAAAAAAAAAAAAAAAAAAAATTCATTTACACCTCTTTATTCTCATATAGAGACTCATTCGACTATATGAATGATGTTATATTTATTTATTAATTTATTCTTCTTTGAGTTGAAGTTCAATTTTTATCAACATCTATATAGGATTGAAAAAAAATAAAAAAATAAAATTAATTATCCAATCGTGGTGCAGATTTATTGGTACATATAACCGTTATTTTTTTTATCATTAACGGATGGAATATTGAAAGTGAGAGTCTGCGTCAATATCTTCAATCGGAATATCATAAGAAGTTTACCTTGTGCCTGCTGCAGTATAGCGTTAAAAAAATATTTCGTGACTCATATTTGAGCGAGATTTCAGTCGTTGCTCACAATTTTGTCTCTCTCTTTCTCTTCTTTCGTAAAAGAAACAAAAAAACAGTTTTAAAGTTTTACTGGAACCGGTTTCGCCATCCACACATATTATATATATATATATATATACAGTATATGTGTGTATAGGTACGGTTAAATACAGTCACTGCAGTATACGTCACTTCGAAAAGTACTTATATACCTGTACATTCTACCCTCCTGAGACTGACGTCTTATTCACAGAGTTCTGGTATATTTCTTTTTTTTTTTCTTTATTCGCTATAAGTGCATTGCCCCGAAGCGCACGTGCTTTGTTCAAGTTTTATTTTACTATTTTGAATGAAACTTGATCTACCTATAGGTACCCACGTTGTACACGAGTATATTATACCCTTATATAGCTATATAATTCGAATAACAAAATTTAGCGAGTTTAATTACGAATTAAAAATTTACTGCTTACTATGGTAAAAATATTTCAAAACTACGTACTACATAGGTAAAATTAAGAATTTCAGCTTACTTCAACCGTTAGCAACGTTTATTATTCATAAATATATTCTCTTGAACAAACTGTGAAGTCAAAGAGCCGCGAGACTCATCTATCTACTTGCGCAACATATATCACTATGCAAATATACACGTAGTGTGCTTTGATTTGCAAACGAATATTAGATACTAAAAAAATCGTTGATATTGATAATCAACGGTGTTGCTGGCTGTTGTTGAAGAGCTAAAAATTTCTTCTCTACAATCAATGATGATTAATAATTATATACAATTACATCAGTTTATTAAAATTATTATTTTTTTTATTCTCTTTTGTAATCAACGTTAGATTTACAGATCGCCAAATACATTTTTATTATTCTACGCTTCGATGCTTTGAAAGTTAAGGTATAAAGTTACGTTAGAGCAAGGCTAGATAGACAGAATTCGATTAAAAATTTCGATCTGTTATCTCAAACCAGATTTTTTTTTTTTACATATACCAAGTTTGAGGATTAGCTAATACCTAAGTTAAAAAAATCATACATATAACGATACGAAATATCCTCCCCGATTACGTAATTTACACAATTTGCAAATTTTGTGTTAATTCGCAGTTCGGGCTGAACCGACAATCTTTGTTTCTTGCTTTTATTGCTGCGAGCTGTTCAATTCGTTCTATTAAATAACGACAAAATAACAGAAAATGTTATTGGTATTAATCTTCGAGATTGAAGTTTTTCTCACGTTTTCACTGTATTCGTTTCATTGATAACGATATACCTCTAACTAGTTTGAAACTATGTTATCGGACAAAAAAATTTGCACCTTTACATGTTACGCACGACTAAGTAATATGACTTCATACATCGGCAAGCAAACCATTGTTGGTAAAATCGTGGGATGAATTTATTATTATAAAGTTGTATTGCGCTCGCATGCGTCATCTTCGCTCCATAAATGTCCCTCATTGCAATATATGCTGTATAAATGGGTGTAGGTTGCGTTATATTCAAAAGCAATACCTACACGAAGTTCTATTATACTTATACATATTCAATTTTTACATATGGTATAAATATCACTCTGTAAACTAGAGATACAAAATTTTCTTGAGATGATAACAATTTGTAGTTATTATACCTTATATAATTGAGGGGGTTGAATTATAACACGAGCAACGCTTTATCGTGATCAACTATATAATCGCAACGAAGATCTCAAATAAGCAATATGTATGTAGTACAAAGAACTTCGCACCCTCTTGTTACGTAATCGAGGTGTCAATTGGTTCGAGGGTTCTTGGAGCACCATTAGAAAAGCGTGGGGATGAGTTAAGTTAGCAGAAATGAAAAGGAACCTCTCCCTATATATAAATTAATCACGAAATTAAAAGTATCTACTTCAAATACCGCGAGCGCTTTTGAAATTTCCTTTTCAGTTTTGCGTATTTTACAAATTGCAAGAAGAAAAGCTCATCTTTCATAAGATGGTCATTATAGACTGCTTAAACATTTTATTTCGTGTTTTTGCATCAGTTAAGTTAGAGTCGGTAACTTTCGTATCCTTAAGAGGATTCGCTACCCAATTCGACCTGTTCTAAAAACATTGGGCTGAACGGTGCTATTAAACGGAATATCTCTAACCAGGCACCGGAAACGGGGAAAAAAAGCTCTGTAACGCAATTCTATTGGCGATTTCGAACACCCAGGTCCCAAAACATGTTCGTTTCACGCGAAAATGATGCCCGGTTAGAATTATTCAGTTTAATAGCACCATTCAGCCAAATGTTTTTAGAACAGGTCGAATAGGGTGTGGAACCACCTTAAATCCACTTTAACAATTTTTACCGAGTGCGAAATGATGCTCACATTATTTTGAACCGCGTTTATTAATTATTTGAAGTAACAGTTGGAACCAAAAATTTCGAAACTCCGGATCTAGTTCTTTGGGTGATTTTTATTGAATCTCACAGATCGAAGATGATGTTCGTTGGTGTGCTGCTGTCCCTGTTATTACTGCACTGTGTAGCGGAGACGTTCGACACCAAATGCCCTGACCATAGATTTCATACTTTGGAAACTGATGAAACAAAACGGGCGGCATGTGGTCCAGCATTCCAGGGTAGGTGCTTTTGCCACATGGCCTGTTTTGAGGAACAATATCAGCCGATTGTTAATTGCAGTGATGCTGGGTTCGTTGATACGAAACCCCTGGAACATATACCGAACAATACCAAGGTAGGTGTAGCTCGGAACATGTCTTTTTCTTTTTAGAAATTGAAATCGAGTTCCTTCTCTCTTCTTTCTGACCAATTAAAGAGATAAAAGTTATTTTCTTTGTTTTCTATACGCAGGTGTTGATATTTACTGGAAATAATTTGCCTGTATTATCTTGGAACATATTGGGTACACAGGACACTTTACCCGAGTTACGTATTATCGATATGTCGCGTAATAAGATCAAAGAAATTCGTGGCAAGACATTTCACCACGTAAAACATGTCCGGCGATTAGTATTGGACTTCAATGAGCTTTCGCTGAGTCCTGCAAAAAGCCATCCGCGTGTTTTATCCAATTTTGAATCGCTCAATGAACTGCATTTGACTGATGCATTCGAAGACGGTGCTCCCAAAGAGTTGGCTGCAACTCTTCACGACATTTTCGTCAATAGGTATATTAAGTGTGAATTAATGATAAATGGAACATATTTTTGTTCCAATCTTGGTGGATTCTGATAAATCTTTACTTTCTACGTCTGAATTTCAGTAATCTCACACAGCTGACCAAACTGCATCTTGAACAAAATGAAATATCCGAATTCCGCGATCCTAATGTATTCTGCGAGCTGCCAGAACTGCTTCACCTTTACCTCGGCAGCAATTCTTTGAACGCTCTCAATTTCAATCTCACTTGTTTGCCAAAACTCACGTTTCTCGACCTGGAACACAACAATTTCACCCGAGTCTTGGACCACGAATTTCATGCCCTGGACTCACTGGTTAAAGAAAATAACCATATGACCGTGGATTTCACTTTAAACCCGTTCCAATGTGGCTGCAAGTTGAATCCATTCGTCCGTTGGATGAACAAGACTAAAGTAACGATCCGAAACACGCATCTGCTCAAGTGTATAAAAGGTAAGAATCAAAGGCATGAAACCTTTGTGTAATATTCACAAATTTTAAAAACCGATGACTTCATTTTATTAAAAAAAAAAACTAAAAAAAATTTAAAAAAATGATTGACGATAAGTAAAACTTGTTCTTTCAATAGGAGATGTATTCCACGCGCTTAACGAAGAGAAAAATTGTCCTACAAAACTGAAAAGAGTTTCATCGACTTCAACATATCAGGGTAGTACAATCGCGCTATGGATTCTCTCTGTGATACTTGTTGTTTTAATATTAGCCTTGATATACGTTCAGAGAGTTGAATTAAGGAAGAAACTCGAGCCCGTTATTGACTCCGTAAGTAAACGTGTGCGATACACGTCGATAGCAACCGGAGAATTGCAGAGAGAGATAGACGTGTGATGAGATAATGATTGAACAATAAATTATGATCAATGATGAAATGAAGTAAAGAGCTAATTGTCAATCAATTAGAGTCAGTAATAATTGACGTTTTATACATTTGTATATGTCTTTTTTTTCTTTTCTTTTTTCCTAAGACTTTATAATGATCTGTTATACTTATACCGGCAATAAATTCGGCTCTCAGATCTGTACGAAACTGTACTTAAATTTATAGGCTTTTATTTTTTAGCTCACGTATTTTATTAGAAATTTTTTTAGTTATTGTGAATACTGCCTGATCGTATGATATGATAATAATAATATTTTTCTAGTCGGCACGTTAAAATTATATATATAATATATATATATGAGCGAATCTGTGGAAAATGGGGTCCCTAATGGGTAGGCAATTCGTTTTTGTTGCCTGCAGTTGCGAAAGAAAAAACGAATTGCCAATCAATCAGGAACCCCATTTTCCACATATTTGCTCCTATACACACAGTATAATACATATACCGTGCAGAGGACAAACGAGAAATAAAATTTACAATCGTTAGAGAAATGATTATGGACGATATGATTATATCAATTATATGAGATAAAGCTGTAATATCTATACTGTATTTATATTTTTGCTACCCCTCTATATATTATGCTAATATGTTAAGCGAAAAAAAAAAAAAAAATTGTTTTCAAAAATATATATTTATATATGTATGTGAGAATTTCTGAAATATATATTTTACTGTAGATTAATAGAATGTAATAGAAATCAATTACTATATTAATATAACGTTAGTAATAAGAACTCGTCTTTTCATTTTGAATGTCTCTTATCTCCGGTTGCAGATAGTCAGGCGTTCTGCGTAGTCATGAAATCATTGCATGTTCATTTGCATACAGTTATGCGCAGGACGTGGACTTTATAGTTGGTAGAAAATAATTGAAGGAATATAAGGATATAAGATATAGTATTGGTAGATTATAATCATAAGATATGAGAATTATGATAAATAAAATATCATATTTTTATTTAATAATAATTTTAATGAATATGTAAACAATGAGTCTTCTGTTAGTTTTGATGAATGATAAGAAACAAAAACATATACATATATATATATATATATATATATATATATATATATATATATGTATATATATAATTTAGATTTAATAAATACAGATGGATTTGTGGTAGATTTATCCAATCGTATAATTTTGTATAATCCACATTTCTGCTAACAAAAGAAAAAACTAAAACAAAAAAAAAAATTCAAATTATTTCTAAAAATAGTCTAATTTGACATACGTATGTTAATATGTACTAGTATACATGCGTAACATAATTTTTTAACGTTCACTTAAAGCTTCTGAAGTCATTCATAATCTCCGAATTTGGTCGGAAGATGATTTTTAGTTCGACAATCTCATTCAAATACCGTATATTTGATTGATATGCTCTCTATTGAGTTCGATTCTTCATCTCAATGATCATTGAACAATTGTATTGTATTGTATTGTGACTTTTTTTGTCCCTAATATTAGTGAAGGCGATATTGACGAATGATTAACATAGCATAAAAAGTCTTGATTAAGGTCACACTATTTTATCAGCATTAATATTTTCAATATTTTTGCAATATCTCTAAATAATTGAAGTAAAAATTCTAATATACATATTAACATTCAACACTTTCAAATATATGAAACTCCATGAAGGACGTGCGATAGGTAAAAAAAAACAAAAAAGTTATAATTCTTGAGGACTTAAAAGTATTACCCAGTTAAAAATTTCTTGATAAAATAACATAAGCGCACATTTTTTTTCCTAGGTCCAACGATCAAGTTTCCTAGAATTACAACGTATTAAACAAACTGACTCAGGTACGAAATAGCATGGAAATAAAAGTAAGCATCGGCATATGAAAACCGAATGATCAATAGATAAACATCACCGTAAAGGCGAAAAAAAAAAAAACACAAATGATAAAAAATAGACATTAGAATTGCATAAAACCATTCGGCTAACGAGCACGGATTTTTCTGGAGCGTAGTAAATAGTTAAATAACTAAAATAAGAGATAACTTTTCTAGCTGATCAGCTACTCATTAGTTCAATTAAATATGCGATTATTTTTGACCACAGGAGAGAATTTTTACAAACGCTAAAATATCTGTTAGCGCAAGTAGCATATACAAGATTTCAATAAAATAGTTATAATTTTTTTTGAAATATACTTAAAATCTAAGATTTTATTTGATAAATAATCTTATTATCTATATAACTGTAATGTTATGTGAGACAACCTTTATTTTCTTGTGTATTTTACTCGTGAATAACAGAATTATTCATGAATATATTTTTTCAACATCGTTACCAGTAAAATCGGTTGTTAAAGAAAAAAAAAAAAAAACAGTATAGTAGTATTATTCATCAGTCAAAGACTGCTTAAGTTAGACACGAAGAATATAATAGTATCAGTGTTTGGTGTATAATGATTATAGCTAGTGTGGTATATAACATCTTCTGCATTAATTCTCTTTTCTTATATTTTCACACAATTTTAATATGTAAAATAAGTCTTCGACAAGCAGTATCACAGATCGATTATCAAACGATAAATTTCAGTTTTAAACTGTACTATTTATCTCAGGTATTATGCATTTCAAATAAGTCGTTCATTCAAACTTATCATTTTTGCACTGAGATCGCCAACCAATTTTACTGATAAACTCGTCTAGCTGTAAATTTGAATATCCTAGTTACCAATGGAATACACGAAGTACTCAATGTAAATACTCGGCGAATAATGCACAAAATTTGAACGAATGGCAAGGGCATTATTTACATAGCTATTCGTTTTATATTTACAGTTCTTGGTGGGTATTATTGAATAAATTATAGTGGAATTGTGTTACGAATTTTCAACACCGTTTACTCCTCTGATTATTACTCATTGTTTGGATATCCTCGAGCGAGTCAATGAATCCAATCGTAATTAAATAATAATAAAAGAGCTACCGATGTTGTGTTACAGTCTTTGAATGTGACGTTCGGCAAGATAGAACATGCGGCCTTTACTACCTTACTGCTTGATTGAACTTTTCAGCCAGTGAATTATGTCTATACTCATCAACCAAAGCCGCCGGCGATTGTCCTGCGAAATTTACGATGTTAGGTGATGCTCCGTTTTCTACTAGGTGCCATGCCATGTCAATATTTCGACTTTCAAGAGCATGAAACAGTGCCGTACGTCCAGATTTAGCATCTTTTAAGTTCACGAGGGCGCCGGCAGTAACCAGTGCTTTAACTCCTTGTAAATTACCGAGTTGTGCACAGTAGTGCAAAGGCGCAAATCCTGAAAAAATTTGATAACAAATGTTTCAATTGATTTTATCTGAGAGAAAAGAAGCATTTTGAATTTTTCTCGCACAGTAGTAATCAGGTATGAACAATTCACCTTCTGAATCCATAATATCAAGCAATGACGGTGGAGTTATGTGCTTAATCAGTTCAGGTAAAACAACAGATGATGTTCTGCTTGCTATAACTAGGGCTGATTCATGCAGTTTAATTGGAAACGCAGGTTTTGCTCCAGCTGCTAGGAGAGCTTGTACTATCTCAGGATCAACGTCGTGTAAGACTGCTAGTTCCAGACTCGTCTGTATGGAATGAATGTTAACAATATTATACAAATTTATATGCATTGATCAATCACGAAATAAGTTAGTTAATAAATAATGTATATTCTATCTTTATGATGAGTTGTGGATAGAAATCACAAAGATGTGATAATTAACTAGAAAGTTTGAAGCTACAATTCACCTTTCCATTTCCAGTGGGAACTTCTATGCTTTCCTTCACGGCTTTAAGAACGATTAGCTGTCTTCTAACTTCTGTGATATTACCACTGAGAACGGCTCTGTGAATGCCCATCATTCCGTTGGCGTCTACAGTGGTTGCCGCTTCGAAATCCTTTTGTATTTGAGCATAAGTCTGAGATATTATTGGACTAGGCTTGAAAAATATATCCTTCACTTGGTTGACATCCTTCCTTGAAGCTTCAGACAAATAATTGTCTAAATCAGATGTGATGTAGTCAGGAAAGAGACTGTCGGATAAGTCGAGGTAGGTGGTATCATTAAGAGGTAATACTTCGCAAGGGTCCCATGGCGATTTATCAGCGCTATTAACGACGTTCAATTTGTTCAAAATCGGAGAATCGTTGCTGTACTCCAAAAGCGTGTCTGGCTTCAAAAGAGAAAATACCGTTGTCTGGGTTGTAGAATTGCAAACTGATACCATGGGTGAAACAGGCACGTCTCTCTTCACACCTATTCCACAATCCGCAAGTGCCTTTAGAGCTTTATCACGGAGTTCTTGATCTGTACAAGAGCTCAGTGCTTTTTTGATGATATCTAAATCTTGTTCCTTCGAAAATACGTTTTGTTTAGCGTTATCGTCAGGTTTTGCAGGACTGATATCTCTGCTAACAATTTCCGCATTTACAGCATGCGTTAAATTCGCATCAATTTCTGTATTTGCCTCAACTTCCATACTAATCGTTTTGTTACTCGACTCCCTTTCGTCTGAGCTTTTCTTTTCATTACTCTGTAAGGTTTTCATGTCTCCGTGTAAAATGACCATTATATTTTCACGTAAATTTTTATCACCGCTTGATCTTTCGTCGGTAACATCATTTTGTGTATTCACATCGACATTCCCATCACATTGCTTACTATTGACCGCCTCTAAAATGTTATTTGTTGTACTAGTAACGTTCTGGCTATTCTCAGAGCTTATATTATTAACAGTTGGGTTCTGAGCCTGCGATATTCTAGATATATCTACATTCTTTTTGGGTGTTTCTTTACTGTCGACTTCGCAGTTATTCTGTATACTATTTTCCAATTTTTGACCCGACGTCTTAACAATCGTCCAAGAATTCAATCTAGGTTTACGTTTTTTGTGAAGAGTGGTAGTACCCAGAGTTATGCTTTTACCAACACTCCTCACCCGTTCAGAATCCAGAGATTGCGTACCTATTTTGGTCGGTTTATTGCCGCTTTTAGAAGCCTCATTATCATTCGTTCTATTTTTTTGACTAGCTAACTTTGAAGGGAGATCAGAAAACTTCGAAGGATTCCAAAAAACGTTTGGTATCGTTCTCGCGTTAGACGTAGAAGATGCTAACTCAGTGCTAGTGTCGTCATTGCCCGACAAATTCGTACGCAACTCACTAGGCGTACTTAAACCGTTTTTTTTCTTACCCTCAGTTGAATCTGGATAATTTTCTGCATGCACGACTACAATCTTTTGATTGGAAGCCAAATGCCTTTCGTTATTAACAGTTTTAACAGTATTCAAACCAGTCTGTTTATCAACATTTACAACAAATACTTTTGAACCCAACGACGCAGGTGAATATTGAGAAATTTCCGAATGTCTTAATATCAACGGAGAATGGTGAGTTTCAACCTTCTGTTTCAAGCTCAGAATAGGCCTTGAATTTCCAATCTCTCTCATAGTATTTATCGTACGGATAGTATTCATCGAAACACAGTTACTTCCGTTGTTAACTAAACTACTGTGCGTCGTATTTGTCTGATGAACAGAAATCGTCCCACTAAATGTAGTAGTAGTTTGTTTATTCTTCTCAAGAGGTTTCAGGATCGAAACCGCCGATGGATTATCGATTTTACCAAACAGGCTGTGTTTTTGTAGCATTATTGTCTTTCCTCCAATCCCATCCCCTTTCTGTGGTAATAGCTGGACGTTTATTTCTCCCAAATCTCTACCATCGGGAGATTTGAGCTTAAGTTTTTGCAGTTTGTTTGAAATGTTAGCCTCCTTGTTGGGCACGAATTTCATTGTGCTTGAAAACGGTGTTACTGGTAACGAACTGGTCACTACATGCTGGCTCTTCATTGCTGGGATCTGTTCCATTCGTACCAATTTTTCCTGCTGGGTATTTCCAGACGATTTCCGATTAAAGGGAAAGTAACGAACTGGTTTTCCCAATTGAGATGTGAGGAAGTCTATCGCCCGAGGCCGTTTCGGTGGTGAAGGACCTGTATTATCCATTCGTGACCTGGCTGTTTTTGTTTTTACAAAAACAAGAAGAAAAACGTAAATAAATTAAAATGTAAATAAGAATAAAAATTTTAAATATTACACGTGTTTTAGGTTATGATAAGTTTTCGTTTGAATTATACCTTTTTTGGTCTAAAAATAGAGCATTGGCCTTCGTAGTTTTTTGGTAAATTGAAACGTTTAACCTGTCAGTAAACAAAGAGTCTCTCCACTTCAAGGAATGGTTTAATATTTCCTTTTCTTTAACTCAATATATTAAGGGTAGAATGTTTGGAAATCAACATCCAAGTTTTAACTAACACGATATTGTACAAGATTCGATAAATACTCCAAGATTGAACGACGCGAAGTAGTGTAACTCAGATGATCACATGTATGCGATTAACATTAAGAGAAAATAAAAATTCACAGGAATCACCGCCCCGTAACTAGATGTATGAACTATAGAAGACGGGACATCCCTGAAGTTTGAAACGATCATGTTGCGAAGGACATAGATTTGCTAATGATTTGTGGTAACTATGAGTATACGCACCAGTTTGTATCTTTATGCCAAGTTGTTTTTTTTTTTTATTTATTAATAAAATTGATATGCGACGTAGCTGTGAGGTCTAATCACATAAAACAATAACTTTTATCTTTATTCAAGACCTTACGGTATATTTTTGCGAAACAGAACATAAGTTAAGCTTGCTTGCACGCGGGGAATAACTTGAGAAAGACACTTTTATACCCAGGAATAATCACATTGCGCTATAGTTACATTCTTCCGGAAGTTATGACTTGCGCCACCTTCAAGTTCTTGTCCAGTACAGCGAATTTTTTTATGAATATTGGACAATAATACCTTTTTAGTGTCTACGGAACTTAGCAAGGTTGACAGATGTTATTGGGAAATTAAAATCGTTTATTATAGCACAAAATTTACCGATTTATTTTTGGATTATTTATCACACCGGAAATCGGACACTACTCATGCCGAATTTTCATAAGTGCGACAGAATGGTACAAAGAGAGCGGGCGACCGATGAACTACGCACGTAAACATTTCGAGAATCCCTATTCTTCTTCTTCTTCTTCCTTTGGCTTATCTCCAAGAAGGAATGTAGCCTAGCGAATTCCTATTTGCCATTCACGCGAACGCGACGAGCTGGTTCCGAACGGCTGGTCCATTCACAAATTAAGTTAAGTTACGACGTTGCGTAAACCAGGCATAAGGCGATGTCGTTTAGATACGCGCTCATGGAAACCAGTTTGTAAATTACGTTTTCGGTGAATGGCGTTTCGGGTAAATTCGCGGTACTCGTTGGTCGCCGTTCTAACATACCTAGATCTAAGTAGACGGCTCCGTATACGTAGCAGGCAAATAAATTCAATTTAATTTTTTATCGACTCGCAACACTGCAAATATCCATCCAATCGTAAGATCCCTTATGCAATAAACATGTATTATTATAGTAAATTGGCGCTTTCTTGAATAAATATCTCTTGAAATTGTAAATCATCGATCGTTGAATCATTTTCCACATGGGCCTTGTCGTTTACACGAATGGCATGCGGGTTGCATATGGTAAGGCGGATTAATATTCATTGCAAAAATAGTTCAGGGCTTTATGAAATCATGCGATTTTCATGATTTTCGACTTACGGGCAAGGAAAGGACAGGGGAAAATGATTCAACGATCGATGATTTACAATTTCAAGAGATATTTATTCAAGAATTCGCCAATTTATTATAATAATACATGTTTATTGCATAAACGATTTTATTATTACATGGATATTTGCAGTGTTGCGAGTCACTGATTACATTTTTAATGAAATTACTTATTCAATTACCCAATACTTTGGTAATGTGTAATTGAACTCGGATACATTTTGTAACCCGCATGATAACGTTCCATATTTATAACAGTTTGTTTTACAAGATTGATATTTGAATACACCGATAAGGGATGGAATGCCTTTCCGAGCAGTTGGAATTTTTTTTTGTTTTTTCCAACTTTTTGTTCATCATGTCACAATCGCGGTATAGCTTGCATAATATGTATGATTGAGAGAAGTCGTTTATTAATTTGAGACATTTGATAATAAGATAACATATAATCACGAAATGCTCTTTCTGCTTCTTCTTCGTCTCTCCGTTTTTTTGCTTTGAGAAAAAGAGAAAAAGAAAAAAAAAAAACGTCTAGACAGACACTGAAGTTAAATTTAGTTATCGCTGTTTTTGCCCATGCGATGTATGTACACATAATCGAGGAATTAGTAATCAGGTTGCAGTACCTCGAACATTTACAGGACAGAAATAATCGTAATAATTATTAACTTATTGGATTGTAACTGTCTTAGGCATGAAATATGTTGATGGAAATCAGGCGGTAATATTAAATTATATATATTTTCTCAAACCCCAAATTACGGTCAGTGCTGTTCCACCGTACATGATCATTATTGGGCCTTGATCACGGTATTATAGAATGTTGAAATAAGAATATAGATGATTTACTTACAATTAGCACTACACGCAAGCATCGTATTTCATATTACTATATATATGGACTTTCAGGGTCAGTAACCAAAACTCATTTCATATCAAGGCAATTTTTTGGACGAGTATTTCATTGAATTATACCTATGCCTATTAGAGTGGTCCTTAATTCGGATATAGTATTCGAATTTTAATGCTCCCATGAGCCAGAGCATCTCCAAATATATACAAAAAAAATGTAGCCAAAACCCCAGGTTCATATCTCAGTCCTAAGTACTGCCGCAAAGTCTTTGAACTTTCTAATTTAAATAACGCACAATTTTTAGTATGTATTGTTACACTAATTAAAGAAATGGTAATTTTCATTAAGTTATAATTAATTAACAACTTGATATTCACATATCTGAATGCGCAATATATATCAAACGTTATCAATTTAATTCGAGGACACATAAAATGATATTGCTGAAAAATTTGTATTCGAAATTATAATTAATCATTACATGGTATAGCCATTCAATTTAATTTTCATTACATAGATAACAAACACTCATCCATTTTAATGTCTGCATTTATTGTGACACACTTTTTGAAGCCTGTTTAACGCGTTAAATGACTGTTGAAAGGCAATTCATTATACACAAATTCTAATGGTTATCGATCTGTGATTTACTTCGATTCTCCGTCAAATTACATCATGAGATTATTACTCATAAGTATATAGAATAAGTTATTGGTTTGACCACTGTTCCAAAACTGCGCCAATATATTCTCCTTAAATCTGATCTACAAAATAACTGAACACATGAGTTGAATGAAAAATATATGAATTACGAAGATTATCCGTAAAAATATACAAATGTTGGAAGTACTTTTAATTGCTAGACGAATATTAATTTGGTCTATATAAAACTTGGAGTTTCAAGGTGAATGGTTTTGTTTCGCATATTACAGCGTTAAAACCTGATAGACCAGGTGAGCAGGTAGTGATGTACGTTTGATTGATTTTTTTTTTTCTGGTTTCTTACCAATAAAATTGAATATTTCTTTTTTACAATAAACGCTTATGAGTTAATTGGTGATTAATTTTTGGAGATCAAGATCGACTAGACAGATCGAAATTATTTCAAAATTCGCGTATTAGGATTGACACATTCAAATAAAATATATATATGTACATAATTACCCGAGCATGTATAGTATATTGAATAGCGTTAAACTTAAGAAAACTAATTACTACACAGAGATAATAAATATAATAACTGCGAAGAACAAAATTCTTATTATCTCTATCCTATATTTTCTTTTCCTTTAAGTTAATCAGTTGAATTCCACGAATTTGAAGATATATACAAAATTGGCCGCAGAGTTACATAAAGGTTAATGAATTGTAATGATCGCACGCAGGATCATTGTTACGAAATTGAGCAGTTGATGAGGTATGCCGGATGTGCTGTCATGTTTCGTAAAAAAAAAAAAAAATGAAAGAAAAACACGTACGTGGTATTCAAGTAATTTTACGTATCACATAATTTGACATACCACGATGTACATACCTAATATGTATATAACATACGTACGTGGATATTAAATCAGCGACATTAAAAAAAAACCTATATTGATTCTCTGAAGACAATCCGTGTGATGAATGAAAAAAAATTAATGAATAAGGAATGATAAAAAAAAAAAATACTTGTCACCTGTAACTCGATTTCCTATTTTTTTGTTTTTTGTTCCTGCAGGTATTTTATTTTCCCGTTATTGTGAAATCTTCTATGGTATAATTACGCATCTATTATAAGAGACATAATATGCGCTTACAATTAATATACACATAGCGCACATGAAAGTAAACGTTAGAGAGGAAAATCACGTGAGCCGGGTTCGTCTATATATTTGGTTGTGATAACACAATACATCGATACAGACACATACTTGCTAACAGACGATCAGGCGATGTTTATAGTTCACTTGCGCCTATCGTAAACGGGATAAATTATGTTTATAAAAGCGGCCAAATAAAATAATTGACCCATAGCGAACCAGATCCGTTTCAAACGACTACAATCAAACGACGAAAAATCAGGCGATCCAATGCGACGACGCGCTTCTTGCGCAACGTATACTTTTTATCGTATCATAAGAATTGAGATAACGTACTAACGTTTGATATCAGCTCACTTTAAGGCTCGGAAAAGGATCGCGGAGAAATGAATTATACTTATATCTACATATATCTATGTAATTTAAAACTAGAAGTAAAGAGTTGATGTTAATTTATGCTGAAAATTGCATCAACTCTTTAAAACAGTAAAAACATCGCATTATTATTTATCACGGATTGGATTAAAACCGTTATAAGATAGCAGGCCTACGGAGAGATTTATCATCGAGAAATTTTGGGAATTTTCCATTTGATGATACATCCCACAACTATATGACAATTCTGGAATGAAAGATCACCGAAAAATGATGATGATTACAGCAGATTTTACTCACTTGGAATATAAGATTCTTTCGGCAAAGATTAGTGAAAAGCAATATAGTTGCCCCGAAAGATCAGGACAAAAAAGTTAATCGTCAATAATTCTGACTACCGATTACATCGCAATGTGTGATTAACATTCGAAAAATCAGTCTCTCGGATAGCCCGAAAATCTGTTTCTTTAAACTGAAGATTTGAGATCGTGAATTTGGTTTATTTTATTTTATATATAGATTATAGACAATACGAGATAGAAAGGGTTCACGAATCTTGTTACTTATACAAAACTGGTTACTCTTTCTCAATATTAATACCGGACGATAAAACTGTATAATTAATTAATTATTGGATATCTGAGTTCCAATTTATCTGTTTGTATAGTCGCACGATAAGTATAGCGGACAAAATTTCTCCCATATGTATAAGTCGAGGTGAAATTACTATCCTATTTTTCATCGACGATATCTGCTATCGAATTGAGATTACTTCACTTCCGCTCCTATTTTCTTATTTCCAAATCATACCAGCTACTGCATTCGTTGGCTCAAGATAATCATATTATAGTCTTAAGATAGGATCAATAATTGAATAATTGCAATGAATTGAATTGTTCTTTATCATACTCTCGCAGAATTGACATTCCGCAAATTCTCCTGTTGCATATTATAGGTACCCTTGAATAGTTAATCGTATCGATTAAGTAATAACCCGGTCTTTCCCTCGATAAAATTGTATAAACAATTGTCTACGAGACGGAAAATGTTAGTGTTATCATGCAATGCAAGTTTTCTCGTCTGGCAGTGATAACGCGCAAGATCCCGGCTCCCAGCGGAACAGGGTCGACTATAATCTTCACATGGTACATCAAAGAGCAAAAAAAAAAAAAAAAATGACTATGATTATCGTCGTTTTTTAGTTTGAAAATAGTAGTTCACCGCAAACCAGTTAGGAAGGTCTTCTGGCGGGGGTTTCACATACGATACATGAATGAGGGAAAAATTGTTATCTTTAAGTATTCTGTACAGACCTATATCGTAATGACGATATGTATATCGTGGGGTATTAACGTCAAAGAATTCTATCTGACAGGTTCAATTATTCTTTCGTTGACAATAAAGAAAGAAAAAAAAAAAAAAAAGATACAGAGCCTGCTGTGTTATCTGTTATCATGCATCATTTGTTACAAATATCGTTATAAAGGGAAGAAACTAATTAGAGAAAAACGAGTTTAAAAATTAAGGCGGAAAATTTATATAGAGCATCTTATAAATAAATATAAGTAGCTCTTGTTCAACGAAGAGAAGGAAATAATTAAAGCTTATCAAAATAGCGATGATTCTATCGATTCGGGAAAAATTTCAAATCGCTTGCTTCTGTCTATGGAATAAGACTCGAACTTGCTTCGATATTTTCCGAAATTTGATTCACATTCAAACTTCATTACAGGCCTGTAAATTTTCGGGTTGGGGGAAACAATAAAAACAAAAAAATTGTATATATTGAAATTACTTCAGTTTAGAAGATGAGCTGAATGAAAATTTGTTCTCTAGTTGATTGACGTCACTCTTCTGATATGACATTATGCATTTTTCGCCTATTTGTTTATGGAAAAGAAAAGAAAAAAAAAAAACCAAAGCGTACATGAAATTTGTTTGATAGCGTGATCGTCTTTGATATATGTATATACGTATAGGTCTTCGAGGTATTCGTTGAAGGGTCATCCTGACCAAGGAGGTTATCGCGTATCAGAAAAAGGGGAGATTTTTGTCCGAAGACGTAGAGATTTGTACGACGGCGCACGCCACTGGTTACGCAGTCGATTCAGAGTAGTTGGTCAGTGGCCAAGTGATGGGAAAAAAGTGAATTAAGTAATTGAAGCCTGCGTGAAAACTGATCTGCAGAGTTTAAGAAAAAATCGTGGCAAATATTATTTTTCGATTAATATTTGAAATAATAAAACTATAGACCAAGTGAAGCCGATATGAAGGATCAGTTTAGAATAAACCCCATAAGATCTGAAGTGATTGGAATGAAGAAGAAAAAACCGATTATTTCAAGAGCATGGTACGTTTGGTTCTTTGCTGGAACCGCAACTATGAGCCTTGGCATGGTAATTCTCTTCTGGCACACCACTGTATTCCAAGATGCTATATTGGCACAGTTAGAACTGAAAAATGGCACTCAAACTTTTGCATGGTGGGAAACACCCCCCGTAAAACCATTACTTAGGGTCAGAATATTCAATTATACAAATGTAGAGGATTACGAGTCAGGAAAAGCGTCTAAGCTACATACGGAGGAAGTGGGGCCTTACATTTACAGAGAAACAAGGACCAAAATAAACGTACGGTTGAACGGTAATGGGACCGTAAGTTATCAGGAAAAAACAACGCATGAATGGGAATTTGGAGGGCGTTCGGATGATGAGATGATCTGCGTTCCTAACATACCATTGATAATGGCAGTTAAACTGGCAAAAGAGTACCCCTCGTTCCATATACCAATCACGATGTTACTGACTGTGATAGGAGGAAAACCTTTCAAAGTACTCACCGTAAGAGAATTTCTTTGGGGATATGACGATAATCTATTTGATTCAGTAATGCAGATAATGTCATGGACTGGAGAAGCTCCTTTCAAAAAATTTGGGATGTTAATGGCTGTAAGTTAATTTTATTGAATACCAGCAATCCCTTAATTGCATGCGGTTTTCAAATGAATTGCTTACTTTAATTGTGTATTCCAGAGATCTGGAGTCTCCAAAGATCGTCTGACAATCCACACTGGTTCCGATGACATTAATAATCTCGGTAAATACCAAAGTGTTAATGGTATGGAAATCGGCAATATATGGGACGACAAAGAGTGTGATAGAATTGATGGTACCGATGGGAGTATGTTCCCTCCAAACTTAGTTAGCGATCGTAATGCAACACTGGCAATTTATACTCGAGAAATGTGCAGGAAATTCCCACTCAGATTTCACGGTTTTGGTAAATCCTTTGACATCCCGACTTTAAGGTACGATTAAACCCATTGATTATAAACTATCGTTTTCATCTTAAGATAAACTAGACCGAAATTATGAAGATTGTACGAACATGTATGAGTTTTTGGATTCAAGAAATACATATCGTTTTATTTATCATATACCATGCAAGATAAGGGGGATAGCTATGTTTAATCAAGTATTTCGACCCGATTGTACAGGTACAAGCCAGCCGAAGATGTATTCACTTCTACCAACACAACTAATTCTTGCTTTTGTAAGAAGAGTTTAAATGGCGAATCACCAATGATTCAGAAATGTGCACCACCGGGTACTTTCAATTTGGCTGACTGTAGCTATGGTGTACCACTATTGATGTCGTTCCCACATTTTTACAACGGTGACAAATCGTTGTTGGATCATGTCGACGGTTTACAGCCTTGCCAATCATTGCACGAAACTTACGCCGACATACATCCGGTGAGTAGACTTACAAAATTTATAGTATTATAGAAGCTTTTTTTTTTTCTTTTAAGCAGCTTCATTTTGCCAATGATTGTGGCAATTATAAGTTGCCCATATTAAGAGGGTGCTTATCTTTTTCGGTATCTCTAATTGAACAAGTAGAACAATTTTCAAATCTAAATTATAATCTTAAATACTTGTTACATACATAAATAATGTAATACTAATTGCACACGTTTCACGAATCTATTGGTAGTCTTAGACTGCTGAGGCGATTTCGTGATAATATCCGGTAGAAAAAAAAGAAAATAAAATAAGAAAATAACAAACCTGTTTATTACTACACTCTCCTGATTTTTATTTAGCAAATCATGGCCTCCCAGTTTTTGTGCTCGCCAGTTTTATCGATACATGTTGCTATATATGTGTAGTTAAATTGTGGAGTTAAATGCAAATTTATATATACGTTATATAGATTTTATATGAATGATTCGAATGCCATCAAGTTTGAAACTTACGAGGTCAAGGAAACACAGATTATGACTAGTTAAGGCTAAACCTTTATATTTACACAAAGCCAACTGAGATATTCGCTCGCCTATAACATACAAGCGCACGTATAGCATAATCATAGCCATGTATTACATCACGCGTGCAATTCGCAAGTAAATCATCAAACAAAAAAACAAACAGAATTATTTCATTGCAAATTATGCATCGAATCGTACGGCAATAGTGATGATGCTTTACATTGAAGATCCTTATGGAAGAACGCTTGCCCGACTTATAGGTACTTAAGACAAAACGTAAGTAAGATTGCCATAACAATGTTATTTATTTCTCGTTACAGCGTCTCGGAGTTGTAATAGGCGGTTGGTCACGAATTCAAATGAGTGCTCAAGTCACCGTTATGAAAACACTTCCTGTCCTCGATTCATTGAAGGATGGTTTGATCCTTCCAATTCTCTGGTTTGAAATAGGAGTCGACAATATGCCAGACGAGGTTTTAAGTTCTCTAAGGCAGGCCTACTTCACCGCTGGTACTGTCGAAAGCACGTTGCAATGGGGTAGTTTGTTATGTACCATATTATCGATGTGCGCTATGGCGTTCATGATGAAAAAGCGCAGTGAAATTGAGAGGCCAAAGTGGCAGAATACCGTGTCGTTGAAAACGGGCTTTTGAAGTGAAAAATATTTTCAATTAATTTTTCTGGCCAATTTTTCCGCTGCTTGTTCGCTATAGGCTTCATGTAGCGTTGCTCAAAGAACCGCAAAGCAAAAGAAAAAAGAAAAAAAAATTCAGACAGTCAATTCGGACACACATCAAGACTCCAAGATGTAGGAAATGCGCTTTTGGTAGAGCGTTAAATTCCAGACAAAGTCTTTTGCCGTATTGGAAAGAAATCATGTAATATGTTGTTATAGTTGAACATATGGCAAATACATGAGTCTTAAGTCTTGCCTCAGAGCTTGATCTGTTCCTGACTCTGCGATATACCAAAGCGACTATAAAATAACAGACTTTTGCAGTCTAAGCTCTCTTTCTTCCGATGAAAGTTTACTTCGCCGATACCAATACGCTATTCGATTTTCCAGACGGAAGTACCCTGGGCGCTGACTAGACTGTTCAAATACATTCACAATCGGTGTATAGTTCAGACTTTTCTGAAAAGTATTAAGTTTGAAAAAACGGCGAAATGTTCATCCAGAACAAATAACAATTAAAAGACAATGTTCACTATAGTAGCTCTTGATTATCTCAGTATAAAAACTGAATTGATCCATCCGCATTTAGAATTAAAGTCTGTCTAGGTACTTGATGATTGTAATTATACTGTAATAAGTACATTTCAGACTTTCAGTTGTTTGCGCTCGGTTTTTTTCGACTACCGCAAGACCGTGAATCAACCGTTTCATGTTCAAATTATTACTATTAATGTTATTATTGTTATTATTATTGTTGTTGTTGTTGTTGTTGTTGTTGTTTTGCTATTTTTGTTGTTGTCGAGTGTACATCAAGGCATCTAATATCTTGTTTTCATAGAATCAGAACTTGAAAGTGTGCGTATGAAGTTACGTGCTAGTGCTGGCTTAATTAGCAGACAGTGCAAGATTATTGATAGATTCTTGGAAATGATTTTGAAATATTTCTCTCATTCGTTGTAGAATTTTACCATAACTGTGGTTCAAGATCGATTTTTCCGATCAGTCACTTATATAGTGTCATTATCGTTCATTCCTTTTTTCTTTTTTTCTTGAAATTTTTAACTGCGCTTTCTCTGGGTCTCGTACGAGTTAAACATAGGTTTTTTAATACCATCCGGTCACGAGTTGTCGATGAAACTGACAATTAGTGATAACCTCGACGACATTATACGGTATTATAAATGCGTTATCTTACGATAAATACGAATATAGGATTAATTTCATTCATTTATATATAACACGTAAGTGAAGTTCATATCGTAGTCATCAAATTCTCTCGTACAATATAATTATTTTTTAAGAAATTATTTTTTATCTTTATATACTATGTATATGTATGATACATATTGTTATATATTATATACTTACGTTAATTTTTATATTGTGTTCCTTTTATTTTCTTTTTCAATATACTGTTGAATTATTTATATCTAAGTATATAATATATTATAGATATATGATATGACAATATATGTAAATTTATCAGCGAAATTATTTGAAAGAGATAAAATTGAACTGAAAATAAAATCAATCTTTATACAATATATTATACTTGTCACATATTATTTCTTTTTTTTTTTTCTTAATTTTTTTAATTTTTTTAATTTTTATATAATCCTAATCGATATGCTATATACACACGTGCATATATGCGTCGGTGTATGTATATTATATACATTTACGTCCACAGATACATATATATATATATGTGTGTGTGTATGTATATATTGGTAATAAAACATATTTAATTAAGTAATTACTTCCATACATACAACTATTTGGCATATTTTGATTTTTTATTGTACAAAAGTAGATATATAGTATATAGTATATAGTATATAGTATATAGGTAACTAAAACTCCTGACCTCTAAATTAATCAATTAAAATACAATACTTTAATAACAATATTTATAATAAAACGCATATACAATGAAAATAATGTAGTATTATAATTTTTTTTTTTTTTCAATATAATTACAAGTGCTTTCGCGATTATCGCGCTTCGGCCAACTATATATATATATACCAATAATTTATACTGTATTAATTCGTGATCAAACATCCGCCGTATATGTTAATTCGCATTTTTTATACATAGGTATAAAAAATATGTACATGTAGTTATTTAGTTTCGAAACAATCGTTATAATTTGAATCATCTAAAAAATACTGACGTGATATAGTCATTCGAAATAGTAATTAAAACTTTGCTTGACCTTTTTTTTTTTTTTTTGTAGAATCGGTATTCAAAATTTTTGCCAGTTTTTTTCCATTCGTAACTGTGAATTTATTTTTCGCGAACCGACAGAATGTAAAAAAAAGCAGCTATAAGATATTACGGAGAGAGAATATAGCTGGTCACGAAGTGAAACGCTTACGTAATCCTAGTCAATCGTATACATATAAGTTATATTATAATGTACTGTACTGTAATGTCAATAACGCCTAATTTTCTACATATATAAGTAATACGAAATATATATATATTTTTTTTTATTTTATTGCTTTGTCATCACCTACGAAGTCTGGTCCATAAAAATTCGTTGCATTTTGAGCGTCGTATTATTATAACCGTAACGAGAGCTTGTATAATTTATAAAATCATTATCGTGATAATTACTATATTAAAAAAAAAAAAAAAGCTTTGATCGTATTTGAGTAATTAGTCATATTTCTTTTTCTTTTTTTCAATAATTATATTCTTAATCATCGATAGATACCTACCCGTGGGGAGCACACATCTATTATAAATTCTTTATATAAAATGACATTGATCGATATGCACAACATTAACAATAAACCAGCCGGTATTATTGTTTTTAAAATTTATATAATTATTGATTTATTATACCGCGAGCCGGTTTTCGCTTCGTTAATATTAACAGAGTATTTAATTATGTAATTCGAGTTTCGTTTCAAAATTTATAAAAACACTAAAGTATAACGAAATAAAATATTATAAATGAAAATAAATTTCATTTATTATTTAAAAATCTATTATTTCACATAAGCTAAGCTATTCAACAATAGAAACTGCTTACGGCATAGCATTGTTTTAATTCACTGTTATGTAATTTGATCAGAAAAAAAAAAAAGAAAAATAATACTAATAATTCAATTCCCGTTGGACGGATTAAAAATAAATGATAAAACAATAATTTAATACCTGCAGAAAAAAAAAAACTTGTCCCTCCCATATCTATTCGGTTACACGATTCAATTTACAAAATATAATGGGGAAAATCACGATTATGATTTTTTACATAAATTTCAAAGGCACCATCGGTTATTAATTTTCGATAGAAAAAAAAAAAAAGAAACAAAAATAAAACAATAATATTAATATTAATAAAAAAAAATAATAATAATAATAATAATAATAACAACAATTTTCTAAAAGGAAGATCTTCTTAGCGTGGAATTTTATTCCTTGAACGCATTCCGTCAGACCTCGATACTGTCGGTTCTTCCTTTATCAATCTTATCTCGATCTTCAAACAAGAGGATATTTAAATGTAAATTTTATCCAGAACCTTTGATTCTTGTCAAATTCTTCAAACACGATTCGTCCGTTTTTTTTTTCTTCTTCTTTTTTTTTTTACAATTATAAGGAAATTGAATAATTCATAATTGGAGAAAGAAGGTCGATTTTCGATCAACCAATATAGTATAGTATTAAACAAGATCAATGGAATATAGATCAGTTTCTAAATAGAAATTCGAAATCGAGACTAATGTAAGATAATAGTACCGATATTCACCTGCAAATTACCTTATTACATGTATATAATATATACTTGTATATAAATACATATATATATATTATATATATTATATACATTTGAGTTACGAGGCTCCAGTAGGATTTTGAAACCCTGGGCTAAGGCCAGCTTTGCCATTCGATGGCAATGGATTTGTAAGGTGAAGTTTTTCTTGGCGACTAGCTGCCCTCGCGAGACACATTAATGCGCCAATTAGAACGATAAGACCGATTGCTCCTAGGGCACCGGAAATAGCAGCTCTAGCAATCGGGGGTACGTCAACAGCCATCTTTAATAAAGAACTCATTTCTTCTGGGAGTTGATCGATGCCCTGAAATAAAATAATTATATCAGTAAGCATTTAGCATCAACTAATCATCAGAAAACAAAAAACAGAAAAAAAAACAAACTTGTTTAATTTATTCAAATGTCAGAATTAATTCTATAAATATAAATATCATACCGATATTATATTATCAGTCAAATTTAATCAACGCGCAAATAATTAAATGATAAAGAGACGAAAAAAAAAAAAAAAATATTCCGAAACAGATTTTTTACAGATAGTTTATTAATTCTTGTTTTTTTGTTGTTTTTAATCAGTCAGTTTTTTTTTGTTTTTTTTTTTATGTCATTCGATTAGATTCTCAAGAACATAAACAGCTTGTTATAACGAGACATGAATATAAGTGGTTTTATTCCATAATTGTCAATCATCCAGATTTAATTTTACATGATATGCGGTAAACGCACGTTGTCTATTTAGTAGCAATTGGTTATTAAACGTGCTATGAACTGCAATTATGAAAATATCATTCATATCGTTTACGATATATCATCTAAGATCGGTATATGTTATGACGTACGTTTTATATATTTTTTAATTAATCATTTGAAAAAAGTATTACTTGATAATGCAGTTTAAAAAATCATCTTATTTTTGTTAGATTTCTTTTCTCTGGTATATACTATAAGTCATTTTCACACAGCGTGCGCAAAGTTCGATTTCGCGTTTATAAAATTCAACTTAACGCGTGTTGTGTTAAAAGAAAAAAAACAAAAAAAAAAGTCCGATACACGTGCGAAATATGATTATCGACTCATGTGATTTTTTTCCCACTCGCTTCGTTCGTGCGAAAAACATGAAATATCTATAATTATACCAATAAAATTGCAAACATACTTTTCATCTGACTTAATTCCAATCGTACAGCGCCCTTGAATACGGTATAATTACTCTGACTTTTATTGAATATTGAATATATATATATGTGCAATCCATATTATTCCTAGATAGCTGGATGAGTCAACATAAATTTATTCATTATACAGGATTTATATCGTTTTATCACGCTGCTTGGATACACTATATTAGCATATCGCTATAAGAATGTTAAATATACAGTATGTAGTATAATTGTATTTGGTACCAAAGTATAAAACGTGCCAGTTTTATGATCTTATATAAGAATATATATAAAATCTATTATTTGATATATCCAACTGTCGTCTTTCGTACAAGTATATATTTTGCATCGTATAATATTCAACAATTTACTTTTACGGGTGCAAATAATAATAATAATAATAATAATAATAATAATAATAATAATCGATTTGCTAATTGATGCAATAAATTTCATCTATTATTTTTTATTCATTTCTTTTTTGCTTTTTTTTTTCACGAATAATTTAAAAACTAAAACTGAGCATAAGATCTACCATAGCTAAGTTGAATTTTTGTTTTATTTTTTTCAACTGGTTTACGTATCTTCATAAGACGAACATATTTATATATAATTATACAGTATATTTCACAACTATTGAGCGTGTATCGTGTATATGTTAAGGTTCAATGTCAGTTATTTATACTGGAAAAATTCCACTGCTATATAGTCTCGATTGTACAGTTAAACAATAAATTGATACCTGATACTTGTTCGTGGTAAAATGACAATCATCGTATAATATAGGTACTTTTAAATCGATAGCAAGAAAGTTGATTCCTCACTGTTCAATCTATACATAAAACAAATCAGCTGCAATTGCAGTCGTTGGATAATATTATATACTTAGGTTTATTAAAGAATCGAATGAATTGTAGTATTTAAATCCTGCAAGATTTTTTATTGTTCCTGTTAATAAATCATTTTTTTTTTTTTCTTCTTCCCTTTTCTTTCATTTGTATTGTTTCAGGGACGAAAAACATTCGGTTTGTTATATCGTAAAACGTGATTAAAGATCATTTCAAATTGGGAAAAAATAATTTCGCTAAAGGCCGATTTCAAATATATGAAAAAAATTTTGTCTCCTTTCCAAACAGCTACATGTATATATACATATTTATACTTATAGTATATAGGTATATTTATTCAATCGATCAAGAATAAAATCAACCTCGTAGAAATAGCAACGAGTTTCTAGTTGCTTATAAAATATACGTATAAAAACTCGAACTTGGATCTGCGACCAGATCCGCGAAGGATATACTAGTTTCAAATCCAGATAATTTTTTTTTTTTTTTTTTTTATGCCATTTTTTGTCGACGTTAATTATCAATAGGAGGTCGAGCGAACTGTGATGTACACTTGTCTCAATTAATTTATGCAAAATTTGAAATTTGAAGAAAAAAACGAACGGACCCCTTCATTAAGCGAGTCTACTTTTTTCTTTTTCTTTTTTTTTTCCTCTACATCTCGTACGACTTTTATATTTCTAGTTAATTTTTTTCTATAGTCACGGAATTCGGAGTTTATTAAAATCTTTTAAGGTGATCAGACAACTTGACTATAATTAGTATTATAATAAAAGAAAAAACTTCTCTTTTTTATTTTTTGTTGTCAAACTTTAACAGCTGGAATTATTTATTATATTTATAACTCTGGGTATACGTATAATATATAGTAGTAGGTAGATATACGTAACGCGCTAGTATACGTCGGTATATATATGTATAGTATATAAACGCGGAAATTATATAACAACGTGGAAGGTATATATAAGTTTTCCCATTCATCTTACAAGAGAATTGTATGAATTATAAAGAAAGAATTTAAAGTAGATTTTTTTTATTCAACTATTGACCACAAAACCACCAACTTATTTTGTAATTTCTGCGGTTAAAGAAAACTGCCTCTATATACGCTCTTGCAAATGAGCATAAAGTGATCGTGAAAAAAAAAAAAGGACTAAAATTATAATTGGGTCATTGGTCGTAAGAAAAAACGAAAAACAACAGACTCAGTATATTTCGATCTTCTGAAAAATAACGGAATGCAACTTTTCCTGTATACCTCATTCGTGTCCGTATATAAACTCAGCTCCTTTCAAATTTCGAACTACAAATTTGACGATTTTTTGCTCGACAATATTATAGGCAGAAAAAAAATATTAAAATTCAAAGATCAAAAATTTTGTTCAATTTATACGATAATATAGAAAAAAAAACGAGTTAATTTTGCGGTTTAAAACATGTCAATCTGGGCTGTTTAAACTCACCTTCGACATTACGGAATTATATTTAACGGTATATCTCTATGTATGTATTTTAATTTTGTCCTAAATATCTAAGAACGAGTTGATGTATCTCGGAAATACACGAAATTTATAATATCGAACAAATAATTATTGATTTCACTGAATAAAATTAACCGTAAAAATTAACCGTTATCATATGAAAAATTTATAATCGACCTTCCCCCTAACTCAAGTTATACTTTATATATTTAAAAAAAATTTTAAAAATTAAAAAAAAAAAAAATGATTTCACTTGTCAATCCAGACTAGTATAACGCCGCGCTGTCTATAATAACTACCTATATAACTATCGATGAAACGCCACAACCTTCGACCAATGATTTTGTACGCAATGTGTACAAATTTTTTACTTTTTATTTTTATTTTCTTATTAATTATCGATCCTTGACCGAGATCAATATAATTACCAAATCTCGACTATTGCATTAACGATCAAAAAATTTGTAATACCATAAGATTTATCATTTGTCATATATAGGTATAAGGTACTACGGTTTCGATAAAGGAATAGATTCGATTCTATTTCAAGTTCGACAAATATCATTAATAATAATAATAAAATGATGATTTACTCACGTCTTCGAACCACATAATGGGGAAAACGATGTCCGGGAAAGATGCGACCTGTTTAATGTCGTTGACATGGCTAACGGCGAGATTGATCTGGATACGTGCTCTAGCTCTTAGAGCAGAGCCCATATTTGGTTGCACATCAATGTAGAGTTGATGTTTGTCAGCATCAGGTGGAGATATGCCTGTTACTGCATCACGCAATGCAGGATCGGCTGTAAAAAGAAAGAAATAAAAATTAAAAAAAAAAAAAACGTTTTTACTACAAAATTTATACGTATGACCGATAATTTCTTAGAACTTTTTTCACTGAAATATATGAATAGCGAACCGTTTGGGATGTTGAAAATATAAGAAATTAAAAATAAAATAAAAAATGGACAAAATTAATCAACAGACATATCCCACGGATCATTTTACAGTTGATAATTATATTGATGGTCCATTTTCGAAAACGTTTCAAATATACGAACACGTGTCGATCTAAACGTGAAACTAGGCAATCGCCATGATTTTATGTTAATCAATTAGATTGGGGTCAGCCAAATCTGTCAATATAAGCTAAGTTAAAAATCAATTTTCTTACTAGTAGTAATATTTTGACTACTTATTCTTCCCGGATTTGATAATCCAATATTAAGTATTACAGTAGTAATCGATAACTATTAAATCTGAATAAAAATTCCGTAGGATGTTTATATTATATAAGGTGATCATTGTACCAACTTGTGTATAATAGGCATTTTCATATCAGTTATGTTTTACCATTTTCAAAACTGAATCATACATTACATTACATTTGCATATATAACTCGCAGAAAGCTTGAATATCAAATTAAACGAAGTTGTTGTTGTCTTTTTTATTTTACTTTTTTTTTTTCATTCAACCAGCGATGTAAAATCGTCTCATGTAGGTAGTACAATCCAGCAATTAATTTCATTAAAATTCACGTACGTATACAACCAGGAATATAAATCTTAGAATGAACTTGTCATTTTTGCAATTAAACTAACGTCTGCAATGACGTGGAAAAGAACAAGAAAGAAAAAAAATATATATATATATAATTACATTCAGTTTTATGAGGCTCGTTTACTCCTTTGAACTCTAGGACATTATTACTCACAAAACTGATTCATACATACAGTAAAAAATTTTCAAAGCACAAACTTCAAACGTGCATTCCTTTTGCTCTTTTGATTTATTCGATATTTTCACCTAGCTATAATCAATATGTATGTATATATATAAATAAATATCCGTATAATCTGATTGAAATATAACAAAATTTTATATTATACTACGAAAGAACGATCGATGTTGGACTTTGCATCCTACTTCGACATCCTTAAATGAGTACATCAGCCTACCTATATGCAATATGTTTAATTAACATATTCGAATGATTGCTGAAATTGATAATGACATCGGTGACATGCGATCTAAGCTCGCGTGTTCAGCGGAATAAAAATTGGATGAAAAAAGGAAAAAAAAAAAATGTATGAAGCTCGATTTACCAAGAGTTTTAAAAATTCTGTATTTCGCGAGGGGCTGTTCACTCAAACTTTTAGTCTACAAGTGATTCCGTGATTTCATATGATTTCATATGATTTTCGATTATTTCAAAGTGATTTCCCAAGAATTTTGAAGAATTTCCGCTGTCAGTGATTTCTGAGTGATTTTTTGGAATCTCAAAGCGATTTTTCGTCTGATTTCAACTGATTTCAAACCAGGGTGTACAGCTGATTTCAAGAGTGAATGGCCCCTCGGTATTTCGTATATTTTTTACCAACGGCTTGGGAAATTTTTTTAAGAATACACTTTTCAATCATTACATTCGCGAACGAGTAATTCTCTTCAATATGTATACGTATAGGTATAGAAAAAGAAAGTAAAAGTGTAACGCGCTAATTTGAAAAAAACAAAAAACAAAAAAAAAATCTTTGCATAAAAAGTTCTCACAATATATATATAAACACGGTCGTACCTACTACGGTTAATAATTTATGAGAACATCGCACTTTTGGCTCCCACGCATTCTCACTTCGTATTTATATTTAAATTCAGAAACTTTTCTATATATATATGTGTGTACCTATATTGTTATTTAAAATATAGGTCTCAGAATGAGAGTTTGTTAAGAGTGTTCTCAACCTCCGTTAAGAAATTTTGTAAAACCGGAAGTAAGCGTTTTTAATTGCGACAATGATTTTCTCATTTTGACAAAAGGGTCATTCAGAAGAAAGGAACAAAAAGAAGGAGAAAAAAAAAAAAATGAAAATAGTTTTTTCATCCGCGTATCTCTACCTCATGCGTTGTACCTACATAATGAAACTTTATTTTACAACCGGAAGTCACGAGGTTTGACAACACTTTATAAACTCAACCTTACCGAACTTTGACCTAAAAACTGTATGATAATTCACTAAAATTTATCCATCTCAACATCGTTGTGTAGGTAAAATAATGGAAGTTAGTCGCCTCATTTGTTCACATCAAACACGAGTAATAACGTTACTCCGTTATACTATTACATTACTATAGTTGTACGCTGTGAGAGCCGAGCTCTGCTTTCACTGCAGGTTAACGTATTACGCCGACGAGGTCACAGGCCTCGCATAATTTTTTTTTTTTTTTTCATTCTCTTTGACGTAAGAGGTGCGTATAAAAAAATTTTTAAAATGAAAAGAAAAGAAAAAAAAAAAAAAATAGAAAAAAAAACCGTTGAAGATTATCGTGATACTTATCTGTAAATTATAGGTTTTTGCATTCGTGTCGCAGTTTTTTTTTTTTCCTCTCTTTTCACTCAATTTTTTTTTTGTTTCACTCGACTAGTGAATCGTCATTAAATAGGAAGTGTTTTGATTTATCAAAGAGTGAAACAGACTGAATCGTGTTTAGTCTAAAGTTTCTCCCATTTATGTCGCGAAAGGGGGGAGGGGGGGGGAGGGAATAAATGTATTCTATTATCTTGTTATTCTATGTAGTATAATTATCCAGTTGCTTGGGAAGGCTACAATTCTGCCTCTGGCAAGGAATGGAAATCAACCCGTGTAAACAGAACATGTTTGTCTTATTAAAAATGTCGCATTAAAAAGTCACACCAAAACAGAAGGATGCATATTATTATTCTCATGATTATCTCAAAACGAGTTGTTTTTCCATAGAACAAAAGTTTTCCCCGCTCCTCATATTCTGATATTAAAAAGTATAAAATCGTCGAAACTTTAATAGTCACAGTATAAATTTGAAATATTAATAACATCCGAAGTACAGAATTAGTTATAGTGATTACGTCGGACATCAACTTTCGCGACATTCGATCCGCATGGCTTTCAATCTGCTCAGCCTACGCGACAAGAAATATTCAATAAGCAAAATATAAAAAAAAGGCCAGAAAGTCCGACGGTATTCATTCATTAATGTTCGCAGGAAATTTGAGTTTGAAACTGTTTGAAAAACTTCATCAATAAAACAGCAAATTTCATTGAAATCGGCTGAACGGTTTCAGTGATATCGACACTTCTTCTTCTTCCTCCTTTTCTCAAATTTCTCATTTCTCATGATTCTAAATTTATCGTTGATCAAAGCAACAAAGTGAAGACTTACCCAAATAGAAATGCGGAAAACTGAGAAGAATTGGTGAGTCATATTGGCAAAGAGAAGCGTTGAATGTTCCCTCAGGAGCGCAAGGTGGTCCACCTGGACAAAAGCATTGTTGAGATTGCACTCGGTCTGGTGAAGCAAATACATCAGCTGGTGGCACAAATCTATAGCCTGGTACTCCACCTGCGGTGATAACTTCGTGCTGAAAATAATAATGAAGAAAAAAATGAAAGAAAGAATAAAGATAGTTGTATACCTCGAGAATTACAAAGGGAAATATGGCATTGACTGAAAAGATTGTACAGACCTTGAAGACCAGTGGCAATGCCCTGCATAAGTCCTTGTCAAAGACTCGTAGAACCGTGTGCTTTGTGATATGTGGTGGAAAGATGCTTCCATCGCTTCCATTTATGCTGTCGCAATGGTCATTTGTCCAATGACCAAGGCCCTTTTTGCCATTCCATTTTTCCAACATTCCATACTTTGTGATATCGTTTTGTCCACTCCATACTGTGTACAGGTCAGGAGCTGTGCCATTTTTTCGATACATTAGACCGAATTGATCATAAGGTAGTTTTTGTTCCTTTGGAACAACGTCTTTGGCCAATTTTAAAAGCGGGTCTTCATATCCCCATAGTAATTGACCAACCGAAACTTCAACGAATGGTTTTATCTTTAGGATATCCATAATCGAGGCCATAGCTAATCGCAAAAATCGTGCTGCATGTCGAGATTGACTTGTTGCTGAGAGCATAGGGACGTTTGGTACAACGACAAGATCGTCTTCAGAACCTGCGGATAATTCCTATGGGGAAAAAGGGAAAAATTGTAATAAAAATATTGTTTTCCTGGGTAAAATAATCCATTGAATTAATGGCAACTATATCTAAGTATTCGGAGAAGTTATCTTAAAGACGTTTTTCATACTGGTATTCTTAGTAAGAGACAATCAAATGCAAGATTGAATACGCGCAGCAGCCCAAGGTCTGATAAAGAAAAAAACTGGTTTGAAATTATGGAGAGAAGAAAAAAAAAATGAAATAAAAATTCCGGATTCTGTGCGTAGCTTGGGTGGATCAGATTTGATATTTTGAAAGCGTCATTTCGTCTATAAATAATATATACTGAATATGAATAAGTACGAAGGTACGCTAATTGAAGTTGAAGAAAGCGTCACGTTTGTTGAAATAATCTCTTCAAATATTTAGGATGAGACTCTATAGAGCTGCAAGGTTCAAGGTTTTGCGGGAATAATTGGTGACAGAAAATAAAAATAAAAAAATAAAATGAAAAAAACGAGGAGTAGGTAAAATGAGCTGCGGCAATAGTTAGTTTTTATTTTTGCAAATTCCGTGAAACATTAATTGCTGTTATTTATTTGACTGTTATATTGAAATTGGCAAATTTTAGTAGCGTCATAAATCATCGATATCTTAGGGAGCAACGAACAAAATTAGACGTCTAGTTTATGTTGTAAGATTTGTCTCATTGCCTTGGACACTTTCGCTTCGTATGTTAAAAATTAATTTCCATATTAGCATCAGTATTGGATGACGCACGTGAATTTATGCTATCTCTGCAGCGCTTTCTGTTCATTCGAATATATAATTGTCGAGCTAAGTAATAAATGACGAGAATCAAGCTCTAAACAAGCTAATCGTAGATTCTTGTATACTCAAAGAAACAGAATATGCAATTATTGAATATATAAGAAGTAAACAATTATATGTACTAACAAGTTTTATGTGCATAGTAAACGACGTTGATTATTTGGTAAAACCCGTATATAATCAAACCCATAATATTTTATAATCAAAATTTATGAGTTTTCATCGTTGCGGGATGAATATGAACATTCGCTAAAAGTCTTGCGGCAATAATTTTCTGCTGACACACTACAGTAATTCAACATTTAGCTCGAGGCATTACAAAACGTATAAAAATGTGTAAATTATTTTATCGTTCATAGATATTCGACGTATAGTAGGCGTGAGATGAAACGCGAGGATCCGTCTATAAATTTAGAAAATAATACCGCGAGTAATTTCGCGGATTCAAATCGCTCCGCAAAAGTCTATTAATCAATATTATCGAAAACTATTTCTGATATTTAAAATCGCGATTTGAAAAGAAATGAATAATAAAAAAACGGAGAAATTAGTCACGCTGCATGTATTGTTCTATCGTCTTTGTTCGTTCTGACGCATATCGATGAATGCAATAAATGAAGCAAGACAATGGGCGAAAAAAAATAAAAATAAACAAATACACATTTTTGTCACATGGTATTATTCATGCCTAAATTATTCCGTTTTTGAACCACCACGTAGTTGGCAAATATTGTAATTGAAATTTGAGGAAAAAAAAAAAAAAAAAAATTCAATACCTTTCGAAAAAAATCATTTCACCGAGAAGTTTGCCTATAGATATATTCCGAAAACAATTAAACTTGTATATGAATAAAACTAATTCAGTGAACTTACCGGTGAAAAGACGAATTCCTTGCGTTGTTTGTACGTGATGGTGTCATTGTTGTTGAACAATATATCAACTTTTTCCCATCTTTCGACGTAAACGTAAGGACCTAGTTCTTGAAGTGCTGGTTTTTCACCACTGTTAAGAAACTCGTCAGCATTTGTAACGTTGTAAATATAAATGTGCATATGTGGTGAAACCGGAGGTTGTTTCCACCAGCCAAAAGCCCTTCCTCCATCACGTAAGGCGACTTCTCTGTCCACCAAAATGTTGACAATTTTTGGAAATAGTACTGCGAGAACCGCAGCTATGATCACAAGAAAAACACCGACAGCTGTAGCCGCCCCTGAAAAAGAAAGAAAGAAAGAAGAAAAAAAAGTTAGTAAACGGTATCTATTGTGAGTAATTTTCTAGGTTTCGAGGTCAAGAAGCTGAAAATCCGCGTATTAACAAGGCGTGAAGTTTAACCACACCGCGTGACTTGCGTAAATATGGACTAAAATTTTGACGAGAAGTCAAAAGAAGATGAGGAAATACAAAAAATACAAAGAATTAAATTAATGGGCAATTATTTGAATCGTTAATTCATTCCTTAACCGTTATGAATTCGATATCTACAAGATGATGATATTCTTCTCTAGCTGTAGAATAGAGCGAACCGTTTTTTTTTTGTTCATTTTTTAATTTATTTATCAGAGTACTTAGGTATAATAACCGGCATCTACAATTGAGCACACTTTATACAGAGGCTCATTTTTTTTCTCTTCCCATAGGTACACATTCTTGAAAATATTATAACGTAATTATTGTCAACACGCAATCGCGTAGGAAGATACTGAACTTTCCGGTATAATAAGGAAACGGTACAATAACCCATATGGGCTAATGTGCGAATGAATGAATGAATGAATTATTAAATGAATGACGCTTTGGGTTTATCGACAATGAGTCCATAAATGTCCAACAATTTATTTAGACTATTTTCAATGGCAGTTATATCAGTCTGATCGTTTTTCTTTTTTCGCAATTAATGAACTTGCCATAAAATTTCTATCGCCTAGTGCTTCAAATGCAATCAAAGTGATTCAGCTATATCAAAAGATCTGATCAAAGTGAGGATTATTGTTCGATAAAAAGGGATTATTGCATATAGGTAGCGAAGCTATGGTTTAATTACGTCTTAATTTTTCGGTTACGTAACACTTTGCCTTTCTAGTCACATGCCAATACCAACATCCATGATTTTTGTTATTTTTCTTGCTGTAATGAATTCCTAATTTAAAAATTCAATTTACAATTTCCTGATGGGCAACCATTCAGGTATATAGTTGAGTTGTAAATTCTGTATGTAAACGAACAACCGGTTTGTTTTATAACAGAGATAATTGTAAAAATTGGTGATTCAAATAGATTTTTTCGGCATTGAACTTTATCAAATCTTCTTCCCAATTCCTCATTGCGAAGATCTCTCTCAAGAGTTATTTAAGTACATGGCAAACAAGTCGAAGAAAAGTGTGAATTTCCTAAAGTCATATACGATTTATGGAAAACAACAGGACTGGAAGTAAATATTTAAGGAAATCTAGCTACGGTAAATGGGAACTGTAAATCGTGATTTTTTACGACATTATACTACTATTGAATCAATGATGAATGACTCGGCGAGTTCACAGTCGAATTGAGTGGAAAAATTCACCATAGAATTTATTTGTCTGTAAAACTGCGTATTTCCGGTATTGTCTGGTTTGAATTTCTTACATGAATTTGCTGTGGTGTATGAACACAGTTAGTTATTATCGCGTAAAGGAAAGAAATGTGTTTTAAAGACCGATAGAATAAAGTTAGAATTGATGTTCAATGGTTTAAATATCACTTCGGATTATTTAAACATTTGAAAATCACTATTGAAATGAATTACGTGTAGCTATAAAAAAAAAAAAAAAATAGGTCGTTAAAATTTATCCAGAACCTTATCGCGTACGTGATTATTGAATTGCAGTTTAGTTAATGTATAGTTAGGTAATTTGTTTGGAATTCAATCGACACCCCATATCGATTTGTTAGAATGATTTCGGCCTTGGTGTGCTGCAGTAAAGTGAAGGTACACGCATATATAGGACAAAATACTTAACGAGATACTGCAAATAGAACTTTAAGGTTCTCTAATTATTGGCGATAGACATTATCTGGTGTTATTATAGCCGGACGGTTCAGCCTCGCCGATTTTAGGTCTCGGTGTCCTCGTGGGCGAGCACCAAATCGGTTGATATTAGGATTTGAAAAAAAAAAAAAAAAAATGTTGCACGGCAATTTACCAATTGTTAGAGAAAGTATCAGCTGCCAAGATTCGAGTAAGTGCCGTTATAATCGATTGCTACAATTATTACGTTTGCTCACTTATATTCGGAGCGTTTTATATGCGATAGACAAAAAAAAACACACACACACAATTTGATGAACAAACAGGTAAACGAAATGAAGGACTAATTGACTTTGGAGATATGCCTTTTAATTGGATTATATATTCGAGATATTAAATGACCGAATTATTGTCCGGAAATTCCAAAATATAAAACGACGATGTAATAATAGTTTATAAATCAGATTAAAACTAGATAATCGTTTCTTTTGCGTCATTTGTTTCTAGAAAAATAAATGGAAAATTTCTGTTTGTACGACAGTAGTGACGTGATTGAAAAATAAAAGAGACGTTCACTAATTTTCAATTAGTCAAAAGGTGAAAATGTTCGTCGTATAAGATTGACTTAAGCCTTATATACTCGTATTTTATGTACACCATAGAAATTTTCAACGATTTTTTACTTTCTATACAAAGGCTTTGGTATCACTCGAAATTCGATAAGGAAGGAAGGAAGGAAGGAAGAAAATACGGAAGGAGGCTAAGTTTTGTGTCTTTCTAGATATAGATATACCGCGAGGACCAGGTGAAAGAGAATGGTCGGTCCGCCCAGACACCTTATATTTCGTATTTTCATGGGGATAGCCACTCGTTGCGCTGAAAAATATATCCTGGGGTCGAAGCTATCGACCACGCGCCAAAATCACCCTGAGGATTTTCTGCGCAACGAGTGGCTATCCCCATGAAAATACAAAATATTAGGTGTCTGGGCGGACGGACCATTCTCTTTCACCTGGTCCTCGCGGTATATGGGTATATAATCCTCCCTTTCATGCATTTTCTCGTGCATGTATTTCATGCTTGAGAATTATAATAATCGTGATTTTCCGCAAAGGAAATGCGAGCATGCAATGCGCGGATTCACGATGTGGATAAGATAATATATCGCATATCAATTAACATAACCGAGCATACGTAACTAATAGTTTTAAAAAGTCATGCATCATGATCAATAGCAAAGAACTTTATTTATATACCGATAAAAAAAGGAATACACTGCACAAATAATGCTCTGTATTATTTTTTAGAAACAACAAATTTTGTGACTCGGATATTGAAACACGTTTTACAATTTTTCATGGCACGCTTCTTTTTTTTTTCCAAAAAATGAGTATTGTTAATATTGTTGTTCTATTTACCACGACACGTGCATTTCATTTTCACTGTTTATTCCTGAATTATTACGAACACTAAACTTCAGCAGGATAAATTTGACGAATGTCAGTGAGATCAGGACCACGGAGTTTCGAGAAGGATGCTGATCTTGGTAATAGCAATTACTAAATGAAAGGTTTTACTGAAGTTTGCATTCATTTCGATTGGGTAAATGATCTTTTATGTAATACTAAGACCGAGTCAATTCTGCACAGTATAAAATAGTGAAATCGATGTTGTCAGCAAATTTGCTATAAACCGTCATTCGAAACTACGAAGACTATCAGTAGACATCAGTGATCAACATCCAGCTGATAAATCGGATAAATCTAAAGGTATTTTAAATTCATGAAATATCTCTTCTTTATAACGTGTAAAAGTTCCGTTTCGTTGATCTTACAAACACATGTAATATATGTGAAGTGTATAGTATATAATACATGTGTTGCCACAGAACGCAAACTATACATATATAATAGGATATTTTACGTAATCGGATAATTTAAGGCCGCAGGTTTTTTTCCAAAGAATCAAACTATACTATCGTCTAGCGACAAAAATGACGATAGTCAAAAATAAACCTTCAGAAATAATAATGCACTTGTTTACCAAAATGAAAGTAACTAATTATCAACTCTTGTGTCACTGTTATTACCAAAGAGTATCTTAATTTATACTTTAAGGTCAAACGTCTGTAATGATAACTGGTTAATATAAAGATAACAAGGTCTATGTATATATGAAAACGCTTTCATTTCCGAATAGAGTATCGAAATAACATTGTCTAGGAATTGCATTAACGCGTTCAAACCGAATTTGGACATCATTTCAAATGATCGAAAAAATTCCTTGTTTTCATTGTCGCGGAAAATATTTTCAACCAAATCATTTTATGGTTTAGTGGAAATTTTTTTTCTTTTGTAAACAATGAATTCTCAATGTACGATTATATTACGAAACAAATTACCGTCTGCAATGATGCGTATCCTAATCGTATAAAATCATTGAACTCTTTTACCAAGCCTGTAACTTGAAATAATTCTCATTAGAAATATACGAAATTTGATAAAATTTGAAAATGATATAGGGATGATAATTCGACAAATGAAAATAATTAATTAATTACTAAGTCAGTAATAAAAATTTCTGTTCGACGATGCTAGAAGAATTATATCGGCATAAGTTGTTTCTAATAAAATCATAATTATGCGAGTCACAAACTAGCTAGCCAGCTAGCTTATACGAAACTACGTGCTCTTGCGATTGCCTAGCACAGACCACCTTTCAAATTCCGTTGTATGTGAAGTGTTTGATCGCGATTAATGGCTCTGAAATTTATTTACCGAAAGACCTGACCGAAAATTACATACTTTTTTTTTATTTATTTATTTTTTTTAAATTTTTTATTTCGATGATAGTCTGAGCTTGGCATGCCAACTAAAATTCGACACAGCTATTCAGCGGATAGAATATACCGTTATAACATAATACATACTAGGTAAGCTTTTAACAGCACTTTACTGCACCTTGCTTAACCGGTGACTTCTTGACTGTTCATATTAATTATGTTACCTGACCTGGCGCCCGCGTGTAATTTAAGATATATAAATTCAACGTACTAAATTTTCGAGTATAAAAAAAAAAGAAAAAAAAAAAATCTACACATCTACACCGTGTACATCCGTATTGCAAAAATTTGGATTGAAATTTTGCGGACGGTAAAGTCCTTCTAGGTGTCGATTTATTGCCATAAGGTTGAATAGCGTTAGTGATATAGTATGGCACGTGTATGAATTATTTGCTATTTCCTGTTATACACCAGACAAGACGAGCATGAAAAGTATCGTTAATTGATACAATCACGTCATTTGTTTGCAATGAAATTATCGCTCGAGTACCCCCGCTTCGTACACGACTTCCGTCAATGACTTTTAGGGGTATTCGACGTTGCGAATTTCTTTTTCTTCACTGATCTTCGGGGATGGAGCTTTTCATCGTCATGCCATTAGAGCTTCGTTATTATTCTTTTTTTTTTTTGTTGTTTTTATCAAATTTTGAGATTCAATAAAGTCAATAAGTCATCGCCGTAATTGGGCTGCGACTGTTGAATGATGGATACGTTTTTGAACAGAAAAGCGCATATAATTATAGAATTGTTCTGGTTGGCGTGAAACGATAAACCTTTCACTTTATTTTCATTTTTTTTTTTTTTTTTTGCAACAAAATTGTTTCATTCATTTTTCTAATCGTTCGATTTTAGCTACGAAATCGGTACATCAATTTTTCACTGAAGTGTCACAGCGTATATTCTTGTGATTAAAATTGATACACGTGCGCGGTGCAGCCTGTATAAATAAAAAATATCCAACGTTGCAAAATAACTTTATTTTCATTCTATGTGTGTTGTTTTTTTTTTATTCTTTTTTTTTGTGTGTCATTTACACGTGGCTTACACCACCCGTACCCACCTAGATGCTTGCGACAGCTCAAATAATACATTACGAAATAGAACCATTCATGAAGTGTTAGAGAAACGCTTTGACGAATATCTTTTATAGATCTAAAGCTACGAATGTCTACTTAACTCGAACGTGCGAAACGAAGAGATTTAAAATTAATAAAATTGAAATAAAAAGAGAAAATTGAAAATAAAACGTGATCTATTATAGTCGTAAATTTCACATTTCTAATAAAAAATTCATTGATTTTTGTATCCAGTTTTTAAGAACTTCAACAACACACAACACCTCATCCGGAAATTGGAAATTCGTCGCGGGGATGAAATAAAACGGAAATGAATGACAGCACTTTGAAATTGCAGGTAATCACACTTACGAGTAGTGAATCATTACGAATTGCAAATGCAAGTTGACTCAATATTTCGCATATTTGTGATAATCAGCAAATAAGTTAATTCAGATATAAATGAGGAAATAAAACAGAAATATTGTAAATATCTGTATAGTATAGTTTATTTTTTTTATTTACTTCGTTTTTATGAATTCAATATCAGTGAATTTTCCACAAAGAGTTAAAGAAGAACTGCGATGTCGATTTCGATTGATTATTCACGAGGATTAATATTGTGTGTTCAGAAATTTTTTCGTCGGTCTGAATATGTTTCCGAATAATTGTAACGCGATGACCGTAATGAATGTAACAATTAATGAATCAACAAAAATTACCTAACGAAAATTTAACCGTGTTATAATATACAATCTTTTTTTTCTTTTTCTTTTAGAAACGACAATTCCACGAAGATTCGAAGAAAACTGTGCGTCCGAAGATTTTGAAATGGAAGCTAAACGGCACATTGAGTCAAGGTTCTGCAAGTTTTGAAGAAGGTCAAGTAATTTTAATGATCGATTGACGATTTTTTGATTTAATGAGGATGATCAAGATTCTGATTTGACGTCACTATGGAATAGCGTTACGTACATAACTGCAAATTTATCTGCTATAACAGTTTTGACCTCATTTTTAAGCCGCATGTTAATTAAGAAACCATGATATAAAATAATGAAATTCTGAAACTATTCACACGAAATCTCATCCCAAGTGACTCGTTCTGGTCGTCGTGAAAGTATTTTACGAAAAATTCTATCTAGATACTATTAGCTCTGAAATTATGTTAGTTTTAATTTTTAATTTTTTTTTTTTTTTTGTTTCACTATTTCTTGGGAAACGTAATACATACACATCTACATACAAAGAACATAAACGAACGTTACCAACAAACCGGGTATCCAGACAAACAGTTTTATTTAACTTTGGCTCTACTTTCTAAAAGCCAGTGCTCAAACTCCTGGCATATGTTTGAGTTCTAAAAGTCAGAGCTATTGGTCTGTTAAAAAACAGTATGACCCATAGGTAGTACAGGTAAACGGTGTGTCAAATTTGAACAGATTTTAACGTCAGACTAAAATCATAAATCGATGATCAAAGATCGTTGTTATTTTCACTTCGAAAGAAAGTCACGTTCAAGGAATCGCAAAATATGATCAGATCGCGTACTACGTGTGTTGTATATGATTGTTTTTGAAGGAACCTCGAGATTTCGTGATATAGGGAGAGACTGCAGTGGCGAAGTGAAACCGGGCGGGAAAAGTTTCCCAAAAAATTCCATACCCGATACGTACGGATGATGTTGTCGAATGTTATGTAGAATACAATTTTGTACGGTATATTATAGGAGTGTAGAATGATCAGTGACTTACTAAAGAAGGAATCTCTGATCACTAGGCACGCTTGTCAGTCGTTACACGCAATTCAGCCTTGATGGAATGCAGCCGGTTGTACATACGAATTACAGATATATATACACACACGGATATAACTACGTATACGCGCATATCAGAGACGACTGGTTCTTTTTTTTTTTATTTGCAATAAAATTTTTGCCAGTCGCAAACCGTGCGCAAAATTTTATTCCTTTCTTGACGTTGAAGTAATTTTATAAAAGTTAAATCTCTGAAAGTCCGATCGCAGAATAGACTACCGGAATTTCTTATCCATTCAATTTTATACGAATTTATCCATTTTACTGATCATTAATAGAACAAGAGGAGACAAGATCCTCTTCTAGTCTTAGAAAAATGTTCAACTGATCAGCTATAAGTTTGAATGGGGGATATGAGCGCCATTCGCTAAAGACATCACGGCGTTATACAGTATGAATTATCGAATACATTATACATTCGATTTTCAGGACTTTTTAAACGAGGAACCTATAAATACAGGTTTTCATTTTATTCGGGAAAGCGACAGACGGTGAAATTCTCTTTCACAAATAAATCGAGACTGGTTTTCAGTGAATTCGACGATCCGACTGACCGTTGATATATACGCAATTCATGAATTGCGTATACACTGTACATCGGTGTCGTAAAGATGTGAAATGTGAATGTTATAATCACGTTTTTTTTTATTTTTTTCTTATTTTGCTCAGAACTTTTACAGCCGTCTATCGATTTCTATAATAAAAAAGCAGACATTCTTGTTAGGAAAGAGGCACAAAATTTTGTATTATAAAAACTGAAACGAAATCCGGTTTCAGATTCTCATTATTTTCAAAATTTTGCATCAAAATCATCTTGGAATTGATAAATCGACTTGCTTCGGGGGAAAACAAGAAACAAAAAAAATGGGGCGAATGATTGATTGATTCAAGATTGGAACCGTTTATAGTGTTAGTCTTAATTTTTTTTTTTTTAGGAATCTTCTCGTTTGAAGAGAATTTGGTATTATGATTAAACTTACACCATCGTCTCAGATACGCGCCCTGGAGTTTAGCGCATATTCCTCTGTGCACCCTCATAGCGGAATCCTGATAGACACGGTTTTCTTCCACTTGGTGATTGCACTGAACCGTGCCAGAGGAATGAGGGGATTCGTTCGGTCACTTAATCGAGGGCCTCTCGGCAGCACCTCGAACGTAATACTCCACCGTTACTCTGAAGACATTTACTGACTCCCCAGGTCTCTGGAGAAAGTCGACGACTACAAGTGTGTCGTGAAGGTGTTCGCTGCCTAAGCCTCACTGGCTACTCGATCTTGATGCCTATACACGCGATCTGCTATTGATAAATACACCTCGAAATCGGCACCCCGGATCGGTACCGGTCTTATCTCCTGTTAGGTATAATATATTGAAAATTTGATTTTTTTTTCTTCGTTAATAAGTTTATAAAATCTCACGGTTCAAGTTTCCATAAAATTTATAAACTTAGTCAGTTTATTTTCCTTCTTTTTATTTTCTTTGTACTTTATATTCTGTCATAGAGATTTTCCACTCCAAAGATCTAGGTTCTACCCTTTTCGTATATTTCACGAATCTATGTATTATATGAGTATAAATACTGTATATATTTACAACGTTAAGCTCAGTCCTGAAATTATTATCTTTGTATGTATTTAATTAATTAACATCGACTTGTGATTATGACGTATATATATGCCAATTTATTAAATCCTCGATACCCCTTTGTTATTTATTTGTTTTCTATTTCTTCTTCGGCACCCGCGCGATTGGCAAAGGGTTTCTCAGGCAACCAAAACGAGCGATCGGAACGAAGGTGGCCCGGACACTAGCTAGACCCGTTGCTGCATGCGCCCGCGTTGCTCAGGTGAGCAATTTACGATTCCCCCACTTCGATCTACCTGCTTCTTTCTCTTTCTCTGACTCTTCGTACATACTACATACATCCAGGTGTACCTTCATTTCTTGCCTTATTGTGTACGGTTCTTCGTTCCTTTAGTTACTTCGTTCGGTCGTTCGATTACTCACTTGCTCAACCTATTTCTAATTTCTATACAGGGTGTTACAACTAACTATATCACCCCAAGGGGTGGTGATAGAGAGAACCTTAACTAACGTTTTCGATATAGGAACCCATTTCCGGAAAGTTGATGTTACCTGGATGAGAGAGATTCAAAGTTTTCGCCGAACCCCCTTCAACCCTTGCTCAGAGGCGCGGCGAAATCGTCAAGGATTTATAAAAAATAAGTATTTTCGTCGTTAATTTCAACAAAAAAAAAAACTACCAAGCTGCATTTGTCTATATTGATAACAATCCGGAAGTGATGGAAAGATTAGAGGAGTCTATACTTCGTCGCTGCAGACTTCGCGGCCAGCAGAATGAGGGGCACAGCTATATCGAAAATGTTAGTTAAGGTCTTGCCTATGACCACCCTTCGGGGTGACATAGTTAGTTGTAACACCCTGTATACTAATTAAATTTCTCGAGGTGCTAGACACTATGCGAAAAGGTTCAGACTATTGTGATGTATAGATATTCCTTCGAAAGAGTTTAATCACAGCTATAATATACGACGATAATTGCAGTGTGCAAACATTTTTAACTGACTTGATTTAGTTTATCTATTTTTTATTTCTATTTTTTATTAAATCTCACTAGATTCAAATTTTCTGAAATAATTTGTGTACAGCGATTGAATTCGCTTGAAGAAAAAAAAAAAAAAGATACAACTCGAAAGTCTTACTTATCTTAGCGAGTCATTCGATCGGGACAATTTTTTTGCTAATCTTTAACAGTTCCGATCCAATTTGCATGAACTTTTCTTTTATTATAAGAAAATGGTAAATACTATACAGGAAGACAAGTGCCTACGTTGTTGTATAGTTAACCCAGAAACCTGAACGTAAATCTAGGTTCCCACTATAGCTAATGGTAGTCTGCAGAACCACTTAGAATCTGCAGTGATCTGTTTTTCACTATAGAAAGGAAATATCGTTCGACTGATCATTGGAGGCTATAAACCAGTAAAATATTCCCACCGTTAAATAGCTTCGTGTCGTCTTTATACTTGTAAGTGTTTGTGCTGTGCAATTTTCTCATAGAATTTAAAAAAGACAGCGTCTTGTCTTCTCTATCTAAGCAAATGATTTATCGTAATAATTATCTCGATATAGTGGAGAATCAAACTCTTCGCCTATTCTAAACGTTTAATAATGTCAAAGTCCATAGAAGTTTACACCTACGTAGCTTCTTTATTTTAATAAATATATGTAGAGATTGGATCGGACTACTCGGCACCTCGTAGTACTGTTCTCGGTTTTTAAGGTGGCGTGTATATACCATGTAGCTTTCATCGGTGACGCAACTTCCGCCCTATACGCCTGGGAAAAACTCTCACCTAACAGTTAGCGTTGTGAAAATTTTTCGTTTGATCGATAATTTGTGAACATTTTTTTTTTTCTTTCTACATTCTACAATAGTGAAAACGTGACTTTCCTAATCGCGAAGATATTTTCTATCAAATTAAAAAAGAATTTCAATATATTTATACAGTTTTTGTTCTTCTGTAGCAGATACGAGATTTTTCTCGTCTCCAAGACTCACGTTATCAATCTTGTGGTCGGTCTTTTTTATTTTTTCTAATTTTTTTTTTTTTTTTTGTGATGCAGTAGTATTTTCAGGGGGAAAGGCTCACAAACCAACGGCCACGAAGTTCCATTTAGATTTCAGAGCCCATTTTGCAACCAGTTCTGCCCTTTGCTTAAGTAGAAATTTATGTTAATCATGGCAATCAAACGAGCTGGGAGTATATCAAAAAGAAAGATGGATATTCGTGGAGATAAAGAAACCTATTACGAAAAGACAGACTCTGAAGATTAAACAAATAAAGAGAGAGAGAGAGAGAGAGAGAGAAATATGAAAAGTTTCCAAGAAAACGAGAAAAAAGACGAAATAACGTAGTCAGTGACGTAAGCTTAGCAATTGCAAAAAAGCACGACTTGTTCGCGAAGCTGGATTGATCCAAGTCCGCGCAATGTGTTGGCTGATGAATATGAAAAGATTATTAATGTATGAAACTATAGTTGTTGGTTGTAGAAAAATAAGCCAAAACGACGTAAAAGACTCTGTAAATATTCATGGAACACGAAGTATTGTGGATTTCCACGCATAAGTATGTAACTAATTAATGAAAGAAACATATAATACAAGATAATCCCATGGATCTAAAACTCTCGCAGTTACAAAAGAATTGCGAAAACTAATGCAATTATTAATTAAAATCAACATCTCTAAGTTACTTTTCACAGTATCACTATACGCAATACACGCATTCCGATTATACCACAACTCAGATGAAATTGAAAATTTCATCGATAAATTTTTGGTACATAAATAATTAACGAATAACTTAACTAAAAATTCGTACACTAGAATTAAAGGGAAACTTTTATTCAGACAATTTCTAATAACATCTTCAGATTTCTTTTGAAATGTATGTACTTATTATTTCTATTTTTTATTCTACATAACGATAAATTTCTCTCATTGAAATTATCTACGTATATACTATATATATCTAAGGCATTATTCATATACGCCTGATCGTTTCCGTAGCGAATTACCTTTCTACTAAGAAGTAGTAATATAACGTAAACGTACGGCAAAATTGGGTAGTGAACCCGGAGCCGATCGATTGCCGAAGACTTTGCTTTGATCGGTATATTACAACGTTTTATTCTGTGTTATGAGTATATTGTGATATACGCTCAGAGATTCGGAGGGCCGATCGAATCTCGACGACCCATGCCTTCGGGGCATTACACAATCGGCAGACAAGTATTTATAATAGAATGTGAAAAATTACGCTTGCTTAACAGCGGGCCAATCGTATATATGTGATTATTTAAGGAAAAAAACCAGCTGCAACAGACTGATTTTTCTTATGGTTGAAAAAAATTTCCATAAATGGTTTGGGTTAATTTATATCTATATAACTTATCGGTCAAATAGTTAGATAAAATTTTAATCCAAATGATATATGAATCTTTTCACAATATCCTACAACCAATACATAGAGAAGATATAAAGAGACAGAAAGAAAGAAAGAAAAAAAAAAAAAAAACGATTTTTCAGTATAAATGACTGCATCCGGAGTTAAAACTACTTTTCAATGGATTACCTTGCGACTTGCTGCAGTCTTATGATCTTATGTGATTATGTGAACCACCTTGATCGTTGGCGAGATCAGCCCAAGAGAATTTAACAAGGTTTACATGGCCGAATCAATTTAGATCAGAGATCGGCAAGGCTATTTGTATTCAAAGACGTCATCGTGATTTTTTTCTTCACATGATAGTCGTCGTCGTCGTCGTCTAGATATATTGATTAAAAATTAGGTGTTCGAGGTAAACTGTGTAGCTTCGATTGTTATCAAAGTCATTAAGCTATTTGTAGACGTATTTTGTTCAGATAAAATAAAAAAATTTAAAAAAAACTTGAATTAATTGAACAAGAAACGAGTGTGTAGTTAATTTATTGTAACAGATGTTGATGTAATTAATTTATCTTTTGAACAAAAAAAAAAAAAGAAAAGAAAAGGTTAATATTTTCTGATTAAAACAACTAATTATGTATAAAGACGATGTGTAACCGTAATCCCTGGCAGATATATCACATGGGAAACGATGTTGTGCGATTACAACAATAATTTGTACATCATAATATGATGGTATAGGAATTCGACAAACACCTGCTATCATATCTATGCTCGACCATTGTTCTCTAATTGAAGAATTGCGCGATATTTATAGACGACAATGCCAAGTATCGAAACACATACCAAATACCGATGTTTAATTATATGCATATACACTTCGCTTGGTTGGTTGCTTGTATATACATATACCATATGTCTATATAGTAATAATAATATTAATAATAATAATAATTATTGTTACGTTTACTGGCCTCATTCTCCTCCCATGTATCGAGTATCAAGTAATGAGTTATAGTTGTTACTCGCTGCCTTTATCCAGCCGTTTGCGATTTACTGAATCCAATATTATAGCCTCGATCGGTCTTGATCTTACCAATAAATTTTACCTCGATATCTTCTCGTATTCTAATGAACTTGACGTGTCAAAGGAACGACACGAAACTGCTTTGACGACTAAACAACACACATAACTAGAATTGTTATGTAACATCGTGCTATTGTGTGCTACGTTTGCTGTCGATCCGATCGTTTTACCTTGTGCAGTTCGTTAATATATATTACGTATACGTATGTATGCAGTACGTGTATGTAGGTATACACGGCGGAATATCACGGGTAGCAAATAACAGACGGTGGAAAAAAAAAAAAAGAATTGAAAAAAAAAAAAAAAATACCTGATCGGTATGTCGCGTCGATTTACACAGTCGTATAGTTTACTAGGATATTAATTATGACGGCTGTGTACGTAAGTATTTATTTGAAAAGATTTTACTACTTTTTTGATACCTCGTATTCATGTACCTGCATCACTATATAAAAACTCCGCAACGAATTATAATCCGTGAATTATTATAGACGTTTCTTTTTTTAATTACTTGAATAACATTTCTATATTATTAACCGATGTAATGGTATCGATCGTTTGTAATCATACGAAGTACAAGATCACTCATTGTCTAATCAAAAAAAATGTAGGATTATCATCCAGGAGGAAAATATTGACGGTGAAAACGTGTCAGCTTTTATTTAGCAGCGAAATTTCAACCCTTGGAGAGATCGAAATTTTTCTTTTTTACTCTTCCAATTCGCGTGCTCTTAAAAATTTCAGAATCGAGTAGTGATAGTCATAAAACGGTTATTTGAGGAAATAAATATGGACTTGTTTCAAGTTGAGGCAAAATGATGCGATAATGATATTTTTTTATGTTTATGTGAAACGAAATGTCAGAAAAATTTGACTTATTTACCTTGAATTTTATCTGATATTGAATAGAAGTATTCTACGTCATTATAAAACGCGAATAGATCGTATATAAAATTACATAATTTTCAAGAAAATTCATTTCAAATGAACATTATTTTAATTCTGATTTATGTTAGTCGGCATTTGTATCTAATAAACGAAGATTACCTTCTATTACGAGGTGAAGATAAAAAAAAAAGGAGCATAAAAAACAGCTCGGAATTATTAAGATTCTGGACTTCGAATGATCGGGTCCACATAGTAGTCGTTGAATAATACAAGGAAAGAATTTTTTACACTATATTCTATTTAAAAATTGTGTCTGCGTCATCCCACAATCAGCACGTGGCTAGAATATGTAAGAAATAATTTCGACGATCTTAGATTTTTCCGTTAACGTTAAATTATACCTGCAAAACTCTGGCCTGTAATAATTAGATATTATTAAGGTATTCCTAATTAAATATTCCCAACTTCCTTTGTTGTTAAGCGCTATTCGCACCCCGTGATCACAATTCATTTCATTACCAGTAATTAATTCAGACAAGATCGCGTGCTAGTATATATGTAGCTAAAAGTACACTAGTACCTATAATTATAAATACCAAAACCACGCCTGTATATTAGAAAGGGCGTTAAAGTTTGTTAAACGCATTACACTATTTGCACGCGTTGTATAAATGAGCGACAAAGTTTACAGAAAGCGATATAATAAATGATCAATGATTGTCATGTTCACGAAGATTTTTATCTACGATCAATTGAGTCTGAAAAAAAAAAAAAAGTTGATTGACTATCATGTGAATTACTAATGAGCAATATGATCGATTGTTGCATACAAATTGATTGCAATTAGTAGATTAAGGTCATATTGTGATGTTTAGAGGTCGGAACCTTTTTTTTGTTTTTTTTTTCCTCTCACACGCGTTATTCTGATCGCTGAATAATTTACAATACCGGAAATAGCTGATGTGAAAAAAAAAAAATAAGAAAAAAAAAAAAACATATATTGGCATAACGCTAACAAATTGACAAATTTTTATGCGATTTACAAAAATCACCTACGGCGCAAGAAAACCTTGATTAATTTGACTGTATCATTTTGAAATTATTCTCAGGACCTTGTCATTCACTCGTATTATACGAGTTTCTTGCCTAACGCAACGCGCACGTGTTTTAAGGTATACCCACACCGAAAGCTAGACGATTGTTTGTTTGTTTAATTATTAAAGCTAAACGAGTATAAGAAAAACAAAAAAAAACAAAAAAAAAAAAACGGACGTGAGACTGATAAAGCGATTGAATTTTTCAAATAATGAACATTATTGAAAGTGATGTACGAATTAATGAAAAGGTTGAAATAAGATGAAAAAAGTCAAATTTTGAACGTAGCCTTAGATCGAAGTTAGAAGGTAGATATGTATGCGTAATATACAACGTAAACCACTTTGGTCAATGCGGTTGTGCGGATAGATACGGTGTTATGACCCCGACCCAGGAGACGAACTTGGAACGAATGGCCTGCACGCCTTGGTGGTCGTTGTATCGTTCGTCCTTTGGTAGTAAGCCATAAATGTGAAGAGTTTCTTAGTTAGTGTGGATCAGAAAAGGTATGATGAAATTGACGTTGCAACAATATCGTGAGTTTTAACAAATGGATATCACGCTCCTCGTATCCATCCCATTGTTATTGCTCATGTCCCTAATGTTCATTCCTACGATGTTATGCAGAACCTTGAAATTATGCCATTGTATAGTCTCCCAAATCGAAAATAAGAATCTTCTGAACTACTATAATCATAGAAAATCGCTAACGAAACGATATTCGAATGAATTTAGCATCAATTATACGTTGTGTGTACGTATTTTCAAAAAAATTAATCATTTTTTTTTTTGCCGTAACGTTTCATTCAAGGTATACAATTATAGCAATATTTATACGCACCTATTCGTCTCCACAATATACAGGAGAATTCAAAATCACCGGACCACACAGGTTGCACATGAGTGCATTCCATATAAAAATCTAAGACCAAAAACCCTACATAATTGAGAAATTATCGGCGTATCAAATTAATGGCGTAGGAGAATTTAGTGTTATAGATTTAAATAGGTAATGCACCGATGACCTGTGGTGCGTTTATTTTGAATCACCCTGTACATATGTATTTACTATTATTTCGCACATTTGAATGAATACCGTATATATGTGAAGGTGAAAACGCGAATAATGAATTTATTTTGAACCGAATATTTCAGCAGCATTTGCGGTTTCTGCGAGTAAATAACTTATTTAAGCATAAAATAAATAATGCATTAGTATATCAAATAGCCAAATATTTACATCAGATAAAGAACGTTTTAATGTTTTAATCAATTTGTATACAATTAACTCGATAAGATTAACGAATAGTTAATTATTATCTTGACATTAAATAAAAATATGTTATTCATTTTTCTGAAAATAATATTTATCCATTTATTGTTAGAACGAATTCTCAATTCTTTTTTCTTGATTCTCGGTATACTCGGTGATACTTTCCGTCTGAGGTGACGTAAATTTTTGAGAGGCCAAGGATTAAATATTCGGCAAATGTCGAAAAAAATGTGATTTTTATTCGAAGGTTTTTTTAACGGGGCATCGAACTATATGGCAAAAAAATAGTACGATATAATTTAGCCGGTTAATATAAGTCAGATAAGGTAAAAGAAGCAATATTTTTTCTCTTTAAATTTTAGTAAATATCAAAAAGACATTTTTTTCCGCAAAAATCCGGCTCGAATGTAGGAATATCATATGCACCCACATAATGAACAGCGAAGAGTTATAAACGGTTAAAAAGTTTCAAAACTTCGGATCAATTTTACATAGCGAAATCTAAACGATTTTCGTAATTAATTATTGACTTTCAATAACTTCTGTTCGCTGCAAAACTTTGGCAACCATTTGAATAATTTTTTATGCAATAAAATCCTGATATAGCGAGTGGAGCAAAGTCGATTTAAAAGCCACCGAAAGGATAACGATCATATGAAAAATTTCAACTTCAAATATCATAGGTATATAATTATTATACCTGTTATGATTATTACCACATATAACACACACATTAGCTCGGCTGATGGTAATGTGCAAGGATATATATGTTCATGTATAGTAATTCTGAAATGACGTATAAAGTGTACATCGTATGGTCTGACGAGTTGTGCAAACGTTGGCAAACACAATTCCCATTAGAATGCCACGTGCGTATAATTCGCGGGCCGGTTATAAATTCGTGCGTATATAAGACCAATCTAGAAGGAAAATGACCAGCCAACCTTATGACCAGTACAGGACGAAGGTTCAAGCTTTAGACCTTGGCCTCCGAAAAGCGAAAACAGAATGTATATGACGCTAAGAAAAATTTTGCACAAAGATATCTGACGTTTGTCACGTATGTAAGTACAATACATACCTGGCATAAGATTTTTTCTTTATCCTCATTTCAGACCAAGCATTTTTTCGCTTTTTTTTTATGAATGTACATATACGTGTATATCGTGGATTTGAATCTAAAAATGCAAGAATTTTTTTGTTTTCAAGCCCTCAGTCCAATTCGTGGTCACTTTGACCCATTTTTTGATGTTTCTGATAACGATCTTCATAGTAACGGTATTCCACAACAAGTAGAACTGCGATCAATATAACTATGGCGAAATAAACATCAGGGTTAACGGGTTGAAATGACTGTACGTTTGTTTAACGTAGCATATAAATTTCGGAGATCAGAAACCCCTTCCATCATTAAGTGATTGCAGATTCTTGTCCGATAGACAACGAAGACCGACTATAAATTGCAGTAATGTTGTGAATGAAGCAGCATCTTAGTTTTTTCTGATTCTTGTGGATTACAAGAAGTAAATTTATTGTAAATGTAGAATTACAGTAGAATTTTTTTTCATGCTGATGACCAGTTTTAGAAATTATATTTATTCTATCAATTATGAATTCTTCTACAAAACCCAATTGGCGTAGTCTGTCAAGTTTGTTCAAGTAATGAAACATTATAATTTCGTGATGCTTTGCAAATATGGAAGTGAAAATGTAGAGGTGGTACAATTTGCGATGTTGATCTTTGCAGCCTCGACGTTAACGAGTTGAGGTCCTAAAATTGCATGCCTCACGACAGCCACTGTAAAACTACACGATCGTACAAATTCAATACCGTGAGAACTCCAGATTCAATGTTCCACGGCCTTAAATATACTAGAGGCAATGCAGTTTTTTTTCAAATTTATTCTAGTTCGTTAGAATCCTACCAGAAATTTATACTTGAAAAGTAGATTCTTAAACCACCCATGGTGACGATAAGAAAAACCCCGATCTGAACAGCTTTGGTGATCAGGTTCCTCTTGATGATCTGTTGTCTGGCGAAGGGAATCGTGTCATCTTTCTCGTTCATCAAGTACCTTCGAATGCCCAAGAAGTATTTGGCGAAGTATTCCTCCCAGTTTATCTCCCCCAAATCGAAGTTGAAGATAACTCTATCTACTGGATTCAAATGGCGCTTTAGTTCTTCAACGTTGTTCACGGCAAATTCATATTCGCGGGTTGTGAAGAATTCAAGCGATTTCGCTATTTTGTTGATCTTGCGGCAAAGGCGCTGAAATCTGCAACCATAATCGGTGTCATTTGAACGTACATCTTGTGAAAAGGTGGAAACGATCCAAACATATTCTATGTATATTGTATGGGGACGACATATGTGTATTGTATAGCCATCTATAATGTATATCAGTTCTAAACATTTTAAGCAATCGAGGATTTATTGGTACAGATTCCAGTAGCTTATTACCTTGGCTTCCCGCCGGAAAACCGCGTGTAAATATCTGCCAGGATTGCGGGCAAACCCAGCTCCAGTAGATCATACAGCGTGTGCTTTATTCTACTATCGGTCATCCTGATTTTCGGACACGTGAATACGTCGCTCATAGGATACTTTCTCGTAAAGATGTCGATTGTTGGCATCAACTTCCTCCATATTAAGGGTTTGTACGACCCAGATACGCAGTTGTAAACACGTACACTGGGCACAAGTCTCGTACCTTCTCTGGTACCTGTCAATTATTCATATGCATACCCAACGAGTGTATCAAACATATATTTCGATGACTTTAGCATGCGTGAACGAAGTGATCCGTGAATAATCCCGAAGTGCATAAAATGAGGAATCATTGGGTAGTTTGCCGGATACATATTCCCGTCATAAAGCCAGCGAGACAGACTTTTCGTGTCCCGTGTTCGGCCTCACCCACAGGCGCCACGATCGCTCACACATGGCTGTGATTGCTCGGCGCTGCGTGTGAGTGACTGTACAATGGTCACGATCTCCATAGGTGAGCTGACACGAAAAGTCTGTCTCGCTGGCTTAGGATCGTACCCTGATTTCTCATGAAAACCCGAAAAGTTAGTATATACGCTCTGCATATCGACACATATCGATCTTATTAGAATATGCGACTGAAACTCATACTTCGGTTAATGTAAACCATTGACTTTGAACATACCAATCTCCCAGGCGGCAGCTATAAATAAATTGATGCACGTATCAACAGGTATCAGGTCTATCACAAATTGGCGTTTTCCGTACAAGCTTTTGAACAACCCCTTTCCTGCAGCAGCCAAGATACTCGTTGCTCCGCCGAAACTGTCCACCCATCCAGGCATCGGCTCCCTCCAGGCGGCTGTGACGATAGAGGGTCGCACAATAACGATCGGTAACTCGGTCGAATATTCTTCGACCACGTTTTCTGCCAGGGCTTTGCTGAAGGTGTAAGTATTCGGATGATCGCCTATCAACCTGAAAATCGTTTCGAAACCAGCAATCATATCTACATGAAGATATCTAAGTTGTCGTGGGATATGACTCTTCAACAAGCCGCGATAAACACTACTTTAATTACCCGGGTGTAATCAGTTCCAGGAGGTCGTCTTTCAGACCTACGACAATATTCTTTAGTGTATTCAGGTCAGCGGGTGGCGAATATACGCGTTCCTCAATCACTGGGAAAATGCAATTTGTGTAAGCCGTGGAGACGTGGACGATGGCACAAAGGCTGGTCATCCCTCGACATAACTCCAGCAAAACTCTAGTGCCATCAGTGTTCATCGCCACCGCGATTTTCAGAGGTTCATCAAACTTAATTGTCGCTGCTAGGTGGAATACCACTGAGACTTTCTCCTGCAGAAGGTGCCTGTCTTCAGCGGAGATGCCCAGGTCGGGCAGGATGATCTCCCCAGAGATAGGAACGAGCCAGTCCTTTCGGTCCGGCCTCGAGGAACGGACCTCGTCGAAAGCGCTGGAGGACATCATCTCATCGATTCGGTCCTGAGGGAGGATTTGTTTTTTCTCCCGAATCAGAATGTAGATCGGACCTATGTCAGGGCATGATCGAAGGAGCTTCTCCACTAGCACTTTACCCATAAAGCCCGTAGCCCCGGTAATGAAGACGGCCTTCCCATGGTACCATTTAGCGATGTCGGACTCTACCTCCATCTCAACGAGTCGATTACTGTAATGTTTTGAATACGTATGTTTCAAAATTAGGTTCGTTTTCTTTGATCGCATCGTGAATGTTTCTGTTTCTTGTTGGCTGGTTGACTTTCGCATACGAAATGGCAATAATCGGCACGAAACTGCTAGAAGCAGATCCTCAATGAGACTGCGGCGAAAAAACAATCTGTTTCAAAATGAGCAGGCTGTCTGATGCCCCAACTCTTATACCGTTTCGATCAACTCTGTTTAGCTATGATTTCGCGTGCACGTAAAACTTTAGAAACTCATTGGAGAGGCACTTATTCTTCATTTCTTAAATCAGGATCCTTTAAGAACCCGATCTGGAGGTCTTAACAGTCATCAAGAATGACAATTTATTCGTATTTCATTTTAGTCCTTCGAATTCCCCACTTTAGATTCGAACTGCGTGGAAATGTCCGTAATTTTGACACCGACCACTTGCCCGGAGATCTATTTCACCATACAATATCATGGAATCAGGATTATCTCCTTGAATACACGGTTCGCATTTCTCAATTCAATGTTCTTAGCACCTGGCTAAGCACCTCATCACTCATTTTTTCACTTGCACCCAGCATGACTTCAATGTTTAATAACGCTTACCAGTAATTGAAGTCATGCGAAAACCCGATTCTTCAATAACGTTGACTAGTGATCTACCGATCGTTTGGGCTAAGCCTGTGACGTTGGAGTTACACAGTCTAAAAATTGAACATTTACCGTGTAATTAATTTGAACAAAAATATCTATAAATAGATGAAATCTCATATTTTTATACTAAAAAATACTAACGAGCCTCTGCATTAACTTTCTCAATTTGGAAGGAATTATTCTGAGTAAATGACGTTCAAAAAATTTTCAGTAAACGTGGTGTTAGGCCTTGGGCTCAGCAGATTACCGTCGTTAGGGCGGGCGTGAAAACTCTTTGTTGGTGCCCGGATACTAGTGAGCGTTATCACAGAGTCGGATTTTCCGTGGGTTCGCTTGTTGATAGGCGTTATTGAACATTAGTCAGTCACGAAGTTATTTGTTCAAGAAAACTCTATAATCTGTGATCGCGGAAATGAACAATAAATCGCAAAATGAATCGAGGAATTTTGTGACTTCACATGAAAAACCACAAAGCCTTACCTTATGGCGATTCTCGAAGCACTTGAATAATATTCCAAATAAACTAAAGCGATCTACAAGATTACATGAGCGGAAGTATATCAGACTGTGAAATGTACAATCGGAGAGTGATACGGAGACACGTCTGTATTTATTGGAAATCGAACGTAGAAGAATGGGGGATGGGCTGATCCTTGAGAATTACACTGGACGATAGCTTATGCATAAAACAATTTTGTGTTGATCGATAAATTTACTCGTGATTATGGCCTTGCAATACAACATAATTGCCATTAGCTTGAAGCAATGGCAAGATCATCTAAATGTTGCAAAGGCTATCGAGTAAATAAACAAGGATTTATCTGCACACTGGAAAAAAAAAAGTATACCGTGTCGAGCGGAGCAGAGTTACGCTGAGCGCAATTCGCTACTCTTTCAATACATATCGCCACATGAGCAATAGGTACCGCTAGATCAGTGGAATCATTCAAGAATTCATCGACAAATCCTAATGAAAAAGAGCCATTAGAGATAATATTTTGAGCACTGTACACGGAAAAGGTTTCGGCAATGCCGCAGGGCCAAGCGGCAGAACGGTGAGCACGCGTGTCCAAACACGGGCGCCGACCCTACCGCGGAACGTTGCGTTTCCTCGCGAGAACGCTGCAGTCTGCGACACATTTGACATCCGTATTAATATGGAGCAGTTCTTGTTTCGTGGTGGTGTTCTTGTTTCCCATAATCTAAAAAGATTTAAGACCCTTAAAGTAGCTCAGAGAAATCATATTTTTGATGTTTGACAAAATTGTTATATTTGAGAGAATAATTGATGAAGTACCACCAAAAAATCACCCGGTTATTTCTACTGCAAAACGTACCTACTCATGAGAAGCTAATTAATTCATTTCATGCAAGTTTTTTCGCCAATTGAATTGCTAATTAAAACTATTTCCCCCCCCCTCTTATTATTGAACCTCACAATCTGAGTGTTGTATCAGATTAACGACAGAAACAAAAAATACGAAAGAATGCATAATTGATGCTCTTTGATATTTTCATTATATTATTGAAATTCAACATTCATTATGCATGGAAGGAAAAATCAATAACACTAAAAGTTTTTTTCCCGAAGATCGAAGCTTGATTATTACATATTAATATTATCGTAGACGGAGAAAAATGTTTACTATGTAGCCACTTAGTTGGATATGTGACAACACCTTGTTGCAGTAAGAATTACCATAATTCTAGTATTTGTTACATTGGTGCAGAGTAAAGGTTACCATTATAGTTGTCATTTATACTGTAAAAAAGTAGCTATCACATATAAAACTAGCCACACAGTAAATTCAACAGCATATTTTTCTGTGTGTATCGCTGAAGTGGAAGATTATTACATAGTAATTATTGAATGACGAAGGAGGACGTAGATTTGTAGAACGATATTCCGACATGTGAAAGAAAAATACTACAACGGGGGGCCCCCGAAGATATTCTGGCCCAGGGCCTCCTGGTCCCCAAAGACGGCACTGATTCCAAGTTGATGAGTGAACCAAAAAAAAAATCGCATTTGAAATTACGGAGAGAGGTTCGACCATATTTATTTTGAACTTCTGATTGTCTGCGGTACATGAAAATATTTCCAATAAAAAGAGCGGAAAATTTCGATTGAAATATGTATCAAAAATTTGTCTGTGAGAGTATTAACATAAAAAATGGCATGAAATTTCACTAATAAAAGTTATTTCGAGATGGCTTTTGCCTCATTTTCATGGATATTGCCCATTAATGATAGAAAAAAATGCTCAACAATTTTTATGGTAATCTCACTCCTTGTAGAATCTGTTTTTCTAATCATTCTCGTTCGTAATGAATATATTGTATAAATTGTCCAAGCTCTCTCGATGTGGAAGGTAGGTGCATACATCCCTCGAAGCAAAAGTTGATCGCCCTGTTACTGTAATAGATCAAGATCAATTTGGCGAGAGCATATTTTCAGTATCTTCATCGACCTCGGCCTGGATAAAATGGGAACAACTTCCTTGAATATATTTCATGTTCTTCGTATAGGATCTTCAAGTTTGAATTATCGACTTTAAATGAAATTAACTGCATACCCAGTGTGCGTTGGCTGCCGAATTACCTGCACTATGAAGTATTAGAATGTGCTTGATGATTTGCGAAACTGGTTAGATTTTATCAAGCACTTTTACTCGTCAAGTCTTTTGAGCAGCGTTAAAATTCATCAAATATTACTACTTCAAATAATTGAAGAAAATAACATATCCCAGCGCTCCAAGCACCGATCGCATTGCTCTTTGGCTTAAATGAAAGGGATTTTGACCCTCAATCTTAACATAAATCGTTGATCCCCGGGATACTACCAAATATGCTAGAAAATATGAAATATCATCCCTCCACTCTACTAAAGTTGAATCGCTGTTTTTTAAATTTTACCTTTTTATTTTTTAAACTTTGTGCGAGACTCTACCGAGTCTCTTGACACAATCGTTAGTGACTTCAGTGATCATATCGCATATTCGGCAAATATTTATTGATATTACTGATACCCGAACAAAGCGTCATTCCATTGCTTTTAAATTTCTAAAAAAAAAAAAATAACAATTGTTGCATGAAATCGATTTAAAAAACACCAACATGCTTCCCGTTGCGCACTCACTGTTTGAAATTATATGAAGTTGGATAATATCGACGAAACAATGTCCGAATTCTTTGAGAAATAGCTACTAGCACTTACGGCGACACCACCGTATGGTCTAAAGCCGCGAATAAAATCAAATTACAAACTGCAATAATTACGAACAATCATATTATTGATCTAAACAGCACGAAGCGAGCGAAGAACTTCATAGAACTCTGATTCAAACGAGGATTCTCTAATCAAATAGGAAGATAATATGTATCAAGAAATTTTGATGATATTTTTCAAGATCAGCTCATCTACGAAAGACTTGTGTCATTCGCAGGATAATTTCTTTCTCTTGCATGTTTTATTTTAAATCAACAAATGGTATGTTGATATTATTGTGAATATGTATGCCTGCTGTCCTCTCAGTGAATGTCCAATCACTACATTACGATTATTGTCGCCTTATTTTAGATATAATTCTGAAACAGCGCAGAACCCAGGGAATTTTTTAGATATTTAAAATTCGAATGCAGTCTGTAATAAAATTCGAACACAATCCGTTTTGATATAGCACGAAATGGAACAAACAAAGAACAAACAACTTGCTAAAAATTTACAGCCGAATAATTTATCAATATACTAAATTTCATCACGCCCTACTTTTGAAAATTTCATAGCGAATCAATTCATTTCTCACCGCATGATTGCGTACATCTTTTAAAAGATCATCAAAATATACGACATATCAAATTCTGAGTCACTGTTACATTTATAGATGTGCAAAAAATTTTATGAACGATTTTTGACTTTATTGTTTCCATGACTATGGAATGAAACATTGTAATGAAACATTATAATTTCGTGATGCTTCGCAAATATGGAAATGCAAATGTATAGAGGTGGTACAATTTGCCACGACGTTAACGAGTTGAGGTCCTAAAATTGCATGCCTCACGACAGCCACTGTAAAACTACACGCTCGTACAAATGCAATACCGTGAGAACTCCAGATTCAATGTTCCACGGCCTTAAATATACCAGAGGCAATGCAGTTTTTTTCCAAATTTATTCCAGTTTGTTAGAATCCTACCAGAAATTTATACTTGAAAAGTAGATTTTCAAACCACCCATGGTGACGATAAGAAAAACCCCGATCTGAACAGCTTTGGTGATCAGGTTCCATTTGATGATCTGCTGTCTGGCGAAGGGAATCGTGTCATCTTTCTCGTTCATCAAGTACCTTCGAATGCCCAAGAAGTATTTGGCGAGGTATTCCTCCCAGCTTATCTCCCCCAAATCGAAGTTGAAGATAACTCGATCTACTGGATTCAAATGGCGCTTTAGTTCTTCAACGTTGTTCACGGCAAATTCATATTCGTGGGTTGTGAAGAATTCAAACGATTTCGCTATTTTGTTGCACTTGCGGCGAAGGCGCTGAAATCTGCAACCATAATCGGTGTCATTTGAACGTACATCTTGTGGAAAGGTGGAAACGATCCAAACATATTCTATGTATATTGTATGAGGACGACATATGTGTATTGTATAGCTACCTATAATGTATATCAGTTCTACACATTTTCAGCAATCGAGGATTTATTGGTACAGATTCCAGTAACTTATTACCTTGGCTTCCCACCGGAAAACCGCGTGCAAATATCTGCCAGGATTGCGGGCAAACCCAGCTCCAGTAGATCATACAGCGTGTGCTTTATTCTACTATCGGTCATCCTGAATTTCGGACACGTGAATACGTCGCTCATAGGATACTTTCTCATATAGATGTCGACTGTTGGCATGAACTTCCTCCATATTATGGGTTTGTACGACCCAGATACGCAGTTGTAAACACGTACACTGGGCACAAGTCTCGTACCTTCTCTGGTACCTGTCAATTATTCATATGCATACCCAACGAGTGTATCAAACATATATTTCGATGACTTTAGCATGCGTGAACGAAGTGATCCGTGAATAATCCCGAAGTGCATAAAACGAGGAATTATTGAGTAGTTTGCCGGATACATATTCCCGTCATAAAGCCAGCGAGACAGACTTTTCGTGTCCCGTGTTCGGCCTCACCCACAGGCGCCACGATCGCTCACACATGGCTGTGATTGCTCGGCGCTGCATGTGAGTGACTGTACAATGGTCACGATCTCCGTAGGTGAGCTGACACGAAAAGTATGTCTCGCTGGCTTAGGATCGTACCCTGATTTCTCATGAAAACCCGAAAAGTTAGTATATATACGCTCTGCATATCGACACATATCGATCCCTTTAGAATATGCGACTGAAACTCATACTTCGGTTAATGTAAACCATTGACTTTGAACATACCAATCTCCCAGGCGGCAGCTATAAATAAATTGATGCACGTATCAACAGGTATCAGGTCTATCACAAATTGGCTTTTTCCGTACAGGCTTTTGAACAACCCCTTTCCTGCAGCAGCCAAGATACTCGTTGCTCCGCCGAAACTGTCCACCCATCCAGGCATCGGCTCCCTCCAGGCGGCTGTGACGATAGAGGGTCGCACAATAACGATCGGTAACTCGGTCGAATATTCTTCGACCACGTTTTCTGCCAGGGCTTTGCTGAAGGTGTAAGTATTCGGATGATCGCCTATCAACCTGAAAATCGTTTCGAAACCAGCAATCATATCTACATGAAGATATTCAAGTTGTCGTACGATATGATTCTTCAACAAGCCGCGATAAACACTACTTTAATTACCCGGGTGTGATCAGTTCCAGGAGGTCGTCTTTCAGACCTACGACAATATTCTTTAGTGTATTCAGGTCAGCGGGTGGCGAATATACGCGTTCCTCAATCACTGGGAAAATGCAATTCGTGTAAGCCGTGGAGACGTGGACGATGGCACAAAGGCTGGTCATTCCTCGACATAACTCCAGCAAAACTCTAGTGCCATCAGTGTTCATCGCCACCGCTATATTCAGAGGTTCATCAAACTTAATTGTCGCTGCTAGGTGGAATACCACTGAGACTTTCTCCTGCAGAAGGCGCCTGTCTTCAGCGGAGATGCCCAGGTCGGGCAGGATGATCTCCCCAGAGATAGGAACGAGCCAGTCCTTTCGGTCCGGCCTCGAGGAACGGACCTCGTCGAAAGCGCTGGAAGACATTATCTCATCGACTCGGTCCTGAGGGAGGATTTGTTTTTTCTCCCGAATCAGAATGTAGATCGGACCTATGTCAGGGCATGATCGAAGGAGTTTCTCCACTAGCACTTTACCCATAAAGCCCGTAGCCCCGGTAATGAAGACGGCCTTCCCATGGTACCATTTAGCGATGTCGGACTGTACCTCCATCTCAACGAGTCAATTACTGTAATTTTTTGAATATGTATGTTTAAAAATTGGTTCGTTTCGTTTGATCGCAACGTAAATGTTTCTGTTTCTGGTTGGTTGATCTTCGTGCACGAAATGGGTGCATGCAATAATCGAAATGCACCACTTTGAATTCGAACTGCGCAGAAATGTCCGTAATTTTGATACTGACCACTTGCCCTGAGATCTTTTTCACCGTACAATATTATGGAATCGGGATTATCTTTCCAGTCTTAATGACTTTAAATACAACGGTCCCATTTCTCAATTCAAAGTTTTTAGCATCTGGCTAACGACCTCATCACTCATTTTTTCACTTGCACCCAGCATGACTTCAATGTTTAATAACGCTTACTAGTAATTGAAGTCACGCGAAAACCCGATTCTGTGATAACGTTGACCAGTGATCTACCGATTATTTGGGCTAAGCCTGTGACGTTGGAGTTACACAGTGTAAAAATTGAACATTTACTGTGTGATTAATTTGAAGAAGAATATCTATAAATAGATGAAATCTCATATTTTTATACCAAAAAATACTAACGAGCCTCTGCATTAACTTCCTTAATTTGGAAGGAATTATTCTAAGTAAATGACGTTAAAAAAATTTTCAGTAAACGTGGTGTTAGGCCTTGGGCCCAGCGGATAACCGTCGTTAGGGCGGGCGTGAAAACTCTTTGTTGGTGCCCGGATACTAGTAAGCGTACACAGAGTCAGATTTTCCGTGGGTTCGATTGTTGATAGGCGTTATTGAACATTAGTCAGTCACGAAGTTATTTGTTCAAGAAAACTCTAATCTGTAATCGCGGAAATGAACAATAAATCGCAAAATGAATCGAGGAATTTTGTGACTTCACATGAAAAACCACAAAGTCTCACCTTATGGCGATTCTCAAAGCACTTGAACAATATTTCAAATAAACTGGAGTGATCTACAAGATTACATGAGCGGAAGTATATCAGGCTGTGAAATGTACGATAAGAGAGTGATACGGAGACACGTCTGTATTTATTGGAAATCGAACGTAGAGAAATGGGGGATGGGCTAATCCTTGAGAATTACACTGGACGATAGCTTACGCATAAAACTGTTTCGTGTCGAGCGATGAACGTACTCGTGATTATGGCCTTGCAATACGACATAACTGCCATTCACTTGAAGCAATGGCAAGACCATCTAAATATTGCAAAGACTATCGCGTCAATAAACAAGGATTTATCTGTAGACAAACTTCTAGAAATATGCGTGGGAGGTTTTACACAGAACAATAACGAGAGCTTCAATACCGCTCTTTGGCGCATTGCACCCAAAGCCAAAGTTGTTAACTTGAAAAAAGAAATCAAAAACTGACTTCGTACTTCAAAGAGCCATTTGCGAATTTCTGTTTTCAATATTTTTCGGCTCTTAGTTAACTGTTTTGTATGTTGTTAATCAAGAATTCAATGCCTATTTTTGTTCTAGATGAATCGACAACCCAAAGTGGTGAACATCGCATAGAAAGTTCCTAAAAACGGGGTTTGCAATAAACAATTTTTGATGCAAACATACTAAAATAATGCTTTCGTCATTCCTGGAGTATAAGTGTTCTTCTTTCCGATAATCTAAAAAGATTTAAGACCATCAAAGTAGCTCAGAGAAATCATATTTTTGATATTTAACAAAATTTTTATATTTGAGAGAATAATTTATGAAATACCACCAAAAAATCACCCGGTTATTTCAACTGCAATACGTAAACACTTATAAGAAGTTGATTAATTTATTTCTTGCAAGTTTTTTCGCCAATTGAATTGCTAATTAAAACTATATCAACGATAATTGATAGGTAATCAGCTGAATACGTGAGAAGTAAGAGTCGATGATTGTGATGAATTAATTCATTTTTTAGTATATTCGAAAGTGTGGATACGCGATAACATAAGTTGAGCGCAAAAATTATGATATAACAAATATCTTTGAACCTCACAATCTGAGCGTTGTACCAGATCAACGAAAGAAACAAAAAATACGAAAGAGTTCATAATTGATGCTCTTTGATCTTTTCATTAGATTATTAGAATTCAACATTCATTATGCATGGAAGGAAAAATTATCTATAACACTGAAGGTTTTTTTCCCGAAGATCGAAGCTTAATCATTACATATCAATATTATCGTATCGCTGGAGTGGAAGATTATTAGTAATTAATGAATTACGAAGGGGAATTTATAGCTTTTTAAAACGATATTCTGCTAAAATAAAACGTACGTTTTGTTTGAAACTTATAATTTGAGTAATAACAATTAGCTTGTTTTGCAAATGTTTTTTTTTTTTTCATCTCCTGGCTTTAATGATCTACAGGAATGGTCGTTTTACCTTCATGATGGACCTTCATTACTATAAAACCAGTTGAAGAATGACTACGGTTAGAAGAAAAAAAAAAAGATCCGCGTGCCAATTTCACTGCAATCTGTTTTTCTAATTAACTTGATAATTAACATGGGTCAATCGAATTTCGCTGAATTTAAGCTTTAGCAAACCGTAGCTCCTTTACCGTTGTCCCTAGAGTAAACTTCTCAGGACGTTTTTTGTTCCTTATTCAATTATCTAGATACGGAATTTTCGCATTTTTTTTTTTATCGATCCATTTTTCGATTTTTTTTTCTCGATCCTAGTTTCCGCACAATTTGAGCTTTAGCAAACCGTAGCTCCTTCACCGTTGTCCCTAGAGTCACCGGCGTATACGCCATTCTTACCCATATGTAATTTGTAGTCTTCTGCTGACCTTATAGAAACGCCATGTGACTCGTCCCCCATGATAGAATCCCCATATCTATCCCAATGTTGCAGTATAAATGAAACGATGGTCAATCTTAGCTCCTGATGCCTATCCTGATTTTTCGACAAGCAATACGACAGCGCGCGAAAAAGACAATTCCCATCTGGTTGAAAATCACTACATTACGATTATTGTCGCCTTATTTTAGATATAATTTTGAAACAGCGCAGAACCCAGAGAATTTTTTAGATATTTAAAATTCGAATGCAGTCTGTAATAAAATTCGGACACAATCCGTTTTGATATAGCACGAAATGGAACGAACAAAGAACAAACAACTTGCTAAAGATTTACAGCCGAATAAATTATCAATATACTACATTTTATCACGTCGTACTTTTAAAATTTTCATAGCGAATCAATTCGTTTCTCACCGCATGATAGCGTACATCTTTTGAAAAATCATCAAAATATCTGACAGATCAAATTCCTAGTCACTGTTACATTTATACATACACAAAAAATTGCATGAACGTTTTTTTTTTATTTATTGGTTCCATTACTTGTAACTTTTCAAGTACTGCATAAATAACATGTCCACTGTATCAATCTATATACATCTGCATTATGAGTAAACTCAGCGATCAATCTCGCCGAATACTACATCCAGAGTACCGATAATAGCAACAATATCTGCCAACATATGTCTCTTTCCAATTATATCTAAGGCAGCTAAATGTGCGAAACCTGGAGCCTTAATCTTGCAGCGATATGGCTTGCTGCTTCCATCGCTGACGAGATACACGCCAAATTCTCCTTTCGGAGCTTCAATAGCCGTGTACGTAGCGCCTGGTGGAACTTCGTAACCTTGGCTGAAGAGTTTGAAATGATGGATGAGTGCTTCCATACTAGTTTTCATTTCGCAACGGGTTGGGGGTGCGATTTTAGCATCGTCCGTACGGATTTCACCAGGAGGCATATTGTTCAGACACTGATGAATGATTCTCAGGGATTGTCGCATCTCCTCCATGCGGCAGAGATATCTGAATATTGTTTCGGAATTCGATTGTAAACAAATGCCCATATATTTAATGGAAAGTGTCGTGGGTTCAAACAGACATCGAGAGATAAATAAAGTTTCTACCCATTATAAAATGCAATATGAAGAAGAAGAACGTTTTCAAAGTCAGTTTGTCTATCCAATTTGATTCCAAAATCAAATTACTATGGTAGAGTGGAATCCTGAACCATTTGGTTCAAGTATACATTACAGCTTTCAAGAATACAATTGAAATACTTGCGCATGTAAAATATCATGACGTTAATTTCTTATCTTTTACCTATCGTAACAATCTCCATTCGTTCCGATCGGTATGTCAAAATCGACTAAGTGATAAGCGTCGTAAGGCTGAGACTGTCGAAGATCCCATTTTATTCCTGAGCCGCGTAACATGACCCCGCTGAATCCATAATTCAAAGCATCTTCAGAGGAAACTATACCAATGTCTCTATTACGCTCGATCCAAATCCTATTATCTGTTAAAAGATCCTCGACTTCGTCTAAACGATCTGCGAATTTAGCACTAAACTCGTATATATCATCCATCAGACCCAATGGCATATCTAGAGCGACTCCACCTGGTCGTACATAAGCTGCGTGCATTCTAGAACCGCTTACACGTTCGTAAAATTCCATCATCTTCTCACGCTCTTCAAATAACCAGAAAAACGGTGTCAAAGCTCCAACGTCCAATGCATGTGCACTGATACCCAGTGAATGATTCAAGAGGCGCGTAATCTCGGCAAAGAGAACTGAACAATATTAAAATCATTATGAAAGTGATGTCCGGACTTAACAAGAGTGAGAAAACGAAATATCAAATAGTAATCCTGCATAATAATAAATCTATTTCAATCAAGTTTGGTCAAAACACCGCATTTCGCTGCAACAGTAGCAGCTACTCTCACTAAAAAATGCAAGAAACCAGAAAAAATATAAATTGAAAGAAGATACTCACCGCGAATCCACTTCGCACGAATTGGAACATCGATGTTAAGTAATTTCTCAACAGCCAATGAGTAACATTGTTCGTTACACATCATAGATACGTAATCCAGGCGATCAAAATAGGGCAATGCCTGGGTGTAGGTTTTATATTCGATCAATTTCTCTGTTCCCCGATGCAAAAGTCCAATGTGAGGATCAGATCTTATAACAGTTTCTCCGTCAAGTTCAAGAACCAAGCGCAGTACACCGTGAGCTGCCGGATGCTGTGGTCCAAAATTCAAAAACGAATTCTGCACCTTTGTTTCTGTATACGGTATTATGTCCGCCTTATAAGTTAACGGGTACAGCGACGTTAACACATCTGGATACATCACGGGCCCATTGAACTGTTTCATCCATTCAAGATCAGGGGACCATTGATGACCATTTCGCTTCTGACTGTTCGATTAAAAAACTATTCGATACAGAAGATCAGATTGAAAAATATATACAGAGAGATTGGAAATAACAACACATATACCTATGTAAAGATTAACAGATTTCATCAAGTCGAATTATGTACACTAAATAATTGGAAAATCTTTTCCTAACTATTAAGCTGTGAACAGAAGGCCTCCGAATATACAGAAAATTGACATTGAATGTCAAAAATAATAATCAAACGGTAAATCTCACCCGTTAAAGTTGAGAGAAGCCTTAGTCTTGAGCAGAATTTCCCCGGTTAGAAGAAATCCTCGAGATTTTTTTGAGACTGCCCCTAATACCGCAGCAGTCATGTTTGTCGAGGTTCTTCGGCTTTGTCATTGAATAATTGAAATATGAGTGAATTTATATGAAATAATACTCGTCTTTTTTTAAGTCAGTTCGCAGCTCGATAGTATATCAGGGAATGCCATGGAAATGCTCTGGTGTTGTTCACAACGCTTGACTAGAGGATCGCTTACTTCCATAGCAAATGTATTCGATTAGACTGAGGCGAAACAACTATTCTATTCTTCTCAAAGGAATACGTTCCGTCGAGGGACAGCATGTTAGTTTTCTGTAATTCTTATGAATTTGATTGAAGCTGTTTTAGAAGAAATTTATTCGTTATGAACGTGCAGAATCGTCTTCATTACTGAGGTACAGCTATAGAAATAAAATTTATTCTGGAAAATGCAGTAAGCTAGTTTGTACAGCTTAGTCAATTAGATAACGTGAGGACTCTAGGTTGAACGTTCCACCACCACAAATATACTATAGAGGCAATGCAGTTTTTTCCGAATCTAATCCAGTTTATTAGAATTCTACAAGAAATTTTTAAACCACTCATATAGCGACGATAAGAAAAACCCCGATCTAAACAGCTTTGGTGATCAGGGTCCCTTTAATGATCTGCTGTCTGGCAAAGAGAATCGTGTCATCTTTCTCGTTCATTACGTATCTTCGAATGCCCAAGAAGTATCCGGTGGTGTGTTCCTCCCAGTTTATCTCCTCCTCATCGAAGTTGAAGATAACTCGATCTACTGGATTCAAAGGGTGCTTCAATTCTTCAACGTTGTTCACGACAAATTCAAATCTTCGGACACCTACAAAAAAATATGGTGTCCTATTTTGCCCCGGTGTCTCATATCCTTGGACTTGGAACTCCAACCAGAGTTTTACTAAACGTTGGGACCACTTTGTCGGTGGCTTGCAGTATATATTATACATTTCTGTTTTATTTTCTTTCGTCATAACTGTACCTTGGGTCCATCTGACAATAAATGTTGGTCTGCCCTCTGAGGCTTATCAGATTACTGAGAATAAAATAAATATGGAGATTGTATGATTCTCTGAATAGTTTACCAAGAATTCGTTCATCTTCTTTTATGAAATGAAGGCAATGACCACTTTCAGCCATGAGATTTAACACAGTCAAATATCAACCTAAACGCGACTCTCCGTGAACATTGATTATTGATTAACTTCTATTTGGCAATGATGTATCCTCTGCGATACGGTTCATATTCTAATTATTCTTAAAGACAAAAAATTTTGCAAAAAACAGCTAAGTTCAACCCGCAAGAGCAATATTAATTATCTTCTAACCAGTGCAATAACGCGTTTTTACTAAACGTCTATAATTGCAGTTATCCTGCTATTTAATGGCTAACTGCTTGCGTCATCCTTGAAGGATAAGTGGTTTTGTTTTTCGTAATCTCAAAGGATTTAAAAACATCGAAGTAACTCAGAGAAGTAATATTTTTGATGTTTAACAGAATCGTTATACAGGGTGATATTCCAAGGACATCGCAGTACCGCAAGTCTCGGACCGTCAGGTGGCTGATAAACATGTGCGCGAAATTATCAGGTTCACCACTCGACTATTAGATAGGTATAGTATAGTCGAAATTCAATCAACGCGATCGTAGCCACAGTTCGCAGATGAGAAATAAAAGAACAGAAAATTCCACGGCTATGATCTGTGGCTACGATCGCGTGGATCGAATCTCGACTATACTAAAATAAAAAAAAGTCATGAATTAAAAAATAGCCACTACTTTTGATTATACCTTTTTTTTTATTTTTCCCGATCGGCATATGTTCAGAAGTGACAATACTTCTATGTGATTTCGTTCGCGCGATCCCTTTTATGATCCGGGGGCTCAATTACTCTTACTCTATAATTACTTTAAATTACTTTACTTTATAATTACTTTTACCAATTGAATAAGTAATTTCATTAAAAATGTAATCAGTGACTCGCAACACTGCAAATATCCATGTAATAATAAGATCGTTTATGCAATAAACATGTATTATTATAGTAAATTGGCGCATTCTTGAATAAATATCGCTTGAAATTGTAAATCATCGATCGTTGAATCATTTTCCCCTGTCCTTTCCTTGCCTATAAGTCGAAAATCATGAAAATCGCATGATTTCATAAAGCCAAGAACTATTTTTGCAATAAATATTAATCCGCCTTGCCATATGCAACCCGCATGCCATTCGTGTAAACGACAGGGTCCATGTTAATTTTTGTTGCCTATTTGGTGTTTTCCGATTGCCTATATTCAGGCGCATTGTAGTAACTTAGAAAAAAGGTCGAAAAAAAGGTTCTGGCAGTTGATACCTTATTTTAGGAGTCGGATTTCTGGCAGTTGATACTTTTTTAAGGAGTCGGATTTCTGGCAGTTGATACCTTTTTCTTCTGGCAGTTGATACCTCATTTAGGTACCAACTGCCAGAAATCGGACTCCTTAAAAAAGTATCAACTGCCAGAAGAAAAGAGTATCAACTGCCAGAAATCCGACTCCTTAAAAAAGTATCAACTGCCAGAAAATCGATTCCTTAAAAAAGTATCAACTGCCAGAAATCCGAATCCGAAAAAAAGGTGTCAACTGTCAGAAAAATTGACTCCGAAAAGAAGGTATCAACTGCCAGAAAATTGAGCGACTTGGGTCTAATACCCAAACCACGAAAAACATTCAAATTCAAATAGGAATTATGAAGAAGCAATGATATTGATCTAGACAATGAAAATGAGCGAGACTTTATCGCACTTTGTTCTAAACGAGGACTTTATAATCAAGTGAAGAATATGAAGTATAAAGAAACTTCTGTCGTTTGGAAAATAATTTCTTTTTCCTGGATTTTATATTTAAGCTCAAAATATAATATGTTAATTGTATTATGAATAAGTATACCAGTAATCGACTTCGTAAATAATAAAATAACTTTAAAAATCATTATATTATGATTATTGTTGCCTTATTTCATACAGAATTCCAAACCCCCACAGAACACGGAGGATTCTTCGAATATTCAAAACTCAAACGCAGTCTATAATCAAAATCCGGACACGATCTGTTTCAATATGGAATAAACGAAGCGAAGAAAGAAAAAAGAACTTTTTGTAACACCTGCATGGGAAGTTCGACTTCGCGCCCCGTAAAAAGTGCGCGAAGCGGCCGATTCGCCAACAAATCCAAAACTGTTAGGTAATGTCGTAAAACTGTTAGGTAATATTTATTACCAAACGCTAATCCGAGCAAAACGAGCGTAACTAACGCCATTGAACGAAACAAGTGGTGGCTACAATCACTGTCTGCAACATTCAGGTTGGGGCATCGTCACTGTTCGTCACCGCGTGTTGTGTACACGAAGTGCGAACTTCCATGCAGTGTTACAAAAAATAGTATACGACACACGTGCGCGTACGTGATCCTCACACTCGTGTTTTTGTCACCCTCGCTTCGCTCGGGCGACAAGCTACACTCGTGTGAGAATCACGTACTTCGCGCACTCGTATCGTAATCTACTATTCTAGTGATTCACGGCCGCATAGTTTATTATTATGTTATATTTTACTACGTTCTACTTTCATACATTTCATAATGAATTCACTTCTTAACAAATGATCGCGTATATTTATTCAATAGATTAAGTTTCAATTTTGAATACATACAACAGATTAAATGCTAAATAGTGATTCAAAAAAATAGTACGAATAATAACTACGTGACTGTTACATTGATATATAAAAAAAAATCTATGAACGTTTTCTTAATTTATTAATTCCATTACTTGTAATTTTTCAAGTACATAAATTACATGTTCACTGTATGAATCTATATACATCTGCATTATGAGTAAACTCATCGATCAATCTCGCCGAATACTACATCCAGAGTACCGATAATAGCTACAATATCTGCCAACATATGTCTCTTCCCAATCATATCTAAGGCGGCTAAATGAGCAAAACCTGGAGCCTTAATCTTGCAGCGATATGGTTTGCTGCTTCCGTCGCTGACGAGATACACACCGAATTCTCCTTTTGGAGCTTCGATAGCCGTGTATGTAGCGCCTGGTGGAACTTGGTAACCCTGGCTGAAGAGTTTGAAGTGATGGATGAGTGCTTCCATACTAGATTTCATTTCGGAACGGGTGGGGGGTGCGATTTTAGCATCATCCGTACGAATTTCACCAGGAGGCATATTGTTCAGACACTGATGAATGATTCTCAGGGATTGTCGCATCTCCTCCAAGCGGCAGAGATATCTGAAATTTTGTCGAAATTCGATTGTAAACAAATGCCGACATATTGAATGGAAAGTGTCGTGGGTTTAAACAGACATCGAGAGATAAATAAATTTTCTACACATTATAAAATGCAATATGAAGAAGAAGAACGTTTTCAAAGTTAGTTTGTCTGTCTAATTCAATTCCAAAATCAAATTACCATGGTAGAGTGAAATTTTGAACCATTTGGTTCAAGTATACATTACAACTTTCAAAAATACGATTGAGATATTTGCGGTTGTAAAATATCATGAAGTTAATTTTCCATCTTTTACCTATCGTAACAATCTCCTTTCGTTCCGATCGGTATGTCAAAATCGACCAAGTGATAAGCGTCGTAAGGCTGAGACTGTCGAAGATCCCATTTTATTCCTGAGCCGCGTAACATGACCCCGCTGAATCCATAATTCAAAGCATCCTCAGAGGAGACTACACCAACGTCTTTAGTACGCTCGACCCAGATCCTATTGTCTGTTAAAAGATCCTCGACTTCATCCAAACGTTCTGCAAATTTGGTGGCAAACTCATAGATGTCGTCCATCAGACCTAGTGGCATGTCAAGAGCAACTCCGCCAGGTCGTACATAAGCTGCGTGCATCCGAGCACCACTTACACGTTCGTAAAATTCCATCATCTTCTCACGCTCTTCAAATAGCCAGAAAAATGGTGTCAGAGCTCCGACGTCCAATGCATGCGTGCCGATACCCATAATGTGGTTTAAAATGCGTGTGATTTCGGCGAAGAGAACTAAACAATATTAAAATCATGATTAAGCATTACTTCAAGTTGTATATATATAATAATTCTTAACAAGAAATCAATTCCAATTCAAAACTTTTGTAATATTCGTTCAGGCATGGATTTTGCTGATTTATTTATACTTTCATTCCTGTTCCTGAATCTTTATTCATAATGTTCCATTTAATTCGAAACTTTGAAATATTAATCCTACATCTACTCGAATCAAGTTTGGTGCAAATGCGGTGATCCACTGCAGCAACAATTGCTAGCCCCTTCAAAAAACGAAGACAAAAAAAAAAGGTAAATTGAAAAGAGACTCTCACCCTAAATCAACCTGGTTTGAATCTGAACATCGATGTGATCGGTGCAATATTTGGGTGAGTGGATTGACGGGAGATTAGGATTCCCAGGGTTTAGGATATCTGGGATTCTGCAGAGGATAAGAATAACAGCATTGATTATAGCTAGTCGGGTAACAAATAAGAAATAAGGATAAGAATCGAAAAAAAGGAGGAAAGCACGCGCACAGTGATGTCCGGACTTGACCAGAGTGAAAAAACGAAATATCAAATAGTAATCCTGCATAATAATAAATCTATTTCAATCAAGTTAGGTCAAAACACTGCATTTCGCTGCAACAGTAGCAGCTAGTCCCACTAAAAAATGCAAGAAACCAGAAAAAATATAAATTGAAAGAAGATACTCACCGCGAATCCACTTCGCACGAATTGGAACATCGATGTTAAGTAATTTCTCAACAGCCAATGAGTAACATTGTTCATTACACATCATAGATACGTAATCCAGGCGATCAAAATAGGGCAATGCCTGGGTGTAGGTTTTATATTCGATCAATTTCTCTGTTCCCCGATGCAAAAGTCCGATGTGAGGATCGGATCTTATAACAGTTTCTCCGTCAAGTTCAAGAACCAAGCGCAGTACACCGTGAGCTGCCGGATGCTGTGGTCCAAAATTCAAAAAAGTGTTCTGCACTTTCCTTTCTATATACGGTTCAATGTCCGCCTTATAAGTTAATGGGTATTGCGACGTATATTCATCTGGATGCATCACAGGCCCATTGAACTGTTTCATCCATTCATGATCAGGGGACCATTGATGACCATCTCGCTTCTGACTGTTCGATTAAAAAATTAATCGATAGAAAAGATCGTGTTGAAAAATATATATAGAGAAATTGAAATCTAAATTGAAATCATTCATATATACAGATGAAGAGATTAATAGATCTTTAGTGTCATGTGATTGTTGATAAAATGATCAAATGGAATAAAGTCCCCAAAAAATTGGAAGATCTTTTCATAACTATTCAGCTGTAAGCACAGAACCTGTGAAATCATATAAGCCCTGATGTTATACATGTAAGAGACTATTTTGACAATTACGATGAGTGTGAAAATGATACTTATTTCAGTTTCACCAGATCCGTAGTATTGGCAATGAAAGTAATAAAATCATGTTTTTTGAAAGAAATGGAACGCAAAAAGTCTCGGACTGATAAGTAAATTAAAACTATACAAAGAATATAAGTATTGCAGTGATATAGGTTATAATGAGGTTACGTAACGCTTTGTCGAAATTAGACGTAAATAATATCAATCATATGGTAAATCTTACTTGACAAAATTCAGAGAAGCCCCATTTTTAAGCAGGACCTTCCCGGACAGGGGAAATCCTGCAGATTTTCTTAAGACAGCCCCCAATACCGCGGCAGCCATGTTTATCGAGGTCCTGCGGCTGTCTGCATTGCTAGAGTTCGATTAGCGTCTGCTAATTGAACTCGATGTTCGATTAGTCGATATCGATATCGACCATAGACATCGTAATTCAAATTCAAATTCAAATGACGAAAACTATGAGACTTTTATATCTCGCTAACAATTATACTATACTATTTACGTTATACGGCACGTATTGCCATCAAGTATTGAACAATGTAACGTTAGATAATTAATCAACATGTTTTTCCTCATAGACTATGTATATCTTGTAAAAAATAATAATATCTCGGCCAAAATGAAATATGCGAATTTTCATAATGTTCGAAAATAAATAATATCAATATCGCAAATCGATTTTCGACTGAACATGAAATTTTCCATGAAAGGAGAATTCGCAACTCGATACACCAGGGTTTCCATGGGGATACTCTGGTGTTGTTTAGAGCGCATGGCGAGAGGACTTCCCTTCTCATATAGCAAATTAATAGAATTGAGATATTTAAAGATATTTGATTAATCGAGAACAATGTCCTTAGCGGCAGCTTCGGTAGATTTAACTCCTACTATAATACCGCAAGAATGCGTGCCGGAATGGGATCAGAACAGTACAACGACTTTGATACAGATGTACAAAGAGAGAAAATGCCTTTGGGACACCACCCACGAGTTTTATAAAAATCGAAGATTACGTCGCGAGGCGCTTACCGAAATGGCTAATAATTTTCATTGCTCTTTGGCTGATGTTGAGAAGAAATTATACATGCTGAGAAGTTCATTCCGAAAAGAATATCGCAGGTGGAATAACGCCAAACTATCAGCTGGACCGAACAACAAGAATTTAGTAAGAAAACCGCAGTGGTTCGCGTTGGATTTGCTCATGTTTTTGAAGGACGATGTAGCTAAGAAATCACTAATCCCTTTAAATCCTAACGAGCAATTCGAAAACAATATCAATCAAGATATCGGCATGGCTAACACGGTATAGAGTTTTATCGAAAATTACCAAATACTTTATACAATTATGTAGAATACACGTAGTTCTAATTTACGCTGGCTCAATTCTTAACGGCGTTTAATCAATTTTTTAGGACATTCAAAACGTGTTTTACTACGACAGTGAAAATAGTACTTTGACGCCTTTGGAGCCGGGAGAAGTAGCTCTGGATTATAATTTACAACAAATTACGATGTCTGCCGAGTCGTTGAAACAATCTCCAGGATCAGGAGTTAAGAGAAATATATCAAACGGAGAAACAACTCTGTTAGAATTGACGAATAAAAAACCAAAAACACGTGACATGATTGATGATTCAAGGATAAGAGTAATTAAGGCGAATGATCTTCAGGAAAAGGACGGGTTTTCTGCCTTCGGAAACTTTGTTGCTGAGGAATTAAAGAATATTAAAGATAGTAGCCAAGTTCAATTGGCTAAATTGAGAATTCATCAAATACTATTCGATGCCACAAGGAGTTTTTTGAAAGTTCCTATTCCGAGACTGTAAATCACTGTTTACTGAAATGTAATTCATGCATTTTCATTCTAAATTAGTCGCTGTCTGATTAATATATGCGTTCGTCTCATTACGTCCGTTTTATGTAGTTGATAAAGGTCACCGAATTTTGTTTAACTTTAAGAATATATCAATAAATAATATTTTAGCGTTTCCCCTTTTTTTTTTTAAACCCTTGAAATAACCCAAATCATATACGAATCAACATTTCGTCATGAGGTATCAGAATTTCGAGGATAGTGATAACACTTTGACAGAAGTCAAACGATTATTTCTACTGATCGAAGAACTGTTAGTTTTCCGATACTAAAATCTTAGCTAAAATTTTATTTTACAGACGTTTCGTAATCACGTTTAGATAGCGTATGCTCTTGGCACGAGTCAACGTAACTTCTACTAACAAATTTCAAATTTCTCGAGCCAAACTTATCCGCTTTCCATACACAGCGCGCGTGTGCCCTATTTTCGGTAAAATTATAAAACGTGTAAAACGAGGCGTGTTCCTTTTGCGAATAAATTCGGTGTATTCATCGGCAGAATCATAATGCCTTCAGATTTTACATCAGATATCAATCTTCGAAGTGACGTATAAACTTATGGATAAATTAAATGAGAGAATTTTCTATTATTGAGTTATTAACGTTATGTAATGTCTCTTGAAATTAGAAATGATATAACACATGTATGATGAATGCGAATTAATTAGCCATATGCGCGAGCTACAGTTTTGCATTAACGCCCACGACATGCAAGCATCAAGATTTACTAATGGGCGATTTCGTTTCTTCACCGGTTGCAGTACGTTGCCAAAAGTTTGACGTAAGCTACGGTATTGGGGCTGCTATTTCGAGGTGAAAAAGAACATTGTCGCACACTGATCTAACGACATTTTACATGCCATAAGCAAGTAGCCAACTATAGGGTCCGATTTAAGAAAGAACAAAAAAAAAAAATGCCTTCATGAATGAATGAATGATTGAAAAGGGCTTGAAAAATTTAAAGTAAGCAGTAAGAATTTTTGATGTCATCACGTGTTACTTCGCAGGAATTACGCCGTTTACACCTGTGGATAGATAAATGGAAATATATAAGTTTGGTAAAAAATAAACCGTACACGATCTTTCATAGTCAGCAGTTAGATCTTTGTCATCTTTCTGAAAACCTGCCAATCAGATTTCAACACTGAGTCACATTCTTTTTGTTAGAAGATTAGAGCATCGAAGTACTGGTAGTAATTATAACTCAGAATACTTCAGTCATTTTTTTCTTATTTCTTGTTTTTATTTTTTCAAATTTATTTATTCATTTATTATAATACTAATCATTTGTGGCGTATACAAATACAAAGGTAAAAAATTAAATAGAATCATTATAACGTCACGATATTGAATTATCAATATTAACGTCAAATATCTTCTTGATATAATTAGATACAATAACAAAATATAAATCGCTACTAATGCTGTATAGTATTAATTATTTAGCGATTGTGATTATTGAGTATAGTCGCTATTCAAATACATCTATATAGGTATATCACTGTCGATTTTTAAGAACACCATATGATTATACGAGAATATGAGGACATAACACTATAACAGGTGAAACATAATATGCAAAAATCAATTGCTGCCTCAGATTTGAAATAATGAACATCCCTAAAAATATTATTAGAGACAAATATCGGAAATATTATACTATATCCATGTATGTATAATGTGAGAAGTTTTTCTTTCTATATAATCCATAAATTCATTATACACTAAGTAGATATCGATTCTTGCAGCAAAATTATATATTAACTTTTATATAATTATCTGCGCGTCGATTTTCGCATTAATACAATTGGAGAATAGTTTGTTGTCTCACTTGAATCTTATGATCTTATGACGAACTAAAAAAAAAAAAAAGACTAAGAATAAAAAATCCTAAAAATTGACGGTTTGACACAGCCTTTTCAATTTTCATTCTAAAAATTTGACAAGACAAAATCTTGGAGTTATTTAAGGTGTAATTAATTGATAACAACGACTACGTCAATGTTATCCTCTAAAAATGTTTTTCACTTCAATGCTAGAAAAAAAGAGCCTCAAGTATATATCGTCTCGAAATTTAATCCTCAGTAAAAATCGTATAACAAGTAACGGTGAAGTGACTGAGGAAGCTGAAGTCTTCGAACTATTTTCGGCAATCCAGGGCCACAAAGTTTACGTACGATTAAACGAGCTTGATGCGTTAAAGGTAGAGGAGTTTGAGCAGCTTCCATGACCAGAGCTCTTTGAGCATCTGTGAGACTACTAGATCTGCGAATCATACAAGGATCAAAGCTTTCCGCAGCTTCAAGAAGAGCGCGAAGAAGTAACGGTTTGTCGGCTGTATTTTGAAGGGAATTTAATATCCCATGAGGGTCGCGATACTGGGTCTTTATCACAACTCTAGCACCATATTTTAGTAATAAAGCTACTACTTCAACCGAAGGATTCTCATTCGAAGCCACATATTCGGCAAGGACTGGACGAAGCGCTGGACCCTCGTCGCTTCTAATTACCAAATTAGGATCTGCCCCACGCTCCAATAACATAGAGAGAATATCAAGACGATTTGGGATATTATCCGCACAGGCGACGTGCAAAGGAGACCCTATGATGGGCGAAGACGCGTTGACGTTCGATCCTAAAAAATAGTAAAAAAAAAAATAAAATATACATGTATTACTTAATTTTTTCATAAAGGAAGAACATCAGTTATGATGCAGTTATTATATATTTCTGATAATTATAACGAAGGAGAAAGATAAGCAGTAAATGATTTCAGATCAAGATAATGAATGTAATTTATCTCCAGAAGATAAGATATTGACTGTGATTTATTTAAGATGATTATCATATTTGGTTTATTTTCGTCACCACGTGGCGTCGTTATTGCCTTATTATTTCAGTTGGCCATTAGCTCCACGTATGAAGGGTGAAAAAGCGAGGTAGCTGTTATAAATGTAGAGAGAGAGTGTGGAATATATTTTTAGAAAACAGTTTTGCGCCGTTTCTATCAGCTGGTTAGATGAGAAAACGATGATTATTTTTATACGAGAATAATATGATCCTTAAATAATATAACTATAACGTATAAATTTTTAAGAATAATAAATTTTTCAATAATGATATGCGCAATAACGATTCAGGTATTAATTTGACTTTTGATAGCTCGAACAGTTCGTTAATTAATCTAAGTTAATGGCATATCTTTGAATTGCGAAACCAATCTGATACCGGTATATTAACGACCGATAGATAAAGCTGTATGGTAATTGCCAGCCAACACTTTGGCTAAAGAATAATAATAAATTAATTCACCATTCTGAGACAGTAGTTTATTTATTTAAATGCCTTACCTGCATTCAAAAGCATCTCAACTATGCTGGGGTCTCCCTTAAGTATTGCGAGGTCCAAGGCTGATGGTTTTTGATAATCTGGCCCTAAGTCTAGACTGGCACCTTGCTTCAATAGAAGATTTATCACATCTGGATCACCTCCAAGAATGGCGTAATGCAAAACAGTCCGATAGTCGTGCCTGGCATCAGCGTAATCATTTACACTCGCGCCATAGCTTAGTAAAAGTAATACCGAGGTCACACCCTAAAAAGCACAATACTAAATGGTATCAATCAGAAGCTTTACATCGAATCCATTTCATGTGGAAATATTTTTTTTGACCAATTATTGAAAAACGTGTCCCAAAAAATTGCCCAACGAGATATGCAACGGTAAATTTCGATGAAGTCTTCTAATGATCTTCTAATTATTCCGTAACAAATTTCATGGGAATAGAAAAGAATTGATTAACACTATAGAATCTTACCTGCGGTAATCTAGCGGCTTTCATTAACGGCGTAAGTCCAGCTCGATCTCTGGTATTAGGCAAAGCTCCGAAAGCTAAAAGAAGTTCTAAACACTCCAAATCTATCGGAGATACGAGATTTATCTCTGAACCAAAGAAGTATCTCTTATTTGGATTAGCACCAGCCTCGAGTAATACTCTGGCTACCTCAATGTGGCGATTTCTTAAAGCGAGTCTAAGTGGTTCATCGCATAACATTGTCCTGGGAAAAAGTTCTCCTGTATCGGCACGGTGATCGACTTTAGCACCGTGTTTTAAAAGGAGTTTAACCAAATCCAAATAGCCATGTTCTGCTGCTAAATGTAAAGCTGAATAGCCACACTCGTCGATAGCGTCTATGTCGGCACCTCTTACTAACAGAAGTTGTGCAGCTTCCTCGTATCTCTGCCAAACCGCGTAGTGCAAAGGTCGAAGACCCTGGGTTACGGGCTCGTTTGGCTTTGCACCACACGCGAGAAGGATCCGAATCTCATCTAGTGTTTGCATTCGAATTATTGAGTCGGCTAACTCGCGTTGCAAAGGGTTGGCTATGCACTCCGCCGGCATCTGTGGATTGCGAAAATGATATTTCGTCATTGAATATAGATCGCCAGGGTCAATAAGCGCAAATATATGTACAGATGCGATTAGAATAGCTATGAGAATCAATCAGGGCATCGTGATGATAGTTAATACCGTATTTGGGCACCCTGTACATTATTATTTATGAACAGACTCGGTATATCTAGTCTGAGGACATCGATTACAAACAAATTACATTATGATATGATATAGTGTAATCAGCAACAGGCATATAAATGATTCGTGAATTTATTATGACGTTCGATGGATACGATTTGATGATCAAAAAAGCTTGTTAGTTACTTTCTAGTAACAGCTATAGATGAACTAATGACTGATCATGAAATAAGCGCTTTCTGTACAAAAATAAGAAGAAAAAAAAACAGTTAGATTTAAGCTCTGGAATATATTTTAGCCTTTTCTAAATCTGCGAAGTTCTTGAAATAGAATGTGCAGATATTTTTCCATCGATGTGGTTAAAAATAAATGTGTTTATAATAAAAGGTAGCATATATTGACGATGTATAGACACAACGAAGTCATGAACTCTTAACGTCGCACCCAAATTTTATAATTGAAGTCAATTTGATCTCGTTGAGGCTATAATTAATAACTTTGATATTTTAAAAGGACATCTTTAATCCTTATGGAGATTTTTGATTCAATAATTTATTCATATGATCGTAGGAATATAAGATTTCTGATTCCAGAGTGAATATCTAATAATAATGATTGCAGCATGCAGATACATTTCGTGCATTAGATACACCATTGATAGATCGATGTATTATATAGGTATACGCACTTTGATACTTATATATTCTTAATCGTTTATATTCACGTTAAAACCAAAAGATCTGAAATAGCAAAGAGAAATTATGATTAGAATAAAAACTAATAAAGCGTGATAATACTAGTAGTGCAGACTATAGAGTCTATTAGTCTTGAAATCTAGTCTACGATAAAGATTCACAAATTCTGCACACCTTATAACAAAATTATCTCTATTATAGATATTTCAAATTAAAATTAATACGCGATTATAAGGAAACGTCGAAAGCAGGGAATCCCCGGAAACCCGCATCGTCTGACGCTATTTTTAAAAAGTAATTCGTGAGGTCGAAATACGTTGAAAAGAGAGAATCCTCTTTTACACACATCTCAGTATCTTTAATTTAAATATAGAATACTGCACTAGACAAAGAAACGTTCAAGAATACTCGCACATTGTTCTATGAAATTCAATTACGCATTTTGCATCTCGACTCAGAATCTAAATTCTTCTAATCATAGGGAATCCCCAGAACGCGTAGTTTTTCACGAGTACATCGCGTGTTTACGTGTATATTTTAATATATATATTTATAAATTTTCTGTTTATAGATATACTATAGATGTACCATGTATATCTATACAAAGGCGTCTTGCACTTAGCTAAAGCGTCGCGCTCCTTGACCCTTGTTCCAAAAATAAATTTCAATTCGCGGAAGGTACGTATGTAAAACCCAAAGCTTTTGCCGTGTATTTGGTAAGTCGAAAGCTTTAAAGTCACAACAGAATCAGCTGCCAAAAAGTCTGAGCGCCAAAAAGACACCGCGCCGGAAACTACGCGAGCAACGCACGCTACGGTGAAAATTCACGCAGTCTTATACCAGAGTTTTTTATTGCCCTCAATTGACGGCAGAAGAGATTTTAGAATTTCATAGACGTTCGAGCCAATGTTATACTGCACTGCCAAAAACGCATATCTATGCTACGATTGACCTCCGGGTATGCAAACCTCATTTTTGCAACGCATCTATGAAGATGTCAACGTCAATCAGTGTCTGTAAGACACATTTTTAATCAATTTTTTTTATACACAGAGGATAATATGCAAAAAAAAAAAGGAAAATTTGCAATCAAATTAAGATTTATTAGCTACTTAATTATTATTCGTTCAATTTAATTGTTGTAATAGACGAGGTAAATATGCAATGGATTTTATACAAAGCAAAAAATTGAAATGCAACAGGTATCACGAGGAATCTGTATATGGGTTCCTAATGTACGATATTTCAGTACTCTATTTATTATTATATAGTTTAAATCAAAGCCGGAGTTCGATTTTGGATAATACCAAGTGGTTTTTTTTTTATTTTTTCCTCTGATCCTGACCCTTCCACCTTAGTCTCATTTTAGAAGAAGGAAAAAATTACTTTTATCTACATCAAATTTGTGTAGATCGATGTCAATTATATTATAACGAAATTACGCGATTATCAAATGCAAGCATTTACATAAAAATGTATTTACCTACGTATTCAAAGCTTTATGTTATCTTTTAGAAAACTTGATCGAATATTGATTAAATATATACCATATAGTGTTATTGAATTGATATAATTTATGAAAAATAGATATCTATATCTGCGATTATGAAATCTATAGCTAATTACCCCACATTGATAATAATAATAGCACTGCTTATCATTAGTCATTTTCACGAACAGGTAAACGGAGTCCTAGATCAGAACCGAATACCCACTTGTCACAACAAAAGAGATAAGATTTGAATACGAGAAAACAAGAGATCATTTTCTTGCAAAATTAGAACAAATTTCACCAAACGAAATTTATCATATTAACGCAATTATTTAGTATACGACGAATTTATTATACTTATATATATGTATATAATAACGCACACTAGTTACAGTTTGTCTGTAAATATACGGATGGTAGATCTAGACAAACGTCATATAGTCCAACAAGTCGCTTTTCAGTTTTTCATAAAAACACAGTAGCGTTGAATTTATTTAAAATAATTGTTTTTTTAACGCGCGGTAATAATCGGCGAATACATAACTGTTCATTAATATTTGATTCGAGTCTTTTGTTTACTCACATCAAAGATAGTGCGATGTTCCAGCATGTAGAATTAATATTGTGAACTGCCTTCTTCGTAGGAAAGTCGCTCCTATTTAAAGCTTTGAACGACTATTCATCCGAAAATAACACAAAGGGATCACGAGGGTTTACATCGGAGTCTGCGCCGCGATCTACACGCGTCGCGACGCCCCTGCTACGCAATTTTTCGCGCGCAGTAATTTTCGACTTTACGCGCGTGTTCGCTACGATATTTCTATTAGTTTAACGTCTACAATTCATGTGAACTTGTTATTATTTTCAAATATAGAATAGTAAACATTGATAGGACACAACGACCTGTCAACCCATGAAAATTGCGCATTAGCAATGAATTTATACCACCGTTCTTATTATTCTATTTACTCACGGCTATCAGTTAACTTTAATATCTTACAGCAATTTAAAAAAAAAATATATAATCACCGTTATGAGACTTAGAAATTAAATACGTTATTTTCAAGGTAAATATTTCGAAGATAATTTGATAAGTGACTATAATTGATTGAACTTATTATTTGTGAATTTATATCATAGTCGTGATGAATTTAAAATAAGAATTAAACGGAACTGTTTTAATCGATTCGTGGTCTGTTGTATAATACTGAAATGACCGTTGATAATAAGAATCCAATAATTAGAATCGAGCTTTTTTCACATTGCATAATATACAATTTTTCATTTGTAAGTTCATTAAATACGTTATCGCATTTATAAGACCAGATCATTTCGGTTGGTTCTTTTTCATGGCTCTTAGTCAAGATATTTTCTTTGCCAAATCTGTATGAATGTAATAATAATCGAAAATCTGTTTTCCCTAAATCGATTCAGAGCTTAGATGCGTCGCATGTATAAATGTAGATGATGTTCCATATTATGCCAACGTATTCGTATATACGTTAAAAATAAAAATAAATAAAAATAAAAAAAAATACAAGGAAAAACGCTGTTCAACAGAATATTGCACATATAACAATGATATTTGTTTTACATTTGAGAAATCCTGTCTATAATAGCTTTTCTGTTTACGTTCTGTTTATTCGAAAACGAGTATTTTCCTACAACTGCACACGTACTCATTTTCATATTATATCTTATTCTTCAATCCCTATATTTACTCAACCTTCTATCAAACTTAAACGAAATATAGTTTCAACAATCTAGTCATATTAAATATAAGAATATGAATAAGTAAATTGAAAATACAAAACTGCGAAGAAGATGAGACACATTCGCCTGCAATCATACACATAATTTCTTTCATTAAACCCTAATTAAAACGAACGTAATAAAACAACATTAGAGAATAGTATATTGCCAAATTAGTTAAACCACTTGAAATTAATTTATTGTATACAACGTACCGATTTTAATTGCTAAAATATATTGCAGATGTAATGAAAAGTGCCCGCCAAAATTTAATGCGTTGACTTACTAGCATTCTTAATCTCATTTACGTATATACCTATATATAATGTATATGTATAGTGTTTGATGTTTTAACAACTATACAGTATACATACTATAGTCGAAAACCAGACGATCGCTTCTTTTGAACCCTCAAGGCCGCCAAGGTCGTCATACTTCTCTGAAAATGCACGTTCATTTATACACACATGTAAAATATGTATATGGTATAGGTATAACACATATCCAGCTTTGTTTGAGATCAAACAGAACATGTGAGTCTGTCACGATCTCATCTCGAGGTCACGTTTGGTTTTCAATTCAATTTTAGTTTGAATAAAACACTATATACGTGAAAAAAGCACGTTTTTTTTTTTTATAACTCAATTTAATCTTAGATTGGGAACTAAAATGATAATGTTTGTATTGTTTTTTGTGATTACTTTTATTAAGAAATACTTTGCACTTAATAAATGCCTTATTTTATAATTATAATAACCATCATCATCATCATCATTATCATTATCCTTATCCTTATCCTTATCATTATCATTATTAATATAATTATTAATATTATTATCATAATTATACTGCTGCTCTAAGTTTCTAATTAGAAGCATGCTTCACTAACACATCTTACACGTCCTTAAAATTAAGTAATATATTCTTAAAACATGAATCATTTCATTAAAAAAAAATGCGAGAAAACGAAAAAAAAATCGGAAAAAATAAAAAAATAATAATAAACGAAAATACTTTGATTTTAAGAACCTGGCAATTTTTAGCTGCTAACTTAAAAAAAAAACATCGTTGGCAACTTATATGGCTAATAATCTAAAAAAAAGATTTAATTCTTATTCTTCATCTTCTTCTTCTTTCATCTATGCTTATAGTATTTTAATTTATCTCGAGATATCAGTTTAAACAAATACGTAATATATCTAATTCAGGATTCGTATAGCTGATGCTAATAAAACCCATTGCTGAGTTATGAATTATGCCTAGAATCGTTCATGATGCAATAACAAATACAATAAGCTGGCTAATCTTTTCATTGTCACATCAATCGCAAAGATTTCAAGCTGATTCAAAATCTGCAGCAAATAATATGATTCATATTTATCATAATAATATTATTATGCTCAATAATCCTGATCTCTTTTTCAATACTCAAAGAATGATCAAATATTTACAGAAATTCATTGATTACAACAAGCTAGTAAAAAATCAAATACAAATTATTAAAACAAGTTCTTATTTGTTCATTTAAATAATTATTTAGACCAATTAAGATCGATGTCGTACATATAGTAACATACTTGTTCTTCCAATTTCGTAGATGTTTTCTCTATTAAAGTTAAATTCATTTTCCCAAGCTAGTGAACAAAAAAGTAAAGTACTGAATCCCCTGTTAGAAATTTACCTGAAGTAAGAATTAATATGGTCAAAGATCAAATTCAAATGGATAAAATATTGAAATAAATTTATTTTTATTGAAATATGAATTGTAATGAGCATGTATTCGGGTTTCGAATATGAAATTCAGTTAGATTCTTTGCTTTTGTGTTTACAATGAAATTCGATAACTGTAGCCGATGCGTAAGGGATAAACCATAGCATCGAACTACAATTTTCAGCTGCCGAATATATCTAGAAACAATAATAATACCTTGGCAGGAAAAAAAATTGATTGGTGATAAATGATAAATAATAAATGATTGAAATTAAATAGAATTTGCATTAAAAAGATAAATGCCTATTTAGTAAATGCTAATAGTGGCTAAGACGATAATTAATTGTTAAGTATTCTTCACGCTCCTTTGATTGTTGTTTAGTTACATGTTTAGTTATGAAATATTATTATACACATGAGTATGACACGGTTTTTGTTTTATCCGTTAAAAAATAAAGATACAAAACACTGATAGCCTTAATGGCATAACGTCTTTCTAATCTTACAAACGCATTTTGTTATTAAAGAATTCATTATTCTTCATTGGTTTGAAATACTGGGTTCAATAATCTGTATAAAACCTTTGTTGACTGGAAGCTTAGGACAATAATTTGTACCTAAGAGTATACAGAATAAATGCTGAACACCATAACACAAAATATTATTCTAATCTATTTTACAATGACAAAATCACAAACAATAAATCATAGATTTACTTTCAATATATTTCATTCTTTGTTTGTGTACGATTGTGGATTATATGAGTGTAAACTTCAGTCCTTAATAAAAAGGATTTGATCTGAACTCTTAGTCAGTTTAAAATGAGAAAATTCAATGATCCATTAATGTGAAGTGAATAAGATGAGTAGATGCCCAATGTTATGTTATGTTATTCAGCATATTCATCTGTATATGTCTCTCAGTTTATACGGTTCAATTTTATTGCATAGTATGGAAAAATATGATTCTATCAAAATGTTATTTAACAAAGGCAATACATCGCTTGACTACTTTATATATGTATAGTCATTATTGTTGTCTATCAGACAAAACTTTTCTGAAAGGCAAAACCAATTTTAACAAAAATGATAAAAAGAAAGAATGACTTTATTTCATCATTTTTATTAAAAGTGGTAAAAAATGTTTTTTTTTTTTTTAATTTTATTTTTCTTTTTCTTTTTTTTTTTAGTTTTTCTTCTTCCTTCTTTTCTTTATCAGCTATTTAAAACTTTACGTTTGTACACTATTGCATAATAAGCATTATTTAATTTACTATTATTATATGTATGTCATGATTCCTCATTCTCTGTGATGCCTATCGAAGCTAAACAGTTATCTCTCAAAAGTATGTAACATACATACATCGGGTCTAATTAGTCATTATCTATATAATTTTAATATTCATCAGTGTATTATACTTTTTTTTTTATTTTATTTTTTTTCTCATAGTTTACGACAAATGGCCAGAAAGAACTCACTTTTCATGATAAAAGTGCCTACAAAAATATCTGTATAAGGAGACAGGGCTTGCGGTTTACTAAGTTATCACTATAATTAATTAAGTATTGCCAGTGACTCCAGTCTCGAACTTAGTAATCTTGATCGATAAGGTTTTGTGGTCTTAAATTCCAATTATTTATTTAGCAAGAGAATTTCTCATCTTTTCAAATATACTAATTCTGTTTCTGAATAGATAAATGCTAATGTAACATTCATTACATTGTTTTTTCTTTCGTTTTAAGCTGCTCCTTTCTGTATATAGATTTATCAGACCAAGTCATACTATTATAACTTTAATTCTAATCCTGCAAAACTAAGTTCAAGAATGACAACTGGACAAAGATATACCATACAAGTATTTTTCAGACTGATCATAAACGAGTCAACGTCATATCATATACAATATGTTATATTTTGACGTTAAATTTGGACGCTACAGGCACCTCGGTGTCTTGAAGTGTATACCAAAATGATCTGCGAAATAATTTATCTAAACGCGAATTTTCAATGGTCACAGGTAAGCCAATTATGGCAGGGAACTCACCGTGTTAAATAAAATCTAATATATGGTAAATCTGAAAAACATTTCTACGATAAGTATGTATTTACATAGACGAGCTGTTCGAGACTCGAAATAAAAAGTGAGGAATATTATTTATCAACTAATTCTGGCTCAAAGCATGAACTATCAATTAATAAAGTCTTCGTCAGCGATGAGACCTGTGCTTTTTCTATGCTATTCAAAGTTATCTAGTAGTTTATTATACTTTGTTTTGCCTGAAATTGATTTTCTAGAATATTCGATAATCCTGCTCACGTATAGTACAGCGCGATTACTGATTTTACTTGCGAATAGTAACTCATTTGATAAGGCAATATCTTCTATAGGGGAAGAATAAAAGAAGCATAGTTAACGATAGAACAAAGAAAGAAAAACCCAATTCAATCAAGTTAGAAAAGATATTAAACTTAAGAGTCTAAAAGATTATATCAAATGTTGAACTTTGTTTTAAAACAAAATTCATTATTTTTCCTCAGTAATTTACAATTCGATAAACAAAGAGGGTACGAAACATGGGAAAGTCATGATCTAAGTAAGTACATAGCGTAAAGAGTTCTTGTTTGACGGTAAAACTTTCGAAAGTTTCGAGTTGAAACGAAATTAGATATCAAAGGCAGAGACCGTATTACCATGAATAAAGAAAAAAACTGGCAAAGTAATAATCTCCAAGCTAAAAGATCATTGTTTAAACACAGAGGCAGTCTTAGACCTAAAAAAATGCATCAATAAATCGTTAAATTAATATGATTTCAAATCTAAGAAATCTTGAGCTTCAATTAACGAATTTCAGCAATCTATTCTTCGTTCTAAAAACCTGCGTTCATTCGAAGTAACATAGCTCATGCCCCGATGCACAGTAGCGAAATATTTCACCTCTTGCATAAATAAATGATAAAAGCATCCGTACTTTTTGTTATTATTCGCACTATACTCATATTCCTTAATCACGATCTTAGATTTTTTTACCATCTTAACTGCTTATTGATTAACTAAAATAAATCAAGCACAAAAACAATGATTGATTAATTACCACCTAAAATTAGTCTGGAACAGCTCTAAGATGGTGCAATTCAATTGATTTGACTTAACTGTAATCTAAGATCTCACTACTGTTTAGGATAGCACTACGGTAAACTGGTATTCAGGCTCTCCGGCAATCGGTAGTTCATCATGTGGAAGGGTGGGCTCGCAGGACTACCAGGCTGGCTGTTTAGACCAAGGCTGTTAGATCCACGCCCACGTTTTCTCCTTTGTAAAATACCTTTGCGTACCATGTAGAAACGAATCGTGCTGATTGGGATGTTGTACTTTTCAGAAGCAACTTGGAACGTCATGCCACGTGCTACCATGTCCGAAGCTTGTTTCAGTTCTTCCTCAGATCGACGTTGTCGTCTTTGGTAGCCTGAATAAAAAAAAAACTCTGATCATCATCATCATCAAAGTTGAATCTGAGTAAATTTCTGCATAGTTTTACTCAATAAATAATCGCACATCCCCGTTTGTATTCCTAAGTGTTAGGAACTCCTATTCAGAGTTGTAAAGAATTCTCAGCATCTGAAGACTTTAATTGAGCCCGGCAAAACGAGAACCACTAAAAACTGGAATAGAAAAACTTATTCAGGAATTTTTCTGACCTTCAATAGCTGGAAACGGGCTGCCCGGAGTGCAATTAGTAGTGCGAACCATACTGATAGAGTATGGTTTATGATCATGATTAAATTGTTCATCTGGTTCCATTTTGACCAGACCCTGAGTCTCCGTAAGAGTGGCTTCGCAAGCACTCAACGCTTTTTCAAGATGATGCAACGCCTCTGTATGTTCCATGTTTACTGAACTTTGAGTGTTTTGAGTTGCGCTTGGAGCAGCGGAAGGAACTGTTTGAGGTGATCCAATTGTCGGTGTGCATTCAAGGAAGCTTGTGTTGTTTGCATCGATTACAAGCGTTCCTTCGTCATTCTTCAGATTCTGGGTAGATACTTGTTTTATTGGTATTGTTGGCGTCACAGGAGTATTAGATTGTTGAGAGCTGGATTCAGGGCTAGAATCGGCATTATCTTTTCCTTGATTCGATAGACCACGCACCTATACAAATTATTTCAATTTCAATATATTTTGGTGATCATTCTATCGTTGAGAAAAAAAATATGAAGTAAATATTGTGTGTCGTAAAAGTTTGGGAATTTTAATTGAATATTATTGTTATTGAAGAGGCATAAATGACGAGTAGAAAAAATATTGTTTTTTTTTATTATTTTTCAATGTCTTGAAAAAATAGTCAAATATGTTTTGTGAAAAAATGAGAATTAGTCTTTCCGGCTTGGGGAAAATATATTTTTCATTACAGCAATGTCTGACAAAAACAAATCTTTCAACAATTCCCATAATTTAACAACAGAATATATTCATTAGACGTGCCCATCATTACATATATTAAACATGGTGGTTGAATAGCAATAAGACAAACACATCAAAGACATTATGAACGAGAGATAAACATCTGAATAATATGTAAGAGAATAAAAAAAATGAAATACTCCAATATTTACTTCTATAATAATGTAGAACGAGATGTAGAGAAACATTTAGAAATATGATGAAATTTAGTAAATTTAGAAAAGATAAATTATTTTGATACAAATTCAACTAGTTTTTTGTTTAAAATTATTCATATTTATATTGTAATGAAAAAACACTGTCTTTATACGAGCTTCAGAATACATAATATGGATAATTTGTCAATTTCCTACCTGCAAAGCTTCAGCAGCTTGCATTAACTTAGCCAATTGTTGTTGTTCGACGTATACCTCTCCTCGATACATGAATTCAACGAGTGCCTGAAGTTCCCACATTCTCATATCCCTCAGAAATATTATTGGATGAGTGCACGGTATATCCAGTAGTAAACGTTCTAGATAATCGCTACAGGCTGACAGTACGACCTTGTGGCATTTTATGGAACCGCCGTCGCAGGCCAATGTGACATCAACAAATTGTTCAGAGCTCAACAATTTTGGAAATGCATTGTGCATGTTTGATTGATGAGAATTCCATGATACGCAAAATTGCTGACGATCATCACCAGGATAATTATCCGCGGTGGGTAAATTGCTTCCAGATTCCATATCGAATTCTTTTTTTTCGTTTTTTTGTTTCTTTGTTTGTTTTTATTTTATTTTATTTGATTTATTCAGCTGCCGCTTTTGGGGCGGAATTTGTCTTTCTTCGTTACGTCACGTCACGTCTGGTAAAAAATAAAAAATACAACTCAAATTTTTTGCTAACGTATTTATTAGACATTGTTTTATTATTTTATATATATCATATATCATATACAGTATACATATACCACTACCGATATAACATCGCAACCAAAAGATAGTAATAGACAAATAATAATTAGATCCAATTCAGCAAAAAGATTTTCTAAATGGAATTCAAATAAAAGCCAAAGATATTTCAAGATTAATGTATGAGAATATAAAAAAAACAAAAAAACAAAAAATAAATATTTTAAGTTTGACACATCTTAGCCAGCGAATGACTGACTATATTTAAAAATTCGAAATGTTTGTCTATAAAGAAGTTTCAAATTGATGTGATTTCAGTACCGATCGTTATTGCTGAAGAGAATCTTTAATGTATTATGTTAAGCATTCTAAGCACTGCAATGTTTCCTGTGATTCTTAGAACAGAAATGATATAAATATATTTTTTTGTTGTTATTCAAGAAAGAAACGAGTTTATGCAATCTTCTTTTTTTTTTTCTATTCGATTTCTGAGTTGAAAACGTATTTTTTTTTTTCATACAGTATACAAATTTTATCAAATGAAAAATAATATTTGTACTACAAGAATTTGAACACTCGTTACTATGTTTTTTTTTTTTCTCGATAAAGTGAGACAAATAGATTATTTTCATTAGTTATAATCACAGCAAATTTTGCTATATAGTGTAAACAAAAACTGTAAAAAAAAAAAAATAATAAAAAAAACAATCAAACAATCAAACATGCATAGAGTCAATCTAGTGTATATTTTTCGTTTTTCAACCGAATATGGCGAAGTAATTTGTTTTAAATGGCCTACCTATTATTATTATTATTATTATTATTATTATTTATAGAATTATTATTACTATCTTGTTGAATGATAATATACATAAATAAGGCGGGAGATAATTGACAAAAAAAAATGATAATAATACCGATTAGTATCGAAGAAGTTTATCAGTTCGGTTGTACATATGAAAAAAAAAAAAGATATATATTGTTGATAATACCGCTAGTTTATTTAATACCGAAAATAAAAAAAATAAATTGATGACTCAAAACATAATCGTGTCGGTTTTAAAATTTTTACAATATGGCTGTCATGAAATAAGATGCCTCTCTAACAAACAAATTGTATATTCGAGCACATGAGAAATCTCTGCGTATAGTATATGATGATAATTATAAAAGCGATACGCAATATAACGATGTATTATTAATATAGAATATTATTGGTTATTTCAAAGTTGTAAATAGCTAATACATAAGCGTCTAATAGAAAGATATAAGAGAAAGAAAAAAAAAAGGAAAAGAAAAATCTATAAGAACAACAAAATGAACGTGCAACAAAACAAATGACTCTCGACAAAGGTATACGAATACTACTACTACTACTATAACATAAAAGTACTTGAAATATTTACGATCCGAAAATAATCTCACATGCAATATATCTAAAAACAATCACGTGCTTCGTACTGTGGACAGGTTAGCCGAAAGTAAACTGACATCTTTTATAGAAGACAAAAACATTTTAATGTATAGAAAAATGGTGAAATCTTTGCGGGAGACGCTGTCGGCATGAAAGCCATCACCCCCCTCCTCCCTCCCTAACCCCCTCCAACCCCCTTCCCTTCCCCCAGGAACGCCTTGAACACAAGTTTCACATTTCTCCTTAATTTATACACGAAACACCACAAGCACCAAAATTTTGAACAATAAATTAATGTAACAGGCTTTGGAGAATGATTTGTCACTCACAAATTTCCGTTATAATTATATTCTCTTCAATAATTTCACGTTATATCCGGCAAGAATCCCTTAAGAAAACATGCGTCCGTCGAGATTTGCACTGGCTAGGGGAGCTGGGATGAAAGGGTGGGGGTAGTAAGGCTGGGGGTAGCTTAGGGGAACAGTAACGCTAACTATAGGATTCTTACCGAACTATAAATCGACATTAAAAAATTATCATAACCATATTTTTCTTCAGTGTCAAATTTTACAAACCATTAATTTTCGTCGAATTTCATCGGATACCCAACTGGCGATATTCCATTTATTCTCTGTGTCACATAACCGGATATTTTCATAAACACCAACTCATGTTATTAATAAAAAATTACATTTAATATTTACACCGACGATTACTGCTCATCAAGTTCTGCGCAACTATTGTAGTTAATTCAGACAGATTATAGCATGAATAAGATGGTTCATTCAAGATTTCAAAACGCTATGACAGGAAGTACTTTACATCCCGAGATTATTAGAGAAGCGAAGCCTACTACGCATATCTTGATACGATCTTATTGATTAAATATAACTCATAGCAATTAATTTATTGACATAATTTCGTTTTATTTGATTGCCTTAATCACCAATAGGAGATAAAACCCTTCGATTTTCGTTGCAAATTATAAAATTAATGTATCTTTTGTAGACGCTAATAAAACCTATTACAAATAATTAATAACTTCCTTTCTTGTATTTTTCGTACCAATGACCAAAAGAGATTTCCGATTCCATTTCTGAAACAATTAGATATTATAGTTAGTCTTAAACTAGATTTGGACAAAGTTAATGATTAAAATTCATGATGGCTACTCCGATTTCTCTGTTGTGATAAAATAACAAAAACAAACTTTGAAATAAATATAGAAAAAAATCAGATAAAAATTTCGCCAAATAAACTCACACCTTTATTCTCGTATTTCTCGAACGTTCACGAATATCATGTATCAAAACACGCCGAAGAAGGCTCCACCGTTTATCTCTATGTTCAAAAACTAACCTGTCAGACCAATCAGATTACCAAGATTTACTTGCGTCTCTACTGATTGAAGGCATTGAATTTTTTTTCAAAATATTCAAAAAATCTTGCCATTCATAATATAACCGAGATGTATTTTTAACAATCAGGTTTGTATATAATCGTCAACTAACTTACTTCGCACTATTTATAAATAGAATTGTATACATTGCATCCAGGGACCTAAAATTCTAGCAAACATTTTCAAATTCCTGTTCAAGTGTCTTAATGATCAGCGCTTTGACATCGCATACAACAATTATTTACAGATTGAGTTATAGAACCTGTTTCAAGCATTCAGAATAATGGCTAGCGCTCAGGCTATGGAGATAATCGAGCTTGTCTCAGACGAGGAACAGTCCTCTACTAAAAATAAGAAGAACAGGGTCCCTAGACTTTGTACCAACAATTGCATCAACTTCAAATGCAAGTCGGGATTAAACATGAAACCAGCACCTTCGTTTGCTTGTGTTTTTTACGGATCAGCTTCGGCAAAGAAGAAAAAACGACTTATATGCGACATCTGTTTTGACGCTGCGCTACGACACCAGGAGGTTGGTTTTAAATATCAGCGTTAAATCAATGAAAGATTTCCTCTAAAGCTACAAGCCACTATTTATTATATTTTCACATCTAATATTATCATAGTTCTTCCCTTCTTCCTACAAAGAATTTTGTACTCGAATGTCTGCTTCTGCTTTTCAGGATCTAGTGGAATGCCTAGTAAATCGCAAGCCGCTTTTAGCCTGTGAATTTCCTGACCATACAATGGAAGTGGAAATATCGGACAGCGATGATTCAGATCAGGAGGATCTAAACGGATCTAAAGAAGACGGTGATATGCTTGATTCCTGCTACCCAATCAAACTTTATTCAATAATCCAAGGAAAACTCTGTTAACCTCATTCCATCATTCTCATTTTTTCAGATGACTACATCCCTGAGGATGTTCTACTTGATATAGAAGAAAAAATGGACACCACTTTGTCAATGATTTTTAAAAAATATGATATCAAGTATCAAATTGAACAGGCAGGGGCAGTTCTTCAACAACAATGGGATAAAATAGATGGTATTATCGTAAAAAAGAAAATTATTCAATATATTTAGTGAATTATTTGAGTCATACCATTCTATTTCGTTCATATGATGGATTAAAACATATTTTGTCGTATCTCAAACCTTCTTGATATCAACGAGTAAACTGATTTCAGAATGCAACAAAGAAATGGACAAAAACTTGACAAATATGATGTCCGATATGGACAGACTGCGAAACAGTTTATACGAAGACTACAAACCGCAGATTAAAATGCTTCCTGAGTTAGATCTGGACACCGAATCGACGGAAACTCCTACCTTCCCTCTTGTAGCAACAAAAAAAGTCACTCAAATGCGTATTCCTCCAATAAATATGCCGGATAGTCAACCAGAAATTTTACCTCTGGATAGAATTGAGACTCCATTAGTTGACGTAGACCTTCCACCTTCTGGTCCACTGGTTAAACCTTCACCAGATCTTGGAGACATTGTTTATGTTATGAAACATCCGTTAAGTGCATGGATTAAAGCAAGGGTATGAAAACGGAGACTCTCATCTATGCATTATCTCTATAATTCTTTCCATTAATGATCAGACTGTCACATGTGGATTGTTTTATAGATCCAGACTATTCAATCGCGAGCTCCGGGTCAATACCGGGTCAAAATATTAACAAGGAAGAATCATTCTGTGCTGAAAACAGTCAGCGGTACGCAGCTTGCACAGGCTTCGCCTAGTCCGGTCTTGATACCGGTCGGTACTCGAATTGTGGCTATATTTCAGGACATTAGTGCCTGCGGGTACTACAGCGGGGTCGTAGCTGAGCAGCCTAAATCGACAAATAAATATAGGTATAAACGTGAATTTATTTTCTGAGATATTTTTGTTATCCAATTGATTGATTCACAGATACTTGATCTTCTTCGACGATGGATACGCCCAATACGTTATCCACAAACATATTTTAATAGTATCCGAATGGTCATCTCGCGTCTGGGAAGATATCCCAAAAGAATCTAGAGATTTTGTTAAAAAGTACATGGAATCGTACCCGGAAAGACCTATGGTCAAATTGCAGACCGGTCAGGTGGTCAAGACTGAATGGAATTCGAAATGGTGGATTGCAAAAGTGCTGCAAATTGACGGTAGCTTAGTGCAAATGTATTTCAACGCAGATGGACGAACTGAGTGGATTTACAGGGGTTCAGCGCGGTTAGGCCCACTCTATGACGAGCTGTTAAAAGCAAATGCGAGACAGCAAGGCCATCATGCTTCCTTAAATAACGCCAGTCATCGTTTTCCCGCTGCAATAAACGTGAGCATTTCAAAAAGCACGTATCAATCATCTCTGCTTCACGATATACACTTCTTTCCTTTCAGCGCAACAGTCTTCCCTATGTTGAATATACCTCATTCAACGTCGAACCAGTTGAGGAGATAAAGACAGAGGCTCAAATTAAGGAACCAAAAATTGTAGAAGTACAGACTAACTCAGGAACCGTGACTATTTCTTCTAGCAATGGCGCTGTGGTACCAGTCGCACCTCAGACCAGGGCTGTGGCTAGAAAAAGCACAAGTAAAAAGCCGGTCGTTGTTGAAACTAGCAACGTTATAGCTAGTATAAATACAGGCAGTAACACTAAGCCTTCACACAGTATTGTGGTAAGTTTACCCCTGGATTAAAATTAACTCTAAGATAATTTTGCATTGGTTGAATGTAATGAAACTTTATTATCCCACAGTATTATCAAACGCAAAACAAAATTCCAACTCGTAAATACGTTCCACATAAATGCGGTTCGAGATGCGTCGAAGGAATATCTTTCACACCTGATAGTCTAAGAGGGTATTCTCCACTTTCAATACCGTTGCTTTGTGGCTGGAATCGACAACTGTGCAAATTTCCAAAAATGAAGAAGGTCATATTGTATCAAGCACCGTGTGGGATCCGCCTTCGTACTATAGAGGAATTACATCAATATCTACGTGTAACTGGTAGTCCCATGTCTGTCGATCTCTTCGATTTTGATTACTGGGTACATTGTCTGGCAGAGTTTGTACTCGACAAATGTTTTGTCAATATTAAGGTAAAGTTATTGCTAAAAAGGAGAACCAGGGTTTCTAGCAGTCCTATAAATCCTGGAATTGTATCAGAATTACACTTAGGTTTTAAAAATTCGATGGAAAAAAACCATGAAATTGACATCCTATTTCAACAATTTCTATCTTGGAAATGTACTAGGATAATAAATCTGTTTGCTGGTAGACACCCTGAATAAAATTATCAATTTTACTCAAATACTCTAAAACCAAGGCACATTATTTCCCAGGATCTCAGCTACGGCGTTGAAAACGTGCTGATACCATGCGTCAATGAGTTAGATCATGCTCTACCAGACACCATCAGATACAGTACGCAAAGACAGCCAACCGAAGGTGTTAGTCTGAATTTAGATGAGGAATTTTTATGCGGTTGTGACTGCGAGGACGATTGTCAAGTAAGTAGAAAAACGGAATGGCTTATCTGTTTCATCCCGAACTGGTAAATTTGACATGCATTTTATTTAGGACAAGGAGAAATGTGCGTGCTGGCAATTGACCATACAGGGAGCTACTTTGGGTGGTCGAGTCCCAGATAACGCCGTTGGCTACGTTTACAAAAGATTGCCTGAAGCAGTGGCTACCGGTATATACGAATGTAACTCGCGGTGTAAATGCTCTGTGAAAACCTGCCTGAACAGAGTCGTTCAACACCCTCTTACTCTGAAGTTACAAGTATTTAAAACAGGTCCAAGAGGCTGGGGAATTAGATGTTTGAACGACATTCCGCACGGATCATTTATCTGCATATATGCAGGCACACTGCTCACAGAACAGGTACAAAAGTCTTTCGGAAATGAGAGACTGTACACTGATTTCTCTATTTTTATATTTATCAGGGTGCTAACGAGGGAGGAAAAAACTATGGCGATGAATATCTCGCTGAATTAGATTACGTTGAGGCAGTAGAAGGGATCAAAGACGGGTATGAAAGCGATGTTATTGATCCAGAGCTACAAACAGATACAGCTGATGATGGAAATGAAAAATCAACTGCAGCAAGCGAAGAGGACGAGGATACCGCCAGAGAGGAGGAAGGTCTCGATTCTGACGAAGATTTTAACATTGGTAAAAATATCAATCTCACTATGGATCCAGCTTCATCTATTAGGTAAGAAATATTCGTGACTTATGGAACTTATTCGACTATTGTTGAAAATCTGATTGGTAATTTTATAATTTTATACAATATCTGATCAGAAAACGGCTAAGAAAACGAAAGAAAGAAAGACATGATCGTGGTGGCTCAGAGGAGACTAGCGAAGACGGAAGCACGACTAAGGATTCGGAAAATTCTTCTGTAAAACCACCGGCTATGATAACTACTCAAGAAGAACAGCGAGCAGATTGCGATTTCATAACTATAAGCGACGACGAAGATTATACAAACGTGAGGAGAGAGCCAAGTAGATTTGAACCAAGCGTTAAACCAGCTCAGCTTGGCTCACATCAGTCTAAATCTGTTAGAGAATACTTTGGGGAAGATGAAGCTGTGTATATCATGGATGCAAAGACTACTGGGAACATAGGACGATATCTTAACGTAAGATTTCAGATTAGAATATATGTGAAAATTGTACATAATCCTGATCTTGATGGTGATTGGCTATTATAAAGAGATTATTTTTACTTTCAGCATTCTTGTGACCCGAATGTATTCGTACAAAACGTCTTTGTGGATACACATGACGTACGATTTCCTTGGGTAGCATTCTTTGCTCTAAATTACATTAGATCTGGTCAAGAACTTACTTGGAACTATAATTACGACGTGGGAAGTATTCCGGGGAAAGTGATTCTCTGCAAATGTGGAAGTTCTAATTGCAGAGGTCGCCTTTTATAAATTAGCATAATTTAGTTTATTAAAATAGATTGAAGATGGTAATACTAGATTCTTATTAATTGTGAGTTGTTCTTTTTTTTTTTGTAGAACAATAGCAAAAACTTATTGGCTGAGTGTTTAGCTCTGGTTTCAGTCTTGTGTTAAATATTATTGAGGAGCCTCTGTTTCAACGTCACACTTTAGAGTCAATAATTAAACGTATTTTATTTCTGTGATGTCCGTACGAAACTATTTAAAATATTGTTTGACTTTAGTCAATATCAGCTGGGAGTTTATAAATAAATAATGAATAATAAATAAAACCCTAAATGAAATCATTTGGTATTTCTTTTTTTCTTCATTTACTTTTAATTATTTCAGGTTTTATAATTACGTATTCAATATTATAGCGCAAATATTTTTTTTTTTTATTATTAAAAATACAAAGTACATCATTGAAGCGTACTATCATAACTTATCCACGTAGCTACTAATTTTCTTTGATTTTTCATTTTTTCATTGAGCTACTTGTGGCGAATAATAAAAACAAATATTCATTAACAAGTTAAAAAATAACTTGAATATGATTGAACGGATAAAAAATCTAGTCTCATTTAACAATAGAATTAATGCAAATAAAGTTACCATTGGTAAAAGCCCATTGATTGTTTAACTAGAGCGCAAGATAAGATAAAATGTTAAGTTTTCGATTCTTGTTACTGAAAATTAGTCAATGTATTTAGAATCATATATCAAAATAATTGAGAGCTTTGAAAGGTCGATGTAGATCATTTGAATAAACTCTAAAATAGCGTGAAATAATATATTATATAATAATCCTACCATTAGCGCTCATCTAATTTTTCCTTATAATTTTTTTTTCTTTGCTCTTCCTCCATCTCACTCTCTCTCTCTCCTCTCTCTATTTCTCTTTCTTTCTTAGAATACATGAAGTAATCTAATATGTTGACATGCAAAAATTGAATAAAAGCAATGGTAATCTCCTACAAGGAACATAAAGAGCTAAAATTAAAGCTTTATGCATTTTTTCATTCAATGCTAGCGAGATTTAAGCAACTGTTTTATTTCATCCTTCTCAGCAGCCTCCAAATAACTCGTACCGTCCGGCGTCGAACCATCCGGATTAGCCCCTCTTTCCAATAACAATTTCACACAATTCGTATGACCTTCCCATATAGCTGCTAAAAGAGTTGTAATTCCATGTTTGTCTGTTGCCTGTATAATTCATAGAATTATCAAAAGATTTCATCGCATAGTACACAGCAGGTGAATGATGATAAGTAACAATGAACAATAATCAACGATACTAAGAAGAATTACGACTGAATTACCAACAGATATTTTCGTCAATGACGAATTTTAATTATTGATTTGTATTCATTAATTTGCATATAGAATAATTCAATGAACTTACATTGGCATTTGCCCCTTTTTCCAAAAGGTAACGAAGTACCTCACCCTGGCCATAATCTGCTGCATAATGCAACGGCGTTCTTCCATCGATCATTTGGTTCACATCTATATTCTGCCGTTATTAATATTAAGATATTATTTTGAATTGTGATTATTTTGCCAAAAAACTGAGAGTCTAGAGTCTGAACAATGTGATATTATGGGAAATAATTATTTTTACAAGTTTCTTTGATACCGAAATCAATTTTTCGACCAATTTTTGACGTGATGATTGACGTGGGAAAATCCTTAATTCCTTAATTTCTAAGTATTCACCAGTTTGAAAATACGGATAGACTATCGGTAGAAAAAAATGGTGATAAATTGTCTCGTAAATGAAAAACCGCTAATCGTACGATTTATGATTAATTATAATTCCGACAATCAATTTATAATCTCGAGAGTATGACAGATAAGAAAATGATCTGAGCTGTTGCCTTTTTTGCGATGATTTATCGAAGAGAGTTAAGATATTATTGAAAAGATCTGTCAAATTCAAAACATGAGGAAAATATGTGACAGTTAAGTAGGCGAAATTGAGTGAATAGAGTATAATGATAAATATCGAACATACCTTGTTCTCGACAATGTCTCGTACTTGGTCAAGGTCCCCATTTTTGATCCCCCAAACCAGTTCACTCATTGTGACCTGAGTTTAATAACAATGCTTCAGTAATATATGGCAAGTTTCTTAATGAAATTTTACTTTTTCGCAAGTTCTTGCCGTCCAATAACGAATTGGTTATAAGCGTTGATTTCCACCGAGAACATTGATACAAGTCGCAAAGGTCGTCCGGCTACAATTGCCAATGTGACAACGAGAAAAAAACCTTTTCAATATTCTTCTTACTATTTATTTTCGAAACGTGGTACGATTGTAACTATCGATAATCGCCGACTTGCAACTCTCGTAGCGCGCGATCATTTTTGAACCGATTTATGAAACAGACTTGAATAAAATCTTCAATTATTTGAAATCCGACATCCAATCAGTAGAAATAAATTTAGAAACCTTTACATCATTCGATACTTTTCTTATATTGGATACACATCTGATTATACATTAACCTTTCGGTAAATGTAGACAAATTTTACTCGGAGTAGTATACTACGTTGTTCTTGCGATAGAAAATCTTCACTTATTATACTTGATAACTCAAAAGATGAACGAAAATAAGCCCACTGGTGATAAATAGAAAGTTTATTATCACTTTCATTTACTCCGTCTACTAAATATTGGCTAAACAAAGTTTAAATAATCCCTAATTGTTTGAAGCATTAAAAGCCCAGCCTCCTAGATTCCATATATAATATACGATGAACGTTTTCTGAACATTTTTACATTTTACTAAAATAATAATATCAAAATACGACGAATCATGAAAATAGGATTTTTTTATTATGTAGACTAGCGAAAATTGCATAATATAGTACCTAAGAAATGAGAAATGTTTCGCGCGCTATGTATAGATACAGAAAAGTTTTCTAAAGGAATTTCTTAGGCGGAAGGAAATAGGAACTGATATTTTATACAGAGGGAAATCTGGAGTCTAGACAACATGAAACGATCACTTCTTGTTTTAGTAATGCGACTAACGTAATCAATCAAGGTGTTCAGCCTTGATCTGACCAACTAAAGAATAAGTTGGCGTTTCTTTGCGGCAGAAGTAGATAACAAAGAGGTGTGGTCTGCTACAGAAAGAATGAGGTTGAAGTGAATGCTGCTCTACCGGTGACTGGATTACAGTCATTAATAAAACAAATCATAAAAACAACGAAAAAAAAAAACAACAAAAATCGAGTTTTTTCTTCAATAACTTTGAAGCTATGTCTCCGCACAGTAGTGACACTTGGCCATCTGATAACATGAATTAAATTCATTTTTTGCCACCTAATTTAATATCGCTGAACAATTTTTTTTTTTCTCTCTCTTGCCGTATTATACTTCCTTGTTTAATATGAATATTAACACTCAATATATCTGTTGCACCGCGTATGTCTGATTTAGGATTCATACTGATATACTGTATACTGGTATAGCCGTGACATTTCAGATGCAAATGATAATTGAAGTGGCAATTTTTTGCAGATTATTTATAGCGTTTTTGACATTTGTCACACCTAGTTCCAAAATAGTATAGCAATAAATGTCCTTCGAGATAGCCGCGTCATTTTTCACAAATTACTTGATCGAATAAAATACTAGGTATAAGAAATCGCTAATTCAATAAAAAAAATTATTACATTTTTTATACACCTACTATTTCTCTAATTAAAAATAATTATTCTTTCAAACTTTCATACGATACATATAATATTATATTATTATACCCATATACATTGCAGTAATAACGTCTGCACACCTTTTTTTTACCTAAACTAGTAAATGGCAAGGTGCAGTGGCATAAGTTTCTCTCCAATAAATTGACGGTGATTTAAATTGCAATTACGGTAATTTCTCATGCTTAACTTAACCGTCGATTTTAAAACACGGATATATATTAACACTAGCAACTATTATTTCAGTGACTATGGTGTTGCTTCCTTCTTCATTTACCCAATGTAATAATTGCAGAAAAGTAATAAACGTTAATTTTTGGTAATTTTAAACTACGGTAGTATAACTATATATTCAAAAATCGCGAAATTAGGGAAACCTTAGCGTTTTATAAAATTATATATGGTTGATTAATCAAAGCTCGAGTTTAGCGGCCAGTTATATCTTATATTTATAATCGGCTCAGCGAGTGTGGAATATTACTCGATGGATATTTTCACTCGTTATACAGATCTCTCTCATACATTTTGACTCGCTATCCGTTCCGTCCCACTCCCACATACACTTGCGATATTTCGCTCGCGAATTATATCTGTATAGATATATCTACATGCTGACTACTGTCAGCCGCTCACTTTCAAAAACTTCCAAGAATCATTCAACACTTTTTTCTAGCGATGGAAAGAAACCACTTTCAATTTATAATCAAGAAAAATCCCATCTTAACGATGTTGTTTTTAATTTTTAGCATAATCACACAGATTTGAATAAATCGGCAATACTAAATCTTATACGATATTTGAAATACACGCACGGGAATAGGGTCTAAGAAAATGAGAAAAACTGTGCTGTTTCCACATCTGGTAAAGAAATATATATATAATATATATATATATATAAATTAAAAAAAAAATACCTCTATTAAGGTAATATATGACCGAAACTTTTGCTTTCCAGAAACTGCTAAAATACTAACATGTGGGCCCCTGATGCTGCAATATGTAATCTTTTCAGTTATAAATATGTATGTGTATAGTATAATGAGCATGTGTGTGGCCACTGACTCATTATTCGGATACTCTGCATAAATATAAAGCCATACCGTGTTCGGTATTCTTAAGTATACATATTATCTTGAATGACTCCCACTTGTTCGTTGTGAGGTAGGTGTTGCCCCCGTTTTCTAGCATCAAGAATATTCTCGAGACTCTCAGTAAAGTAAATGCAGACTTAAGTATAGGTGATTTTACATCCGTAAAAAAGACTTTCACGCGAAAGTACTATTATATAGGTATATACTACACGTATGTAGAATGCATATAGATACTCATGTTGTACGGGTTTGAGAAAGGGGGGAGGGGGGCGAGAGTGCAGTACAAGCATGCTTTGCGAAAGGTGGATTGTATGTATTGTAGTTTATATTCATGTTGATTATTCTACATAGACTGGTACTACATATAAGTTGTTATTTATTTATATGTTAAAACCACACGTGGAGGAGTCGCGGAGATACACAATAAGTGTGATATACCTATATTACTGCAGGCTGCAGGTATAACATCATAGTATGAGTAGAACTTTTACTTGTCCATCGAGAGGCAGGACGAAGAAAAAAAAAAAAAAATTCAAGGAACGATACGCTGCAACACTTTCGATTCCCCAGCTACCAGGTTGAATAATAAAGCAAAAACAAATTCAACGTTATACTCTTACTTATAGTATTGTTCCGTATAATGATATCATTTATTTCGTTTACTTTCGTGCGGCCTATATTTCTGCACCTTATATATATATACCTACCAGAGAACAGTTTGCGCAATTTGATTAATAACTATTTCTAAATATATTTTATAGGTGTGCAAATCCATACATCGAGCCATTGAATCGCACAGTGAAAGGATCTGGAATCGAGAAAAATTTTCGTCTTTTGATGTTCGCATTTTCATTATTCGAATGATTTTATTGAAAAAGTTTGCTTCAAATTTAATTTCCATTTTCGATTCAACGGAGATAATGAAATCAAAGCGCTACCGATCGCCTCGTAACGCTTCATCGAATCACAATGCAAATCCGAATGATCATACCGCTTGGTATAAATCCATTTTTACTTTCAGAGATTGGAAGAATTCAGAAGAAAAATGAATTAAGATCGGAATTGGATATTTAGTAGAAATTTTCGAGACTCGTTTTTTTGGGGCACGGTGCAGATCTCTTAAAACTTAAAACCGTTCTGCGGAATATACGAATTATTTCAAAACTTGTAAACATTTTCATACTTATTTTATCGAAGCTCAATGGCGCGCGACCGTGACCATGACTGATTACTTTTTTTTGTGGCAATACGATGTCGTGATTGAATTTTTTTTTTTATTTTACCTTCGATTTGTTATAAATAATAACGAATACGAAATAACACAATCGGCGTCACTTAACGCTAGGTTATTCTTGTAGAATAGCTAGATCACGATATTTGATCACCTTTTTGTATCTCTATACCTATGCCTGGTGATTCACAATTGTGTAATTCTGAAGTTCTCGGCTCGAGCTCTTTTTCCTTCTTCTTCTTCTTCTTAGAACACTTATGTGTGAATTAAGAATGAATAATAAGGATCTGGTAAGTGGCGAGAGAAATTAAAATTAAAAAAAAAAGACAAAAAAAGAAGACAGAAACCAGAACGCAAAGATAGCGTCAAGTGTATATTAAATAGGTATTAATTTAATCAATCACATATAGTTACAATCACACATGTTTACAGTACACTGCAGCGCTAATTCTCTAGTGTTGCATATAAAAAAGAGAGAAACAAAAAAAAAAAACAATACAAACAATTAAAAAAACAGGATTTCGATTACTGTATAAGATGTTTTGAGTTCGTTATATGTATAATAAAAAATGTAAAATAATGATCAACCTTACTAATAGACTTTTTCCTCGGTTAAATGATCATATACAAATAGATAAGTTTGACCCAGAGAATTCCTGCGGTAAATAATTAAATATGCATATAAACAATTAAAGTAAAGGATATAATATGTATTATTAATAATCTTGCCTTGGACAGGATTAGTTCAACCCTGTCGTAGGTCTAGCATTTCGCTATTACATAATTAGTAAATTGTCATCGGGCTAATGACTTTATGGGATTTTGGGGCAAGGTCGAAACATGAATTTTATTTACACGCATCGGGGTCTGGATATAGTAAAATAACAGAAAATAAGAGAAAATAAAAACAGCATGATTCAACTCCTGAGACATAACGTCTCTGAACTTATTTTTCTCGTTTTTTGTCATCATCCGAAAGTGCAAATACATAGTTTTGCAATAATTCAAAAATTCATTGAATACATACGCTCAAAGTTGGACAAATAAGACTCGCCGTAACCGTACTGACGTTAATATACTAGTGTAAACTGTTTAGAGGCAAGTTTTGGAATAATTTAAGCTTTGGGGGTGGTTGTGGAAGCGTCGGTCTTCTCTGTAGCATCGCCTTCGACCGCTGGAGGTGGTGGTATGGTTGCGATTTCTGGGTATTCGAGCTTAGCTCCAGCCTCGCATTCAAAAATTGGACAACAGTCGGGGAATGCTGCTGTCTTGTTAGTCTTCTCGGATATTTTACATTTGTCATTTGGTTTTGGTAGTGGTCCGCAATCTTCAACAAGTTCCAAAAGAATACCGGAATTATCTTCGGCTGTTATGCAAGTAGAACGACCGCAGAACGGTGCCAATTCCCATGTGTGTCCTGGTTCAATCGTCACGCAACGAGTTGCGGCGAAACACAAGCCAGGGAAATCTGGAAAAATAAAAAAAAAATGCAGGCACATTAGAATTTGGTTTATAAGAACAAAAAATAAACTGAATATGAATAAATGATTTGTACAAGTAAATCGAGGCTGTAGATTCTGTTTATTACCGATCGTTGATCATTAATTAATCTCTATGTGTAAGATCTGGATCAGGTTACGCGGGTTAAAGAGGAAGGAGATCCAGACATGATGCAGTTGCACTAGAAACTCAAGGAGAGACACTTTCACTGCCATGCAAACGTTTGTGCAATTTGCTATAACACCCGACTATAGAGTCTGGTGCACGTCTGACCACAGATTACGCACTACTACTTAATAATGCATCGTGGCTTTTGGATTTGATAAATAATAGATGATGCAGCTAATCGAGGAGATACGTCGAATTGAATATAAATTAGAAATATGTAAAAGTGGATGAGATGCTTTTAAAGACAATATAACATAGAATGAAATTTACTGATACTAATTGGATAGCCATTTTGTGTCGAAAAAATCTCACTGCAAAAATACATGTACAATGAAAATTGTGTTTGCATATTAACTGAAAACGAGGTCGTTTCGTGGTTTCCGATTAAATAAAGAAAAGAAAAAACAACTAAGCCCGCAGATATTTTAGTTTAAAGAAAATCAACTTTAAACTAGAGCATGATTAAAGTTGATGAAAGTAGGTTTTTAGAACTAATTTTGTTGTAAAGTGAAACGATCGGGGATTCGTATCCCGTATTTTTTATTTTATTTCTTTATTTTATTTTTTCAGTTTGTAGTCGAGTTTAGAATTCTGATAGTCATAGAGAATCGCAACACCTGAATGCTTAATGAGATAATAATTCCAAGAGAAGTGTTAATTGTCTTTAAGATTCAGCTACCGTTTGAGGAATGGAATAATAAAATAAACCATATGTATAGCGTGAATACTTCATGTACGAATGAAGACTATAATTATGTTTAGATACTTGAAGATATAAATACTGATGAGAATAATCGCGGTTTAAAAATATCATAATTTAAAAAATGAATACGATCAACATACGAAAAATAGGGAAAGTTTTAAAAGTTACTCGTGACGATGAGACAAAGAGAAAATAAATGGTCATTATATTTGCGACGATGAGTTTGTATGAAATTTTATTTTCTTTTACCTACCCACCAACCTACACGCTTCTTTCAAATATCTACCAACTTTCACGTTCAAAGAAGGGAAAACTTTTATTCGGTCAATTGTCGTTTGGTTGAATTATTGACATCACGCGATGATTTCACGTGCGCAATGAGATACTTGAGAAACTAGGTCTGACCTTAAGTATAAGTATCATGTACCGACGACTAATGACAACTGGGTCACTGCAATTTAAGGTTTTCTCAAGAGCAAACCTACGCTGGTATTATAAGGATCTATTTCATGACAAATCCACTTAATTCAACGCGATTTATTCCATACATCTAACACACGACCTACACGCTCGTTTCAGGAATCTTTTACGTTAATTAAAATGACAGAGATTGTTTTTTTCAATGGCATAGCTTCGAGAAATTGTTGACCAAAAAGCTGTTCATCTCAAACTTACCTCCTGTTATAATTATTAATTGCCCATCATTACAAGGATCATCGCATTGAATAGATTAGTACGTACTTAAAAATGTCTTGAAATTGTTGGAAATTAATTTAAATATTCCCCGAGATGACTGAGAATTTTTACTTCAAAGAGACGAAAAAAGTAATACCGTTATACTTCGCGCAGACTTTGAAACGTCGAATGTTTGTACATCAGATTCCTTTCAGCTGGTTTTAGCTTCTTTGAATTTGTGTTTTTTTGAAATTGATCTATCAGGAGGCTAATCCCTAAGAAAAATCCAAAAATATCCAAACATCGAAATTTTTTGATAAAAATCGAGTCGCACTGGGATAATTAAATGCGAAAGATGAGCTGATTTTTTTATTCGATCTCATGGAGTTTTGATTTAGAAGTAAATTCACCAAATTTCGTCTAATAATCAGCAAAATATTTTCTTAGTATATCAAACGCACTCGCGGTTTATCTCCTCCAAGTATATCTACGGACAGTTATTCAAACTAGTTAAACCAAGCTGGTTAGAATCTGTTAAGGCATTAAAGAAGAAAAGAAAGAACGGGTTTCTTATAGATATGTGTGTTACATACACAACGTACGGTTATTTCTTTACGACTTTTCTACATACCCATTATAGACAATTAAGAGGGATTTGGTGTCGATGAGAATCATTTCTTTGACGTTTTCATTAAACAATAATTTGATGATAATTTAATAATTGATTGAATTAAAATACATACCACGAAGAACATCGGCAGGTATGAGCCTACGGAAGGTCTTGGGTCGTTCCTCCTCCTTCTTGTCTTCAGCGGTCGCGTAATATACCGCAACAATGAGGGTGATAGCAACGACGAACTTCATGATTCAAGCTACTCTTATTATATTTGAGTTAGAAAGAAGCAAGAGACGCGAAGGCCTTTAAGTCAAAAACTATCTCTGCAGGTAGTTATACACGGATTAAGACTGGTGGGCCCGATCGGCGTCCTGATGTTTTATACTCGTCTCCTGGTCGACGCTTCAACGCCCCCCAAGAGTCCCCACCGCGTACTTACGGTCCGAAAGTAGTATCCTCTTACCCTACCCTTCAAGACCAAGAATTATCCAGGAGGACGTCTTCTTAACAAAGTAAACGCAAATATTGACCTCGCTGCGGGTATTCCGGTTCGAAATTTACGCACGTATGTCAATTAATACCCGCGGTTTATCGTTCCGCAACTAATACTATCGGAAGCGTGAATTCTATCGGATCACCAATCGTTGCGCAGACTAATTGTAAAAGAAAATAAGGGCATCTCCGACCTGAGAAAGTTTGATTTTTCGTTTTTTTCATTTTTATTTTCATTTCTCACGAGAAGAATAATTTCAATGCGAATTTTCTTATAGGCTTTACCTATAGATTAATATTTAATAATCGCTAATCAATTACGACTCTCCGATATACTTATATTATTACTATAATTAGAAAAAAAAAAAAATTGTTTCCATGGTGATGCCCCTTTGAATTGCAGCGAAAGTTTGATGATATGAAAATCGTGTTTCACTCTCTGAGTTAAAAGAAATGAACTCTTTGCAGAATTTGTGATGTGGGATCAATTTCAAAATAAACCCAGATGAAATGGTTGTATAAAAAAATATCAAATTCGGCTTAAGGCGTATCCGTTAGAAAGGAAATATCCTTTCCGTTGAATGAAGGGATTACAAGATATCGAATGACTACTAAAACTGAAGTGTTTGGCTTGACCTGGCAATCAGCCCAATTGATCAATAATTTCTAAGCCAAGGTAAAAGTGGGTCGATCATCGTCGTGAAATAGTGATAATAATAAATTGATACAAATTTTTGATTATTCCTTTATTTAGGGTCCACCTTAGACATGAGCGGTGATTTCACACTGTCTAGATATATTTTTGAATACTTTCTTTTCGCCATTTACATTAATGTACCTGTATGTGTAGCTGGTACCAGTATATACTAATAAATCAGCGTGCTTTTTACCATTATAATAACGTCTGTTCATAGTTATAAAAACTAAGTGATCAAAATGTCTCTACTTACACCGGGACAGGTATAATTTCACAACCGTATGATAAACTACTAGCATTATAATTAAAACAGCGGGTTAAAAATTTTCCATAAAAATTTCATGTATCTTCCTAATGGACGACGAGGACTATAATAAACGAGTTGCATTAACAAACGGCTACCAGCAGCTTCCTCAATGCTTACAAGACATCGAGGTGTTTCTTGCTTAGACGCTATCGCCACAACGGTGTTTAGTTCTTATATTATGCTACTTGCTTACTCACCATCAACGTGAAAGTGTATTTTGTACCTATACGGAATAGCCTTTGTCCACTTTGAGCGTCTCTCTTACCTGCATATATGTATTAATATATACTAAAATATTAAATATGAGTCACACTCGCTAGCGATGATAAATTTTTTTTAAAAAAGATGACTTTACAGTAATAAAAAAAAATCGTTGAACAAAGTCAAGAGAACAATAAAGTTTTATCCTCTTGTATAAAACTTCTACCAATTTTTTTTTTTTTTTTTTTTTTTTTTTTACAGAGGTCAAAATAATCATGTAAGGTAGATTTTATACCTGCATCATGTGAGCTTATAGGCAGTCACGTGTGCTTGTTCATTCGGTTGAATAACAATAACTATAACAATAACAATAACTATAATAGAAATACAACATTATCAAAAACGCACGCATCGTAATTGTGCTTTTGATCCACTTAAATGGAACTGTAGCGAGTCATTGCAGAGTAGTGCAGACTAATTGCATACTCGTGATACCTAATATATACATATTAAGTTCATTTTTATGTTTTTTTTTTTTTTTTATTCAAATTTTTGATGAGTTTTACGTGACTTTTAATGAATGTTAAGTACATAGTTTTGTTTTATGATAACTCGTAAGCCATTTCTAAAATGTTTTGCTGATTTTGAAAAAAACACTTTCTTCGCATCATATGCATATACATGAGATCTTGACTTTGGCTATTAGCCATTTAAAGAAATACACACACACACACACACGTCTAAACACCGATATCTATCTCATTCTAGATCTTAAACGGTATAAATCACTCGTCAATGGCCAAAGAGACATAATTATAATATACGTATGTATATATATAGCTAATTAACTATGTGGATTTTAATGATGGATAAAAAATGATTCATAAATGCTTATGAGTTTTACGTAATGGTTTGGTACATCGGGCTCTTATACAAATCCAAAGTTGAAGATATATCGCATTTGTCATTCGCCAAAGAAAGTAGGACACAACATTGCGAACAATGGATTTAAAAAATTTATTGTTAAACGTTTATAAATCAGTCTCATATATCTGAGTAGGTATAATGAATTTTTGATACCGTATTGCGGTACGTTACAGAGGGCATATTGTATTCTTTTGACCTGGTCAATCCTCTCGTGGAAGAGGTGAAAGCAGATCGAACAGAAAGATCATCAAATAGCCTTCCTTGCATCGACGAATATAGCCTGGATCTTACATTCTCTTGGATGTATATCTCTCACCCGTTCATATAGCCGTTCGATTACTTTTAGGCTGCATTCACTTGGCGATTTTTCAACAAAACTTTTTCATTTTTTTAAATATTTTTTTTGTATTTTTTCATAAGCGATATCGATGTTAATAACAAGCAACGCTGTTCAAGTATTTCAAGGATAAATTAAGACTTGTAGACGTTGGTAATTGAGTTGTTTGCAAATAATTAGTCTCACTTTCCTGATCCACACACAATTATACTGCGCCCTGCAGATTCAGCAATTGAATAATCTATGATTGTTAGATGATCGAGTGCAGGAATTTTACAGGCTAATAATAATGATAATAACAATAATATTGATTTTGGTTTAACATGATCTTTATATAGGATGACTAGTTCATCGTTTTTGATTTATAGAAATCTTGATCGTGGGCAGGCTAGTTTTTTTTAATTTTACTTTTCCTTTATATTTTATTTTAATTGATTTATATGTTATTCACAAATGTGGATCAATATAGTTATACGAATATATACAATTGCATATATCAGCATCAAAATATATCTTGACGAAGATCACAATCATATATGATTACGTAGTAACATCACTACTGGCAAAACATATTTTTACAGATTGTTTTATATGCAAATAAAGCATCTCCGTATTGTTACTTTACGAGTAAAAACCTGTATAATATATATATATATAACGATATGGTGTACGTTGTTGACGGTGTGAAAGTAGCATTATTATCGTTCACTCAATATAATATATATATCCATACGAAGATAGTATAAATTTTTAGCCATAAACTACTAACTCGTTTCTAATATGATCAAGGAAGTGTTATGGAATTATATTATGATAAATATTGTATGATTAAGTTATGGAAACAGGTGTGGATCTTAAACATTAGTTGTGTAATATTATTCTGATTAATTTTAGTCAGGTATATACACATATATATATATATAGTATATGTAAGTATATAAGTATATACATCAAATGTATATAAGTATATACTCACACATCAGATAAGAAAGTAAAGGAGTGAAACTTGCCGTATTTTATAGTTTATTTATGATTTTATTATTTCTATTTCCCCTTTTTGCTTCTCCGAACCAAATTTCGGAATCCGTGGGATGATCAAAGATGAGTAATTCATGATAAGCAGTGAAAACTGGAAAGTATCTTTGAATAAAAAAACAAAATAATGATGATGATAATAAAGTTTAAAAAAAAAAATATGTAGACCTAAGAATATGGTAAGACGTGTTAGCTAATCATTTTTTGAATCGTTAAAATTCAGTGACATCGATTGAAAAATATTTCCCACGCTTCTTGCGCAAACATAAGTAGACACGAGCTTAAAAATAATCTTCTATCAGCCTCGGAGGTAAATTCTTTCCTTCTGAATGTCGGTTCGAAAGATGAGAAGAAGAAGAAGAAAAGAAAAAAAAAAAATATATAGAGGATGTTGAAAAGCCATCGAGACTCACGAATATAATCAGACTAAAATCGTATACCTATACTACGTCAACCCTCAGTGAACATTAGAGAAAGGATTTTAGCCAGGAACACGCTTTTGTCTCTATAATTATATCCTTCTGTCTAGATCATTTCATTGTTAACAGTCAATAACAGCCTTGCACCAACCCATAACATTCTCTGACTGCATGTGTTGCGACATAACCGACACAACTTGATTAAGTCCATGCCCATCCTCTTCCTGTTCTCTCGCGTTAGTGTTGTATCAAACTCTCATTTTAGGTCGCTGTTAGAACCGTTATGAAACCTGCTTCATTATAGATCAAACTTAAAGTCTATAAATAATCAGACGTATCGCAGTACGCATACGTATATATTTATTTGATATACCTATAAATAATATAATAATAATAAACGATTTCAAAGAAAAATAAATTACTGCTACTAAATTTATTAATCTTATACAGCTACTGCAAAAACTTCGTGCGGATTTTCTCCTCGTTAACGTACGGAGTCTATGTCACGCTATCTATTTCACTTTTCGTAATCGTCATATTATAGAAAATTATAGTTATTAAAGAAGAGTGTAGGGTATATACTTAGTTGACAAACTATAAGGAACTGATGTTAGTACATTTATATATGAATGGCGAATGACCACTCCTAGTTAGTCCAACTGCGTCGATTGTCGATAATTTGAAATTAGAGTATTTTCAGGTATATGTATAAGGTATATATATATGTAGTAGGTCTGTATTCTACCTATGTTAACTTATACGTAGGGCGATTTTCAGTTTTACGAACAATCGAACAATAAGAACGATTATCTCACGCCCATAATAATTATTCGGTCGAGTGATTGCCAGTAGCCATTTAGTTTGCTTTATAATATGTTAAGACAATGAATAATACATACCTAGATCTATATAGGTATATATAGTATATATTACAATAATTACTAAGATTTTAATTGATAACTATTCACCTAGTCCTTTGAGAGTTTTTCATCGCTATAACACTATAACAACGCCCTTGGCATAATAATTTTTAATTGAAAGATGTCTTATGTGTATATATGTATATGTATAATAAATTGACAAACTTTTTTTATATATCTACTATGAGAATTTTCCCCTACGTACTTACTACCTGCCACCGGTATAATATCAATGAAGAAACACTGATGTGCAGCGACCACATCACCGGCATTGCGTAACTATAAGAAGTTTTCAGAAACTAGTTTTACCTGAATTTTGTCATTAATCTAACTCTAACGATATGCCGTTTATTTTCACTGTATATTTCCGGTTCTTTAAAAGTCTTTTCATACATAGACAATTCCATAGGTATTGTATTATCTCATATCAGTGAATAAGAAAATAATTAGTAATGAAAGAGAATCGATTTGAAATAATAATGAATGATGCTGAATGAAATCTGCTCGCTGAAATACGTATAGAAATAGTCAATATGTATAAAAAATTATTCATGCAGTTCTGCAAAACACTCAATTACAAATTTGACCAAATAATTTTCTATTCTACGAATAAATGCCAATTGAAAGAGAAAATAATTTCTATAAGTATCATTACGTTTTCGTAGAGATTTTACAACGTAACAACACATACCTGTGATGGAAAATTAAACAATAACAATTTTTTCGTTCACACGTCATTAATATCTGCTGACTTTCGGCGAGGTCACTAGTTATGTGAAATCTCGACGTGTAATTAACATGTGTATGATTCTCGCTGAATAATTCTAAGAAAAAAATTAAAAAAAAACTTAAGTTTACAATATGTACGAGATCTAATTAATTCGATTCGTAGAAAATAGATTGTGTATTATAGCATCGAGTAATTCTATATACAGGTATATTCTACATATATTATGGATGATAACGTGATGTGATTTTTCTTCGTAACATGATGCAAAAGGAAGCTTATTATAATATGTATAATACGAGCGACTAATGCAACGATTGAAATTATACAAAATAATCTCATAAGCTCCTTAAAAAATTAACAGGAAGTGACGTAAAACAATATAATATAATATGTGGTCACGTATATGCATCCCATTATATAAAATTAATTGAAAATAAGAAACAATAAAAATTAATACATGAGAGGAATGAAAATCATTTAAAGATGCGATGCGTGACCTCTCAAACATTTCGATTTCCCAGTAATCGCGATCGCACGATGGATTATTGTTATTATTATTATTATTATTATTATTATTATTATTATCGACTGCTACATATTATAGTAATTATTATTTATAATAGGAGTCAATTCAATTATATATGTATTGTAGTGAGTTAATCCCTATTAAAGTTTGTCACGGTGATCCCAATCTCAAGTCGCTATTGTTATGTGGTATTATTATACCCGCGTATTGTAGAAGGCACAAGAATCCTTCACCTCAACGGCAACCTTGAAGGGGACACTCGATTATATGTTTCTATTGAAGTAAAAAAGGAAATAATACAGCTGCAAATATAGTAGAAATAAATCTGTGGCCTATTATTTCAATTGATGGTAAAAAAAGAAAGAAAAAAAAGTGCCTTATTATCGGGCATAACGACCTTCTCGTATCTTTTATAATAGTTTGATGTTTCAGAATGAAAATTGCAGTGCAGATTCTTTTTCGAAACCGCAAGACCTCATAAAATGCGAAATTGAAGTACTATGCACTAATCTGACAATTTAGAAAACTCAATAAAATCTCTTTAACGATTTTTAAGACTAGATTTTCTTGTTTTTACAACGTGCTATGAAATCTGAGAATAATTATTATCAATATAATAAGCACGATTATTTTGTGGATATAATAGCGTACCTATACCACGTCTGGGATTTACCTCTGATTATAAACACGTCAGTAGTTGAATGTTGAAATAATAGAATGAATCATTGGGACTTCGTAGCTACCCAAGATTTTTTTTTTCTTTTTTATGTACATAATGCACGCAGTAAATTATACCATTACGTGAACAGTGTGAAAATCTGTTTTAAAGCGTATAGTTTTCATTACAATCGAATAAAATTGATTCGAATTATTCTCATGGGTTTCAAGCGTTGTTTATTTATTTTTTCAATTTTTATTCCCATACGCAAACATATGCGGTGTCGTAAACGTATTCAGAGTTAAGAAAATTTTATTTGTAAATTACGGTTGTGTACTATAACTACTTGATAATAAAAACTATGAATGTTTTTCAATTATGCCGCAACTACAGGAAGAAATAGTTGCGAGAACCCGCATTTCCATATATTTTATTGGTGATTAATGGAACGCGTAAAGCAAAGTTACGAGGTGAAGCATTGATGTAGATATTGCAGACTAATTTGCTCGACGACTTCAACTCGAAATTTAATGTAAAAGAGAATTTGAGATAAAAGGCAATGAAATTGACATAAAAGAATGAAACATATTATGCGATAATTATAATTGATAAGCAAAAAAAAAAAATAATAATAATCAATCTTTGAAGCTAATTAAATGAATAAAAAGTTACTTTATAGATATCTGTTTGTTTGACCCGTTAATTTAAGGTATAGGTTTAGTATATTGATATTGAAAATAAGATTTATGGATTTTGTGTTTGTTCAGAATATATATTATCGTATATTATAATTTTTTTTTGTTTTTTACTATATTAGGTACCTATATAATTCATTATTTTCATGCACAATATATTATCAATTACATTTACTTTTAATTACAGCAATAACAGAATCTGTGCAGATAATATACACCAATATCGAAGATAATATTCGAACAAATATATGACTACTTAAGATATATTTTTTTTTTTTCTTTCTTTCTTTCTTTATTTATTTATATTATCTTATAACGATTCCATTCTCGAATAACAACCGATATCAATATGATACATCCAATCCGTATATTCTAGAGTCTGGACACAGATATTGTACATCTTTAAATTACAGATTTGTACAAACCGCTTGAATAAATCTCTCCTCTATTATAAAATCTAAAAAAAAAAAAACAGACCTCTTTTAATATTTACAAAGAAATAAAACACCTTTGAAATGCAGAACAATGATATTTGCAATAATTCTTCCATCGCTCTAACTCAACTTTCTTTTATACATATAAAATCATTAACCATAGGTATATGATATACTCATACATGTATTACATTGAACATTTGCTCTAAGTTTGGTAACTTTTTATCAAAATTAATTCAAGAATTGAATACGAGTTTTTAGGTAATTGGATAAGTCATACCCACCTACACTGGGTACAATATTAATATTAAAACGATCAAAGATCAGCTGAAGGCTGATGATCTTAAAGGTAATAACGCGTTGATTCTGATGCTGCATGTCTTTTCTTGAAATTTTATGTATGAATTGTATAGTACTTGACACTATTTGTGCATGACACCCTTCGTTCTTTATAATACAATATATTTAAATCGATATTTTTTTACTCTAATTCTTAAAATAAAAATATTACTATTTTAAATTAAGCAAAGGGGAAAAGCGCGGTGATGGTATTTCTGAATCGTGATTCCGACGAAGACGAAGAATTTAATTCTTCTTCTTTTCTTTTTCTAATTACGACTTAGATAGGGTATATGATTTATCAACGCATAGAAATAAAATCACGTTCTGATCAAATGTTGATAAAAATGAAGCAAAAGTAAAAAAAATTAACTTCATTCATATACAGAATCATATCATATGGTCTAAGTCGCTATTATAATTATCTGAACATCTAAAGTATGCATATATTATATATATAATATTGTCCATAATATATTTATATCCTCTATTTCCCCATAACTGAAATTTATTCACACCCAGACTTATATTTCCTAATTCGTGTAAATATAATAATTTTTATTCAATCTCACTAGCGATTTTGTAAATTAAAAGAACCAAGTACACACCCTGTCTTCAGATTTAATTACAAGAGTCAAATTTACAACACCCAAATCTTTGGTACAGAGTAAAAATGCGATTTTAAAATCATATACCCTAATCAGAAAGACGAGTACTGGGAAAGCAGCCAGAGATTTAAAACCCTAATATTAAAAAGAAGAACGTACCTATGATCTGTACAGTACAATAAATTTATATCTCCTATAAGTATACTATAATGATGATTAACAGTACGAATTTCAATAAGTTTTACTAACAGAAATGAAGGAAGAAATAGAAAATTGAACTCGAATGCAACAACTCAGAGAAATAAAGTTCGATTCAGATAATTTAAAAATAAATTTAATCAATCAGTGAGTTGAAGATTTTCAAAACGATAGATTATTGCAACGCATGTATCGAATCAATCCGAAATTTAAAAAATCGAAGCTTTTCTTTCTTTATTGAATGATGAACCAAGTGACCATGGAATAGCTAAAACTATTCTAACGAATCAAAAGCCCGTTTACGAATGGTAAAGTTGAATATTACCGGTCTCTCTTAGTCATTACATTCGAAATGGGTGAGAAAAAGTAAAAAAAAAAAGAAAAAAAAAACTAAAACGTCATTTCTACGTGTTTCATCCATCCTACGCTCGCCATATGCCAGAACCTAATATTTTTACACCACAATCTATGGCCCTGCTATATTTCAACGGCAAAACGATGCTGCCAAATTTCACTGCGATGTTGAGGCACCAAAATAGGATCTAGCACTCTGGCAATGCAGTTTATACGACACTTAAACCGCTCTCTATCCCGAGCCATTTCTTCCCATGGACCTCTCCGAGCAGCTCGATATGCATAGTCCCATGTAATCATCGTATGAATTCTAGGATGTGGTGAAAATCGAACCTGGAAAATGGATGAAAAGCCATTAGCAACACATATGATAGAAAAATGAATCATAGTGACAAATATAAACGAAATTCTGCATATTTGGATTATTTTTTTCACCTTTAATCTTGACCCATCTTCATCTTCTTCATCCTCATCCTCATCCTCGTCGTCAGTTGTAGTATAATCGTAATCAGTCTCATAATCCGATTCAGAGCCAGTTTCAAAGACTATACAACAGCTATCTTCGGAATCAACCGATCTATCCGACTGCAGTCTTTTCCTATTAATTCTTTGATCAGATTCCGCGTCTTCGACAATATTATCGCCCAGTTTACAGGCGACCATATCTATAGGGCATTCAGGTATGTATCTGACTCTGCAATTATTTGCCATTGATATCCGATCTCCGTTGTCGCTCTTATTTTGCTGTTTTCTTTTCCTCCTATTCATATCGCAGTAGCCAAAGAAGAATGGGAACTTAGTCGAAGCCGTTGCCTCAGCCTCGGCGCCGTCCGCCCCGTACCGTATTCTTCTTCCGTTATCGTCGACGCAAGGTGTGCCGGCAGTATCGTCGTCAAAATTTTCCAGATCTTCAAATTCTCGCAATCCTTTCAAGTCGTCTTGAATATCAGCTGATAATCTTTGCCTTATACGTTCCTGGCGATGACGCGTTTGACTCACTCCTGATCTACGTAACTGCGATCTACCTCGACCTCTGCCTCGACCTCTCGCTATATCTGTCGGAGTTTGTTTAGAGTTGTGATGAGGCCTGGGAGAGTAAGGTCTTTTAGCTGGTATTTCAGAGTCTGGTGAGTTTGACTGAAAGTTTAAGAAGTCAGATACTCCGTTCATGATTTTTAGCGGCAATTCCATGAGGATTGATATGCCCGTACGACAAGTTGGTATTATTGTCGTTAATTGACTCGATTCAACAATATTGTTGGAATTGTTGTTCGCCGTTGGATCTTTAACGTGGCTATCAGTTTCGGAAAATTTATCATTCGTCACCGTCGACGTCGTATTCGAGAGGTATAAATCTCCGAATGATATCTCCGCCTGTATATTATTGGGGCCGTCATTGACGCGCCGGTTTTTTTCCCTTAATGTATTTTCGGTAATCATTATCTTACCGGATTCCTTTTTATATATTATTTACCGTATTTTTTTACAAGGACAGTCCTCCTCGCTCCCGTGACAATTATTGTAATATCTAAGTCTGTCTTTGCTGCTCCCGTATGATCTTTCGGTTCTTCGATGTATCACGAGGTGCTTTTCTGATATGTATTCAAACTTACTCTCGTTTATTACGGACACTAATTCCTCGATTTTATTTACGTCAATTTCAAGGGATTCCATCGTTGATAAACACATTTTAAAACTCACTTTTAACTCGTACAACTATTAGGCGGCCATCTTTTTTTTCATGAGGAATGTTACGAAATTTACGTCATGGACACGGATCTCGACCAAATTGCCAACCGCGATATATCACACTATCGATATTTTGGCCTACGAAAGATCGCTGATATTCTAACTTCAAATGACTACGCAATATTTGTGTACCACTCTTCAATTTTGATAACATTAAATTTACCCAAGTCATAATATACGGACTCTAGTTGACTGCTCACACTTTTCGTCACAGTTGCATCAGATTTTATTATAAATAAATGAAATAATTAAAATAAATCCCACTGATTTCGCGCAATGCGATTAACAACAATCAGCAATAATACAGAGTTCGAAATTATCGATAGGTCGATTTTTATCACGATAATTATTTTCGGTATATTTATATTTCCTTATAACGTATCGTAGCAGCGTATTCATTCATTTCTATTCTCTTTTACTATTAGAGTACTATTCATCATTGCATGACGCACTATCGTTCCTTAGGTGGGGATTTCCCAAATGCACGTTGTCCTTTCTCACAACAAGACGCAATTCTCGCTCACATATCGCAATAAAATGAACTTTGGTAGAACGCACCAACGCACTTTATAATTTTTGTTTTAATCTCGCTATTATACCACGTTGCGAGTTCAATTTATTGTGAAATCTCTTATTTGTTTAAATGAATGAAATTAAAATCAAAATTTTAATAGATATACATTTTCCTCATAGAATTCCCCGCGCGATAAGTCATCTTACATCCTTACATCATGAAACAACACTATAACGACTGTCTGACCCAAATTTACTGCATTATCTATAAATGATAATGATATTTCATGATGTTATATAATCGAATATCTTATTCTTAAGATATAGTTTTTTGAACTTATGATTATGCAAGAGAAAAAATAACGATCTATTCTATTAAGCGGCTGAATAATAAATATCGAAAATTTTTGAACTAATATCCACGATTCATTTCAACGTCATTTCAATAATATTAGCGAACTTTTCGAACTAATTAGATAACGTTGTATTTGTTTGCTAAGAATTTATCATTATATCGATAAATTTAATGCATTTCGTAGTAAATATGTAGTACGAGTTATTATAAGTAAGGAAAGTATAATAAATGGAATGGTATTGAAATAAAATTGGAAAACAAGATGATAACTTGAATAAATAATTAGATATTATTGATTGGAAACGAATGTATATATCAATAATAACTGTAGCTTGTGTATTTTAAAAACTATACAAACATATAATATCATCCGTACATAATAATGAGATATTTAGTAGGATGAGGTAAAATTAGACTATGTGATGAGTTATGATTATCTCCAGAATAAATAACAGATATAAAAATATCTGTAAAGGAGTTTAAATGCTATTAATTATTAACAATGTACAACTATATTTGCAACTTTGGAATTCAGATGCTCATACGCTTTTTGAAACGAAAGAAATAATGATCTTTAAAGATATTGAAGTCCGATACCGAATTGAAATTGTTGTAGTAAATCGCTCCTAGCGAATAGCAAAGGCAATATTAAATTCAATTCAACTCTAGCAACGTTTCCAAGTTTCATTGCTATTCCAGCACCGGTTGTACATCGCACATTATTTGTGAAGATCTTGAGATTGTCTTTAAAGTCGCCGTCTGGAAAAGAGAATTGAGAGACAATGTATTAGTTGGAAATATCAATTATTTGGATACTCTGAGGCTGATAATTGAAGAAAAAGAATTTTTTTTTAATTTTCTATACATTATTCTTCCAGAAATATGATTCGGGAACGAAACTTACCAAATTTAAAACTAAAGTTCGCTAAATTACCACCATTCACGAAACCATGTAGCCTAAATAAGTCTCCGAAACTATTTCTCCCAGGTCTGAATGGTAGTGGAGTATAAAGATGGAGAGCCAAGGCCCAGTACACGTCACCACCAATAGAATTGCCTTCAACGCGAGGCCCACACCCCCTCATATCAAATCCTCTTAGGTTAAGCGGTCCGCCCAAGAAAAAATTGTCGCAAATGCTTATCTGCATGTCGTTACTTATCCCTCGTAATAAACCTGACTGGAATCCTAACTGGAAAGTCTGAAAAGTGAAGGAATGTGTAAAGTGAGATAAAACTTCGAGGAATATCATTTCAACCTATAAAAATCTTTGATTTTGTAAATAAATCGAACCGAATTTCATTCCCAAAATCATTAAAGAAAATGACGTACAGCAAATTCGTGCGGCGACCAATTACTCTGCATAACGAATTCGTTTTTAACAAATCCAATATTTCCACCTAGTCCTGCAACTTCTGTAGTAAACTGTATCAGAGAACCACTAGTTGGAAAGATTAGACCGTCTCGTTTGTCGATCGAGCAAATGTGCCTCAATGCAGACTTCAGACTCGGTCCAGACTGTTCTCTAACTCGAAACGTTACTTGCTTCTGGGCACTGATGTCTCTGTAGCTTCCTTCGTATTGGAAATTATGCTTTAAAGTACCTGTACCACCTGGATTGAGGGCTAAATCTAGCAGGAAACCCGTTTCAGATTGTTTGTAGCCAGACCATGGCAAGTCGCTAACAGTGCTAAATACTGACGCTGTGAATCTGTACAAAAACATCGTTCCATATTATTAAGACGAAGAAGTGACTGAAATGAGATTTTCCAGTCAAAGGTTTGCAGATTCTTTTGCAAATCTGTTAAATTCTTGAGGTATATTCGCCTTTAAATATTAACAAGATCACTCTGCACATCAATTAGTGCGAAATTGGGGGTCCCAATTTGTCTGAGTATTAAGTCACTCACACTTTATGCAGCCAACTATCGACGAACGGTTTAACAGCCGAAATGTTTATATTAGCCGAGTTTTTGTTGCCGTACGAGTATTCCATCTGGAGTCGTTCACCTCTGCCAAATATGTTGGGAGCTCTTGCTCCGATAATTAGGGATCCCTCGTTGTTACCAACCATTGTATTTATTCCTCCCATTATTCGCTTCATTTCTGATACGTTGAATGTTACCTGCATTCAGAATGTGGAATTCATTAGCGTCTAGCCATTTATCGTCAAAGAAATTAATCATTCGAATATTTCTACTCTCTTTTTCCCTGAAATAATACAAATCTAAAGAATGGTCTTGCCTCAACACCTTCCGGAGTCGAGCCAGGGCCATTGCTGGTATCAATGTATACTCCGATGTTCCCAAAACATCCAAGCGCTTCAAGTTTTCCACGAACTTTGTGTGCGCGGACAATAACATCCTGGAAATCCTTTGCTTTGAATAATTCAGATACCTGAGCCTTGACGATGTCGTCTTTTGTTCTTACCAGACCATCGATATGTACTTTGTCCACTCGGGCCTAAATTGGATTTGGAAAATATTCAAGGGTCAAGTCAGTTTGTCATATTGAGAATTAATTAGTAACCAAATTCTGTTTTATAGATATTTGAATCCTCTAGCTAATTATTACCTTAACTTTTTGCAGATTAACTGGCTTTGGTTCAGCTAAAGCTGGTTTTCTTGGTAGTCTATCACGTTCTTCATCAAAATAAGCAGACTGTGAATGTAAGTGGGAAAATATGTTGATAATAAAATATGAATTAATGTTTTCTAATTTTATCAATGCGTGAATGTTATGGTAAGTTATTTCTGTAAGAAAATATAGTGAAATATAATAATGAATACAAGTAATTCAACCGACTTCTTACATGTTCGTAATCTTTTGAATAATCATCTCGTTTTTGATTTGTTCTATCATTCGTTGGTGTTCCAAATTCACGAGGTGCCTTTGGCTCCTATAAAGGTGAAAATTAATTGAATAAATAAACAAATATTTATGAATCATCATTAAATGATGAAAGATGAAGTGTAACTTAATTTCAAAATTCTTTCACCTTTAAAGACATGATTCTTTTTATTTTATGAAAATGTTAAATTATGATGAAATTGCATTTGAAAATGACAATAGTCTACATAGGTTTATGTCACGGTTATATTTTCAACTCAAAACTATGATGTGGTCGTATAGATCGCGGGATATTGTTAGAGATTACGTTAACAGCATCATTCTTGACTATCAACGTAGTGAGGGAAAGCTAGGTTATATTCTCATTCAGCGTGTAATAATTTTTTACCTTTGCATGCACTGTCCCCATTGTCTTTTGGTTAAATTATATGTTATTGTAGATTACTTCGAGTCAAATTATCATGCCGAATTTTATATTGTCAAAATTTAGCTCCAATTTTCTTATTATTTATCTTTATATCCTTTTATTTTTATCAATATGATGAAAATTTTGCCTCAAAAAAAAAATACGATGTGTGTGTCCCTGTGTGTAACAAACGAGAACAGCCGGCACGCTGCTGCCAACTTTTAATCTACCATCAACGAAAATCAAATACGATATAAATGAATAACTGTATACTTGTTTAAATAAATAGAATATATTTATTCAATGAGTTAAATATGACTTGTTGAATTATTTAATGCGATTTTTTTTTTTTTCATTAATTTCACTCGCAATTTATTATATGATGAAAACTATCTTTTGATGATTAGGTTTATAATGAAATAAAATACAGTACTAATAAATTTCGTCTTGTCTATTTATTATTCATTGTATATCACATAGAAATGAAATGTGATACATTATCATTATTAAAAATATATAATATGTATGTATATAGGTATATATATAAAAGTAATCTGTATAATTACAATAACATTGAAATTGCGAGTATACAATTTGTCTGGAGGTATAATGTGATATTTTATCGTTTCAGATATTTCAATAATCAATAGATTTTAACAAATATAAATAAAACTTAAAAATAAGTTCAACAAATTATTTACGCGGCGATGAAGTAGACCTAATATCAGCTCTAACAATCGATATACCTATTCTATAATCTATTAGTAAACTTTCACCCGTATCATTCTATAATAAGTAGATATACCTATGTGAGACTTCAGTAATATCAGAAGTATATTTACGGTTGAAAATAGATTAACATACTTCAATCCGACGCTGGATATGCCCCCAAATGTATGGATATAAACCCTTACTCAGATTAGACTCCTACTGTGTATACAATATGATTTAGAAAAACGATATGTATTATAAACGGAGATCACTGAATCATTATATCGTTTAAATAAAAGCTACTTTAAGTACCCAAAAATCTTAAATAAATGCATGTATACAATGGCAGTGGTGTTATTCACAGACAATTAGGAAGCCTTAATTATTCAGTAGTCCATTTATGTAAATCACTGCATAGATTTAGTGTCCATAAATTAATTAAATCGAGAATTTTATTCCTATTTTCTATTTTTCTAATGGCAATATATTGCATCAACGATATGATAAATATTTATTCTACTCTACTAAGATTTTAGAGCCAAATTTCCTTACGTTGAATGTGCAGAGAGTCGATTTTTGCTAACTGGACTACCATGGACTTCTAAATCGAATTCTGAGTTTGATAACGAACTTTGTAAGACTCTATTCAATCTTTTAGTAATTTCATTATTAGGTATGTCTTCCTGAGAATTATTTTCTTCATCTCTACATGGCAGGCAAGCACGCAATGCCTCTTGCTGAATTATTATCTCATTTGTGATGTATATTTCACGACGAATTTGATTACGCAATTTTTGTGTCATGTTTGGAATGCACCAACGCATCAGGATCATCACAATGGCTACTACGTTCTGAAAAAGAGAAAAAAATTTCAAATGCATATTGAATTGAATAAAATAGATCACTAAAATCTATGAGATAATTTAGCATATAGAAAGAGAGAGTATCATTTCTTAAAACTCTATTTTAAAACTAACAACTCTGGTATAATCAATGGATACGATTAGCACATACCTCAAATACTACAACGAAAGCTAATCTCGCCGCAAGAACATGCCAATACATGGTGCTATAATCGTATTTTTTTGACGATGATGGTGGCTCTCTGTAATCAGGATATCGACAAATAGCTGGTATATTACCGGTTGTGTCTTTAACTTCAAAGTCGCTAGTATTGAAAATAGATAGCGAGTGTTCTAAGAATCCTATCAAAGAGCGATTTTCAGAAACGGTCATGATGTAAACCAGGCGTGGAATAAAATTTGAAGTAAAAGCTATGATGAAACCCTGAAACAAAATATTCAATGAAATATTGCCTCCTTTAATTACTCTGAGAAAAAAAACTCTGGAGCTTTTAAACGTTTACACTCACGTTGGTCATGATGGATAATTTTGAAACAGAATCAAGAATTCTGTACCAAACGCCAATATCTCTTACCCGATAACTGACCGGTCTTCGATACATGACTATTAACTTTTTAGCATCTAATCGCATTTCAAGTATATTGTTTAGCAGCGCGAAGAATGGTGCAAGAGGAAAAGCTGCGACGAAAATAGTTACGAATCCATACTGCAATACTGTTCAATGCATAAATTTAAGTTTTCTTTCGCTGGTATCGTAAGCTAGTAGGTACATTGACCAGATTTTGTGGATTTTTAACGCACCCATTTCTAAGTATTCAGGAAACAAACTTCTAGGACCCCATTGTACTAGCTTGTAGTCCCTGACCCACTGAAGAAACATTCTTGACGATGATTTTCGCTTATTTCTATCCTTCTCTGAGCCTGCATGAACCTTCAGTGTATTCAACCATTTGTAAAAGAGTGGAAATAGCATTTCCAAAACCGTATTCATCGCCTGTTTACCGACCATGATAATACTCAATTGTATGCATAGTTCCATCAGGCATCCTCCAGGCCCACATTCTTCTTGACGATAGGAAAAGAAACGATTATACTTTCCTGGATACCCGAGAAATTTGCCTTTAAAAAAGGCTATATAAAATATGGAAGCGTAATAGTTTACAAACTGTAATAAATATATTTTCAGAGTCAAACTGTCGTCGAATTCTGTCTCTGTTCGAAGGAGTTCAATCTGTTTGAAACAAAAAAAAATTAAAGAATTAGGGCTGATTCTTTCTCATGCAATCATTTAATCCGCTATCACTTACCTCTGTTAAGTACTCCGCTAGCCAACCGTATATCCAGTTAAATACAAGGATACAGCATAAGTTAATACATGCAGCGGTTGCTGTAGTAAACAGTATGGCATAACTTGTTAACCAGTTAGCTGTTAGAACCGACATTCTGTATAATACAACAGCCAGAACCGTTGCCATTGCCACAGCTATCTGTGAAATTATGACTCCATGATTTCATTCGCAAAATAGAATAAAGCATTTGGAATACTACAAAGGTTTCTTCATTATTATCCTACCAATAATATGACGACTGAAAAGCTCAGAAGGATTGCTGGCAATTTGATTTTCCAGAATGAAACGGACGGTTCAACTGTAGGAAGCTTCGCCCTGTCCAGGTAGTTTTCACCCCCTATCAGAAAAGAAGTTTTTGAATTCTATGCTGATAAGTGTATGATGCCCGCTTCTCGCCCCCCTGCCTCGGTTTTATTGTTAGACCAAATGTCTCGCACACTGTCCCAGGTCCAGTTAGTCAGTTCCCAGCATCAATGGTACATGTCGTTATCTTATAATGACCCCCCCTTTCCATACACGACAATAAGCAAGCCATGTAGCTGGATTGGGTTGGAGTGTTTTTACTCTCCAACCGTATCATGAATTATAGATAATAATCGACTTTTCTAGTTTTATAAGATTAGCCGGAATAAACACAGATAGTGAGCAGCTGCACTAAGGTAGTGCAAGAATTTCGTCTAGAATGTTAAAAATGGTAAAAGTAGTGTTTTCGTGCTGAATGATATCGATAAGAAGATTGCGAGAGTGCCAGTATCGAGAATTCTTCAGTGTCTTACTACTAGTAGTAAAAATATGAAATACTGGATTAGAGATGCCCCAGTTTGTGATACCTGTGTCTACATTTCGAGGCTTCTTCCTCATACGAGAAAGGCGAGCTAAATATTGTGGTCTAGGATGCTCCTCTTGAGCATCTAGGCCAGTGAGATCCCAACGATGAGTTATTTCAGCCGAATATCGTTTCCAAAGTTCTAGGAATAATGTGGCTGAAACAAAGTGAGGACATAATGAATCTACAAATTTTATTCTGATCACAATGGTCACTTGCAGTTCTATGAATGAAATAAGAACAATAATGATAATAATTTGATACACTCACCCCAGAAAGACATAAATATGGCAAAAAAAACGGTAGATGGATTGTCGGATAGATATGTAATTCTTGAGTGAAGACATGTTTCGTTAAGGTTCCAGTATTTGCAATGTCGATCGCACAATGGACACATTTGAATAGTCATGTTACTGCGGCAAACGTCTTCGCTAGGTCGGTTTGAATACAAAGTTAGACAACTATAGATAAAGCAAAGAAGGCCGACTATACTAGGTGGGATTAACATATGAGTGTAAAAACCTAGCCAGGCAAAATAAAGCCCTATTTTTACACCAAAGTATTCTTTGACGTAATCCAACGGCTGATAATGGAGGCATTTCCTCACACTCGCCCATTCTGTGTATAACAGATACCGCATACAGTCTGGAGTCTTCAGATCACCCTGGGAAACAAAGCGTAAGAATTATACAAGCGAAGAGATTCTTGTTTTCTGTTTTTCTATCAGTCTTGATCTACAATTATAGAAATTCCAGATATTTGACTACCTGTGAATAGCAGGTACCGAAAGCAATCAATGGCTTTAGTAACTATGGGGTGTATACCTGTTTTTCTTTTTTTTTCTTCCAAAATTCTTTGAAATATATTGGATTAATACTAACAGGTGACCATATTAGCAGGTGCACCATATGCCTATTGTTAAGGGAATACCTGCTACTCATAACACCTCTGAACTGAATATGAAACAATAGGCTTAAACCTATATTGAATAGTGATAGAATATGGAGAACAGGTGGTTGTTCATAAGTCTATTTGAAAGTGCAAGCTGATTATTCTTGAAAAATAATGCTAATTTATTTAGAATGAAAAAATCTGAATAAATGTTACCAAATATCGCACTCACATCGTGTAATGGATATGTGGCGACGTATGCATTTTCTGAAATTAATCTTTCAATACCGAATGCAAAATCGTCTTCTTCATCCTCGGTAAATCTTGTTCTATCTAATATGAATTGAACGATTCTTGAATGAGTTGCCGAACTGAAAAATTCCGGTGTATCTAAATCGAACAGGTATTCTTTGTCTCTGCTGTAAACTGCGGTCAAACGATGTTTCATAGTTGGAAATAAACTTGTGTTGACATAAAATCTGCTCAATATACGTCGAAAGAAGGAATTCACTTCTTTTACAATGATGTTACTAGAGCTTTGGGATATTTGGTATCCAGAAACCACCTTCATTGGCATTCTCAACTTCAATAATTCTGAATAACGTCGTAAGACTTCAAGAGGTGTATGGACCTTAATAAAACACAATCCGTTGGGCTCAGGCCGTTCATATTCAAGCTCAAGCCCTTCGAGTATCAAGTTTTTCTCAAATATCTGGAAGTAATAAATCTTGAGTCATGTTTTGTGCACAAAATATTGATTCCAATCAAAGGATGGAAATAATTTCTGGTCTAGGTCTTGGAAAATTTGAATAAACGTACCCTCCTCAATTCCACACTCTCGTAACTGATTGCTTGTGTATTATGTTCATCCCATACGAGTACAAAGTCAATGGAACGTAATTCATCGCGAAAATATAAGCTGGATGCTAAGTTGTAGTGAGAAGTCTGCGAAAAATAAATATTCTCTAAAAATTATTAGCTCCCAAAGAATTATTTACATAAAAATCAAATAATTATTAACAATTGAACTGCTTGTATCGCATTCCCTTACAATATTCATATTAAAGTAGGAAAAAATCCAAACTTCTGCTTAACGTTTTACTTAATTAAAAAACACTATTGCTATCTGAGAATCTTATCTTTTCTATAACGCATCGTATTATCAAACAGACAAACCAAAAATGTTTAAATGTTATAATCATAATCGATTACTCGCAATCAACTGAGTCAAGAGATAACTGATAACGTTGATTTGTTATCTAAATTTTGTCAAAAGTAAATACACCCGTGGTATTCTGTTGCAATTAGAGTCAGATTCTTGGGAACCCAGATATTCTTATACTGATTATTACCGATCTAACTCTTTGGCTCGCTTCGTCTTCTCTAAGATCTTCGTTATCTCCATTAAATATTCTACTCTCCATGGTTCTGTGATATACCGAATCTCCGCTGTATGCTGAGTGGATGGTTCTAGTCGATGCCACGCTGGCTAGACTGTTCATACTGATAGCGCTCTGATATATTGTGCCAGGAACGCTTTGGTATAAACTGAGCCGTGAATTGTGGCTCAGATTTGTTTGGGTTGATCTGTATATACTAGGTTGTGAATTGCTGCGATTTCTGCGTTGTGTTAACGCCGCATCCTCATCTTCTTCTTCCATGTTTAATTTCAATAGTCAAACTTCACAGCTTCTAACTTAATATTTATGAAAATAAAAGAGAAAATAACTTAAAAGGCATGCCGTTGGTAAAAGTATTTATAAAATATTTTGTTACGTAACATAAAATCACATAAATAAAAAATATTTACTGTATAGTTTATATATTTTCTTCGTTTATTTAATACACGTAAATCTCAGTGAAAAATTATAATTTATAAATGATCATGTGTCTATTGTTAACTTAAGAGTAAGAGAAATGAATTTGTATCAAACTATGATAGTCTTATCAGAGGCAACATCCTCTAACCACTAAACTAGCTAATAGACAATTATAGTAAGAATGTAAGAATATAGTTCGTTTAGCGAGCGTGGTATGACCTGAATTGAATTTAACGTGATACACGTATTGAGTGAATAGAAAATAAAAAGGGAAATATAATAATACACAAGAATTGAAGTAGGGTTGGTAATTGTTACCTGAACTATACCTAGTATCGGGTTTCAGTATAATGAGAGACGCGAGATAACGTTTCCTTGGAAACGAAGGAGCGATTAAATGTTAGTATACAGCATCTCGCAGTCTATAATACGAGTATATTAGTCACTATCAAATTGGTAGAATCATGTCATGTTATATATTACAATGCATATAGTACAGTTACTCATGTAGGATGCTGTAAAAAGTATTCTGTTCATCGTGGATGGGGCTTACGCATTGATTCATTTGCGCACGCGCGAAAACACGTAGTCTGCTACAAATAAGCGCGGAGGTATTTGAAGCAGAAGGGATTGCGACATAAAAATGAATCGTGAATCAAAGGTTAATTTATTCAATTCAACATAATTTCATTCAGGATATATATAAAATATAAATGCATGACATTTATTTAAGTGCCTTAAGTCTTGGGACTAGGAGAAAATGGAAAATCGTAATATTCAACTGTTTTTTTTTTTTTAACGAAATACATAGTCGTGTTTTAACTCCGCGAAATAGTAGTGGAACGTGCATATTTGTGAAGTCGGGAAATCCCATAGTAAAACCTGACGCTGTTAATTTGTTTTCATTTTTTCAACTGTTTCAATAAAGAGGTCTACGATGATTAATTTCCGAGCCATTGAATATTCCGCGTATTCGGAGAAAAGTACAAAATGTCAAACGTTAATTTATGCAGGAACCTCTAACCTAAAAACCATATCATTACATAGGTACGTATGTGTGTATTAATTATATCTAACATCTGAGATACCATACAATAATTGTAGTCAACGCGCAATTACTTTATACGCATAATCATCTCGCGTATATTAATTTCTTGAGTAGATTATTATTCACAAGAAATAATTAATCGTTATATTTATTATCACGAAGCGATATGGGTATATCAATTCCGGACGTAGCTGTATACATCAATTAGCTACACCGCAATTAAAAATAAATACTATATATCTTGAAGTTTGCAAGAATGTAGAAATAGAGATAGCTGAAATGAAATACTTAAACCCCTTTCACCCCCGTTCTTAGTTTCTATCGTGCAGTTGTTATCTATCCTCTGTGAACACATACATATCTACATACATAGATACGAATATTGTAGGTGAACGTGTGTTGAGCGCACGCGCGCGCCAGCTCTGTTGGCAAGGGGCGGAATGGGGGCGGTAAAGGGTGAGCAGGTGTGCCTGACATTTACCTTGAAAACCCTTAGGCGACGCCATAAATTCATTGTATGTCTCGTACATCACCGGTCATCTTATAGTATAAGTTATATCAATTTGTAATATGTCTTAAAATAAAAACGGGACGCATATTATATAATATAATAAGATTTATTCTTTGAATACAATTATTATATTTTGTGGTTTGTGGTTATGAAATATATATTCATTCATAATATAATAGTATTCAATTGTAGTAAATGGTAAAACTATTGATACAGATACGCATGAGTAGAACTGCTGCAGTTGTGTAGTAAAATTTCAAATGGCAATTAGCAGCTGCTCTGGTTTATTACACCTGAGGAAATATTTGTATATAAGGCGTTACTACGGCTTTCCTAGAAGCTAAAATAATTAGATTAAATTTTATAGAAGCGGTTAGAAGGTGATATATTTTAAAGTAAGGCTCAAAAAATAATCTAGGAAATACAATAGGGCCTGGATTCTCATCACGATAAAACTTTATTATTTACTTAAACATTTACTTATATTACCCTCATTTATATACTATTATAACATTGTTTCGAAGAATTGAAAAAAAAAAATTCTATTTTTGCTACAAGAAAATTAAGAAATTATACATAATAAAGAGATTATATGTACGGTATTGAATTTATGCATAACTGCAGTATATCTATTCTAATTCCTTTAGCCCGTATGAAATTTAGGATTTGTATTTCTGCGTATAAGAAATTTTCTTCAGAAATTATAAAAATATCAGGCACTGCAGTATATGAGAAACAATTAGATACTACGGAAAATACGTATGTCCATCTATTTTCTCCGAATTGTTTTTTCTCCTCTTGCCGCGATCGGAGCATGCACCGAAAAGTATACTATGCTCCGCCCACTTCAATTCCCCTCGTCGTTTGGACGGAGGGGTAATCTTACGCACGCTACAGGTTGTAGCGCAGCGTGGCTGCATTGCTGCAGCTGTCCCGACAAAAATTCCTTTATTGCCTGAAGCTCATGACAAAAAGGAAGATCTTCCTATTCTAGATTCTCCTCTCTTTTTTGAACAGCGGCTACTTCAATTTTAGGAAAAATATTATTGTGAGGAACAGAAAATTTGACGCATCGGAATCTCTTACATCATTATAATTATTTATTTTAATTTTTTTTAATATGAACAGCTTTAGGACGCGCAAATGCATGTGTTGAATATTCTCCAATACGGATGATGAGTTCATAGCCGAGGATGTATGTAATCATTTCTATGATTCATTCAATCTGCAGAATGGTAAAAAATTATGCGCCTCTTAAATTGGTCGGAATGATTGCGATTTGAAAAACAAAAGCCTAAAATAAATATATACGTATATGCATAAGCATATAAGTATATTAATACAACCATAAATATAACTTGTATTCTTTTTTCACATACGTTAAATGTTCATGGGATGAGATAAGAAAAATGAACACGATAGGATAACGTAATCTGTTTATTAATTAGAATACAGTGTAGAGACTTTATCATTCTCAGTCATTCCTCTAGCTTTCTAGATTTCCAAATGAAAATGCTTTTTATTATTGTTCAGTCAGAAAGAAAGATCACGCGGATCTTTGTTAGAGACAAAATGCCCAAAACCTTAGTCCCCAAAAAATAAAGGACACAGATGACGCCACGATTCGCATCATGGTTCAAAGTGGGGGACCAATGGTGTCGCTTGTTACATTATGGTTTTCGGGTAGCGTATCGTAAGGTCGGTTCTTATTGGTCATAAGCTTCCTCCCCATGATGCACCGTGCCACCCGCCATAACGACATAGCGTGGTGCGAGTAATTGCATTTGAATGAACGTGAGGGACTTGAATAAAGGAAACTTGTTAATTATCTTCAGTTTTACGTGAAGTTATCGAGGTCTGGGTGGGCCGACTTGTTACTTGGTGTCTCATGGTGACAATTTGAAACAATGGAGATCGCTCAAAAGCTGAATTTCGACGCTTGCGACATCGAGGACGAAGAGCTGAACATCAGCTGTCGTACAAACAGTTCAGGATGTGATGTTGACGATGTATTGAATTCCTCGGCCCAAGATTTTGAATGCTCACCTTTTCATCAACCAAGAAAATTATCCTTTAGTGCTGCGATGGATTGCAGCGATACCGAATCCAGGCACAAAACACCGACACTCACGGTTACAGGTTAGAAGCTAATTTCATATCACAATATTTAGAACGTTTCCAAGACAGAATTACCTATTTAACAAATTCCTCAGACATTTTATGGCATCTAAAAAGAAAGCAAAAAATAAGCAACTATTAAAACGGTAACAATTTAATTAATACAAATCATCAAAATCGCATAACATGAACTTTAAAAGACACAACAGGTTAATTGACGCACGTATACAACTCGTCGATTTTCAAACACTTCACTGAATAAAAGTATTCACATTTATGAATATTAGTATTATCCATATAAACTAAGGGAATGAATGAAATTATATATATTTCAATCCGTTTAATCGATTTAATCACTCTTTTGGAACCAAAGAACGTGGATGATAAACGTCTTTGAAATGTTTCGTATGAATTTATTGTCGAAATAATTGTTGGACCGATCGATTCATACCTATATTAAATTTGCTGTTGAATATGAAGTAAATATCGAGTAAATTTTCGATTCACAGCGAAGTATTCATTGTTTAAGTATTAGAAGAGCTGGACGAGCTGCGTAATTTAACAATGAGTATTGCAAAGAATGTTTTGAATTTGGTGTAAAAGAATTGATGACAAAATTATTGAGCCAACTTTTGCACAAACATATCAAAGCATAATGACTAGAAGAATTTTTAGAAATAATAATATACGTTCGCAATTCTCCGACCAAACAGAGACGATAGTTTTTTTAATATAAGTATAATCAGGGTGTAACGCAGATCAGAATTGCCGACAATTGTTTCGTACCTTTATTTTTATACACAATATTTATAAGCCTTAAACATAGAAATAAAACTATGCATCAGATCTAGACATATGATTTTTATGGGTTTATGTCTGCATTTTTTCTTATTTTTCTTATTCTGTGGATAAAAATAATGAGAATGGTATTCATGTATTATAACGATGTATTTTTGGGAAGTATGAAAAACCAAAAAATTGAATTACTTGAATGCAAAAGCCTAGATACTTAATTTCTAGTTGAATAATATAATACAGACAAAGATGTACTGCCGATGAATGAAGGTGAATGATTTTCTTCATGTAAGTTAATCATTTGGCAAGGTGATTCTAGATTAACGCTATAATTTGTACAAAAAACATTTCAGAGTAAAAAAGATTATAAATAAAGTAATACGTAACTATAAACAATCCTGCGTAATTCTTAGCTCCTGGCAAAACTAAAAACTACAATCCTCCGATACTAATACTCTATGTCTGTAATATATTATGGCCATATTATTAAAATATCGTCTTACACTATGATGATAGATGACTGAAAAAAGTACTCAGTCTCGAAGACATCTTATAGTTTAAAAATCTTTCGAATTCTTCTATGTTTTGAGTTTCTGGGATTCGTCTCCATCTAAATAGTATTCATTATAAAAGTAGATGATGTGTAATCATTCTCCAATTTAGGTCCTACCGGGATAAAGATTCCTCCTCGTGAGGGAGGACCTCCGTCGAGGATGGCGCTGGCTGGCAGTCCTCCATACAAACGTGTTCGTGCCCTTCGATTATTCGATTCGCCTGCTACTCCAAAAACTTTAATAGAAAAAAGCATCACGCATACTCCACTGCCATCGAGATGCTCCAGGCTATTTCACCTGGAAAAACCCCGAGCAGTGGCTTCTTGTTATCCAATAAAATCGGACAAACCGACAGCAAATGTTAATCCTTTTACACCTAACGGAATGTTACTCACTGCCAGAAAAAGAACTAGATCAAAACGTAGCCTTAATGGGTTAGTATTTAATAATTATGTATCTATAAAAGTGAGACGATATGAGAAAAAAGAAAAGAAAGTTATCTTAAAGCAAAAAATGAGATGCTCATTGTTTACATGTAAATTTATGTCTTTCAAAACAGTTCTCCCGACATCCGAATCCCTAAGTTTGATCTCGTTGATTCTGAAGACTCTGACAACGAGGTAGAACAGCCGACGAAGCGCGTGGCTCTTCACGAATCAAACATCTCTAGATACCATCAAGAGTTTCATGAACTAGAATTAATTGGCGTCGGTGAATTTGGCTCTGTTTATAAATGCATTAACAGATTAGACGGCTGCATTTACGCTGTGAAAAAAAGCATTAAACCAGTAGCAGGAAGTGTGAATGAAAAAAATGCCCTAAACGAAGTATATGCACATGCAGTACTCGGCAAACACCAACATGTAGTTCGTTACTATTCTGCATGGGCTGAAGATAATCATATGATTATACAAAACGAGTATTGCAACGGCGGGAGTTTGGCCGACGTTATTTCCAACCTTCCAGCAGATAAGAGGCATTTATCAGAAGCTGAAATGCGACAACTTTTACTACACGTTGCCGAGGGTCTAAGATACATACATTCCATGCAATTAGTACACATGGATATTAAACCTGGCAACATTTTCATTTCTAAAGAAAAAAGGTTGCATGCCGTTAACTATGATTCTGCAGATGATGGATTTGACGAAGAGGAGACTGTCGAGGAAGAAATAACTTATAAAATTGGAGATCTAGGCCACGTTACATCCATTAGTAACCCGCAAGTCGAAGAAGGAGATTGTAGATATTTACCAGCAGAGATCCTACACGAAGATTTCATGCATTTACCTAAGGCCGATATTTTCGCATTAGGATTAACAGTTTATGAGGCGGGAGGCGGGGGTACTTTACCTAAGAATGGACCTGAATGGCACGAAATTAGAAATGGAAACTTGAAGGAACTACCGCATTATAGCAGAGACCTAAATGAGTTGCTGAAGGTAATGATTGAATGATAGTTATCATTTTACGATGTTCGAATTTAAAGTAAATGAATTTTATTTGTTTTTTGAAGCTTATTCCGCTCATTTAGATTCTTGGTGTGATTGTAAAAAGATGTTTTTCAAATTTTTATATATTTCAATATACTTCTTGATTTTACAGCTCATGATTCATCCAAATCCTGAGATGAGGCCATCGGCAGTGTCTCTTATTCAACATAGAGTATTGTGCCCGTTTGGGAACAAAACGAAGGCTCAACTTCGGCGGGAACTTAATGCTGAGAAGCTTAAGAACGAAATTTTGTTGAAACAACTTCAAGAAGCTGCCAAATGCCTCAAGACCATTGCACCTAACATGGGGGCTATTAATCTTTCTGCAAATTCTGGGGGATACAGACTGAGGCCGACAACGACTAGAACCTCCTCAAGGGCAATTGGCAAAAAGGTTAATCGTAGCAATAGTACGACGAATTTTTGATAACCATTCATTCAAAAATAAAAGTCAATGCTTAAGCTTAAAGCAAGCATGGCATCAGAAGATGGTGCCTCGATATTGTGATATCCAAGTAATCTTAGTACGTAAGTGATAATGAAATGAACTTTTAAAAACTAAATAATTAGTATGCAGAGTTGAAATCTTATGTGCCACTAACTAAGGACGGATAAATTGCTTGTCGAAAATTAATCAGTTCAATGTCAAGGATTTATTTATCGAATAAAAAACATTTTAACAGGTCAGACTGTATTTTATATTTTATAATCATAGAACTTTTTCTCACCTTGAACATTTTCCTCGTGTTGTTTACGTCGTACCAAGTCTTTTTTATCAAAGTTAGTACGTTCACTTTCCACTTGTATCATAGGTAAAATGAAATAATTTATGATCTTTGAATTTATTTACTTATGATTTCTTAATAGGCGAGACATAAAATGCATAGCTATATTATAACGTTTTTCTTCAAGCAATACCTTGTCCTTAAATTCCTAACTCTTTTTAGCACGCAAATATTTAACTCTGCATACGGTGTAGCAAGCCATTAAAATAAACTCAAGAAACTGAGTATTGTTGATTGAGTTATATATGATAACTAAAGTATTTTCTACACTAAATTATTTTCACCATTTTTATAACTATACTTTTCAGCATGCGTTGAATATCCTATTATACATATATAAATATATATATATATAAATATTATATAGAATAAATATTACTGTATATCGATTAGGGGGGGGGGGACGTTTTTTGTTCTTTTTTTTTCTAGTTTAATTTCAAACATTGAATGCAAAGTTTTTTTTTTGCTTTTTTTTTTGCTTTCTCTTTATTTAAATTGTAGTTATTATTTTTTCTTTTTAGTAATGCGACCCAGTTTAATTTTTTTTTTTTTTTTAACAGCATGTTATTATCCCAGTTCTAATAATTACCCAAGAAATGTGGATATTTATACATACCTATACAAAAAAGAAATGCTTTTATTCCTATTGTAAAGTAGACAGTACAGGGAGAGGCGAATTTCGAATGAAAAAAAAAAATTATTGCAATCGAGCCAGAACAATGATAGTATAATTAAATATTCATACAGCATGTAATACGCTAGGCAATTATACAAGTAAAATACTTTCCCAGTTCTCCAGATGTGTTTGTGTGTGTGTGTGTGTATACATTCATTGCATAGATAAAGCAGCTTTAGTGAACTTATAGTTTAACTATACTAATTCATTATTTTTATCATGTAATTATATTTTCTGTTTATAGTTTCTTTGAACATTTTTTAATAATATTGTTAAATATTATAAAAATTGGACATGAAATTTTTTTTTTCACATTATTAGTTCAAATTGCTAATTTCTGAAAAAATTCGACAGAATTGTATTATTGAATAATAGGTATTTAACTGAAGTGTAAGGGAAAAAAAAATCACATGTTTTTTCTTTTTTTTCTTTCGTTCTAAATGATTGACAAAATTTTCTAACTTTGTTATTATTTAGTACTTGTACCGATATGTATACCACTGTGAAATAGTCATTTCATTTTAATTGGTAATCGTATCGTCGATATAGCTAATTGTTAAGCGGATTTGACTATGAGCGAAATATCGTTATAATTTTTTGATATAATTTTTTTACTGTTTAAAGAGCAAAAAAAAATACATAGTATATATCCGTGCATGGTGAATTGATTCTCACATTTTACTGTGATTTACTTTAAATGGTAGAAAAAAAAAAGATCCTCACAATGTTTTACAATCGTTATTATTTTTATTCGATTTTTTTTCTCGCATATATTTACGCTCTATTTTGATAAGCTATTATTGTAAGATAATTTTTATTTGTACATTATAATTATAATATCATTATCATTATTATTATTATTATTATTATTATTATTATTATTATTATTCGAAAGGATATTATAAATCCTAACTATAATGAAATGTATTTTTAGTTGCTAAAGGAATTTACGGGCAACTATAGATAGATATACATGTATGTATTGTAAAGTTGAAACATTACATAATTTTTAGATTAAAAAAAAAAAAGGAATAAAAAAAAGAAAAAAATATTAATGAAATTCAACGATGTATAGAAAACCGATAAGAAACAACGTTTGTTTCTTTTTTTTTGTTTTACATATATAGTATATACATTATACATATATAATATTAAATAAAAATAAGCTAATTAAACTTTATTATACTATAACAATATACAGACTAAAAAAACAAATTGACTGACATATTTACATACGATAGATTAATTATTAGTTTCTATATACTTTCACCCCTAACATAATTTAAATGTTATTTATCTTAATAATTATTATCTACACACGTTGATATACCTATATAATCTAATAATATTTGATATCATTAATGAATGTAACTTTGAAGGATATAGATAATGATAAAAAAAAAAATTGTAACAAATTGTTTGTACGTAATTGTTTAATGAAGAAGAAAAGAAAAAAAAAAAAAATATGTTATACGTACCCTGAATCAATAACCAGTTTTATTTAGAAAACAAACTTCATTTACCCTTTTTTTTTTTGTCTTTTTTCTGAATTTCCATTTTTAAATCTGGCGGTAAAATTATTCTCTATGCCATATTTACTATATAGTTAGTTATTTCTTATCGAATAGTTAGTCACTATGGTTATGGTCTTACGTCCATAGTAAATGCGCAGAACATTTTCAACTCGCGAGGTATGTCTTGAGATTAGTTATCCAATGATTAAAAGAAGAAAAGAAAGAAAAAAGCTCCGGGTTTTCAGCGACATCTGTAAAAATTTTCATCAAGCAAGGTTCACCATCTGTGTTAAATACTATCTGTGTGGTAGTGTAGCGAGATTTCATAATGGCGACCGTCTCTACTTAGGAGAGCACGCATTCCCGCCGAGAAATCGAGTAATTTTGGAGTTTTTTTGACAATTTCTATGTGGTTAGCGTCGCGCATCTAACGATAATGATTATAGAGAATCCTGATCAGTTTAAGGCGTGGCTCACTGCTGTCCTGGAGCCACTGTAAGTAGGCCAGCTTGTCTCACCAGTAGATTTATGTGTGTGTGAATCTGATATCGTAAATTATCGTACATGTGGTATACATTATCGTTTATGTGTGAGGGGTTGATAATTACATGTGTTGTGTCCAGCGGCTCTCTATCTGACCCCCCCCCCCCCTCCCCTCCCACCGAGACCCCCTAGTGTGGCGGAAAATTTCAATTTCTAACATCAAATTTTATCGCTATAAAATCTCATGAATTTTGTACCACGATATCAATAAGTCCAACAATATTCCACGTTCCCTTCATCGTGTCATTTAAAATGTCAAATTTACATCTTAAATATATTACCCCCTCACCCTTTTCTATATTTATATCATCTCCCTTCATTCTCACCTTTATCATTTCACTTTTACACATAATTATTATTCTACAGAGAGAGAAAGAGAGAAAGATAGATAGAGAGAAAGAGAGATAGAGAGAAAGAAAGAAGGAAAGAAAGAACGAGAGAAAGAGAGAAAGAAAGAGAGGGAGAGAGAGAGAAAGTGTATGCAGTCGTTATTTTAGTGTTCATTTTATTGTGTTTTTTTTTTATAACCTTATTATATCAAATGTATCACACATAACCTGATATCTGATTTATGCTACTTCATCTAGCCAGCTATGTTTTCCAATTATTAATTCACCTATAAATAAAGACAAGAATCAATCTGGTTAAATTTATGACTACGCTGAAGATTATTCAGCTTCTTTCTATATTCCAAAATGTAAAATGCAATCTTGACTAATAACTTATATCATACTAATTTGTAATACCTAAGCCGTTACATTGGTATGGCTATAAAATTTTCTGTAACACGTATCACTGCGATTCTTTAGGAAATCATGCGCGCTATAATGCGCCAATACTGTTTACCGATGAAAAATTCATTTTCTAACTTCGGCCATATACTAAAGCAATAATTCACGCCTTATCTATTCTGAGAAATGAAAATTCTAAATAGAAGCACAGCCCCATATTATAAACCTTTGAATTATATGTATTTATCATGAGTAAATTGCCCAGTCTAATTATTAATGCTCATAATAATGCCAGATAAATTTTTACACGTGAATTATTTGCGCAGATGTGATGCAGATCCAGCTGCCCTGGCTAAATACGTCTATGCTTTAGTTAAGAAAGACAAAACGCTAGAAGAGCTACGCGGAGGCATGGTTGAACAGCTTGATGTATTCTTACAACAGGGTAGGTCTCATCGACTTTATATTCAAATGGCTGATCTTATTTCTCTACACTTTTATTCATAAGCTTTAATATCATTGAAAACAATTCTTCATTATTTATGATACAAAAAAAACAAAGGTGTACTTTTTTAAAGCCTAGGAAAAGAAATGACTTCGATTTAACGTCTATGTTCGCCTTTTCCTTAACAGAGACGAAGAATTTTGTTGAACTTTTATTCAAAACGTTGGAGACACAAGAATATACGTTACCTCCACCCAAAGGAGCGCCTGAGGGTGGCGGAACGCCACCCAGTATAAACCCACCACCCCCAATTGAAAAGCCAATTGAAATTGTGATTCCTCCACCTCCGACTGCTGCCAGCCCTCCCCAACCAGCTCAAGTCAATGGAGCTACACCTGCAATTGTGATCAAAAGAGAAACCAGAAAATCAGACTCTGAGAAAGATGTACAAGAAAAAGAAAAGCGTTCACGAAGCAGGTAGAGATCACATCATAGTTCAGATAACATAGTCCTCATTCCTAACAAAAGATTGCAACAATTTTGGAAATAATTCAATTTCTCATGTCTTATTTTCATGTTAAAAGAAGCGGGAGGATGAGATCAAGGACGAGATCGAGATCACGTTCTTGGGAAAGAGATCGTAGGAGATCCAGAAGTCGAGAACACATTCGCAGGGATAGAGAACGTGACAGGAGTCGTCCATGGAGGAACAAGTCACCACCTCCTAACACCAGGAGACACGATAGGAGGTGAATAGAAGTGTTCTTCGGCAACAAATTCACGAGTTTATATGCTATAATAGATTTGAAATATAACTATCATATCATTGTTTCTTAAACAATGAAAAAAATTAATTTTAAACAATTATTTTGTTATTCTAGTGAAAAAAAAAGGCATTTAACTCTATACATGTGTGTTTGTTTATAGACGCAGTAGAAGCCGCAGCACATCACCCTTGCGTACGCGAGTCAGGGAGGGACCTGATACCCGTGATCATAGAGCTAGATTCCGTAATAGATCTCCCACTCCTCTCCGATCTCGGTCTAGATCACGGTCTGTAGATCGTAAAAAGGTTGATAGATCAGAGAGGAATGAAACTGGCCGAGTAGAAAGAGCCGAAGGAAGTCCCGGTGGCGGTACTCCGACGCAAGATAGTAATCACGGAGATGTAGACATGAGGCTTTCTACTACAAGTCAATCTATCCAAAGCGTTGTAGCTGTTGCTGCAAACCCACCAAATAGTCAGTCCGGTACTTTTCAACCTAAGAGAAGATGCAGAGATTTTGATGGTGGGTTTTGTAAATTAATTTTAACACATTCATTCGTGTCTAGGAAAATTCAAAGTCATTACTATCTCATCGATTGAATCTAATTACTCTTTGAATAACATTTTCAGAGAAGGGGTATTGCATGAGAGGAGATCTCTGTCCGTATGATCATGGCACGGACCCTGTAGTCCTGGAAGATGTTGCTTTGAGTCGTGTGTTAACATTTGGGCCTCATGGACCTCAGGCTCCAGGCACGGTACCTGTTTCCTCAATACCAGAGCCGCCTCCAGGACCAAATGGAAATGCTCCACCGCCCCATTTACCGTTGGCAAGTCTGCCGCCACCACATCTTAGGAATCAGCATCATTCTAACATGGGTAAATATTATAGATGTTCTGAACTGTTAAATGTTTTATAAAGTTTATATCGCACAACGACATCAATATAGTCCCCGAAGGTTTTATGCAAAGGCATATGCAATAAATGAGATATTTTAGTTGCATTTGCAGAATACAATCCAGACGCTCCAAGTATGGAACCCCGTATGACATGGGGTCGACATCCTCCACCAGGTCCGGGAATATATGGTCGTGGACAACGTGAACTTATCAGTGTACCTGTTATACCGCATTCAAATCCTAGTGAAATCCCACACGCCCAGAATAATCCTCTAAAGCGTAAACAGGCATTTGACTTTAACCGACTTGGACCCAAGCAACGGGTTGTACACAATCCTGCTAACTGTTCTCTTGAATTGAAAAAAGTACCGCGTAGCTTGAACAACATCACTCAGTTGAACAACCACTTCTCACGTTTTGGTAAAATTGTTAATATACAAGTTAATTTCGCCGGCGATCCTGAGGCCGCCTTAGTCACCTTCCAGATACCGTCGGAGGCTAAAGCCGCATATCGAAGCACAGAAGCTGTTTTAAATAATAGATTTATCAAAGTTTTCTGGCACAACAATATTAACAACAATTCAACTAGTGGAGCCATCGAGAACGTACCACCAGGTGAGATACTCGGTTAGCAAATAATATCTTATTTAATTTGTTTTTATAATTGTCAAATGTATGTAGAGGGATGAATGTAATACTAAATTCTTTTATTCTTCGTTCAATTTGAGCAGGTAGTCGTCCGTCGGTTAAAGAAAGGCTCGGCGCTGCTATTACTCAGCCAATAAAAACAGAAGAAAATGAATACGTTCCGACTCGTCGTTCGACAGAAGAAGCAGCGACACCAACCCCAGTACCTGTGTCACCTAAAGCACCGCCAACACCGTCTAGAGAAGATAAAGTCCTGGCGATAAAAAAATCTCAAGAAATGTTAGCGGCTAAAGAAACGTTGAAAAAAAAACAAGAAGAAAAGCGAAAGGAAGCTATTAAGATTACCGCTGATCTGCGCAAGAGGAAACAGGAATTATTAGACAAACAACTTGTCGAAATTCGGTCGTTGATAGATAGAGCTGAAAAAAATCCAGAACAAAAAGACGCTATTATGGTAACGATCAAAATCATGCAGCAATCTATAGACGGATTGCGGAAAGACCTCGCCGCCAATGGACAAGTCGGAACCAATAAGTCCCAAGTTAAGACCAAGGAACAAACTCAGAAGGAAATACTAGACGCTGAATTAGACCTAATGACGGCGCAACAGGAGGGTCAAGATCCTGGTGAATTACAGAAGAGATTGAACGAGTTGAAAGCCCAGGCAGCTGCATTGGGCCTGAACGCAGCTCTCGGAGTTGGACGAGGTGCGAGACCTGCAAAGGTGACACGAGGCAGTCACGTATTATCTTATCGGGGGCGAGGGAGGGGAAGCTTCGCTCATGTTTCTGTGGATCATAGACCGACCAGTCTCCTCATATCTGGGTATGAAACTGAAGAGAAGGAGGAGGTCTTAGCGCATTTTCAAGTGAGTATAGCTCAGATTCAACGCCAAGAGACTCGTGTTTCGCTATCTCTACCATTTTAATACAAACATTTCAAATAACTATATAATTTTTTCAGCAATATGGTGAAATAGTTAATCAAATGGTAGACGACGCTACCCCGTCAATTGTGATCAACTTCAAATCGAGGAAGGAAGCGGAGGTGGCGATGGTCAAGGGTCGTACCTTTCAGGACAGGTTGTTGTCCGTGACTTGGGTCACAGGTCACCACCTACATCGCGGCGGTGGGGGTAACGCGAGCGTTAATATACCGCAACCAGCCCGTTCTGAACAAGCACCGGCCACCGCTGACGAAGAGCTTGAACTAGAAGTGGGTACTTTGTCGAATCTGAACATTTCTGATAGTAATGTAAGATTTTCGTCAATTTTTTCTAGTTGGTCATTTAACAATTGTCCAACGTTATTTTATTCTGAGAAGGTCTGAGGTGATGATTTGATCTTTCAGGGGGCGGCGGAGGCTTTACTTTTAGAAGAGAATGAAGAAGAGGAAGAGGAAGATGGTGAGCCTCGCAGTTGGAGGCGATAGCAGCGTCAATTTCCTCTGTGACGAGATGTCCATACCAGCTATAGTCACAGTGGAGCCATATATATGTATATAAATATGGCAGAGTCAGTGTACGCTGAGCACTCGCGATATCACTGCACTGATATTGATGTACTCGATACCTTGATTTTTGGCTAAAAAGAAATCCAGGCTGCAGCAGACATTATTGAGTGTTATACTATTTGTTATATTAAATATACTGTGCGCACCATTACAGTATTTTAATGTTACTGTAACACAGGCGCACCCAAATAGACTACCACTATGCAAGTTTTCAGAAAACAACTAACCAAAATTATCCCATTATTTGTAGAATAAAATCGCTATGTTTTGTATGGGAAAATCTATATGGTCTTGTAATTTCATATTATAGTCTTTTTTCAAACATCCCATCCAATTTTTTAATGGGGTTTTAAAATAAGGACAAGTCATCACGGAGATAATTTCGTTATAATATTTTTTTTTTATAAATGATTTATTATTTACAGTTTATAATTGATTTATCTGTGTTATTTTTTCTATTATAGTAATTAATGATGCCTTTTCTTTCAATAAGTTACAGAACTTATTATTTCCTTCTCTTTTTTTTTCAATTTTTTTTTTTCTTCTAATAGAACAATAGTTTTGAGGTAAGATACAGAGTAAAGGTAAGCATAATAATTGTAAATATGATGTATGATGTATATGAGGTAATTTATTTTCTCTAAATCTAGAGCTATAATTAGTTAATTGAAAAAATATCACAAGGGGAATTTACGACTAAAGTTTAATATTTCACCTCATTAATTGATTAATTATTATTTACCTAATTAAATACCTGTATGTTTATAATTTTATTTAATTTTTTTGCACAAATTTTCTAACTTGCTAGTTATAGTGCTTAGAAACAAAAATTTATCAACGTTCTAAGGATCGTTGGAAACAGAATTTCTTAACTGATCTTTGCCATTCATTAATCAACCGATGAAAGTTTCACCTTTTACCTTTCTTCCGTATACCTATATAATATTATTCTAAAATTTGCATCGGTAATATGACCAATGCATCATTTTTGGTCCTTCAAATTCACTTTTTGCAGAGCCGAGTTAAAGCATTTAGCACAGTATCAGGGAAACCTTGTTTTACCAATTACTCAATATCTCTGTTTGCAAGGATCCTTAATCAACAGCCTCTCATCTAAATGACTAATTAGTTTCCTAACTACAATATAACAAGATGTGAATCAGAAAATCTCAAAATTGCATACACTAGCCTTGAGGAATAAGTTATTTCAAATCATCAAACCCCTATCCGAATTTGATATTTATACTACAAATATATTTAGAACGTGGTAAACTTTTTCCGTAAATTAGATATTCGACCTCTAAAAGTATTAATTTATCACTATAAGTATACATTTTACTGCTTTAGCTTTAACTTCATTAAAATTATTGAATAAGCGGAGCTTCTGTTACAATATACTATTGTAAAGATTTGTAAAATTGTAACAATTAACAGGATAAATAGCAGTGCATTAAGTTCATTAATTTGATAAAAACATCTAGCTAGGCACACTAAGTGCAAGATTTGATAAAATTAGTACAAAAAGTCTTGTAATTCATACACAATTAAAGTTTATCATCGTGGTATGATTCTTGCAATTAATCATTAATCATATCTTTGCCAACTGATAATATCTACATTTTCTGATAAAATAACGTTCCATTATTTATAAGTAATAAACTAACAGTAGACTAACAATTTTAAACTTCAACAATTTTTGGAATTATTAGATAATAAACTGGGGCAACAATCGCATCGTTATATCATGAATTTCAGACGCAGCCTGGAACTGGATTATTTTTAACTACTGGTTGCAACGATTCTGGAATAACGCATATCTGTAAAGAGGTAAAGGAAGACGGCTGCGTGTCCAAACTTCTACCTTTCAACTTGCGTCAGGGAGCCATCCAGTTGGCCAAAAGACTTCCAAGCAAAAGTTGTGCGACTGGTAAAACTGATAGCGGCAAAGTGACGGAAGGCCCGTGAGCTGATCCGTGATAAGCACCTCTGAGAAGCCAGCCTCCCAGTCCAACGGACTTGTGTGTTGTTGTAAACAAGGCAGCCAGAAGAACCCCGCGCGGCAACCAACGAGAACACAGAACCCAACAGAGCCAGGCAACAATGAGCTGTTCGATGCATGCTGGAACGAATAAAACGCAATTAGAATCGTTCAGATGGATTCTAGGACATCACATGCTCTCAGAAAAGCTCAAGACCCTGAAAGATTGAGAAGATCACCTATAAGCACGCAGAGGAGTATGTCTACTGCCTGAAGAGAGGATGCATCCGCTGATAGAGCATCACAGAACCAGTGATATGCAGTTAACAATAATAATCCCTGAGGAAGCCATGCTATTCGAGGTCCAATACAGATGTTAAGCTTTGTAGTAGCTGGTTGTAGAATACCACCAATTCCCAATGGTATTAAGGTGCTCAATAAGAGCTCTCTGACGTTTACACCAACGAATGGTGCAGTCGATGCACCTAGCTAAATATTGGAAATTTATTGCATCAATGATTGTGACTTTCTATTACGAGATACTGCATATACTTTTTGGTCTTATCTCACCATTATGTATAACAGAAATGGGGATAGAAATAATCCTACAAAATATGACGTCAATGTTGTAACAATACTCGTTGGTAGATCTGCATCTGCTAATCTACTCAATACAAGACCAGTGCTAAATGGAGGAGGCATACAGTATAGTACCTGAAATGATTACATGATTAAAGTTTATATGATTGATGTGCATTCTTTCTGTGGCTTGGCTTTTAAATTTATTTTTTTCATCGGGAAACATCATATGTGGGATAACGTGTACATATTGCTTAAATTAAATACCTCCATTCCTTTAAGAAGCCAAATGTTAACTCCGGCATAAGTTAAGAGGCACGTTCCAACTCTAATCAATAGAGGCATCAAAATGTAGACAAAACATAGTACGAAAATTTGAAGATAGCCATTACTTAGTGCTATGTAAAGCGAACTAGGACTGAAAGATAGTCCAGCTTCTAGGTACGTTAAAGGCACAGCGAAATACCAAATCGCTAAATTTCCATTCATTACACCTGGAATAGATAAGCTAAATAGTCATTCAAATTTCATTCTATATTATTATAGAATGACAAATTTGAGGGAAAATTCAATTATTCATCTCCTTTTAAAGTTGCATTTAACTTCAGGTATGTATATCTACGGTTTTACTTGTGCGATGATAGTCAGTTTGATCAGACCTACCATTCACACCTCCGAAATCAGGTCTGAAGGATGCTAACAGCATACAGATTAACATCAATACGAAGAAGCCGTATCTGAGTACAAGCTCGTTTCTTTTTTCACGTTTACTCATCGCTGTATGATCTTTGCTATATACAGTCTGGCGAGATCAACCTTTATGATTATTAGGCAGTTAATCTCTGGCTCAAAACGTTTTGACGCCATTTACCTGAGACCAATTTTTAATATGACTAAAAATTGATGATAATTAGATGAAAATTTCAGAGGTTTCATTCAGTGAGTGAGTAATACTATCAGTGCAGAATAATAGTGATACTATGTGGTAAGTTTTCTAAATTGCTGTTGAATGATTACTATAGCTATGATAACTAATGATATTATATACATGTATAATTATAGGATGGAATAATTATAATCGATATGAAATAATAAGAAACAAGGGGTTTTATGTTTTTGATGCAGTTTTACGTATATTTTACAACAAAAAATGATAGTTTTCAAATACATAATATGAGATAAATAGGTATAAATGTAAATATAATCGTAAGCATATAAATTTATATTAGTTAGAATAACCTAACAATATTAAACACTACTTGCGGATTTTGGTGTTTGAACAAGCATATCGATAATCAGATTAAAACAAAAATAGAATTTTGGTAAAATTTTAAAGAAAAATGTATACTTTTTCTACAAATCAATGATTCCGTCTTATCTGTATCCCCAAAGTCCGCCGCATGGTCCGCATCTTTTTTTTTTTAACTAGTTAGCAGGTGGATAGTCTGTCTGCTGATGTCAACTGTCACCGAATTTGATAGATATCGAAGAATTTTATTGTTATAAATGAAATAATAATTACTTCAAAAAGAAAATAATTATTTAAAATTTGAAAATTATACTCTCATTCTCGTTCTATTGAATTTCAAATTAAAAGCAGAAAGTATATAATCTACGTATTTTTTGAGTCTACTGTCCAATATCGAGGCATAGTCGCCAGCGATGTAAACTAACCTTTAAGCGAAAATTAGCGAGTCGAAAATAATGTTGAAATAAAACGTCAGTCTTGGCTCCGATGCCCCAGTCTGAAATCTGAATTGTCGGGTCACTGTTGTTAAAGATGGCGGCTGCCGTTGCTCCAAGTGCTACAAAGGATGTCACATCATATTTAAGCCAAAAACAAAACGTTCCTGACAAGGAATTAGCCGCGGAATGGGCAGAACTCGAAGAACTTCACAACAAAAAGTATGTTTATAAAAAATTTTCTTTAACATAAATTAATCATTCGATAAATAAAAAATATATTTTTAACCTCGAATCATCCCGGTGACTTGCAGGCTTTGGCATCAGCTCACACTCAAGTTGGAAGTCTTCGTTAAAAATCCTGCATTACAGAAAGGAGATAATCTTGTACAACTGTACAATCATTTTTTATCAACTTTTGAAAATAAGTGAGTATTTTTATTATCAATGATCTTATGTTACGACTAACATAACCTTACTTCTATCACAGGTTAATAACCCTGTTATTATGTATTTGACGTTTTTACAAATCGTTTTTTTTTTTTTTCTTCTTATTTTTCTATTTCAACTAAATTCAGAATCAACCCATTGTCCTTGGTCGAAATTTTGGCACACGTCATACAGCAATTTCAAGATAAGCAAGAAGCTATAACATTTTTGGAAAAAACTGAGTCCAAAATAAAAAACAACAATGAGGCGGTTGCATTGTGCAAAGTTCTCAGCGGTCAGATTCTTCTCGATAAATTAAACGATCAGGACAGAGCTAAAAAGGTCATCGAAGATGTGGAATTGATGCTAGATAACGCAGACGGTATTACAACTGTTCATGGTAGATTTTATCTACTGGCTAGTAGACTTTACAGACTTCAAGGAAAACATGCAGAATATTATCGTACAGCTCTTAGGTATGCATAACAGCTTCTAAAGTCCGAAGAAAATACTTGAGACTCAATCTTGAATAAAAGGTTGATGAAATTCTATTTATAAAATGGTGCTTTATTCACAGGTATCTTGGTTGTATTGAACTCAATACTTTGAGTAAACAAGAACAAGAACAGCATGCTTTTTTCCTTGGTCTTGCCGCCCTCTTAGGCGAAGGTGTTTACAATCTTGGTGAGCTTTTAGCTCATCCGGTATTAGAGTCTTTAAAGGGTACATCAAACGCGTGGCTAGTTGATCTCCTCCAAGCGTTTAATGCTGGTAATATCGCCGCTTTAGAGAGAACTAAACCCCAGTGGAGTAAAGTGGCCGATTTAGCTGCCCAAGAATTAAAACTTAGGCAGAAAATCTCTCTCTTGTGTCTTATGGAAATGACTTTCAAACGGCAAGCCAATAACCGGTAAGAAAGATGAACTATTTTGTGTCTGAACAAATAAAAAATAAGGATGAAACTGATATTTGTCTCTTTCTCTCTCAACAGACAATTGACATTTGCGGAAATTTCACAAGAAACTAGATTACCAATTGGCGAGGTTGAACTTCTTGTCATGAAAGCATTGGCGCAGGGTCTTGTTCGAGGTGCGATTGATCAGGTAGCTGCAACAGTCAATATGACATGGGTACAGCCCCGAGTATTGGACCGTGGTCAGATAGCAGGAATGGTACAGCGACTAGAGGGTTGGTGCAAGGACGTAAATTCTATGGAAACTCTCCTTGAAAATCGAGCATCTGAGATTCTTACTCTATAATAATGTTATGTACTAAGATGCGACCGTGTTCAATGAAATCATGATAAATATCAAGAAACTTTGAGCTGTATGAGAAAAAATTTCATCGCTAATATTATCAAACCACGAAGAAGTTTCCATTTCGCGGTATAAACATTTCCGAGTCGATTATCTGACTCTTTGAAAGTTTTGAGCTTTCTAGAGATTCGCGGAATATCCACATGCTCATCTTTTCATTATTCATGTGGCAACCTCTTCTGATTATCTTTTATCCCCTAAAACGTAACACTGCCGTATAATATTCGTTGAATCAAGTCTATGAATTTGGTATGCGACTTATAAAGGGGATTAATAATTATTGAATACGGTATCATAAGTAATGATAAAATAATGTGTAAGTTAATGAAAATGATACTATAAAAATATAGTCATGTGGAATGATAAACTTAAATAAAATTTTCAACGTCTTCATTATTATCATCCTGATATTATTTTACAATTTAATATTTTCAAACTAGATACTATATCTAAAAACTATAGGGAAAATAATGACTGTTCTCTATTCGTATAGTGGTCTGGAAAATAAATATAAACAGCTCGCTGTTCTCAACAAGGCCGATATTAAAATTATCTGCTTCCAACATTGTACTTGGCATTCTGTAAAATATGCCTTCGAACGTATATGTATGCATTATCGTCGCAACGATTAGTTTAGAGTATAATAATAGTTTTATTATAGCTCAATTATAGTTCTAGGTAATTTCCAAACTCGGAAAGTGTCAAATATCTAGTTTCCAGTGATATACGTAATATATTATACCCATTACGATCACATCTACAATTTTTCCAATCAAATATTCAGTGTTGTGAAAATTATAATGAAATTTTTCTCAAATACTCGATACTTTCGTAATGTGTAATTGGATTTTCATCTGATTACACATTACTTTGGTAATGACTTGATTCAATTACACATCACCAAAGTAATCTGTAATATAATCAAGTTCATTACCTCTAAATAACTTTATAATTACTCTTACTCTATTGTTAGCAATGCATGCAGATACATAGACTAAGACAACAAGGCTAGGAACGCGTGAAAAGAAAGGATAAGAAGACAATAGGATGAGTGACTACGATAGATTGTTTAGGGATTGTACAGCGACATGACGTATTCGTAATACTACGATAAGTGTGTGTGGATATAAACCTAAGTACGCTAATCTCACGCACACCGCGAAAAATCAGTCAGTAGACAATACAGTCCAAAGTCCGCGAAACCCCCACGCCTCCAAAAACAGGTTGAGAGTAAAAGCAAAATCCAAAACCAAATTCGTAGGTCAGTATTAGTCGAAACTCAGTCGAGACAAGACGTAAGTTTTATAAAAATTAGCTCGTTACGTGTGTGAGAGTAATACAGTGAACTGTGTGAACAGGGGGCTATCAACTCGACAATTTGAGACTTATAATAATTTATTTCATTATTTCATGATGTTTTGGATGTTTTTAAATGGAGATGTTTTACATAACTTTGACGGAGAATACGATTGTATCAATGCTGCAGTGATACATACTTAAATATATGAATAATCAATTGCTTTGTTATAATCCACTTGCCCCTCCCTGCGATTATTTATTTATCATTATTATTTTTTTTAATAAGCAAAAGTTTAAACAGCGTACGGCACACGGGAATAGTGGGGAATTGGAACTAATGCATTTTCAGCCAGTTCAAAATTGCAGCACACCTCCTCGGGTCAGATGTTGTCATCATAGCAGGTGGATTTTCGAATAAAAATTTTCCTAACTGAATAACGCTTAATAGTTCTTACTTTGAGTTGTTCTTTTAATTGTTTGTTCGTTCGTTTGTAGACATCGCTAGTTTTGATACCCCCTCGCGCAGCAACTACTCCATTGATTCATAGAGAGCGCTGGTCGCGTATGATAGTGGTGCTGCACAAATATGCGGATAAAAAATTTACTACGTTTTCTGAGAAGCGCTCGTTTATGAATGAAAAGATAGTGGTGCTGCACAAATATGCGGACAAAGAAATACTACGACCTTTCTTTATATTCTTGGAGGCGTGGCAAATAGCTCATTGATAAAATTCTGAATATTCGTAGGTAAGATAAATAGGCCGTGCGCGATGCGGAAATGTTCAGTTACTTGCGCGGCCTCATCGAGTGAACATGGGTGACACAAGTCAAGGAGATTTGCGGCTCGGGAGGCTGACATCAACGGAGGCACATTAGACACGAGTGAGTTGAAAACCAGTTAAATTGTATTCAATACTTTTTCGACAAATTTCACGCGTCTCTTATTTTAATCGTCGAAGTAAGTAACCGTTGAATTGCTACCAGCAGGCTTTGATTATAATTGCAGATATTGTTCATTTTCAAGTACATTCTATAATTCATACCAGCGAAGAAATGTGCGAAAATCGAGATTTCTTACGAACATAACTTCTCGGACCTGTTTTTAATACAAATATAGTGGGCGAGAGAGTTTCGTTTGATAACTTCGCGATAATTATCCCATCATCCCATTATATTATTGGCATATAATTCCGAGTCTCTCGCCCTGTAGCGTCGTTTGTACGACAGGCATACTTCGCGACTCCGAAGGGGAAACTAATTTCTCGTGAGATTTAGAGTTGACAAGTATTTTCCGGGATAATACTCGTTCCCCGATTTATTCTTTTATTTGATTCTTTGACAGCATTATCGGTCGACGGAGATGAGAATGAACATCGCTGATACTTGAAATGCATAGATCCTGCGTGCCACTTGGTCGGAGATGGACGCCAACCAACACTGCCGGGCTAGTCCTGGATTGACAGTCGACCAAGATGATGGTGAGCTTTGTACTATATTAGCCAAAGGCCTAATTGAACTATAAATGTATGTCCGTAAAACAATCATTGCTGAAACATACTTCGCGATCCGATACAGATCTCGGACAGATTACTTTTCCAAGTCTATGTACCGCAACAACACTCATCGGCGAGGTAACCGTGACGCTCACCCTGGATCTATTACTCGATACTGGGGCCTCCGGCTTGCCTCTGTCTTGCCGTATACGCCAGAAACTTTCAGGACAACTCGGTTTCACTCAGCTGCAAGGGTTACGATACAGACGCTCAATAATATACCCAGAGGTAACATATTGTCCATCTCGTTATAGGGTAAGCCTAGGAGAGAAAGCACACTTAATTCTTGGAAATAGCAATAAATTCTCTCTTTTCAATGACAAGCTTGGAATATGATTCATAGATCTCGAAAGAATATGTTTACCTTGGTTGAATATAGTAGACTCGCCTCGTAGTAGAGATATATTTGAATAACGATCAAAATTCAAAGGTTTGAGAATAAATAGAAGGGTAGATAGCTGTAGGCCTAATTAGGCATCACATTTATTTTTTAAACATGGAACCTAATTAAATATTGGTGATAAATTACTCCAGAGTCTCAAGTACCAGTCATAACGATTGAAATATTGAAAAATCTATTCATGCATGCAATAGTAATACTAGCTTATTGACATTCTTGATTCTGTTGAAAATAGTTAAAAGTTTATATCAAATTTAAAAATGGTTCAGGCAGGCTTACAAAATCAATCATAAGAAATATATTATAATAAATTTCATACAGATGTATAATCACAATTAGAAATTCTTTGGTACTTAGTTGAGAATGTTTGCTTGAAAAACACATAAACTTAATCTATCCAATGTACCCTATGCTTATCTAGTTTTTATCTTCACAGGCGTTGTTCACCGAGGGAAACTAGCTCCTGCCTATCCTCAACAAAACCTCTTCAATATTCATCAGGACAGGGGATTCACACCAGGGAGTGAAGCAGTCCAAGCACCGGGGGAATGACCGCAAGACAACTCTGCACCGCGGAGTATTAATAAAGTAGCATTAGCGAATGGTTCGTAATTACAATTCCTTTTGAATCAGTTTTGATAAAATCTCGCATCTGGTCTGGTCTATAATTATTTCAAATTACTTTTACTAATTAAATCGAGTTCAATTACACATTACCAAACCATTGGGTAATTGAATTAGTAATTTCATTGAAAATGTAATCAGTGACTCGTAACACTGCAAATATCCATGTAATAATAAGATCGTTTATGCAATAAACATGTATTATTATAGTAAATTGGCGAATTCTTGAATAAATATCTCTTGAAATTGTAAATAATCGATCGTTGAATCATTTTCCCCTGTCCTTTCCTTGCCTATAAGTCGAAAATCATGAAAATCGCATGATTTCATAAAGCCAAGAACTATTTTTGCAAATATATTAATATTAATATATTAAATATTAATATATTAATTATTAATATTAATATTTTTAATATTAAGCTGCCTTACCATATGCAACCCGCATGCCATTCGTGTAAACGACAGGGCCCATGTTAATTTTTGTTGCCTATTTGGTGTTTTCCGATTGCCTATATTCAGGCGTATTGAACTCAAAAAAAAATAGCCAGAATTCTCGGAATTCAGGTCGAAAAAAACGGCAAAAAAAAATTCATTCAAATAACTTCTGGCAGCTGATACCTTATTTTAGCAGTCGGATTTCTGGCAGTTGATACCTCGATTTTAGTCGCTTTAAGGTGAAATATCAAATGCCAGAAAATCGACCAATCAGGAGGCTGCTTGAGCCAATTTAGGCTCAATTTCTCGAAAAGGAGCCTCCTGATTGGTCGATTCTGAAATTAAATCAAGTTACGGCGCTACAGAGGCTAGCCATCAGCAAAATTCTGGATTTCTGGCAGTTGATACCTTTTTCTTTTGGCAGTTGATACCTCATTCAGAAATCCAGAATTTTGCTGATGGCTAGCCTCTGTAGCGCCGTAACTTGATTTAATTTCAGAATCGACCAATCAGGAGGCTCCTTTTCGAGAAATTGAGCCTAAATTGGCTCAAGCAGCCTCCTGATTGGTCGATTTTCTGGCATTTGATATTTCACCTTAAAGCGACTAAAATCGAGGTATCAACTGCCAGAAATCCGACTGCTAAAATAAGGTATCAGCTGCCAGAAGTTATTTGAATGAATTTTTTTTTGCCGTTTTTTTCGACCTGAATTCCGAGAATTCTGGCTATTTTTTTTTTTAGTTCAATACGCCTGAATATAGGCAATCGGAAAACACCAAATAGGCAACAAAAATTAACATGGGCCCTGTCGTTTACACGAATGGCATGCGGGTTGCATATGGTAAGGCAGCTTAATATTAAAAATATTAATATTAATAATTAATATATTAATATTTAATATATTAATATTAATATATTTGCAAAAATAGTTCTTGGCTTTATGAAATCATGCGATTTTCATGATTTTCGACTTATAGGCAAGGAAAGGACAGGGGAAAATGATTCAACGATCGATTATTTACAATTTCAAGAGATATTTATTCAAGAATTCGCCAATTTACTATAATAATACATGTTTATTGCATAAACGATCTTATTATTACATGGATATTTGCAGTGTTACGAGTCACTGATTACATTTTCAATGAAATTACTAATTCAATTACCCAATGGTTTGGTAATGTGTAATTGAACTCGATTTAATTAGTAAAAGTAATTTGAAATAATTATAGACCAGACCAGATGCGAGATTTTATCAAAACTGATTCAAAAGGAATTGTAATTACGAACCATTCGCTAATGCTACTTTATTAATACTCCGCGGTGCAGAGTTGTCTTGCGGTCATTCCCCCGGTGCTTGGACTGCTTCACTCCCTGGTGTGAATCCCCTGTCCTGATGAATATTGAAGAGGTTTTGTTGAGGATAGGCAGGAGCTAGTTTCCCTCGGTGAACAACGCCTGTGAAGATAAAAACTAGATAAGCATAGGGTACATTGGATAGATTAAGTTTATGTGTTTTTCAAGCAAACATTCTCAACTAAGTACCAAAGAATTTCTAATTGTGATTATACATCTGTATGAAATTTATTATAATATATTTCTTATGATTGATTTTGTAAGCCTGCCTGAACCATTTTTAAATTTGATATAAACTTTTAACTATTTTCAACAGAATCAAGAATGTCAATAAGCTAGTATTACTATTGCATGCATGAATAGATTTTTCAATATTTCAATCGTTATGACTGGTACTTGAGACTCTGGAGTAATTTATCACCAATATTTAATTAGGTTCCATGTTTAAAAAATAAATGTGATGCCTAATTAGGCCTACAGCTATCTACCCTTCTATTTATTCTCAAACCTTTGAATTTTGATCGTTATTCAAATATATCTCTACTACGAGGTGAGTCTACTATATTCAACCAAGGTAAACATATTCTCTCGAGATCTATGAATCATATTCCAAGCTTGTCATTGAAAAGAGAGAATTTATTGCTATTTCCAAGAATTAAGTGTGCTTTCTCTCCTAGGCTTACCCTATAACGAGATGGACAATATGTTACCTCTGGGTATATTATTGAGCGTCTGTATCGTAACCCTTGCAGCTGAGTGAAACCGAGTTGTCCTGAAAGTTTCTGGCGTATACGGCAAGACAGAGGCAAGCCGGAGGCCCCAGTATTGAGTAATAGATCCAGGGTGAGCGTCACGGTTACCTCGCCGATGAGTGTTGTGCGGTACATAGACTTGGAAAAGTAATCTGTCCGAGATCTGTATCGGATCGCGAAGTATGTTTCAGCAATGATTGTTTTACGGACATACATTTATAGTTCAATTGGCCTTTGGCTAATATAGTACAAAGCTCACCATTATCTTGGTCGACTGTCAATCCAGGACTAGCCCGGCAGTGTTGGTTGGCGTCCATCTCCGACCAAGTGGCACGCAGGATCTATGCATTTCAAGTATCAGCGATGTTCATTCTCATCTCCGTCGACCGATAATGCTGTCAAAGAATCAAATAAAAGAATAAATCGGGGAACGAGTATTATCCCGGAAAATACTTGTCAACTCTAAATCTCACGAGAAATTAGTTTCCCCTTCGGAGTCGCGAAGTATGCCTGTCGTACAAACGACGCTACAGGGCGAGAGACTCGGAATTATATGCCAATAATATAATGGGATGATGGGATAATTATCGCGAAGTTATCAAACGAAACTCTCTCGCCCACTATATTTGTATTAAAAACAGGTCCGAGAAGTTATGTTCGTAAGAAATCTCGATTTTCGCACATTTCTTCGCTGGTATGAATTATAGAATGTACTTGAAAATGAACAATATCTGCAATTATAATCAAAGCCTGCTGGTAGCAATTCAACGGTTACTTACTTCGACGATTAAAATAAGAGACGCGTGAAATTTGTCGAAAAAGTATTGAATACAATTTAACTGGTTTTCAACTCACTCGTGTCTAATGTGCCTCCGTTGATGTCAGCCTCCCGAGCCGCAAATCTCCTTGACTTGTGTCACCCATGTTCACTCGATGAGGCCGCGCAAGTAACTGAACATTTCCGCATCGCGCACGGCCTATTTATCTTACCTACGAATATTCAGAATTTTATCAATGAGCTATTTGCCACGCCTCCAAGAATATAAAGAAAGGGTCGTAGTATTTTTTTGTTCGCATATTTGTGCAGCACCACTATCTTTTCATTCATAAACGAGCGCTTCTCAGAAAACGTAGTAAATTTTTTATCCGCATATTTGTGCAGCACCACTATCATACGCGACCAGCGCTCTCTATGAATCAATGGAGTAGTTGCTGCGCGAGGGGGTATCAAAACTAGCGATGTCTACAAACGAACGAACAAACAATTAAAAGAACAACTCAAAGTAAGAACTATTAAGCGTTATTCAGTTAGGAAAATTTTTATTCGAAAATCCACCTGCTATGAGGACAACATCTGACCCGAGGAGGTGTGCTGCAATTTTGAATTGGCTGAAAATGCATTAATTCCAATTCCCCACTATTCCCGTGTGCCGTACGCTGTTTAAACTTTTGCTTATTAAAAAAAAATAATAATGATAAATAAATAATCGCAGGGAGGGGCAAGTGGATTATAACAAAGCAATTGATTATTCATATATTTAAGTATGTATCACTGCAGCATTGATACAATCGTATTCTCCGTCAAAGTTATGTAAAACATCTCCATTTAAAAACATCCAAAACATCATGAAATAATGAAATAAATTATTATAAGTCTCAAATTGTCGAGTTGATAGCCCCCTGTTCACACAGTTCACTGTATTACTCTCACACACGTAACGAGCTAATTTTTATAAAACTTACGTCTTGTCTCGACTGAGTTTCGACTAATACTGACCTACGAATTTGGTTTTGGATTTTGCTTTTACTCTCAACCTGTTTTTGGAGGCGTGGGGGTTTCGCGAACTTTGGACTGTATTGTCTGCTGACTGATTTTTCGCGGTATGCGTGAGATTAGCGTACTTAGGTTTATACCCACACACACTTGTCGTAGTATTACGAATACGTCATGTCGCTGTACAATCTCTAAACAATCTATCGTAGTCATTCATCCTATTGTCTTCTTATCCTTTCTTTTCACGCGTTCCTAGCCTTGTTGTCTTAGTCTATGTATCTGCATGCATTGCTAACAATAGAGTAAGAGTAATTATAAAGTTATTTAGAGGTAATGAACTTGATTATATTACAGATTACTTTGGTGATGTGTAATTGAATCAAGTCATTACCAAAGTAATGTGTAATCAGATGAAAATCCAATTACACATTACGAAAGTATCGAGTATTTAAGAAAAATTTCATTACAATTTTCACAACACTGAATATTTGATTGGAAAAATTGTAGATGTGATCGTAATGGGTATAATATATTACGTATATCACTGGAAACTAGATATTTGACACTTTCCGAGTTTGGAAATTACCTAGAACTATAATTGAGCTATAATAAAACTATTATTATACTCTAAGCTAATCGTTGCGACGATAATACATACATATACGTACGAAGGTATATTTTACAGAATGCCAAGTACAATGTTTGAAGCAGATAATTTTCATATCAGCCTCGTTGTGAACAGCGAGCTGTTTATATTTATTTTCCAGACCACTGTACGAATAGAGAACAGAGTCATTATTTTCCCCATGGTTTTAGTCAACAATAATACTTTAACAACGTAATTTCGCCACGAGAATAGTAGAATAATTCATTACTCTATAAATATAGTTGTTCTCTCAAAGATACTAATGGGATAATAGTCTACTCTCTATTCATTATGGACAATTTTACAAACGAGTGAATTATAGTTGACAAATATATGTCATATATATATTTCTTGCTGCTGTATAAATCGATAGAATGAAAAGGAACAACCAAGAATACATGTCCACCACAACATTGATAATAATTATGATTCAAACTTATTTTTCGTGCAAATTAAGCCACATTCAAAGAAGGAACAATGCATTTCCATCATTTGCAGAATTTTGATTGATAGTAAATTATCAGACTAATCAATGTGACATTATTAAAACTAGATACTTAAAGTATTTGTGAATGGTGGAATGACTTCAATAATATACTACGAAATCATGTCTGAAGTATGGACACCGATGATTTTATTTTCATATAAAAACTAGTGACTTGTTCAAAATTATATCAATCATTCAAACTTCCACCCTAAATCTTTCTATAAAAGGAAAAAAAAAAAAATTATATTCTAAATTGAGAATGGGATTTGCTTATTCAATCAATTTGGTATTATTTTTCATATAAAATTTGTATAAATAAGAAAAGAATTGCTTGCAGTTTAATTCATGCGGAATAACTTTCTTATTGCTGTTATTAAATTTCTTCAGTATTATAACATTCATCGAATAGTAAATCAATAATATAGACAAATATTAAGAATATTAACTCTGTAAATATGTTGAAAAAATTATGTAATACTAAAAAAATTGTATTCCTTAAACAGTAAATAGTGAAGATAAGTATTTTTTTTATCAATACTAAACTTCACTCTTAAAACAATTGAATCCTAAAAACAAGGCTTAACAATATTCGACAATGACTAAATTGGCTAATATAAATTACAATTCCAGTGTGTACAGAAACAAGTTACAATATATTAACGTGTTTTCATTTTGGTCTCTATTGTCTCTTTTTAGCAGCTTTCACAGCCTTTGTTTTCTGCTTATCTCCACCAGCAAAGAACGACGTCAACACTTCTGACATCTCCGGCATGTCATACTTTGTTAGACTATTCAATTGCTCCATTTCCTGTAACCAATCAGTGCAAACAAGCTTAATCCAACTGTTTAAAATTCTAAGAAAGGTTTTTTTTCTTACAATCAGGAATAACTTCTCAACTAATGAGAATCTCGTTTTATCAATTCTTATGCCATTTTTCAAAAAATTGCAATTGGTATAAAAAAAAGCCAAACATTCTCTACTCACCTTCCGTGTTTCTGGGTCATTCATAATTTTGGGTAACACCATGATCAATAAAAGTGGTAATATCATCATAAGGACCTGCAAAGAATGTTTAAAAATATTTATCCTGTTAATAAGAGCATCGATTTAATTATAACATAGCTATAAAATTTTGATGATGAAATATCCGCTTACCATTGGATTGAATAAGAAATCAGTAACCCTCCACTGTTCTCTGAGTTGAAAATATCTGAACGGTGTAAAAGGTCGCATTTTCAACGGATAAGGAACCTGAATGACCTGCGATGTTTGAATTAAATTCACTTTTCGAGCCCTGAATTTACCCTTTGAATTTATTTCAACTCTCACAGGCTCGTATGCGTAGTTGGGATTCACAACTTCGACGATATACGAACCTGACGGTACATTCGAGATCGTGAATGAGCCATCTTCCCTGTTATCAAATTTTACAAATTATCTAGTTGACCTGACAGACACGTTGCTAAATAAGTGAAAACATGCACATTTCGTCGCTTTTATATTCCTCAAGGACGAGCATGAGCAATATTTTTAAATGATAAAATTATGAACTTGGATTACCTAAGATATCCAAAGTGTTCTCCGCCGTTGGCCATTACGTGTGTCATCAGTTGCCATCCGTTCAATACGGCATTTTCAGACGGGAATACTTTTCCTTCAATAACGTAAAGGTCCGTTGATACTTCCTCGTCATTTTCACCAAAGGCGTTGTTCACTTGACAGAATATTAGAAGCACAGATATCAATCTCACGAAGATAGCCATTTTGCTCGAGTTAACCTAACATAACCTATCGCGTTTCCTATGTGAGTTGACACAAGGCGGTGGGGTACGAAAGTCAACTAAATCAGTCGAGAAGATCTTCTCACTATTAAATTGCGAACCTGAAGCTTTCGCTTGTTCCGCCAATCGCAGAGCTGCATTTTTACTTTTTATTACGTCACGATGTTGGAGATTCGGTTTAACACCGCTGACTGTATTCTGCTTGTTGGTACTTCGTTTGCGAAAACTGTCTAGTTTTTCTTTATCATATATAGTATGCGTAATGCGATGATATCATGGGATACCTAGGAATAAAGAAACGCTTTTAATAATCGAATAAAATAAGAGTGAAATAATTCCTTCGCCTTACGTCGATTCCAGTTCGAACGATAATTTCGGCCTAAATTACCGCGCCGTAAAGTTCAAAGAAAGAAAGAAAGCTATTCATTATTTGACAGGTTGATTAAAACCTAAAATAGTAATGGCAGCTATGATGTATCGCGGATTTATTCTCCTATTTGTTCTCATAAATGCCGGTAAGTTTGACATAAGTTAATCATTAATAATAACCACCCGAATTCTATAACCGAAAATCTTATCTGCGATTAGCTCACACCGAAAGAATCAAAGACATGATATACACGCCGCTGGAAGGTGTTTCAGCGTGTTTTCGTCGGCATAATGGAACACACCAATTCGGTTGTTCGTGTGAGTAAATAATGAATGAATATACATTTTGAATAAGAAGAGAAACTAGGTATGCTAAAATCGTATGAAATTTTCTTTCATACAGCGAGTAGATCCGGCAGCGTTGGCGTAATTCACATAGTGGCAAACGAAACCGAACTTGTATGGTTGGAACGAAGTGCCACTGCTGGACCCTACACGGCCGTTGTACCCTTCTCAATGTTTACAAATGATACTTTGATTCGATTACGAGACACAAATAATGTCAACGGAGTTTTACTAGCGAGAGATACAAGCTCTGAAATACCCGCGCATTATTCGCCGGATGATAGTTGTCCTAACAGATATTCAGGCGTGAGTAAATGCGACGTAGATAAACCCTGGAATCCTTCTGGGTCTTCGTTACTTGTTAGGGATTGGCCCTTTCCCATGTTTTATTTACAGGTAAATGAGAAAGGATGATAATTGAATGATTGTGTTTATTTTTTCAATTCATTTGTGTTTCATTTTGGACTGTATTAATTTTTCAGAATCAGACCCAGCTGGAGGAGGTAAAAACGTGTTTTGAAAAGTTCAATTCTCACGAACGTGAAAGTCAGAGTAAACGGTCTCTTTGCGCTTTGGAAATGAGATCATTCATGTTTTCTGCTGTTGATTCTGTAACTTGTATACGACGTAATTCACCAAGGATAAACTTCAATCCGCCACAATACTGCGATCCTTTAGGAGACAGGAATATTCACTGGCCATTAAAGCCGTTGGACGATGAAACCGAATCTGTGATTATGGTCACAGCTAGATTGGATGCCACATCTTTATTCGACGAATTATCACCTGGGGCTGGAAGCACAGTTACAGGCCTTGTCACGCTCATTGCTACTGCGTATTATTTAAGTCAGATGCAACCGACCGTTGGAAGTTAGTATTCTCATCCAATTGAAGAGAATTGTAAAAATCGTGATTTTATTCTCTTCTCTGGGGTCTAGTTTATCACAAATTGCTAGCCTAAGCGTTAAAAACCTAAATTTTTCAGAAACCAACGTTTTATTTTCGTTATTCAATGGCGAGGCGTTTGACTACATAGGCTCTAGTCGAATGGTATACGACCTCAAAGAAGGGAGCTTCAATTCATTAGGAGGAAAGACTTTGAGGCTTGATAAAATCAAGACAATTATTGAACTTGGTCAGCTCGGCGAAGGGGATATATATTTTCACTCAAGCAATGCTGAAAATGATTTAACGATAATAGGACTCAGAAATAACATGTCAGCTCATATGTTAGAAGACAGCGTACCACCCGCTTCGATACAAAGTTTTCTAGTCGCTAATTCAAGCATCAGTGCAACAGTCATCGCTAATCATAAATACCAATTTTCTAACAAGTATTATAACAGTATTTTGGACGATGTGCAGAGTGTTAATTTCAATGGGTAAAAATTTTATATTAAATTATAAATTATAGCCCTGTGTTGAATTATGCTGAATACTTGTTTCATTGTTCTTTTATTTATTACAGCAATGAAAGTGGCCTCGCAACTAGCCTGCATAAAATTGCTTTCGCTCTTGCTAATCAACTATTCATCAGTGTAACTGGAACAAATGCGGTTTCACATGATTCTGAGATCACAGTAGCTAACATTTCATCGATGCTAATATGCTATTTGGAAAGCGCAAGGTGCCCTTTATTCAAGGCTGCTTCTTCACCGGGTAAAAAACTACCCGATTATAATCTCCCGCTGTACGTAGGCGTAAACAGATGGTCAAGTCCATCTACGAGCTACACTGGACAACTTTTGGCTTTCTTAACGGGTAAAAATGTGCCAGAGTACAATATAACCACTTGCCAAGAGCACCATCTCCTTTGGATGGATGGATTGGATTCTAAAGGAGTGTGTATTAACTCTACAGTTAATTACAGCGAGGCGACTAGCCCAGCTTTCATAATAGACGGTAACTATCACGTCGATGAATTTTTCTTTGTCCTTATCCAAGACATGAAACTCTGAAACTTTATACTTTTCAGGATACGATATGAGATCCGGAGTTTATTCAACATGGACAGAATCTGTATGGCAAGGATTGAGCATGAGGATGTTTCTGAAGCCTTCTGCAGGAACAGAACGTTTGAGTATGATCCTCGGAAGTATAGTTACAATCATCTCATTCATTGTAGTCTGGTTTATCCAGTCACGTTCCGATCTGCTTTTCAATCCGACGTAAGTTTCATTTTTTTAACACATTATCCATTGAGAGCTTATGCATTTTATAAATCTGCTAAATCAAGATGCTTCATCGAATGAACTTTTATTCAATATGCCATCAGTATAATTGAACCACAAATATATATATAAATATATCCCAGATGCATAGCCATTCATTTGTGATTATGGAAGGATTTGTACTTCAAATTTATCACATAGAATCACATACATACTCGATCTCATATTTATCGAAATGGGCAGCTTGTAAGCAAATTATGTATTCCATATCCTAGCTGAGAGTCATCCATCAGTATCACAAACCTTTGTGTTTAGAAGTGAAGAAGTTGTGTAAACTATTTGTAGCTTGTTTAGAAAAAGGTGTTAGTGGCTTTTAAACGTTTGTCATCAACAGAGTATTTCATTCGTTATACATTCGTGGTTCAATTTAGGCTCGAGTATTGAAATACTTAGATTTCACAATGAGATTAAATTATTTCAGTGGAACAGCGGATTGCTAGGGATACGCCGCGAACCACATGACAATGACCAGGCTAGATATGCGACGAGATGAACGTAATGTTCCAGTAACTAGTCTTTGAATTATAAAAAAAAAAAAATTGTGTGGTTACGCCCTCGGAATCAGTTCTTACGATATACTTATAGACTTCAAAAATTCTCATGTAAATATGCTACTATTGTGGGGTAACACAATTTTGGCCTTTTTCTAATTATTTGGGCCAGATAATTATAGATCCATGACTTGTCGCTGTAAACAGTAAATATCTATAGTATTTTATTTATAACTATGGGATCAGCACATGTTGTCGCCCACTTTTCTATACTATACATACTAGAATAATTAAAACGTACACTCAAAGAACGCAATGGCTAGTGTAAAACGTTGTAATAATTATTAACTGTTGATTATTTAATTTTTCTGTAATCACTTTTATTAACAAAAGTGTATAATATCCTTAGTTAATTAAAATCTCGACTGATTTTTAAAACGAAAAGAGGTATTTCATCTTATCCGCAAAAAAGAATGTCGTTCATTAAATTTCACTGATCACTCTCTAATTTTAGGGAATGCATTAAAGTAATTGAACCCCGAGTATCATTGTAAACCTGAGATATTGTTTGTCTAGTATTATTGCTGTGTTATAATCTGGGTGGCTGTATTAATATTCATGATAGCAACTCTGTTTCCTTTCACAATCAATCATCGGAGCAGTTTCTATCGCAATTGTCTTCATCCTATACACCGATTAGACTTACGTTACATTGGCTTTGCTCAGTTATTCTAAATATCTTAACGATGAAGCGATCCGTTTCATTTCTTTCCTCATAATAAAATCAATGCTGCTTTTATACATGGGCGCAATATATTATTATTGAAATAAATATATGCTTTTACTGAGGTGATTTTGTCCTGCTACATCGAGACTAATCTGCTATTCAATTAACATAATTCTATCTCTATGATCATAGCAACATGTTCATGACTATAAATTTCTTTGATTCAGATCATATACTGGGATCAGAGTACTTTGAAATTAGATACACTGCTGTATATCATCCAGCTACTTGATGCTCGGTGTAGCTAAGAATGGCTCGGATTTTCTTTTCACCTTTTCTCTGTTACTGTTTTAAACGCCAGAATCTAGAGCTGTGTCAATTTCTCAGCTTGAAGATCAATTCGATTAGTATCTAAGCTGGGAATTACATGTTGATATCTCTACTATTGACAGAGTGACAAGTTATCCCAACAATAAAAGAAAGCGATAAAACATATAGTCGTAAAAGGTATATCTCGTAAAACTGTTAAGAGATATCGAAATTCCCAGCAAAGTTTTTCAGATCACAAGACCTGTGTGCCCTTGTAATGAAGTCAAGTAGAAACACTAACGATCAAACAGCCAGCAGAAGTTGAAAACTCGAATACTTATGAACTAATAGTAAATTTTTGTTAGGAAATGATTAATAACCTGCATACTCTAGCTCTAAACAGCTTATTTCATAGAAAATTGATAAATAATAGGTGTCAGAGGTGTTCTGCAGAGTTCCTACACTTCCATAGGCTTGATTATCGCTTGCCTTAGCTTGAAAATTAATCCCTTTATTTTATGAATATAAGTCGGATAGGATTTGAAACAAGTTATCTATGTACTCAATACTTTGATAACGAAACAGCGAAGGGCTATGCTTTTTTTTCGAACAATCAATATGAAGATTAACTATAATAAAATCAATATGTATTTATATGAACTATGGAAGCGTGAAGATCAGTCAGAAAGTTTGGCGAAAATTTTTATAATAGTAATAATTAATTTGATTAAATAAACTACTATTTTGTAATCATATTAATGTAATTAATTATACGTATTGTAACTTGATGTAGTAATAAATATAGAAAATTTTTTGCAAGCGTGATGGCATTTATTATTAATAAACTTAATTAACAGAGCGTAGATGTACACGAGAGAGTAGTATTCATTTCTTTGATTTCAGTATGCGATGCATTTTAGTATGTGTAGTACGTGTGCCTTACAATTCTGTTTTCTATTTTCTAACTGAGCTAGGAATGGTCAAGAATTAATCTGCCTGGTATATTAAAGCGTGAAATTATTCTTTTAATGAAAAAAAAAAAAATAAAGATAGTCCTAAATCAGAATCGTCAAACCTGTAACCATCAGAACTCATATTACATCATCTATGTAAAGAATAACAAAAAATAACTTTAACATAGGGAGAATTGTAAGCAATTACACATTTGAATAACAAATAGAACATAGATTTCATTCACGTTTTTTTTAAATTATGCGATTAACGTCTTAACGAAGGTTTCTCCTGTATAATAATTCGTCGTAATACTGGTAACATAATACATCAATTTTTAAAACATGACAATGACACGTGATGAACGATTATAGATTATGGAATTGCAGCTGTATTATGATATTGGCAGGAAATACTTGATTTTATGTTTTATACACTCCATTCCTAGCTCGTTGATAATAATGATGTAAAATGATGCTTAAAGGTTCCGTACACACATACACACAGTATAGATAGTTTCTAAATTTTTTATCAATGAAAAATGCATCCCGTTATGAAATAATGGATTCTTAATAATCAAATATAAATTTGATCAATACGTTCTGCATATGTTCGAACCATATGCATAGTTATGTTCTTAATATTATGTATTTACTATTAATTAGTATTCATTCAGTATACAAGTATGAAGTAGGAGGCTGGGCACCGCCCACCGAGCTATCACAGTTGTCTGGTGCCGCAGCACATACGTATACGTGGTTCAGCCTTAAAACCTACCTCTTATTCTAGTATTTTTATTTATTTATTTTATTCCATTTTTTTTTCTTCTCCTTCTTTCTCTTAATGTAAAATATTATATAAGATATAATATAGCCTTGTACAAGATTTACAGCTATCCGAATTATGCAATAGGTTCCTTTACTGGTACAATTATTATTGAACAGATGTTAATTCAAAAAACGATTTAAACATTATTCGGTAAACCTGATACCAAGCTATACCGTACAGTGCTGTCTGCAACTGATGATGGCGTTCGTAGTTATATAAGTACATTTACGAGCTAGTTATTGATTTTTATTTTATTTTATATTTATTTTTAATTTTTTTTTTCTTCAAACTGGTATGTATAGAATTTCAGAAGACCTTTCACACTTCTTGATCCTCACGTCTTAAACACGAGGTCATTCAATCATTTAATTAACAACGTTATGAATAGGCCAAAAAATGCAACACGTGGCATCATACCCAACCGATTGAATATCACAAAATATAACTATAGAATAAATTAGCTTGATTCCTCACATAAGCGGATCAGTAGAATTCTTCTATATCTCAACAATATTCCGGAGTCCTAAATTGATTATTATATCATCGATAAATTTCGTTATAGAAAGGTAGGCAGAGTTGAAATTATTAACGCACACACACACACACACACACACGCACATACATACACACATGTAATTACGTGAAATTGGAATATGTGGAATTGAACAGATACATTCTGAACTCCTGGTACAATTTCAATGAAAATATATTTCCTTAATTGAATGTGAATATGAAAACGTGATTATCATATGTAGACAGCGTGTCGCTATCCTCTATGCATGGCATTTTGCGGGGGCGCGCGCGTGGTTGCGTCGTCACGTCATATCATATCATAGAATATAATATAATATGTCTTCAGTTGTATTGTATATATGCAGCGTAATATTTAAATTTTTCATTACGAATATCTAATAATTATTGTTTAACATTATTTTTCTTATTAATATTTTATTTTATTTTATTTTATGTTTAGGTATGTATGTATTACTATTTACAGCAGTACCAGCCCGCGAGCTGTGGTACACGCACAGAGACGACACTTAGAGTTTAAAAATATACTCATATATTTTTAATTTAAGTAGTTAGTTATTTATTATCATGGAGGGACAGCACTTTGCTACGTGACGACAATGCAGAGCTGGTTTTTTTATAGAGACAAGTTATCAAGTTACCAAGCGCGCTGCTCTTTCGATGGCACACAATATTTTATCGCAATTTAATAACAATGACAAAAGTTCATCAAACTATATCCCTGATAAAACATATTCAGTTTCAGATATAAATACAATGAAACGGAGTGGAGTATTTTTCTTTCAGTGTTTCCTTAACAATTGGAATATTGAAAAAGATTAAAGTAAAAAAAAAATCAGAGAAAGAAATAAACAAATAACTGTAAACAATTAATAAATGGTAATTCATGGTAGAAGAAAAATAGAAGAGCTTGATATACTTGACTACGAGTCTCTGACTTGCAATAATGATTACGTATCGAACAGTTAAAGCAAAATATAACGTCGAATGCCTTAATACTGTAGTGAGCAACTGGGTGTGAAGGTACCGCGGATAGATTGAAGTTTATTAGACTCGACAGAGGTCAGTGAAGATCGTCTTCGTCGCTTTCAATGCCGTCCTTAGTTCTATCGACATCAACTTCTCCGTCTGTGGTACCTGAATCACTCCCTGAATCTTCCGACTGCCAGCCTGACTGTTGTTGTTGAGTTTGTTGTTGTTGTTGTGCAACATTTTTGGCAACTTTATGTCGTTTACCAGCACGAGGTATCGCCTCTGCTCCTGCACCATCTAGCATTGGTTGTAGGATTCGACGTCTGGCATTTATAAACCAGTTGTTGACTTGAAGAAGCGTTAGGTTTGTCTGACTTGCAATTTGACGTTTCTCATCTTCGGTTGGGTACGGATGCTGTAAAAAGGTTTTATCAGCATTTGCATACAATGAAAATCAGACACGAATAGACACAGACATAGATATCTATACTCACGACTAAATGTTGGAAAAGCCAAGATCGCATAATACTAGTGGCTTGTTTAGGAAGTACTCCTCGTTTCTGTCTACCCTTCCTAGCGCTACTGTGACCGCCGCTATGACCAGAAGTTGTCGTACCGCAACCTTCGTCTTCATCTTCGCTTGGTGCTGGGGATGGGGAGCCTGTAACAGTAATATCTAAGCAGCGTTCATTTACAGTTGCAAAAAATCAGATTCTGCTAGCATACCTTTTGACCAGAGTCAATAATGATTGTGAAAACGTGATAAATACATGATTAGCGATTACCAAATTTCAGACCTTCTATCCTCTGAACAATAACAATTTTTTGTTGATATAATAATGGTTTGAAATGAAGGGGGAAATGATGTGAGTCGTCAAACTTGACGTAAGCATTGAGTCTCCTTTTTTCAATAGAAGATTATATATGATAGTTTGATGAGAATTTCAACGAGAAAGAAGCAGTTTTTTTATGAGAGATAAATGTTTGCAGTAAATATGTGATAACTTCTAACCGAAGTACTTTTCGTCATTAGCATAGCCAACATCGACATATTGATTTTCACGTTGTTGCAAAGCAATGAGACCCCAGTATCCAGCCTCTTCCAAATATATTCTATCAGCAGTATTGACGTCTTCTATTTCGTCTACGAATGTAATTGGTCAGTACTGTTCTTAGCGATAAACGAATTTTTCAAAGATATTATAGTCAAAGATCGGTGTATGTCAAATGAAATGAATGGACACCAACCTTGTCCAAGATACATATCATTGGCAGGCGCGCTAGGATGAGCCCCGATTTGTGAAAGGGGAGTGCTTCCATGGACCATAGATGGCGAGGGTGGATCATCGTTGTCCTGGCTGCTGGATCTGTTCGAGTGTTGGGTGGCGGAAGACGACCTAGTTGAGGAGGGACGGTCGTTCCCTCCATCTCCATGCACCACCAAAATACCCGCACTACTCTCCATCAGAGGATCCCCCCCGCTCACTCCGAGTCCGTTAGCTCCCGGCTCAACATCATTGCCTGTAGATGACAGCACCTGGCAAATATATGTCGCAACTAGCCGTCAGAGAGCAGGGGTGGGACACTATTACGCTTCAAGAGGTGCGCAATTACCGAATTTCAGATCAAACAACATTACCATACGTTTAATGTTTTCTTTTACATCTGATACATCGAGGACGTCGACTATCATCATAAGTTCAAGGGAATATACGCACCTTGGAGTCTAGCGATATTGAAATATATCAATATTTCGAGATTTCAAGGTGCGTATATTTCCTTAAACAACTAGTGAAAAAATGAGGGTCTTTGTTTGTTCGGTAACCATAGAAACATGCTTTGAAATGCTTGATTTGTGTTTAAAGAAACCGTTAGCTTAGACAAAGGATCATTTCTTATTAATTTATCGTTTTTGTAGCTCCTAAATTCCTGCGTTATGTGGTTTGAGGACATTTTTAGGAATAAGTAAACTGGAAATGGTCTAACATTGGTAACGGTAGATTATAAAATGTACTAATATACAACGACAATGGTACTTGCACACCTCCAATACTATAGGAGATCTACATTAGGTAAAGGATACAGGGTAGGGATCCCTGCGCACAATAATGCGACTAACCTGTAGTGGGCTGCTTCCGTTGCTGCCACTCGAAGGACCCATGTCGTGTCCCTGATGGCTGTAATCGCTCCTCAGAAGATTTTCGCTCTGCATTTTTCCTTTCAGACAAGTTATGTACCTGTTGCAAAAGTCCTTGCACAACTCCTGGACCTTTTCCAATTCTAATAGATGAATTCTTAGCACCTGTATGGCCTTGATCATCTGAAAAATAACAGAAATGTCTCTAAGCTATATCAGCCATTCAAATGTTTATCTCAACATCGTTTTGTTTAAAAATTCGAGCCTGGCAATACAATTGCCTTGACATTTATTAAATGTAACAAATTTTATGTACAGGAATCGATAAGAGAGCTGGATGTTTTTAAGATCGGTTTGAATATTCAAAGACTGAAGACGAGTGGCTGAAAATAATGAGAAATTCTTGCTAGGAGGTTTTCAAGGGTTGAAGACAATCGGGAAATTCAATCTGGAGTAAAAATGATGAAGTTTTCATCGAATACTCCATAAATGCATTTTGATTTCTGTGATATTTCCATGTTAAATGTGAAATCGGCTTCTCTTCTAGTCATGTGATATTAGTTAATGAAATGTAAACAATGTGAATGAGACCTACCAGACCATCAATCTCTGGGTCATTGATAAGGAATGGTTTTCGGTCTCTTTCTTGGTGTTGGACAAACGCCTGAATGTCCATGTTGAAACTCTCGGACGTAGAATTGTCCGAGCTTTGCGTTGCCTGCTCGCATCTTTCGAACAGTAACGCTAATAATGGAAATAAAGGATGTTTGTAAACGGCTCTTTTGTCTGCCTCAAACTGAGCCTGGTCTTGATGCGTTGTATAGTCGGCTACCCCGCTCGCAGGGTCCTGATCGTAGCCAGGGGTGACCATTGCTAGCGCCACTGCGGTGCTACCTTCTTGCATCCTATCATTCCACTCTTAAACTCGCCATTGTCCCAGGTCCTCCGGGGCCTGTTACGGTTTTAGTCAAATATATTTAAGGGTCAGCTTCCGCTGATGTTTTCACCTGCAAGAAAAAAAAATATATAAAAACAATGGAGCTTTTCCTTTAGCGCAATTGAAGACGACAAACTTGTTTTCTGTCTATTTTCGACCTATTATACATTTTGGGAATGTGTATGGAAAGTAAATGAACCCAAGGTGTTACTGTATTCATAATTTATATATTTAGACTTGAATACTGAAGATTAATAATTCGCTGGTTGGTATGATCAAAATTATAAATAAGACTTAAAAAAAAAAAAAGAATAGCATTAACGTAATAACACCAATCAAGCTGAAATTCAGTGAAAAAATTCATATTTTCGTTGAAGATTTAATAAGAAAATTATCAAGCTCTGAGAACTTCCGGTTTAGAGAATGGCGCGCATCAGAATTCTTAAAAAAATCAATAACTTTGAAAATGTCTTATAAATCGTATAATGAGATTTGGGAATTGACCTTTGGTCATCATTTTACGAGTTGGTGAATTGTTTTATTAGATATTCTTCTAGAATGGAATTTGACGAATCTTTATTAGCCACTTAGCGCACTAAATTCCTAGCAATAAATATTCTAGCTAATTTATTTCGCATGTCGTCAATATTGAGATAAATTAAGAAAGAAAGAGCGAAAGAACGAACGAACGAACGAAGAAAGGAAGGAAATAATAAAAAATAAAAATGTTATAGTCGAGCAGGTATAATAAAACCGAATTAGCAAAGCGATGATTTTGATCCCAAGTTAATTTAAAATGTATTCTCTTCGTCTGCCTAGTGTCTACCCACAGGGAGAGTAATTCGTGCTGATCTTCGAGGAAATAATTCGCTCGGTAAAAACGTCGCTGTTTTTAAGCTCGATTCACACTGAAATAAATCTCTAAATTATACTTATGTACTGAAATAAAATTCTCGAAATCCCTCCCAAACTTTTATAGCTTTAATCTTACGAGGAAGAAGTCTAAATTCTGTTTTATAGCTCATTAAATTGTTAAGGAAACTATTTTCCTTTTTTTTTTTTTTTTTTTTTTTTTTTTATTGTAATTTTTTTATTTTATTTTTTTAATAACGTCCGTGACATTTTGTATAAACAGTAATAGGATTCGAGGGGTAGAATGGTACAGGTCGATCGACGCAACCTTCCATCCTTACTTCCTTCCCTACATATTTGCTGCTAACGTAGCATTTTCTCGGTGTGAATTCAGTTTTACACAACGACGAAACGCGACGCAAGTCGCCAGCCTGGCCGCCAACCAGAGCAGCAAGCATGAGACTCGCGCTACTGCATTTAAATGTCATCATTAGAAGCTTCACCCGGCGGCTCTCGAACCACCAAACCCTTGGCGGTGCCTGGCGCCCCTCGCGATTCCACATGAATAAATAAAATACTGCGCAACGGCGACAACATATGTGAAAATTTTCAAAAAAACAAAAAAAATCTTATATAATATGCCATAATCAGAAACACTCGCCTCAACGCAAGCCAACATATTGCTATTATACATGTTATATAGGTATATATTTTCCGATATTATATTAAATCTATCTACGAACGTGTAGCGAAATCTGAACGAAATATGTTTAGGTTCAGTTTAGGGAGGAACGAATTATTTCAATATCTTAATCATACTTTTCGATCGATTTACTTTTGTATGATAAATTATTATCAATAATAGGGCGTTTATAAAAGAGAGAATAGAAAAAAGAAAAATAAAAAGGAAAAGAAAAGAGAGAGATAAAGGAAGGAAGGAAAAACCGTAGATAGAAGTAGGTACACGGCTGTTGGCTGCCCTCCCATACCGACATCAAGAATTTCTCGGAGGTTTAATTAAAGATGGAGGAGCCGACGAAACTTTTAATCAAATTCTACCACCGGCGAAAACTTACTATGATAAGAACACCTCAAAGTATTTATATACATTGCTAACACAAGATGGAAAATGACAGAAACTAGACTTTCAGGTTCAAACTTTTAAACGCATAATTTACATATCTGATCATCGATATTATCCTTAAAATGAACAAATACTCAAACCTGAATACGTGTCGTATTTATCATAAATAATAATAAAATCAATAATAACAATAATGATTATGATAATGCGATTTTTATAAAATATTTAAAATATACATATATAAATTCTGCAATCGTTAATATGGTATATTTTACGCAAACATTTCGCGTCTGTTTAATTCTTTACCAGTAATCACGTGTACGCCCATACCGGAAAAGGTATATCATATATTATTCCATTTCTCCCGAACGCTACCGTATGATGCGATTCGTTTGCTCTCGATATACGGCGAAACTTATTTTCAAACGCTTACTTGGATATAAAAAAAGAAAAGAAAAGAAAAGAAAAAAAAAAAAAAAATTGGGATCAATTATTGTTTGTACAATGTGTCAGTTTAAGTCTATCGCTAGTTTTATCTCCGTTCCGACACTCTTGCCGAGATCCAAGAAATTCTATACATGTAGTATATGTATTATATAGAAGGCGGTGAACACTGAAAAGAGCAAAGCTCGGCGCGAGAAGCTATAGAAGGAGGAGGGGAGCTGAGAGAAGAGACAGACAGACAGACATACAGAGACGACGAAGCGAGGGTGTCGGAGCCTTGGGGATGGGAGAGAAACGAAAGGGGACAAGGCGCCATTACTTGCAAGTGGCGCTTTCGGAGCGCATCTTTCCGACAAAGCCGATATTTATCGCCCCAGGTTTGCTGCCCGCAGCCGCGGCCAAGGTTTCATTTAAAATATTATCGCTGACAGAGGTACCTACTATAGGCACGAAAAGAAAAAAAAAAAAAAAAAAACCTCCGACAGGAAACCCGCAAAAGGTCCCCACGTTTCATGTTTCACATTTCACGTTCCAACTTATCCACCTGTACCTACCTACCTATACCCCCTTCCTCCCCTCTCCCCCCTCATACGACATAAAAATAATAAAATGAGATCTCGTAAGGAAGGAAGAGATTGGTTAGATATTTCGTTCCGCAGAATATTGCTTTAACAAAAATTTTCAACGATATTTTCACATTTTTCAACATCAGTTGCAAAGAATTGTGTACCCGTTAACCACATAAATATAGAACCTTTTATTTTTTTTCAATTTGATAAAATTGAATAATTTTTGAATAAATTAAATTTATTGAAAAACAAATCATAAACATATCGTAAATAAATTTATGACGATGCATATTCTCATTAGTCATTATTGATTTCTTCTTATTTTTTTTTTTTTTTTTCTTTGTATATAAATATAGGTATGTATAGAAATATATAATGACGAAGGAAATTCACGAAAAATTATATTATTTTGGTGATTAAGAACGACTAGATCAGGGACATACAAGGGTAAAGCGGTATTTTGTAAGTTAACAGATAACTAATTTGAGGATTTAACGCTCGCAAAGACGATGACTTCTCGTGTGAAATTATGTGGAAATTGGCTGTGCGACACGCGGGCTGCAGGGTCGCCTCCTTGCTACTTTTGCGGACACTTTGGGTAGGCAATTCGTAAGCCGCCCCAAAACCACAATTCCCAACTCAGCAATGGGTGAACTCGGGGTTATAAAAAGGCAAAGGAAAGAAATATAGTATAGAGAAAATAGAAAAGAATAAAAAAAAATTGAAAAATATCATCGACGTTTATTGTAAAAAAAAAAAAAAACAAAAAAAAAACAAAAAATAACATGCTGTTATATAAAACTTTTCTTAATCTTTACGATTTGATTATACATTATGTAAATCATATTCTGTACATTATACATATATCTTTTAATATACAAACGTTTATATAATTTTTTATCGATTGAAAAATATGATAACATCATATTATTTACGCTCATAATAAATAAGTTAGCGAGCTGCAAAAGATGTTTATTTGCAAAGGGCAGGGTCAAGTGGAAAAATAAATGAAAAAAAACAAAAAAAAAAAAAAAAGTAGAAATTAATAACATACTAGATGAGTAGATACTACATGTATATATGCAACGTGTTTATATGTTTATAGATTAATATACAGAGTTTGTGTAAAGACTGTGAATTACGTGAGATATGATATATGGTAATAAAAATTCTCATTCCGTATATAAACCTTATACATGTACGTATATACATATTATTGATGTATATAAATATAATACAACGTGACCGGTAAAAATCTTTGAAGAAATGAATTTATTCAAAATTCAACACGTTAGGTGTGTGGGAAGCCGGAGGGGTTCTTATAAATATACAAAACAGGTGGCTTGACGAAACTAATCCAATGAGCCTTAGCGTCCCGTATAAAGGGTAACAATTCCTTCCATTAGGTATTTTTTTTTTTTTTTCAAATTTGAATATATATCATATACTGTAAAAAAAAAAAAGAAAAAGAAACCTATCATCAGTTTTAAAAATTTATTATCTATATGAGTTTTATAGAGTGAAAGATATAAACGATACGTCTAATCGAATTTATTTTTTTCATTTTATCACAATCAGAAATGATTATAACGAAAACATTTTATGTCTAAGTAATAAAGAAATAAAGAAAACAAAAAAAAAAAACTCAACTTTATTATGTGCTCGCCTAAAAGTTTTCGGTTTTACTATTCTATATAATTATTGGATAACGATTTGGACAAGTATTTTAATGTGCGGTATAAGTTAAATAACAATTCTTATTTAGCGGGTACGTGTTTATTAATAAATAAGCAGGAAAAGGATTTGAAAACTGTAATTATCGTCGTTCCACAATGTTGAACACTCTCGCCGAAGACTGCTAATTATCTTCCGACTTTTGGTCTTTACGAACAATTTAAATTATACACAACCTGCTGTCGGCAATGAAATAAATTAATACATGCATCCCGCGGGTTGATGGGAATTGGGGGGGGGGGGGGGGGGGGAGAGATACGTTAACATCTTTTTTTTTCTCTGGCTCTTTTTTTTCTCTGGACAGGGAAATAAATAAATAAATAAATAAATAAACGAAAAAACTACCGAACATCTGATTTTTTTTCTTTTTTTTTTTAATACTCGATACTTATAGTGCAGAATTATAAATGATACATGAGCATGCGATAATTATAGGATGTAAATATAAGGTACTATGTAGTTGAGAAAGTACAAATTTTACAAACCTTTCTGCTATTCAGTGTAGTAAGAAATCATGTCGGATAACGATTTGTATGTTATAATTTATGTATTCAGTCACACTTTTATGTTTTACAAATCTTAGAAATTGTTTTTTCTTTTTTTTTTGTTTTTTTTTTTAAGTCTTTTTTTCTTCTTTCGTTTCGTATTACACCGATTAATGTTATTGAAGAATAATTTAGATTTTTTGATAATAATTAGTTGGTTAAAAGGTATATTAGGCGGGGCATTTTAAACTCCGCGCACTCGATATATAGAACGAAGAATAAAAGGAAGAAGAAGATGAAGAAGAGAGAGAGAAAAAATTGAAAAAAAAAAAAAAACTAGATTGAAAAAATACAATAATTGCAGACTAATTGATAAATCTCCTTACGACACTGTAATGGAAGTCTATTCTTGAAGAGTATTATTTCTCTAACCACGTGTTTTTAGCTGAATCGCTCAATCAACGGGCCACCGTACTAGGTGTTTACTATCTGTCAGTCAGAGCGACACCCCTCCACCCTTAGCCTTCAATGGCTGTCGATTTTTCACAGACCCGCGGCGGAGTCTGTCACTCAAACGTCAATAATGGCCGAAGTCCCTCCCCGCCTTGCCTCGAACCAGAACAATCATTTTCATGCGAAGAGGGCGGAGCAAAAACTACGGAGCTACTGCTGCTGCTGCTGCTGCTGTGGTGCTGCTGCTGCTGCTGCTGCTGCTACTCTGATGTTAAAGAGGGCCGTAAGTGGTGACGCGATCTTTGGGAGCTTTTGACTCCCCCGCTATTTCACTCGCAACACTAGTAGCGTTCGATTATTTGAAGAAAATACATCGAAGAAAAAAAAAAACAACAAAAGAAATTATTTTCCGATGAATTTAGTTTTTATTTATCCATTTCGATAGACGCGATACATTTGCAACCGAATCTGCGATTCTTAGGGATCAGGGATTGAATAATACCTGTGATAATACGAGGATAGTAAAGAAATCGGAAAAATGATAGTACGCTTTAATCGCGGGGCACGGAAGACGTAGTTTTCCGGGTACGGTACTGTCTCATCCCCACCCCTAGTTAAATAAGAATGCGCGCGCCCCTGACTTTTCGCGATCAGAGAACGCGCATTCGTAACTAACCTATAATTCGGATGTAATATAGTATGTGTGCCAATGGCACGAGAGTCATCGTTAATCATTCCTAATTCGAAACACGTGTTCGATCAATTGTTTTGAATGTAAAAATCTTTGTAATGGGCTATTTGGCGGTATAATTATCCGCACATTTTTTCTTTTGATAAATATGATACAAAAATATTCGAATTCTTGAATAAATTTTTTTAATAAAATATCGTATAACATGCGTACACACATACATATTATCCCAAACTCACCTAGAGGTTTCGTCACGCGATTTAGCAATAAAACAATTCATTTCTATTCCAGGAACAAACAAGTGCTTATCACAAAATACAGAGTTTTAATAATAAATATCTTTCATATATTTCTATAAATTACGACTCAGATAATTCCCGTCAAGTAAATTGCTCCAAATTAAGATTTACATCATTTACATTACTGCTTCTGGTCCAAAAATAAAGAAGTAGCAATAATAATGACGAAACATAAGTAAAGAAAAAAAAAAAAATGAACAGGTAAAACTTATCAAGCGGAACGTGAGTAACCGCTCTAAGTATAAGAGTTGTTGGTTTGATCTAAGCTGTACATCGATCTTATCTATTTCTGAAGTACAAAGTAATGGGCGTATCTGACTAATGACGCGTGTGAAAAATGAACATTTTCACGCTAATATCTGAAGCATTCCATAGACGCAAAAAAAAAAAGAGACATAACCTAAAAACTTTTTCAACCTTTTCTCTCTGCGTTGAGGCGCGCGTAAACTCATCGCCTAACTCAGCTTTACGGTCTGTTTACTTTTCTCGGAAATAATAAGTCTGGCTATTATTTATATCAGAGTATAAGTTTGTCGTTAAACTTACCGAATTAGGAGTTGATCTCAGGTGTCTTTTGGTTAACAACACAACAGGGGCCTCACTTATTTATTTTTTTTTATTTTATTTCTTAGTTTCCCTTTTTTTTCTTCTCGCTCTTCGTATTTTTATCTGCTTTATTTCGTTTTTTTGCTCTTATATTAAGAATTTCGTTGATGCGCGACTCTAATAATCACTTTAAAACAGTTCAATTATATCCCACGTGCCAGGGTACTAAATACGAGTCGTGACTCACGTGAATAAAACCTTCTCATAAGCCTCCATAATCACCTACGTCCATCACTATTCACAGAGATAATAAATTGAAGTAATCAGACATTTTTCGATGCACCATCCGCCGTCTCCTCCTCTTTCCACTGTCTTCTCTTTTGTGAACGGTGACGTCACGGACTCAATACTTTTCGCTTGAGGAGCACGTCACCCTGTCAATACTTCGCAACAAACTACCAGATGGCAGCACTCGAATATCTCGTTACTCTCTGCTCTACTTTATCGACCAAGCTATTTGCCCGACGCGGGTAATGTTTAAACCGCTATTTCAACTAGACCTAAAAAAAAAAAAACTTGTCTACTTCAATCGCGGAAAAATGATGGATTGTATCTTTTTACTTAAATAAATTCTTTCCTTGTCTAATTATCGTACATTAATTTATCCTATATTTCAGAAATATTATGGGTACGTACCGGATGATTCCTCGCTTACATCACAGTAATGTGGGTTGCGGACCGTCAGTTCTTGGAGTTGTATAATCGTATATAGTATAGATATATAACTCTAACAACTGACGGTCTGCAACCCACATTACTGAGATGTAAGCGAGGAATCATCCGGTATATTGAGATAACTATAATCTTTGTCTCCTCATGATTTTGCAGAATGATTCATACAATTGGTGGAAAATATTTATTCAGTTAAATATATTATTGCATGTTAATTAGAATTTTATTTATTTACATTAGGCACTCGTGATGTATGTATGAATAAAAACTTGATAAAAAATAATTGTTAATCATTAATTCCCTTATTTTTTGTTCTTTAAAATTTTTAAAATTATTGAATTATTTATCCTTTGGAAATGTTTCTTAGAAATTAAGATACTAGCTCTATGTAGGTATACCAATCGATATAGTAATACGTCATCACTTCCTTCCGTGATGATTACAGTAAGTCGTGTAATTATAGGAAAACACAATCGTGATATAACTCGGCATAGAATCCGCGTCATAGACCCGTTTCTTTGTAAATCGTTGTTAAGTTATCTCGAAGTGGAAATATCTATACAATTTCATAGTAATGAATCACTTGCGAAATACATATCGAAAATATACCCGTAAACGCGGCCTTAATAAAAAAAAATAATAAAAATACGCGTATATACTCTATACCACACGTTGTAATAATAACGTTATTACATTAGTATGCATATGCTATACACAGATGCTTTTAAATTCTATAGATTATATATATATATATATACACATACGACATAAACAAATATAGACGTAAGTCTCTTTACCAGATGACTGAATGTAAAATATCATTACGTTTCGTATAATACGATCGAATTGACTTTTTCGTTGAGTTAAAACACGGCTAGATATATGACTATATACTTCGATTTAAGGCGTGTGAGTAACGTGGACACCACGAATGGTATCTTATCTTAGTTTGTTATCAGGGAGGGCCCCAGACTTGATAGAAACCCGATTTCATTATTCGCTCAACAGTTCAGTGTCACGTTTCGTCACAAAAAGAAATACCATGATTTTGCACCTTTTATTCTTTGTTTTAATATCCTATAATGGGCTTTTGGCCGCTAATCAAACCGACGAGGCAAATGTCACAACGGCTACGATCAAACAAAATATGTGCGACGTTTGTTCCTGTAACAACGGTAAGTCCGCTTCGATATTTTACATTGAGATTACCTCTGCTCTATATACGTATAATCTGATATTCATTCTTTATATTTATACAATCATCGAAAAATCCCATCGTCATTTTTTGTCTTCACCTATATAATAATTCACGTGCATATTCTATATCTTCGGACAGTGTATTATATTTTATCGGAATCTTATCGATTGTGAAAAATGCAGGTAAAAAAAAAAAATAAGTGGATCGAAAAACGAGTACGTGGCTAAAAGTGATATAGCTATGGTGTACGTCGATTATGTAGTGATAAAATACGCGATTCGAATTTTGAAATTCTGTCTCTAAAACATTCGTAGAGTATATTATATGGATTGAATTGATGCTATAGTACGTAGCGCGTACAGGTGTGTCATTTGGCATTGATGAGGTTGCCCATATCGTAGTACGATACTGAATAATGATTACGCAGACCGGAAGACTTATTATCGTTTATTATCCCTATAGTAACGCATTATATCACAGTTGCTATTGTATATGTTCGCGAAACCGATCGATTCCTGTACTTAACTATCGAAGGAATAGTCTATCATTCCAGATTCAAATATCATTGTATACACGTTGCGTTATAAGAAAAGGAAAAGAGAAAAAAAAAAAAAGAAGAAGCCAGTAATTATACCGAACTTTGCAAAGCTAATTAAAAATTTGTAAAAAATTATGCCGCGAAAAAGCAAAAGTTTCAGGTAATCCGTGTGATAAAAAATTTACCAATTATCAACCTAAACTGAATCTTTAAACTCGAATTATAAAAGAAAAACTAAATTCTTTTTTTTTTTTTTTACTGTGACCCATTTTTCTTCGGTTCCAACGGTTCATAATATACATATTTAAATAAAATTCATGGAGAATATTAATTATATTATAATTAATTTATATTGCTATAACTATACGTATGTTCGTTTCGATAAGAATAAATTGACCAGTGAATGTGAAAATACGGTGTTGAAACGAAAAATTGGAAATTTTTTGGTATAATTTGGAATAAGATTATTTTGATTATTTTGTTAATACAGATGGTATAGTAAACTGCAGTAGTAGAGGATTGCAGGATCACTTTGATGGTGAAAATTGGCCGAAGGGGCCGATCGTGGAGATTTCATTCGTTAAAAATTCTTTTGTACATGTTAGAGCATTTCCAAATATCGTTATCAACAGACTCATACTTCGCGAAAACAGTATCACGACCATTGATGAGGCGGCTTTCCGGGAGATAAGAAATTTAACCGAACTGGATTTGAGCCACAACCAACTCACCACTCCGCTACTTGGACCCCATATTTTTGCGGTAAATAAAACCAAGAAGTATAACTCTAATCTCGTATAACAATCTTATGGATTATCGGAAATAAAATATTTCGATATGCATCATTTTACAAAATTTTGATCTTTTTATATTTTTATTCATTTCTTTCTTTCTTTCATTTCTATAGGGTCGATTTTCGCCAGAAGCATACACTCCCTTAGCTAAATTGGAAGTTCTTAATCTGGGCCACAACGCGCTTCATAGTTTGCACCAAGACCTCTTCGAACATTTAGGAAGTCTGAAGTTTGTTTCGCTCGAAGGAAATCCCTTCGGTGTTATAGATTCCGCGACTGTGTTAGCGCTCAGTAATTTGCCATATTTGGAGGAACTTGATTTGAGTTATTGTGGCCTCGATGATTTACCTGAACACATATTCCACACTCCTAAGTAATTATTGATTGAACAGTTTATTTTCCAAAGTTATTAAGTTGAAATAAATAAATAGATAAATAAATACTTAAAGTAATGAATGGCAAAAAGATTCTTCAATACAATTAATGAAATATTTATCTTATAGATACTTGAACAGCATAGATTTGACTGGAAATAGGTTCAGCTCACCTCCGCTCGCTTTGGAGGATGGAAAAGCGATAAAATGGGTATCACTTGACGAAAATCCCATCAAAATTATCGACGAGAACAACGCTTTTCCCATTATGCTGAGTCTCACGAATTTAAGCCTTTGCTGTATGCATAATTTAACTAAAATTGGAGCTCGTGCATTTTCCGAATTACGAAATCTCGAAAATTTACACATCGAAGGCTGCCCGCTGCTCGAAGCTATAGACGAAAACGCGTTGAGCAGACAGGTGAGAAATAAACGTATATTTTCATTCATTAAGTGTTTTGAAAACTCTTCGTTTTTTTTTTTTTCTTTCAATTTCATTCTGCGATTTGACATCTCGATATTGATATCCAATCTGTGCTTTTTTCGAAAATAATTAAATTATGTTTTTTCTATCAAGGGTGAATTTTCTGCCGAATGGCCACCGCTAAAAATCCTCGAATTGGGAGACAACGCTTTGCATTATTTGCCGGCTGGTCTTGTCGGTAGATGGGATAACTTGGTGGAACTTGACCTCCATAACAATAAGTGGAGTTGCGATTGCGACAACGAATACCTGGTTAGTAACGTTACATCGTTATATCGTTAAAATTATTAACATCAAAATAATTCATTATTATTTTTTTCGAATTATTAACGATACTAGAATTTCTCATCTTTATTTTGAATTAAAAATATAAATTTAGATAATTTTCCTTGAATCAAATTACCCCTCTACTAAAGGTTGATAACTAATGATTAGATTATTGAATTCTGTAGATGGTTAAGCATAAAGTAAATTCTTTTTCTTTTTTTTTTTTTCCTCCAAGCTAAAATATTGGCGTACGTCAAATCCCTTTAATTACCAAAGGTTGATTAATTCCAATTTATCTTGGCATCCCAGAGTTCGTCTATATATGTTGTTTAGCGTCGAATCCAACCCAATACTCACGAGTATTTCGTACTTCAATTAAAATCATGCAGAATTTTTTCCAGTATTAGATATAATTACACAGTCCAGTACAGATCAAAGGCGAAACTTTTTTTTGACCAATCAATATTATACGTAATATTTAATTTCCGTATTTTAGATCGGATCGCTTCTCCCCGGGCTCGGTAAGAGTTTGATGGGTGACGAGGTGAGTTCATTGACGTGTTCCCTGCCTCCAGAACATTTTGGAAAAAATCTTACATCTCTATCAAGTCGTCACTTGCGTTGTCTTGATTTATACAATGCAAGACCCGAGAAAGACGCCACAGTACTTGTAGGAATTTTAATAGGAGTTCTACTCGCCGTTCCAGCAACTCTTTTGATATTCGTTTTTTGGCAAAAAGGATACTTCTTTTGCGGGACACAAAATCCTGCCACTTTCTCACGTGCTTTCTACAAACGAGCTGACCGAGACGATGACTTCTAGTTCCTTTTTTTTCCTTGTTTTTTTTTTTTTTTTTTTATACATGTATACATTTAGGTAATTAGATGTAACGCCTAGTCTATCAATAGTATTAGTTGTCTCTTCGAATCACGAGTGTGTTCTATTTTTTTTTTTTTTTCATGCGAAGTTATACCAAAGGATCAAAAAGTTTTTTTTAACGAAATGAATCAACAATTTGGGGAATGAATTAGCAACAGAATTTGCTATTGGCGCTATAACAGTAAGATAACTTACTAGCATTATTAAACATTCGAAAATGTATTTAATTTGTTGTTTTTATTTTTTTTTTGTTCGTTTTTTTCATAAATAAACATGTCGAAATACCAAATATTGACTTTTAGCTACGCCTTGATCCCAAACCCATCCGCTAACAGATAATTTGGTTTGCTAAATGCTTTGCATCTGAAGTTATTTTTCAATCAAACTTAAGTATCGTTTGAAATTAGTAACTATTCTTTATGTATTTATTTTTTTGAAAACCACTCCGATGTAGAGCTATACTTGAACTCGTAGCGATCGTAGCTGATTTCACGCGAAGACAAGTTAATCCGATCGATGCGGAGTCTCTTGTTACAAATTACTTCTCATTTGGCGTATTATCCGTATTAGGGATCCCGGGAGCGTTGAGTATTCGGTGAATTATCGTCGGGTGGTAGGTTCCTGCCAAAACACAAGCACGCTATTTTGCTAACAAGTCTCCGGGGGGGTGGAATAGGCGGCTGTGGTATATATATGTATAGAAATAGGCTGGATTCTACTACAAGGGTGAATGGGGGGAAGCAAAGGGTGGTTATACGAGGCTTTAGCGTGCGGTGTTCTACATAGTATATAGAGGACACCGTTCTCGACAATTCAGGACGGACACGCGCCTGTAACACAATTACCCCGACGCTAATTCACTCAATAATCGTAGTACTAGTCAGTTTAAATGCCGACACGCGCCTCAACGTCCTTCCTTCAAGGCACCCAATCGAAATATACGATCTATAAATAGAATATGAGATGAATTTTTTTTTTCTCTTCATTTGCAATTAGTTTATAGCAAGAGAAATCCCCCTGAAACAACAATGGGTCTTAATATATTCGAGTTAAACATCGGAGCCTTTCTTGACACTGATTTAATATACCGAGACTTAGATATCGAACAGAGCTGTCAAGCATTCTACAGGATTACACCTAGTTTTTGAAAAAAACTGTGTAAAACAAACGATCAGATCACGTTGCATTTGAAATTCATGATATTTGATGATTCCTGGAGAATCGGTAGGCCTCGGATAACCCGGAACCATCTACCTCGTTTTACCTACTATATGATGCACTATAGATAATATGCTTAATAGATATATACATATCGTCAAAGCATCACGTTGTGCAGTGCTCCAGCCTCCTAGTACCTAGTAATTTAATCTTGGCATCTCCGCGCGTACCCCTCTATACATATACATGTGAAAAGACCCGGACGATGCCCGCTCATCCCCTCGATCCGTTCAAAGACGCGCCCCGTCGCGCGATCGGTCGCTCACTGGGAAGCAACATATTGACTGATACGAAGTGCTTTTGGGGTTCGGCTTTAGATGCGGTATATAGCTTTTCGGCTTGGCTCGATTCGTGGCTGGGATAAAGCCTATACTGAGTATAAAGGGTGGTTCGCATATCCGGTGCATTCCACCTAACATATTGTAAAGAAAAGATGAAGAAAGCTGCTCCACCAAGTGTTACAGGCTTTTTGAAACAACTACAGCACTCATTGTTTTCAGGGTTTCTCCTCCCCGTTTTTTGAAGAAGTCTATCAAGCCGAGCCTATAAGAAATTCATAAAGTATTCGGAGAATATGATATGGTAAGGTCATATGTGATATAAAACCATGAGATTGCAGATAAAAAGTCTCGAAGCTAAGCTTTTAATTGACTACGACTCTTTTTAATTCGCTAGCTGAAGACTTTGCGAAATAGGATGGTCTCAATATAATTATTTTCTCCCATGTGGTATAATAATAATAATAGATATATTTTCTGAAGATAAAAATATTGTAGTAAAGAGGGTATAGGGGTAGGTAGTCTACGCGAGTTGGCAAACGTCTTGGGTATTCATTAAATTGCGTCAAGCCGCGTAGATCTTCAAAGAAGGTAGAGACACAATCCCTTTATGAACACAAACCGTTCAAAGTTTTCGCCACCCCAATCCTTGGGTGGATATATATATTTCGGTATTAGCCGCCCCAGGATAGCCGCGTGTCCATGGAGACGCGGATGGGTCTCCGCCCCCGCGATTCTGGATCCAACCCCGTCGACGTTGAGCGTCGCGACGCCCGCCAATGCGACGTCGCCGACCCCGTGAACCCTCCCTGGGTACTGGATGGTTGAATTACGAACGCAGGTTGACTGACTGATTGGGGGTTGATCGGTGACAGTATTTCGTTCTGCGTTGTCGGACGTGACGACTGCACGTGTACCAAGAAAGTTCGGCATTTTTATTTCGGATCAAGTAAACGATTTTACATCAAATCATTAATTTTTTTTATCTTGTTGATGATTATCACCTTCCCTAAACGCGGCTATATTCAAAAACTCAATATTCACGAGTGTATAAAAACACGGGGATGGATAAGCTGTGTGATTAAACAAATCTTCTTAAATCTCAATCCGAAGTAGTAATTGTCGATAACTTTTTTTTATCCTGAATATTATATGTTACTACAGAATATATATGAAATAACAGACTAACCGCAGCTGTTCTACCTATTCTTCAAAGTTCAGTGGAGTTATCAACGAAAGTGTGCGACATAGTGCAAAAAGAAAAAAAAGAAAAAAGATAAATATTTAACGAAGAGCTTATCTGTGTTTAGGATTATTATAAAATCGCAGAAATCATGTAAAAGATTTAAAATCCGTTTCAAATTTCTTCGACTCCCCCTACCGATATCCTTTTTTTTTTCAAACAATTATATCCGCGTAAATATTGTGGTGTTATTTTTACTGATTTTGAACTGAGAGTGTCAGAATGCAGTCGACTTGTCCGCAGCAGCAGCAACAACCGCAAAACGGTTCTTCGGCAAGTCGTACGTCATTTTTGATCGAGGATATCCTAAGCAGAAGCAACGTACCCCCGCATAGTCATCATCAACTTCATCCTTACGTATCTCATCCTCAACAACATCATTATCAACAATTTGCCAGTCTATTACCTAGCTATCATTCGGGTCAACCAACAACCGCGTTTTTTCTTGCACCCCTTTTTGGCGGTGTGGGTGTGGTTCCTGGGGCGACTGATCTCGCGGGTTTAAAACACTGCCGACGGCGAAAAGCAAGAACGGTAAAAGATCACTAATTTCATTTAATTTAACTGAAATTGTCTCATAAGTTTCACTCCACATGTCTTCGTCAATCATTTAATTTCAAGACGGTATCGTCTGCACTGAGTATTATCGTGTAGTAGGAGGTATAAAAAAACAAAATCTATATTGCAAAATGTAAATCAGAGAGAACAGCAGTCATGAATTTCGAATTGCTAAATGATGAATTGCTTAGGAAAAAGAATTAATGTTGTTTAATGAAAAGGTTTTGTCTTTTTTTTTTATACAGTGTATGAAATGGTCATTAAATTTCCCTGGAATCGTTTCTTTCCACAGTAGTTTTCATTATTAAACTCATTGATCTCATATCGCGATGTATAACTTGACCACAATGATCAGTGAACGTATTAAATTGAATCCTAACTCGAATTTTGTGAAGGATTGAACTATTTTAACAAGTAGTATTGCTATTACGGTTTTCATACATCGTTTGATTAAAGTCTTTGGTATTTTTTAGCACCACTGACCGCAGGATCAAAGAAAAAAAAATATATGTAAATCGCTAAAATATGTCTGAATTAAGGAAAGTTCGTGTCTCTTTCATATTTCGATAAATAATAAAATTTCAGGTGTTCAGTGACCAACAATTAGCCGGTTTGGAGGCAAGATTCGAGGTTCAAAGGTACCTTAGTACTCCTGAGCGAGTTGAATTAGCCGAAGCATTAAACCTAACAGAAACACAGGTGAAAACTTGGTTCCAAAATCGTCGAATGAAGCACAAAAAGCAGATAAGAAAAATGAAATCTGTTTCCGGGACGACCGGTAGCCAATCGTCGGGTCAGCAACAGCAAGGTGGAAATCCACCTCTTTCCACTACATTGCCTGCTGGTAATTAGCAAATATTATATTAATTATATTAAGTTTAATATAATCAATCAAGAGGTATAAATTAATTGTAAATATTTATTGAGCAATTGCTATCAATTCCTGCATCGAAATATACGCGAAATTTTAAATCGCAATGTTATTTTGAACGTGGTGAAAAAATTTTGCTAGCAAAACTTCGACGGCGGAACTATGATAGAATATTCTTCTAATCAAGCCCCGATGAAAACCCCATTGAAATCAAATTATTTCTCGACAGATTACAACGTATGAACTCAATCAGCGTGTGTTTTTCAATTCTTCAACCCCAGAGCTAAAAAATAAAAAAAAATAAAAAAAATAATAAAACAGTGATAGGTACCCTTTATACGTCAACGATATAGCGCAAACTCACGTAATTTCCCACCATTTCAACGAAAAATCTCTGAGGCGTGGCTTGAGTTTTATTTCAAATATGCGGACAAAGATTCGGCAAAAATATGAAAAATCGATATCAAGGGAATCGGGAATTAAGTATTCTGAAATATTTTAACCACCGGATCTTTCCTCGACCGAGTTTCAAGCCTGAACTTTCGTTGAGTCGTACTACTAGACGCGCGTTGTCTGACTCTGACGGTATGACTTCACTTAAATATATTTAAATGAACTGTGTGGCGACCGGTCGGACACTTGAAATCCACAATAATTTACTTTATCTCTTTTTTTCGAACGATTGAGGATTTTCACACGCTATAATATACGTATAGTAAGATGTATTCAAAATCGTTGCTTTCGGGACGATTTTGGATAGGTTTTAGTACTCTGCAAATATCTGCGAGGATACAAGCCAAATAAATATACAAAAAATGTAGCCCATTTAAAATAGGAAAGTTCTAAAGGCTTTGAGGGCAGTACTTAGAATTAAGATAGGAACCTGGGATTTTTACTAATTTTTTTTGCCTATATTTGGAGGCGTTCTGGCCTATGGAAGCCTCGAAATTCTAATATGACCTAATCAAGGAGCACCCTAATGTATACAGGTTTCTCGAACGATCTTAGGAAAGAGTTGATGATGCGAAAGTGCCTTGTTAATGCTTTGTTAACTGTTAAATACGCCATTTACAATATTACGACGTTACGGTAATACGGCAAATGAAGCAGAAACAGGTAATTGAAGTTAACTACATCACTCGTGTACCTATGTATACTCGTCTCACTCCGTCGATCCACCGTCAGTATTGCGTATAATAGTCTTATAAGTCATATTTGAGTGATTCAAGTTACTTGCCAAGAACCAAGATGGCTTCGTACCGAGTAACTAACGAAGTTACGAAGATAGAGGCACAGTTTCTCAGAAGATGAAGATGGTGGTCGCTTCGACTTGAGAGGGGTTACAGTTCGGTCGTTCTTGGCTCCGTGTCTTCGACGAAATTACTTAATTATAACTTAAGTGCCTGCAGGCAATACCTCCACGTTCACAACCGTCATTCTATCAGGATCTATTCAAAATAAATTTCCTGTTTGTTTATTGGAATCTTTACCATCATGCATTTATTAATTCACCTATAATCTACAATTATTTCTGTCTCATCTGTAGATGAAATTTTACAATATTCACATACCTTTTTTTTTTTTTTTTTTTACTCGTCTATTTTATATAATTAAAACAATTAACATGTATAACTTAGCTTCGAGTTCGAGACTCATCATTGTACTAATTTTATTAACGAACCATATTAAGAGAGTGAGAGAAAGAGAGAGAGAAAAAAAAGTGGTGATTTCTTTTCAGCAAAGAGAACCACCCTTTCTGGTCTAACGTGATTTGTAAAATTCATTTTTATTTCCCGACGTGCCGACGCGACGTTCGTAAAATTACTTCTTTAATTAGAAATTGTTATAGTCCCAAGCGTTTCGCCAGTTGGATTTCAAGAGGCGAATATATTATTTTATTTTTTCTGCTCACAGAACGTCCCGTCGATTTTTCTTTGGGTGGAGGACGAGACTCAAGAGCAAACAGCGACGTCGCACACTCAGATGAAGACGAAATCGACGTACTTGGCGTCGAGACGCCATCACCGACGAAAAAAAGTCTTCATTTAACTAATTTTCTACAACCTTCACATCCACATTCTGTTAATCTAGCTACCTGCCATCAATTACATCACAGTCAGCAGCTACAACACGAACATCAACGCTGAAAGCCGCTCAGCATCGGCATCGAACCTGATATACAATTAACGAAAAGCTCATTATTCACGGGACTTACGAGGTCGGTGATTTCTTTAAACTCGTGTTTTTGGAGAAAACTGTGTATATGTATAGTGATGAACGGGTATCGTGAATTTTACAGAATTATGATAGGCCTATAGATAGGCTAACGTTATAGAAAGCGTAGCTCGTTCGTTGGTATATTTAATATATACCAACATGTGTGTTGTGCGTTAATAATTAAACGATATACCCATGTATATACCAATGAATTTTTCCGCGCACCTGATCAGACCGTTTAAAAAAATATTATTAAATACGGACGAGGTGATATAAAAGAAGAAAAAGAAATGCCACACAAATAACGAGGAATGAAAAAGTGATAGAAATAAATGATAATTTAGAATAATAAGTAATGAAGATTTTTCAATAACGTTATACATACACACATTGTAAAGTGATATATAGATATGTATATAAATTATTCCTAACGATGTATCAAGCTGCGTTTTATTTTGAACAAATTTCCTAATCTAACAAAAACTTTCAATCATCATTATCATTAGTTGGAAATAATCGAAGGATATTTTACTCGAAATTTTCTATTCCATATTCGAACAGTATAGGATATTATGATTGATGATCATGTACAGAGGGTTGTCGTTTAGGGCGATATTAGCGGTTGAAAAGATGTATGCATTGTTGCTCGATTGACATTTTATTATATCATGGGTCACAGACGCCAACTGGTATCCCCATGCGTTACTATCCCGCTAATTGACTACTTGACATTTTAATATATCTAATCATTCAAAAGCACTGTATAACACTAACAAGCCCATATAGCTTTTACGAAATATTCTTATCCTGCAATTCGTCATATCAAACTAGTTCTTATAATAATCAATGATAAAAATCATTGAAACTGAAAAGCTGGAATATAAAATGTATGCAGAAAAATTTTCTGATCCTCTTCAAGATCCTTAGAAAATCGGCTCTTTGTTCTAAAACCAGCCGGCCAGAAATGTCACTCGATTTTATGTCAGCCGGATGTTGGCGCAGTGTCACGCTCAAGCTCGTCCCTGACTCCAGGGCCAGTCTATGGTTGGGGTGGATCCTAATACCCAGATAATGGGGAGTAATTGCAAGGGATCAGAGCGACTGGAGAAGAGAGGCGGCCAGGGGTGAAATGGGGGGGGGGGGGGGGGGGGTAGGGAATAAAGGGGGTAACAGTGTTAGCGGGACGCAATCACGCCGCGCGCGGTCTCAAACAGTCAAACACGCATGTACCCTTCGCCACGACTAATGTTTTGCCAGAATTATTAGGATCTGTAAATTTTGCCGAAGTAGAGAAAATAAGATCAACATTTACGCATGCGATGCTTTTGATTTATAATATAGATATACGAGCACAAATATAATACGAAAAACTTGTATAAATACATTTTTAAAACAAAATTGGTACCTAAATCCTTTTCAATTTTTCTCTTTAAGGGAAACTTTCGGATAAACGATGTATATGCGATACAAAATCGTTCGAACATTCAACCTGTCTTCCTGCAGTTAGTGGATAAATCTAATGAAATCAATTTATACTTACTTGTTAGGTGAAGTTAGCACATTCGATATCAAACTTATTATATGCGGTAACCAGGTAGTTAGAGTTTTACAGTTAAAACAATTTCGAGATTTTCATCCACAGGATGCACTAATGAAGTCTCTTTCATCCCCCTATGCCGACTTTTATCATTCATTCGATGTTAAAATAAATAAATTAATACAAGTAGGTACGAATGATGATGATGATGAATAAGCAATAAGTAGTGAAGAGTGGCTATATATATGTCTGGATAAAAACATTACATGTTTTTTTTGTCTTCTTCTTCTTCTTCTTTTCCTGCTTCTTTTTTTTTTTTCTTTCTTTTTATAGAGGAAGAGAAATGGTGCCGGCTTTTCATCCCCTGGCTGTGAGCTTATTAATATTATTACGCAGACGTATCCGCCCACGTTTTACGTTCCCGTTCTACCGTATCATCCCTATGATCTTTTCGCTCCGATGTCAATATATCGCTGCACCACCTACCACGCTGGCCAATTCAGGCATAGGTGTTCTGAATATATGTATTCCTTGATGTATATGTATAGGAGTTGTACGCGTATCATTTCGACGACCCCTGCAGTCTACCGGTACCGAAGTATAATGAAAGTAATGGAACACGCCCAGTGCATTTAGGCACTTCAACCCCAACAAGCCATTGTGAGTACCTGGAGCACTATTGTCTTTTATTTCATTATTTTTACTGAATTTTCTTTACCAAGGGGTGGAAAATTTTCACTTTATTTAACCGAATCTGACAATGGGTGCCTTTGGAGATTTAATAAACAACGATGATGGCCTCTAATTTAATTACTTCGAACATCTCGTCAAATACTTCAAAGAAGTTAAACGTGACCTAGGAATTTTCATCTATACATACAGATGATAATAACAATTCATATAATCTGCAATTTCGGTGTTTTGTAAGAAAAACTTATAGAGTCTAATATCTATTGGCTCTATTACTTAATTAATTTGATTAATATGCTTATGAACAGAGTTTCGAGGGGGAGATACGTTATTGCATATTGCGAATAATAATTCAGCGGATGTAACTCGCGCGTACCATTAGGTACCTACCAGTCCCAGAATTTTAAGCTAAAGAGGCTCAACTTTAGGACTATAGAATACGTAGCTGTTAGGCTAACAAGCTGTCAAGATGTCGGCGCGTGTCACTTGACGTCTAAAACCAACCCTCTGATAAAGCGAGAAGCTCGCTACCCCTGCAACGTCCGAACTATGAACGTGAAAGAGCGAAGGAGTAAAACTCTTTAGTCTGCAATAAATTGCACTCTTATAATAAATACTAGCCGAGATTTACCCACAAGCAACTATAAATGGGGTTGGATACCGTTTCGACTACACAACTCACGTGCCGCTTAACTTGATCACCGGGCAATCTGGACTCATTTGAACCTCCGGTTACTCCATCGCTTCCACTAACAAATAATATTGTCCGTGGCGTGCGGGGTTTCTGATTCAATTTTCACTATACGCGTCCCGTTGACAACGACGACGACGACGACGCTACGACACGATGCCCTATACTATAAACGGACGTGGGAAAACCGTGACCTGTTATAATATACTGCGATATTTCGTCCGAAAATTCATCTTCCATGATTTACAAAACCATTTGATTCCTAAAATGCATTATTCTTGTTAATTATTTGCAATTTTTTTCGAGATGTAATAAGGGTCCATCTAAAATGCCCATTCCAACTATAAGACCTAATAACAGATTACTTAAAACTAATATAACTATAATTGTGGAGAATAAAGGGGGAATGTTGATTATCCTTACTTATAAAACATAGGAATAAAATGAAATTAATTTCTGTTATCATTTATCATTAATAATAACTGATAGTAAAATAATGATGGTATAAAGACGAGATTAAATTGTAGAGGTTTACTATCTTGATCGGTTCGAGATCGACCCAATTTTTTTTCTTTTATTGTTACACTACCTACCCCTGAAGAAATTTTAGCACACTTTAGTCACGTTGCAGGTTGGCTACGTACTAATTAGTCATGTTATTTAGTTACGAGGTAGAGATATAAAATTTACTGTTTGTTTAGTGTCGACTAGATTCGTATCTACACGACGTGTTTAAAAATAATTACCCAGCGAGATGCCACGATAGTCACGAAGGCCTCCTCACTCAGCAGTCACCTTTAAGCTTCCTGTTCCAAAGTGGACGTCGAGCACCCCTCAAGTGTTACTCTAGAAGACCTACGCCCCGATATATAAAGGCTCCGGATTTTCCAGGGGTCCTTAGGGGTCCTCTCACCTTCAACCACTCTATCATCGTTGTTAAAGAAGTGAAGACTAAAGGCTTACAAAAGTTTTTAAGTATAAATTTCTAAAGACACCGTCAAATACTTGGAAGACCTTTAGACCGGCTATTCATCCATCCAATATAATATCGGGTTAAGAGAGATTTTTCAAACGGTTACTTAAGCGTGGATCAAGTTCTTTGTCTAAAAATTTACACTCTGAATTTCAAATATCCGGGCGATCGAGTTTATCACCAATTTTTAGTTCAAACCAAATTCTACTAAGCTGCTCATACTTATACGCATAGTTGTCGTCAATTTATGCAAAACTATCCTCATGAATGAATTTCTCTTATGGAAAATGTATGTAAAAATACATCATATTATATTCTTTTTTTTTTTTTTTCAAAATTCACCTTAAACAGATCGAATTGGTGATTGATTACAGCGGTAGATGCGAAAGATAATTATAACTGATTAAAAATGTTGATATTTATATATATAGTATTGGTTGTATTTTTCAATTGAATAAAAAGAATTCATATATAGGTATAATATTTATCTTCATATTTATAATATTTATAATTGTTTACATATATATTTATATATAATAATAATAATGCAATGAGCGAAACAGTTCTTCATTAATAACAAAACATTTTATAAGCTAGTTAATAAAGCGACGAGAATGGATCGAGGCCGATATAAACGGTGGGCTTTTATAAATACCCAAAAAACAAGATTACTATTAAACAATAAAGTTGCATATAAGTCTTCGTCTTAATTATGTCTAGCTACTTATTCATTCGAAAGAAGATTTTTTTTTTTTTTATTATTATTATCTCTTCTTTTCTTTTTCTTTTTTTTTTATCATCATCGAATTTCGTCTACATTAATTAATACATATTATCAATTATCGTAATAGAGTCTGGTATAATTAATCTATATTCCTATAAAGAATATGAATTATACTACATATTCACGAATTTCAAAAATATTAAAAATAAATATTTTTTTTTTTTTTATGGCTTATTATTGCGCATATTAAATTATGCATTGTCACATACCTACTAATAAGCGATGACAATTTATTTATAATTTTTTTATAATTGTTTTAATATATAGTTGGCTGAACAATTAAGTTAAGTGCAATATGTGTCTAAGTTTATCTAATTTTAAAAGATTTATTTAACAATACGATAAAAAGAGATCTTTAAACTTTTTTTTTTTTCACATTTATGAAAAAAAAATTATAACTGCAAAAAGTAATTCAGTATACCTACTACGATCCTGACCAAAAAATAAGAAAAGAATGTTATTATTCTTTGTTAAAACAAATTATGTTAATTTTTTGGAAAAAAACAAAATCTAAAATAATCAAACCTCACTTGAAAAAAAAAAAAAATTAACAAATTTAAAAACGAATCTTTACGATCAGTTCTGAACATAAAAAATGGTCGTACTTTAACTCACTAAAGCATGCCAAAAATTTGAATAATTAAAGCGATATTTTTTTTTCTCAAATAGATGGAATTTCCACCTTTAGAATTTGTCTAATAACTATCTTTGATATATTTATACTATACTATATACTATCATCATGAGATAGTTACCATATTAATAATAATAAGACTTAATAGCTTAACATTGATGGTCCGGTTATTTGTTACCTTCTGATTTCTTTCATTGGAACATTTTTGTTGGAGTTTTTTCATTTACTTTTTTATTTTATATGTATATGCACGGTATCCTTCTAGAACACCATATTGTCGTTACATTTCATTTCATTTCTTTTTTTTTTATTGAGTATCTTTCAACAGTATTAATAGATTCATCATAAAGCGATCATAAACGTTATACTTGGTACTAGAAACGTTAGAATCGTGATTTGAATGCGTAAACGCGCTATATATATATATATATATATATATATATATATATGTATTTATGTTAAATAGACTATAAATAAGTAATTAAGAGATAGCTAAGAAAAAAAAAAAAAAGGGTTTGAACTTGTAATAGTAATCTTGATTTTGCGTAATAACTTTTTTCACCAGCAATCAATTTAATGGACAAATTAACTTAACTTAGTTAATATATTAGGTAGTCTACCTACTTAAAATCTATCATGTACAAAAGACATTAAACTTATTATGGACCAGTCCATAATAAAGAAAAAAAAATAACATTTTCGCGTATATAATCATCATATAAAATACTTAATTTAATAAAATTAAATTATCAAAATTCGCTGTTCATTAGCTCAATTGCTGATGAAATTATTTTTTTTAATCTTATTAATTTTGATCCGCACCAGAGCTTTGGATATTCATATTCATCAGATTTAATATTATAGCATTATATTAAATAGTAAATAAATTGCCAAAGAGATTATTTTCCGTATATTATAGTAAGAGAATAAAAAATAAAAACGTCAACAAAATATAAGAAAAATATAGAAAAGTTTTTAATTTAATTTGATCTGGATAGAAAAAAACGATATTCTTATACGTTGGCTATATGAACACTACTAAAGATATGTAAAGCAAACACAACCATCGGACTTCTTAGTACATCAATAATAATCAATAATGAATTTAATTGGTAACATAATGAAATGATCGTCTCTTATGACGTGGTAAATGATTGCTTTCTAAATACCAGACCAAGTCCAAAAATGATGAATGAAATAAAAAATAAAAAAAAAGACGAATAACATAACATTGTCTGGTATTTATCCTTTATGTTTTGTACTCATGCTTCCTTATCGACAAAAAAAAATAAAAAAAAATCAAATAGAAAATAAAATTGCTGACAAATATTGATAGATAGATATAAGTGAAGTATATGTAGCTCATTGCTCATTACACAGCTATTGTCACATTGAATAGAGAAATTGAAACGATTTATTATTATTATTATTAGTATTTCTATTATTATTATTATTATTATTATTCTAATAAAGACGTTGCGTAACATTTCTAGAAGGAATGAACTTGCTGTTTATAATAATCACACATCTTCTATGCTATAGAATAGTTGTTGAAATTTTTTTTTTTTTTAATTTTATCTGTATCTGTAATAGTATGCTATATTATTTAATTATCGCCAAAATGAGATACAGATCAACGATATAGCAGCATTGGAAGTAACGAGATGTTTGGCATTAATATATTTAGAAACTAATAAAATAGAAAATTATTAGATTCGACATTTTGCTCTGGTACATCTCATGTAATTAATCTGACCGATTAAATTGTACAGGTTTATAAAGTAAGCAAACTAAAACGCTTCCTTCAACCTCAACAGCATATATAATCATATCTTATCATCGGAATTGAATTAATGATGAAAGTTGAGCACAGCACTTTACTACTCGCACAATTTAATCGGTCAAAGAAATTTAAGATTCAATTTATAGAACGACTAAATAATCGACCTATGTAAAGTGGTTTTCATAAAATACAATAGGCTTATCATTTTTCAAAGATAAAGAGAGCACGGGGCTTATAAATATCACTTGGTCAATGAAGGGAAGGCCTAGAGGCCCGCTGCTTCAATCTAGCCAATAAAGCCTGTTCCCCTTCGTCATCAGTTCTCGATCTTGCCCCTCTGAAGCTTTCAGATCTATATTTATCTCTGAGAAATGTCCGCCGCTCTTCTTTATATCTTTCTATTCTCTCCCTACATCTTGGATCGCCCAAATCAATGCCTCCAAAATTCTTCTGTGAAGTACGTTCCGAACTGTTGGACGAAAGCATACAAGATTGGGAACCAACGTTCGGTGTCGAACTGTGCTGTGAATCTTCGGGAGATTGTCGCGTCGCTAAAGAAGAGCCTCCAGTCATTCTGTTGAATTTAGCTTCGTCCAAAGATCGGCTCAAAGCCGCACGGGTCGCTCTTGCTTGTCGGGCTCTTAGGCATGGCGGTAAATGTTGAGAACCGTTGTTGGGCGGTTCCTCAGACTTTCCTCGTGCGGAATCCAGCTCCTGCCTCATCTTTCGTTCTCTGACAATCTCCCTTCCAATTTCTGAGTCTAAACTTCTCCTATCTCTGGTCACTTCAGAGTCGTATCTTCTCCTCGGAGTAATAGGCATATCATTTGTTCCCCCGCCAGATAATCTCTGCAAAGCTAATTCCTCTAGTATCGCAGCTGTGTCACGAAGCACAACTGAATCGTCGACTGGCGAAGAAGCGTTTGAAAATGTACATGAAGAGTCCAAAGAAAGGGCCTCTGACGCACCTTCAGGAGCATGTGCTATTTCGCATGGCTCTGCGGCGTTCTCAGATGGTATAACTACTTCTAAATCATTTTGAGAGCGGTGTGACTTTTTGCTAACATTTACATGCGATTCAGGAAGATATTTTTTCTGCGTATTATAATTTTGTTGCGCTTTTGGAATTTGTCTGGAGCTTGAACGACTGTCAGAACTTTGGTTATTGAATTGTCGATGCTCCGGGCTTTTGTTATTTTTGTATGAAGTATTTTGGTGATCTTTAGAGGACTGGTGTCGTTGCTTCTTCTGTTCGCCATCTTTAGGTGTAATTAGTTGTCCAAAGCGATTATCTTTATGTGGTGATAAGTTACTTTCGTTTCTGTATATTGTGTCTTCGATCTGATCCTCAGCATCATTGAAATGAGTTTCGTGTGGTTTAGAAATTTGACTGTGTCGTTTTTTCACGTGATTTAATTCCAGGTTTAATTCGTGCCTCTCAGTGACTTGCCCGTTGGCTACTTCTCCCCGGTTTTCATCCTTCTGTGCGTTGTTTGCTATTCTGTTGTTTCCTTCATTTGTACAAAAATGATCTTGGCCATTATTATCAGAAACCAGAGCTTTCTCATCTCCAAGGCTCTCGTCGTGCTCCATCATCTCTTTGCCTTCTTTCGTCTCAAAAAAACGCCCGGCTGTGTCTTCAGAATCTTGTAATTGCACTACGGGACTCTCGGCCAAATCGCTAGCACCTACACAAGAAGTTTCAACGTCTGTACCAATAGTCGATCCCATCGTCAGATCTAACGACGTTCGGGAAATGTTTCCTGACAAAGATTGTGCCTGAGGTGGATCCGTGGCTAAAGCAGGGTCACCAGTTTCTTGCAAAAGGTCTGTAAGATCGCCAGAAACGCTGGTCGGTGATACTCCAGACTCTGATGTTCTTTCGACCATCACCCATTCCCCAGAGTCGTTGGGGTTTGACGTCATTTGCTGTGTCTCAGTATTGGTCAGCATTCTATCAGAACTATCGCAAATGACAAAACCAGAGTCCGGCAAGTCTTCGAGAGTTTGTTCGCAGGACATAGGAGAGTCGAGGTCTGTATTAGTCAATGGTAACTTGCTGGGTTCGCTGCCGACGGTCTTAAGTGTTTCAGGGATTAATTCTTCAGTCTGAGAACTGAGAGATGTACTTCGTGAGATAATTTCATTCTCAATTATGGATGCGCTGCTCTCTTCGGAACGAACGTTATCATGAATCTCCGATGAGGTCGGAGAATCTGGAGATTCTAAATGATTATCTTGTTGTGCGAAGTCGTTTATGTGTGCTGCGGAAGATTCAGATCTGCGAATACTTCCATCGCGGTTTTTCTTCACTGGACTTAATGGCAGTATTCTCTCGCAGCTTGAGCTGTGCTCGAGAATTTCATTTGATGGCAAAATGGCTCCGTCATAACTTGTGCAACTGTTAGCTGGTGTCATTTCCTGATCAGGTGAATCCAACACTCTCTGGCAAGATTCTTCTGAGATTTCTTGTCCTTCTGATGAAGCTGTTATCCTGCTATCATAAGACTCCGTAAGTCTGTCATAAGTCGGTGTTATTCTTTCGCAAGGTGTCATGTCCTGGTCTGAAGCAGGTGTAGAAATCTTTATCTCATTTTCGCTATCACAATTTCCCAATAGTCTGTGACTAGAGTTAGATATTCTGTCCGAAGAGACAGTGACTCTCTTCAATCTTTCCTGACTATTTTGATCATCCCCAAGTTCCAGAGGCAATGTAAAACTTCGAAAGCTTATCCTAGGACTGTTCGTTGGTATAGGTGAAACAGACGGCGGAGTTCCAGGCAAAGTTGCCGGGGTCAATGGAGTAGAAGCTTCAGAAAGTAGTGGCAAATAGCCTGGCGTTGGTAAAGGAGAAGGAGTTTCTGTGCTCGCGTGAACGTCTGCAGAAACCATGACCTGTAATCAATGTATAACGTGTTCAATTATCATAAACTAAAGAAAAATGTTTTGTTAATTTTGTGCATTTCTTACTTGATCTGGGCTCTGGCTATCGATGAATCTTAGCTCGACGTCACAGTGTAATCTCTCTTCCAATCTGGATCTTTTTCTTTTTGATCCTCCGCTGATAGCAGCACATGGCGGACCCTCAGCTCTCTGCCTTCTCGGCGAAGCTTCAACAGAAGCAATTCCCCCACCTTCGTCCTCTGAAAACATCCTCATTTCTCGTTCTTCTAAGTCAAAGTTTAGCTGGATTTCAGAGAGATCTAACGGCGAATTCACACTCGGAGCATCCGCCAAATGATCAAAGTATGAATCGTGGGATACTGAGCGGCTGTGACCGCAAGGCCTGATAGGTGGTGGACCGAGGAGCGGACCGAGACTATCTTCGCCATCTAAACTATCCGCGCTTTTAACTGGCCTTAATCTTCTCAGGGAGTTTAAGGAGCTGGGAATCTCAACTTGCGGAGGAGTTCTGGCCTGTCTAGCCTTTCCACGAGTTCCTAAACCGCCTCGGCTGAAAAAGGCTCTCCAATTTAGAGAAGGGGACCTCTTAGAGCCATGTCTCTTTCTGGGCAGTTCAATAACGGTGTGATAATGTAGCGGCAAGCCAGCTGGACCGGCGCCAACTTCTATGTAATCAGATTCCCCTCGGATTACTCGACTCCTGGCTTCTTCGAGGCTCAATAGTCTAGCGGGTGTAGTTATAGCCAAGGATTTAGGCCTGCCAACTGGACCGTCGCCGAATATTAACTCCGCATAGCAAACAAGGAATTCAGTTACCACAGCCTGAACACCGACCCCTTGGAGAGCTGCGACTCCACCAACTTCAAGTTCTTTACAACGGAGGAGATTAGGCGCCCAGACAATAGCTACATTGCGGGAAGTCATGCCTGTCTCCTTACCACATGCTGCCACTCTCGCTAAGTGTCGCATTAGGTACTCTAGCGTCCTTTGAAAAGAAGATAATTTATTAGTTGATTATTATTTTGTGTTTGTGGGAATTAAAGACATACTTTCGAAGTATTGAAGGAATATTTACCTATAATGTGGCGGGGGCAGTTTTCTCACAGCATCTCTCATGTATCTCAATCTTTCTGCATCAGTTTCGGCCTGAACTGCACCGACGAAGGCAGAGTAGAGTTGATAAGTGCATAACGGATTTGGCAATTCTCTGAAGTACATCTTCAGCAAGGAAGCAACAGAGTGAATATCTTGCAAGATACTCTCGTCGGAGTGAAGAGCTGGTACTCTATCCTCGTCGAATGCATGTCTCAGTCGTTGAATGTTTGATGTTACTCCGCTCAGGCGATAGATCCCATCGACCAAGCCATGGGTTTCAATGAATTTGGCACAGCAGGTGAGCACCGTTGGTACTAGAATTTTTTTTATAGTTATAAAATGGTTAATTGAATGTAATATCAGCTCATCTCATGGATATGGGGAAGTGGTGAAATTGTATATGCAATAAATTTACCATCTTGACCTGAATTCAACAGATGCTCTCCCAAGTCACAACCAAAAACACGTTCTTTTAAAATCCCCGACTGTTTGAGTCTCCTCCTTGATGGTCTATTGAGTATAAATGATCTAAAGAAAGCTATGAGCTTTCCGTGCTTCCGGAGCACAGGTTTCACTGGAAGTCTAGAGCGTACTGTTGTGGACACGGTCAAATGCCGGGGTACTTTATCTCCAATAACAGCCACGCATTCTGCTGGGAAAAAACCAACTGCAAAACCATGTTTACCACGCCACCAAGTGCTTTCTCCTGGAGGTGGCATGTCGATTACTGAAATCATGTCTCCGACCTGTAAACATATTCGTGGTATTAATTTTCAAACGATTATATTGAACAATAATTAAAAATAAAAATAATAATAATAATAATAATAGAAATAGAAATTTTTAACTTTGGACGATATTTAAATCTCATTTTAGAATCACATGACCCAAATTTTAATCCTTTATTCCGTATCTGTTCTAACAATAACTTGAATTTACATTTTCTTGTATTTTACGTAAAGCTTAAGCTATTATTTCATAACTTTTCTTAAGTTAATTTGCACACAGTATCACATTACAGTATTATTTCCACACACAATGACTCACTGATGCCAGCATCAGTTCAAATGCTTGATTATTAAAACAATTTTTATAATTTCATTTAAATCATCCATATAAAGCAGAGTTTACGATTTCGTTAATTAATTTCTATAAATTTCGTTGAATCAATCAATATAAAGAAATAATATAAATCTGAAAGTAACTATACAACTATACCTGAAAGGAAATCTCGTCTTGTGCTTGAGCACTGTAAGGCCTAACAGCATAAGCAGCAGCCACAGCTGGTGTGTTAATTGGACACGAATCAGCTTCTGGAACAAGAATTCTTCTTCCCCTATTGTCGAGTTGTAGCCAATTTAAAACAGGTCCACAATTCAAGCCCTCATGACTTAGCTGTGAAAATCTAGATAAGTAATCCTTCAAAACGACTGTTGTGTCTTCTGGTTGATCGTCGGGAAGTTCAGTTAGCGATGAAAACTTCCTATCGAATATACAGCGGTGCAATTGCTTATCAAACATGATAAAGTTCTCATAGGAACGTTGCAATGTCCAACAAGCATCGCCAGAGGTAACTCTGACGTCGTAAGTCTCTTCGTTTGGATCTTCACTAACCGAAACCTTCAAGTATTTAAGAATTGTTAACGACACAAGTTTATCCAACTTATCCTAAGCCAATATTTAAAAAACTGATGTAAAAATTGATATAATTGATTAAACTGATTTAAAGTTCCATCAAGTTAACACAATGCTTTGTTTATAGTTAATTCAGGATAGCAATTGCACGACATTACCTCTGAATGCTTTCAATTAACTGAAGTTAACATGCCTTGATTCCAGAGAAAGCAGCTAGCATACTTTTCTACAGTTACATAAAGTCTATTATAATTTTAAATTAACTTTGTTGATCTTAATAGACAGATTTTAATTCTCTGTGTATCTTGATGATAGAAAATGATTTTCTAATCATGTAAAACCGCGCAGTTTGATCAATGCAATCAATTTTCAATATCATTTATTACATTTCAGCCTAGTTTGAACAACGTTTAGTTATTTCCTTGATTATGAATTATAGTTTACCTCTAATATGCCGAGTTCCACATGTTCGTAATGAAAATGGGCACATTCGTCTAATTTTGGAAATCTTGCAATGCTACCCATATTAGCCCCCGAACTTCCTGGCGTACTTAAGTCGTCTGTTTTGTTGTTTCCCAATCCCTGTGAGAATATAATGAAAATTTGTACAATTTGTACAATTTATTCCTGACTAGAATAAAATGTGAATTTATTTTTTAAACCATCTTAAAGTGAAGTGAAAAACAAATACCAATAATTAGGTACATATTCTACATTATACTTGCTGCCAATTAACTGTCTGGAAATCAGCAATGAACAACGCAATTAAAACTGCAGACTGTGATGATTCACAGTAGTCAAGGAAGTATTAACTGAGTAGATGGACTCAGAGAGTCAACACATGAATGCCTAATAATTGTGGAAACTATGACTAATTCAATGGATGCAGAAATCAGTGAATTGATCTCTGCAGTAAATTTTCCTGATTATTTTAAAACACGATATGTATTATGATGTGTTATAACGTTAAACATCATTTATGAAAATAAATAAGTAAATTCATTTTCTTTATTATTTTTATAAACTGAATAAGAGATCAGTGTTCGATATTCAAATTCATTGACTGTATTAGTTATACTATTTTATGCATACTAAGCAGGGACGTAATTAATAATAAACTATAGATGTGTGTAAGTATCAGCAACGAAATATGTATTGTAAAAAAAAAAAAAAAAGAAAGAAATTAATCAATATAGAAGAGGCGTTGTTATAATATACCAGCAAGGATTCTATACAGTTAAAGCAACGCATAGTAGACGCTCACAACTATAATATAAGGGATCGTGTTTCGGTAACAAAAACCCTGAAAACATGTCCGTATGATTATTCTTGGTCAAGTGTGACATTTCGAGTGAGTCAGCTAGATAGTTGAAAGTACTTAGCATAAGTTTATTAAATCGCCGTTATTAAATCGCGATTTTTTGCAGTCATTTTAAATTTTAAATGAATTGGAATATTGTGTAAAATAAAAATTCTATATATATCTTCGAAAAACGTGTCTAGAAATAAAAATGTTGGTATTATTCTGAGAATATAGATTCAATGATTTTTCTACCGTATCTTCAAGGACTGTAGATACATAAATATAGTTAAAATTAATTGGATAAGAGTGAAAGCGATTAGGGTAAAACATTACATAGTTTCCGCTTTCGTGAATTTGAAACTGAATCAGTTTATGTACCTTGTGAATTATTTAATCTGATATCGCCACCGCTAACTAGGTATTTCTTATTTATTCACGGTTTAAAATTTCTAAATTATTACACCTTAATGATTTAGATTTAAGTAGAATAAACAAATTCGAAAATTTAAAAAAATCTCGAATTTATACTAAAATGGTTTTCGAAAGTTTCCGTTTCTCCTACTGTATCTAATTGCGGTTTAACATTTCAGCGGATTCAAACGCGAAATACGAAACTTGCAACAAAACTTGAACATAAACAGAACAGCTGAAGCTAAACAGTAAACCCGTTGGGAAAAATACAATATATATATAGATATATCTTGTACATATTCTCACCGGCAGACATGGCATAGGGCAATGTTCTGCCACGTTCTAAACTACACATATAGAAAATTTAATTAGCAGCCCATCACCCTTCGCCGAGTCTCGTCTCTATATAGTAAAAACATATATATGTATATCGAATAGATAGACAACGGGGTAGTAAACTGGAGCAGTATGGACATCTCAAATACATCGCGGTTGGCTATCAAAACTGGGTCACGCTTTCGGCTCTTCGGGTATTCGGGTGTTCGAGTATTCGCTATGATTTAGCCGGACAAAAATCCGATGCATGGGTTCAAATATTATTATAATCATCAATCGAGTAGCGATTTATTCAATTTTATATACAAAAAGTTTTGAAAAAAATGCTAATTTTTTTTTTTTCGTATGATTTTTAAAGAAAAAGAAGAAAAAAAAAAGAAACATTTATTTAACGATATATCCTCTGAGTTATTATACGCTTTATATACGATTAATATTTCTTTTGAACAGTTCATTGCTCACCATTATAACAGTTAGTACTTAATACCGGTTTTTTTTATTATCCCTAACAGCGTCAAGAACCGAGCAAATGATCCTCGGGATTCATTAAGTTAACGGTTCATTTCCCGGGTTCGCGCAATCTTGAATAATAAGAGTTTATTTATTCCGGTATTAGATATTCGAGAATTATAATACTAAACGAAGAATTCGATATTCAGAAAAGAACAAAATTTCAGGATTCTTTCATCCTTTTTCAATCTACGGGTGCAAAAAATGAAAGAATGAAACAATTTTTTAAAAAGTTAGTAAAATCTCGGGATATGAAATGAGTTCGAGTTCTCTTATTTTTTTTTTTTTATTTTTTTATTCTCGAATCTTTCTCTACCGGATTGTATATTTCCGGAATGATGATTAAAGCACGTTTTATTATCCGTACGGGTTTGACAGCTACATCTGGAACGCAGGGATGCTGGGATAGAGCTTCAAGTTGAGGCTATCGATTTGTTCTCGCGTTCGCGTTTGCGACGCGCGGACGAACGGACGGATGAACGGTTGAGGGAAAGATAGTAAATAGAACAGACTTCCGCAATCCGAAAATATCGTAATTCACGCGTGACATGAGCCGCAAGACAAACGACTCTACCCATATTTTAATAGCATTCATTATTATATGCGATATAGAAAAACGCAAAGTCAAACTCGGTTGTAAAAAAAAAAAAAAATTCAAGGAGTCTCGTGTGCTGAAAAAAATCCTCCAAATGTCCTACAATTTTAGTGCAGGAGTCTATAAAGATCATATCAAGGTATAAATTAGAATTTGTGGGTCATTGAATCTCATAATTATATGCGGAAAAGTAAAATCACTTATCGTGAAGATTTGGGTCAACCGTTGATTGGATTTTACATTTATTGGTCTTAAATTTTGCAGAAAAGAAACCTCTTTTAAATGAACCGTCAACTTTTCGCTGCGTTGATTTTTCGTTCGAAAAAATTGAAAGATAAGCAAAAAAAAAAAATTGAAAAAAAGTTTTGAAATTGCAAAATTAGCCAGAAATTAATATCTGCTACTCGACTCGAGTGATCTTTGCGCAGTAATTAGAAAAGTTGTCTGTTCGTCAGATAAAGTGGTTTATTTTCTGGATAATCGTAAACCCGTAGATGAAAATTCTTACGAAAAATCGATTCAACTCCTAGAGGCGAGGCGATGCGATGACTAGAATTCCGATAATCTACGTAATTCTGCTTGAGAAGAGTAGCGAATTTATGCTGATATATGTGTATTGTATATATGTATTGTGTAATTCAACGAATAGTATCGGTTTTGTTTACAATATGGTTTTAAAACCGAGATAAATTATTACCCTATTATACTTTAGTATTATATTTCTGAAAATCTTAATGAACTATGACGATTAACACAATATAGTAAAATAAACGTAGGAGTTAGGTACTATTGAAAACCACATCTAATCGTTACTTGTGGGTATAATACACACGACGATTAGTGTATACGTACGTTATACATATAATATATATATATATATAAAATGAGTAAAGTATAAAATATAAGAAGGTGCATGTGGTGTGCTGAAAGAAGAAGAAGAAGAATAAAAAGAAGAAGACGAAAAAGTAGAAGTTATTTTCTCGGTAAAATAAAGTGTATAAGATTCGCAAAGAGAAGAAAGAAGACGATGACGATGAGGATGAGGATGTGAAGAATGAGAAGTATAAGTATAAAAAAAAAGGTAAAAGAAAATGAAAAGATGTGTGTTTAGGGTAAGTATAATGTATATGAAGAAAGACCTTTGCAGCTTGAGGCTCGATATCCGTAAGCCTGTGGGCACGGGGTCTCTCTGATGATGTCGTCGGTCCAGGCATCTTCTGAGATTTTTCCGAAGCTGATGATGAAGATGACCCAGGCCGACGGTGGCCCGTCGTCGTCCTTCTGCACGCCAGGTTGACCTATCACTTTTTCCAATATGTGAACATTTCTTTTTCACTGCAGGTTTCACCACCGCTATTTTCCATTCCTTGATCGTTACCGCCGAATGACCAACATTTTAATTTTTTCATTATTCTGGAATTTCTGGAATCTCTCGTTTCTCTCTCCCTTCTTTTCCTATATATCTCCTTTCAATTTTATACTTTTTTTTTTCTTCCTTTCTTTCTTTGGTCTTTTTTTTTTTTTTCTTTCGTTTTCCTTCGACCTTTAAATTAATCACCACGATTAATCTTATTCCAAATGAATAACCGGATTCTCTACCGTTCTCGATTTAAATCCTGAAACGATTAAAAATCATAATTAGTAGAAAATAATAATCGACTATATTCAATTAATTTTTATATTTATCAGAGGGTAGATTAAAAAAAAAAAAAAAAAGAAAAATAACTAATTCTATACTAAGTAAAACAATTCGTGTAGTAGGTAGGTACGCGTCTCGGTGTGATCTATACGGTTAAGAGATCTCTCTTAGAATAATAATAATAATAATAATAATAATAATAATAACCGACGCTGTAATAACAGACGCGTATAGCGGTGGCTAGACGGTATATGTATAATAATCATGTTGTCTGTCCGCATTAAGTACGTACTCCCGTGGTTGTAATTCTTAATAAAAATTTGATCGGAGGATGTGTGTACAAAGAGTTTGTTATACCGCAGAGAGAAGGCGCTCCTTGTTCGAGTGAGAAACTCGCTTCTTATTTCCTTACGAAATATATACCACTCCCCATACGCATAATATGCCTATATACGCGTACATACGTACAAAAAATATTGATCAAATTAACGTAGAAAATATTTTCATATATTTATAATCCTCATATTATAAGATCAGAATTAAATCGAATAATTTACAAAAAAGGAGAGAAAAAAAAAAGGAAAAGTAAACTATCAGATCGATTTCAACTTAGGGAATACCAAATCGCATTTAGAAGACGCTAAACGGTTTAGCGCATTCGCATAAATTTATACCGTATTTATACCTATCCCCAGAATCGATAAACCGATTTTAAATGTTTATCTACTGACATGTAGTTCAGACGCATCCTTCTTCGTGGTACTTTCTCATAAACTCTCAAGCCTGGCTGCGCGCGTTTAAAGTTTTTATTTTTAATCGTTTTCTTTTTCACACAGTTGTGTATACATACATATATTATATACTATATGTATATGATTATATATCTCTCTATATTATAAAGATATATCGCCGCCGCCGCCGCCGCCGCCGCCGCCGCCGCCGCCGCCGCCGCCGTGTCAGACATTCCATGGCCTCCTCAACTCCGCTCGGCTCCCCCCCCCCCCCCCCCCCCTCATCCCTGGACCCTTGGATCGAGCCATGTGAACCCCTCCCTGGCTCTCTTGTGCCTTCGGCCCTTGCTTTGGGTCATGTGAACCCCTCCCCTCCCCTCTCCTCCCTCTATAATATAACACATACCGCCGCCGCCGCCGCCGTGTCAGACATTCCATGGCCTCCTCGGCTCCGCTCGGCTCCCCCCCCCCCCCCCCTCATCCCTGGGCCTTTGGATCGAGCCATGCGAACCCCTCTCTGGCTCTCTTGTGCCTTGGGCCCTTGCTTTGAGTCATGTGAACCCCTCCCCGCCACCTCGGCTCCGCTCGGCTCCCCCCCCCCCCTCATCCCTGGGCCTTTGGATCGAGCCATGCGAACCCCTCTCTGGCTCTCTTGTGCCTTGGGCCCTTGCTTTGGGTCATGTGAACCCCTCCCTCCACTCCCTCTCTCCCTGCCGCTTTCCTAGGCCTTTGGACCGAGTTGACCCAGCATTTTCACGCATCATTAGACAGATTTGAAAAAATATATCCAGTAATATTGGGGATCTTGAATATTATACCGAAAATATTTCTTGATAGACGTAGGAAATGACGTAAGAGAAGAAGAATTGGGAAGTCGGAATCGGGGTTGATAAATTGGCATTGGGAAAATAACACTTTACTTGATCGGCCGATAAATCACTACAACCTATAATCGACCAATAGATATATGTCATGTGAATGGGTTAACCAACAGATGGCAGAATTCAGGGCTACTAAAACATAAACACAGGAATTTTGGTCGTTCGGCTATCCAATTACTATATATATCAGTGATGAAAAAGTTATTCATACAAAATATGTCATTCAAGAGTCGCCGAAAACTACACGAACTACGTACTGTACCATTAACCACCCTGTTGATACTCATTGAGACAAAACTATATAAATATAACAAATACATATATATATATACAGATCGTCAGTGACTAATAAATATCGTACATGGGGGGTTGGCGCGCGAAGCGCGCAGGGGGGCGAAGCCCCCCTAGTATATATATATATCTAAACTGTGCAGCCGTTGAGATGATGCGGTATCATCTTGTATTATAAAAATACAACAAAGCCAACAAACTGGGTGACGACAAAAAATCGTCAACGTATCCGCACATCTAACGACGTGATCGTCGTAGAGACTAAGAAATAAAATTCCGTTAAAAATTCGGTTTATTATTATGGTTGATATAATGTTGAATTTACAAGAATTTACTTTTAGCTAGTGGTCAGTATACTGTTATATTCAAATTCTTTCCTTTTTTTTTTTTTTTTTCTTTTCCTTGCTGTTGCGAGATATGATAATAAAATTTATAAGATCGATGACACTGACTTGGTGAATGTTATAGAATGTCACCAACAGGTGTTTGATACAATCAAGTATCTACACGATTATGTAAAAGATATATTCATTGTTTTTCGAAAGAAGCTGTTACACAAAATAACGAAGATTTACTAATAAATATAATATTACATTACGATTTATAGAGTTGCGAGAAATATAACGATGCTCTATAACACCGCATTTGAAAACCTTGAAAATTTATTTCTCAAATTTTTTCAATCATCCCGCGTCTTCGTTTTTTGAAATCGTAACGATTATCTCTGCGGATATATATATATATATTTTTTTTTCTCAAAAATCTATACATGGAGTGAGTATGGATTTGAGGTCAGATAGATAGATTTTCAGGAATTTTATTCTAATAGTTCTTTTTTTTTTTTTTTTTCTTTTTTCCTTTTCTTCTTCTATTAAACGATAGCTGAGTATCTACGACGTAAATAAGTTGATGACGTTTTAAGTATTATTCTTCTATGAAATAAACTTATGACAATGTTATATTACAATAGTATAGTATAATCGTAATACTGGTATAGAATTTCACAGTTATTATTGCGAGTCCTCTGTGTTATAATAATATCTATTTATAAATTATTGTCACATTAAGATAAACATGTTTGTAATAAAGATTGACTGTCACCCCATTTCTCATTATTTTTCTTTATTTCATTTACCAATAAAAGTATAAAAGTCACGTAGGTATAATAACAGATGTGAGACAATATATCAGCTTTATATTTTCTATAAACTTTATCTTATTATATTATAAATGCTGAATATTCGAAACGAATTTATTAAATTCGAACATTCAAACGACATTTTGTGTATTTTATTTTTTATTTTTTATTTTTTATTTTTTATTTTTTCATATATATTAAGGATGCCAGCGCAGCAGCTTATCGTTAGAATAACAGCTCGAAGAATATCGACTCTGAAATCTTATACGATATTCATTGATTCATGTAATAAACTAAAGTTTCAAAGTACTTCGGGATACTCCTGAAATAATTGAGTCATACTTCAGCTACTTAAATGACAAACCCTAGGTTGGATAAAAATTGACTTCAACTTATATTAGAAGAATTATTGAACAAGAAAGAAAATAAAAAAAATAAAAACCACTATAACTAAACAAGAAAGTAGGTAGCGAGGAAGTCAAGTGAATATAAAGTTTCTAAAAATCAACTGTCCTCTTTAACTCAACAGTATTTCTTCTTATTCGCTTTATCGGTACATTATTATCCTAATAAACATGAATTTATGCAGCTTATAGTGTTTCTTTTTTTGTTTTTCGTTTCTTTTTTATTTTATCCCGCACGACTGATTCGATAGAAATATCTGTCGGTTGAATAGTATATATGTATAGAATTACGTGTACAGAAAATAGGGACATGCGATTAATAGATCGCTGGGGATCAGTATATCTACTACGGATGCAGCGTTCAGACTTCGTTACGTTACGGTTACTTATTATTGACGAATATATAATTCACGTATACGTAGGTATTATGATATGTATTTAGATATATATACGCTGTACGTAAGACTGGTATGATTGTAACCGAATAGAATTGTATCTTATCCGCCATTTACTAGATATACGAATGTACGTTGCACATTATAGGAAAAATAAAGGAAAAAAGAAAAGAAAAGAGGTTCCCCCCCTGTTACTTAAACGTCGTTATTTTATTCACGTCGCGTTGTAATACTGAGACGCAAATAAGGCCACATAACGCAAACTGAAACTGTACTGGCATGCTAATAAACAAGACCATCTTATAGCTTGTATAATTCTCTGTATATTCATGTATCGTTATAGTATACGTATAAGAATATTTAGTATATAACGTATGATGATACGTACTTGGACGAGAAATTACCACTCCCGAGTTGAGAACCACTGGTTGTACAACCTCAAAGCTAACATCACACACACACGCATTTCCCTTAGGATAATGATAATTTATACCCTATCGAACCCTTCGATATACCCCAACTCTGTCAATGTCTTTATTCACTTTATATTCACACATAATTGTTCGATTCAAGGATAATAATATACCTTGATTATATTTACGAACAGATAATTTATCTATTTAGTTACATTCATTCAACAGAAAAGACGCTGTTTTTGGTACGCTGTCACTGAACCTGCCCAACCTGACCTGTTTCGGCCGCGCGACTGGGGAAAAATACATGAGGTACTCGATCCCTCGGCGCGTCAGTTTACGCGCAGGAAATTTCCCGGCATTCGTTGAGACGTTTTAACCGCGTAATTTTGAACCTCAATTTAGTCAATTATTTTAAAATAACTTTTACTTTAATAACTGATAAGAATAAATGTTGAACTTATTGATGAAGAGGGTGTTGTTTATTTTACAGTAAAAAATTTTATATTATATATACTATTCACGATTACATATTATAGTCAACAGATAATAATTTAACGATAACAATGTGATATAATTTTACATATTATAATTCTTAATTTTTAATAAATAAATTTGAAAAAAACACGTTGGGTAATTGTTGTGATATTTTTATCATGGTATCATGTAGTTATCATGAATCATGGAGAATAATGTTCTTGCTAGAACTTTTTGAGCATCATGAACATTGGTGACTTCAAGAGTTTGAAAACAGCGTTCTTTGAAATGAGTATTCATACTTTGTTTTATTACAGCTATCAAGGGTGAGCTCAATGATTTGCAGTCTTGAAAATCGACGTCTGATGCAACGTGATTGTTATAAAAAATGTCATTCTTGAAGTAAAACATGATTTTTACATCGCGATGGGATCTTTTTAGCAGATCGAATTCTCGAAGCAGGATTTCCTTGAATTCTGATAGGTGATTCGGCGCAAGTCTGTGCTGGAAGTATTATTTAACACATAACACAACGAATGACTACATCGATAATTTGTCGAATAGGAAATTAAGTTCGTAATTCAATCTCACCTGCAATTTGATAATAACGTAATTTTTGAATGAAGGAAAATGAATAATTTTCTTTTTCGGTATAATTTTTTTTTTAACAAAATCTGGCGCCCCTTGTATCTCATAAACCGTTTTATCCCCTTCGCCATTAGCCCTTTCGAACACGTAGGCGAGTACCGTCTTGTTGGGCACTTGCCCGTTTTCAATCAGAAAACAAAATTGATGTAATAAATTTTCGATACCCTGATCATTCCATCGACCACAGTGCGTTATTTGCGCAGTATAAAAGTCTCGTTTTTCTAACAACTGAATATCTATTACCAAAGAACCGCTCCGTTTAGACGATTGTTTCGGTGTTTTCATTTTCAGAAAATTGTTCAACATCTGAAAAAAGTATATACACCAAGGTTGAAATCTTATATCATGTAAACAATCGTTAAAATATGCAAAAATGCATTTTTTTGAATGTTAGTTGATACGTCTTTGCACCTGCTCTGCATTAGGCTGGTCCTTGATTCGATAATATTCGAATTTCAAGTTTGAGATTTTTCGGAGGAAATAGGAAAGAATAAAATTAACAGCAAAATGTAACAAATCGTGTTTTATTCAAATGGGAAGAACTACATACTTACCATTTTTATCACATCTGCGTACGAATTCGGATCTAAATAAGTTACTCGATCAATTTCTTGCGCCATACTCGGCTTTATATCTGTATTATTAGATAATAGAATCAGAGAATTGATTAAAGATTAAAGAAAGAATTTTGACCGATGTAGAATTGTTAGATTCATTTTTTATAATCTACGAACTGAAGTAAAATGAAAAGTATTCTTGTCAGTTTGTTTTAATCCGAAACATCTAACAAAGAAAAAAAAAAAAATGACTAATGGATGAAAAGATGTAAAAGGAATATGAAAACTAAAGGAATGATAAATGGTTTGAAAAATATCTAACAGTCATTGTAACTAATGGCTAAATGCGAATAATACTAGCCTCCTGAATCGTAAAGTGGAAATTTAAAATCAGCGCAAAGTGGCGCGCGCTGCGATAATACCACTGTTACAGATTATTGACTATACGTTTGAAAATGAGAACCGCGAGAACCCTTAATGACATCTCAAGTGCAAATCTTGAACTAAATCTTTTCTCCGTCGATAATACCGGGCATATCTTGTGTGCCTTTACGTATAATAGGTATATGCAGTAGATAGAAAAGGGACGTTGATAATTTCTTACTGGTATGAGATGCGTATCTATGTGTGTGTGTGTATATTTGTGTAAATTGTATCGTGGGTGTACCGTGGCTATTGACGAGTTGAAAAAAAAAAAAAAAAAGAACCCCTCATGTGGGAACGGTGACAGTAGACGATCGTCATTTTCGAGCTAGTTAAAACTAATTAAATAAATCTGTGATTGATCAGTATTAGAAAAGGGGGAAGTTAAATATTTTGTGAATCTGTGGCATAGAGAAAGTCAGTCGAATGTCAGGGGACGAAAAGAAATCTGAACCTAACCTCCAGGAGGCGATTGCGGCTCCACCGCGAAAGATACGTCACCGGTAAGTTATATATTATAAGTAATTTAGCCTATTTAATAATATTTGAAAATAAATATTATAAATCGTTGCTATTTTCAACAATTTTTATGTCATCATTTCATAAAAGTTGTTACAATTATTCATTAATTTGATGACGCGTGCTCGAAAGAAACAGTAGAACACGCGTTTAGTTGGCCAATAGCAGACGGCTATCAGTCGCCTGACTAGAATTTTAGCCAATCGCAAAGTTCTGTCAATCTTTTGATTGCCGTGTCAAAATCTATATCACATTAACCGTATGAGTATGAGTAATTCATTTCTCTCGTTACGTTATAGAGCATACCATCTATACATACATATATATCTATGCAATTTGTATTTTTATTTTTATTTTATACAATATCTATAATCGCGATAACAAAATACGCAGCTAGTTTTGTTATCGCGATTATTTCACGACCTTTTATCCAACGATGATAAAACACACTATATTATGCAAATATCATTTATACAATGTTACATAAATTAGCTGATTAACGGAACGTAATCGTTATCAGATATTAAAATCAATGCCGCGTGTTGTTATACGTATACATACATCATGGGTATTGAATTTAACATAAAATATGTTTTGTCGCAGTCTCTGTTAAATCTCATAGTAATTAATTATTAATTAGAACGTTCACTGAGATACGTAATCATTATTTAGAATTTATTAACCCGTTTATCTATAATATAACATATTTCGTCTACCATATGTAAATGTATACATAATTATCGAAGAAAAAAAAATAATATTATTCCAACTCCTGATATAGTGTTTAGGAAAATTTTATACGACTTGTTAAGATTCTAAAAAATAAAATCTATATTTCTATCCTGCGATTGAAATTTAGATTCATAATACATACTAGATAGACGATTTTCTTTTTCATTTATTGATCAAGTTACAACTGAGACCTTGACGAATTGATCGACGATCGATCATTATAATAATTTCATTTATAATCTGAGGAATAGAAGTTATATATACACTTTACCCACTTTAATTATAGAGATTATTATTCTAATATTGACTTAATATTAGCGTAGATATTTTTATGAACACGTGATAATAATGAAAAAGCGATAAAATATGCCCAACGTATCGTAAAATATTTACAAATTATGACGACAATATCGTGGCAGGAATTTCCCTTCTTAGTTTTTTTTATTTTTTTCTTTTATCTTCTCTGTTGTTATTTTTATTTATAATTTGTTTAATATTATTCACGTATTACGCAGACGTCGAAATATTTATCCAACGTGACTAATATAGCGTATAGTGATTTTCTACGCCCATTCAGAAATGAATAATCGTAAAACGGGTGAAAGTTGTGAATTTTACGTTGATATTTAACGAGAATTACTATACTTATTGAAGTTTTCAAGATATAAAAAATTCGTATTTATTTTTATCGATCAAATTTAAGGAACTATATTTATTTTATTATATAAAATATATATCATAAACTGTCTGTAAGATAAATTAAAGCAATCATTTATCGACTAATGAGAAAATATCTGCTTATATATATACATATACAAGTTTTATCGTATAACGCGATTTCATAAATGAATATCGTTGGCTAGTATTATTCGCACGATCTTCTCAGCTGGTGAACACGCGTTTAATAGTTCATCTCACGAGGTCAGATGCAGTTTAATCTTTAAAATAAACGGCATCTACGTACAGAGAAATAGTCTAGTTTTTATTTCCGACATTTTTTTTCTGTTATTTTTTTTTTTATTCTTCTACTTCTTCTCAAAATTATTATGTATTTGCATTATTTAGTCTAAAAACAAAAGGATCAGAGTAAATAATTTGAACCCTTGTTAATTCAAGGAAGTTTTTGAACGTCGTTTAACGTTCTATAATATACCTAATTAATTTTATTTCACAATGACGATTAAACTTTTCGATTCTATAAACGAAAGGTCAAACCTTTGCCCCTATCGTGCCTATAAGATCTTCGTGGGTTTATCAGAAGCGGAAATAAAAGAGGCGAAATCGATAATGACATATCTTTATATATATACTGCAGAAAGTAAGAGGAGAAGTAAACCCTCTGAAATGTTAAAACGAGGCTAAAACGTAATTCAGAGTTAATGTGAATATAAACAAATCGATTGACCTTCAATTCTGAAACCGGATTGCATAGTCAAGGAACCTGTGCCGAATTTTTGAATAAGTTATTTATTAAACGTAAAATTATGTATATCATGCTATCAAGCAACACGCACTTTATAATACGCAGATATTCATAATTTATTTTATATAATATAGAATTTGAAATTAAAAAAGAGATTTTTGATTTTTACTTTTTTCTTGTTTTTAAATTGATTTGTCGTGATTCAAATCATCGATTTAATTATAAGGACTCCGGTCCCTCCTTGAAGAGGGATATTTTATTTAAAAAAAAAATATCAAATAATAAAGAAAATTTGATTTATTCGATCAGAAGTATGAAAATATATTATCATTTGTTCGAAAGGGACTTATATTCAAAGGTAGGGAATACGGTGTTTTTTTTTTTTTTTTTCTTACTTTCTGTTTCTTAATTAATCGACTTTCAGTTAATTTCAAAATACTGGCTAAATATCGAGGATATATGTTGTCCCTGATTCGTTTTCTAACGTATTATATAATATATATATATATATATATCTTTTACGAAAGTGGGTATAATTTGGTTTCGTTAGACACCTGTCCGCTCGAATTCTAGGTATATCATACCAGCTACTGCGTAAGTTGATATTCAGCAACGAACGAGTGATGTTCGCTTTCTTAGGATCAGTTCGAGGTAAATTTGCTAAAGTTTCAAATCATTATAAGTGAAATAAAAATCCGTCATCAAATTTCTCATATCTGTAATGTCGCGCTGCAGGTAATCAAAAAAATTATTTTCTTTTTGTTTTTCCTGGTTTTCTCTTTTTCTTTTTTTTTTTTTTTTGTTTTCTTTTTTACTATTTCTAATTCCTCAACAAATTTTTCTGCAAACATCTAAATTCTAACTCTACTGATACCGTAGCTAAAAAAAGATTGAACATTTTAAAAATACTAATATACTCGCAAACCTTGACTCAGCTTATGAACTTACTGCTAAGTATGTCGAAAGACTCCTCTCAAAATTGTTACATGTTAACATAACATTCATTTTACTAGTTTAGATGTAAGAATAACACGCATGTTCGTGTGTGTGGCTTATTATTTCGGGAAACTAGAACAAAGTTGGATCTCATAGTCACCATGGAATCAACATTTTCGGAGTCAATTTTCAATTCATTTTATTACAGATTAAAGTAATTCACTCCTTCTCATTTTTGAAAAAAAAAAAAAAACAACGTATTTTCAAGTATTTCGATATAAATAAGAAAATTGATTTCAAAATTATTATTTTCATTGAAAATTTGTCAATATACAGTAAATTAATATCCGATTTGGAAATTATGTGTTTATTAAGTAAAATAATTTCCGCAAAAAGTTTATATTCGAAACCGGGGTTCTACGCGCGTCATCGGACATTCATTCAAACTCTGGTATATTCGGAATTAACGTTGGCCTTGTGGTGTTGGAATTTGGTTACGATGAGAAATTAAAAGCAAAAAAGTAAAACGAGGAAAGAAAAAATAAAAAAAATGAGTAAGATGATGAAGAAGAAGAAGAAGAAGAAACTGTTTTTCCTCAATAAAATTTGGCAATATCCTACCCTGAGGAATACTCGTTGGTATTTTACGATAATTGAAAGAAACCAAAAATAGCGTAGGTGTATGTTTAGTACACACCTAACGTTCTAGTTCGATGAAAAGGAAACAAAAAAAAAAAAAAAAGGGGTTAAAAAAAAACGAAACCAACTTTATGTGAAAGTTCTGTATACAAGGAAAACTTTTTCACTGCCCAATATCCTAGTGGTTCTGATGCATGCAGACCCCCGCGGAAATGCGGTAACTTAACGTTTGTCAGCAAATTGATTTGTAACAAAATGAATTTTGCCGGATTGAAGAAGAAAAAAATAAAAATAAAAGAGGCTAAATAAATTTTTTCAAATAGATTAAAAATGAAAACGATACGTAAAAGTTTTAGTGGTATTAATTTTTATAGATATGAGTTATCAGCTTTCGTTGATAATTTTTTCTTACAATATCAATACGTAACAATCAGTTCGTTCTAGAAACGAAATGGTTTTTTTTTTTTTTTTAATTTTTATTTGATAATCGAATGGTGGATGGTCATTGATGTGGGTGAAATTAATAAGTGTTACCGAAAAGAAGAGCCAGTTTTAATAATATAGTGATGCGATTATATGATTTAACGACGAGGTACAGATATAACACGGCGTTAGTTAACACACAAACGAAACCTCGTTCGCTACTATACGACCCTTGAACCAGCGTCCGGTTATCGGAACGTGTCACCTAACACTGACTGTCGCGATTTAGTAGTACGTTAATAACCGAATGACATTTACGCGAGTAATCAGTCTTGATTCCTCGCTTCGATCAATATAGTCTATCGGCCGTGCGGAGTGGAACACGCGGAATCGTATATAGAAGACGATAATTATAAACGTGCGGAAGAAGATGAGACAAGAGTGACAATCGTCAAGAAAACACGAGGGAGAAGGATTCGGATTTGGATTTGCATTTGGATTTCGATTTGGATTTGGATTTCGATTTGGATTTCGATTTGTTTTTTTCTTCGACTACCACTACTAACGAAGAAGAGATAAGTACGAGGTGAAAATCTACTACCCAACGATCATAAATGCTTCGAAGTCTTCTATCTGCAATAACGGGTACAATTGAATCTGCATGAGATTTTTTTATCAAGTGTTGCTGATCGTGGGTTTTGGAAAGGACAAAATTTGGAATTTCGTCTACTGTCTTTTTTTTTTTTTTTTTTTTTTCATTTTTTGGTGGGTTTTGTTTCTAAATCTTTGGAAATTTTTCTATTTCTTTCTAAGCCAGCGGTGAATATCGGATCGGATATAACGTAGAAAAAAAAAAAAAAAAAAACGAAAATTGGTGTGTGCTTTTTCGTAACAGTGCTGCAGCGAGGTAAAAATACAAAATGATTATTTCGGGGGAAACAGATTATTCCTAAGCATGGTTTTTTTTTTATTTTTCTTTTTTTTTTTTTTTTTAATTTTCTTCTCTTATTTTGTGACTAAAGGTTACGGGCTTCATTTACAGGCGAGCATGATTTGCATTTTGCTTGTGTCATTGTGGTTAAAAATTCCAAACGTTATTTAAAATAAAATAATATGTGGTATTGGTCATTTCGTTTTACTAAATTCACCAACTAGTTTTTATTTTATTTTATTTTATTTTATTTTATTTTATTTTATACATATATTTTTTTTTTTTCTAATCTAAACAAATTATTTACTAACCCTGTTGCTTCTAGGTGGAAATAAATCATTTGACAATTTTTTTTTTTTTTTTTTTTTTATGTATATTTTCTACACTTATCAATTCATTGATTACGTCAAATATAAATATATAATAGCTACTTATCAGTCGATATGTACATTTGATCTTGATGTTATTATTCTTATCTTTAATCCTACGCTGCATATAATTTCTTATGACTCTTTGGCCCCTGTATAGTCGTACTCTTTACGTCTTCGGTGCGCAAGTACGTCACTTGGTCACCAATAAAAATCAGTATAATTATTAGATGAATATAGTCTTTAATAAACGAAGAATGAAAAGATACCAAGTTCTATATCATCTTCAATCATAACCAGAGCAGTTCCGCTCTCTTCGCACACGTGTCTCAAAATAAGTAATTTATTGAAATTTTCCTTTCTTATTCTTTATTTCTTTCTTTCTTTTATCCAATATAATCTATACATCAATAATATTACATCTATATTAATTGCACAATTATATGCAATCACGTTCTTAATGTTCTTTAATTTATCAACTAATCCACTACCGGATAGATTTTCAATTAATTTTTTTTTCATTTTCTTATTCTTCCTCTGATCAATCAATAAGATAAGTTAGGTAAGGGGAAGCAAAAAAAAACCAGATTACATTAATCTTGATCATAAAATTATCGTTGATTTTGAAAATCGATTAATATTTGTAAAAGAAAAAAAACCATTAGCTTATAAATCATAATTTAGAGCTATCGCATCACCATTATCTCTAACATCTCATCGATTAGAATGAAATCATTTCTCAAGTATCATATGATAGTAATTGTTTTTTTTTTTTTTTCTTCTTCATCAACTAAAATCTCGCGAAATATTCACACTTCTTAGTTAATTTTTATTTCCAGTCAATTTATAGACTCGCACTTCTCTATCGACAATTCGAGCATCTTGAAATCTCGAGGCGAACTTGTATCGGATAATAAAATTTAGTTTTCATCTAAACGGTTAGAATGGAATGATGAAATTAAAAATAATAGAAGAAACGAAGAGATCTATTTGTAACTTGTTTCAAAATATATTCAAATATATTATTAGCTGCGAATACGAATTCCGCGATCATTTATGATGTAAAACAAAAAAATAATTTGCAAATTCTGAACTATAAGTAAGATCTAATCAAATTTGAAATTCAATTAAACTTATGTATAAATAAACGATATTTTATTTATTTATTCATGATTTTATTGACATTAAAATAAAATTTGACTGTTTAACATCGTATAAGCATGTGACGTAGTGTAGATCGTCGTCGTAGTATATAGAATAACAATAATTGATTGTTGAATAAACGCGAATTCCTACGAATCTTATCTAGTATTTGTAATAATTAATAATTCCTGAACCCTTTACGTAACGTGAAATTCAAAAAATTTTGGGACAAAATTTTCACACGTTAAATATCCGCCTCGGTTTTCCTCGGGAAAGACGACGAAATTCCGGGGTTATCGCTATATTCTATACCCTGCGGATAACTGCTTGATGGTTTACGACAAGAATTTAGAGAATTTCGCAAACCCCTTTTAGGATCATATGGGCTGGGAAAATAAATAAAAAAAAAAACAGAACAAAATGAAAAGACCAAAAATCTCATCCATGTAAAGCTGAGCAAGGCATATATCGTCGGTTTGATTCATCGTGACCATCAATCATCAATCAATTGACATAGCTGTTGTTACCGAATTATTTTGAAGGTAGCGCCTCGTCACGCGAAGAAGAAAATCACCAGCAAAATCATCATCATCATCATCAGCATCAGCATCAGCTAGATCGCGATTGTAAAAATCGTCAGGATCATTCGGAGGAGGATAACCTGCATCTGGTGCAGGAACAGGAAAAGGAAAAGAAGGATATAATAAAGAAAAAAGAAAAGGATAACGGGAGAAAAAGACCGAGACGTAAAATGACCGAGAGAGGAGAATCGGTCAGTTTTGTTGTCGGAGATCCGGACCCGGACGAAGAACTCGAAACTGAAGATCGGTTTCCGGGAACAGGAAGCGATGCTAATCTTAATCAGACCGCTCTTGTTCCGGGACTTGCTGAACGGCGGCGACGCCTCAGGTGACTACGATTTCTTTTTTTGTTTTTGTTTTATAAGAATTCGACTTTAAAATGCATATATTTTAGGGCTGGGTTGAGATTCCAAATTTTAAAGGCTCCGAACTTTGGTCAAAAATTCCGAATTCGTTTAGGACAATTTAGAATTTTTGGAACGGTTGAAGTTTGAAAAGAATGCAATTCTGAAATTCTGAAAGGTCGGAATGCAGATAGTTTGAAACTCCGAAGATCCAGACCCTCCGAAATATCAGAAATTTGAAAATTTCGGTATATTTCACGATCTCATGAATAATTGATATAGGATTTTGAGACTTTATTTTCCGAGAAGCACATCTCAAGACAATTAATTAATTTAACCACTTATTATGGTTTTGCTGAGAATTTTAAAAAACTTGAATTTCAACCCAGCCCTATACATCTAATTTACAATTACCTCATATAATTCATACACTAATTTCCCCTGCTAATGACTAATTACTTATGAATAATAAACAAGAGAACAACTACAACGCTTTTTTTTTTAATTATTTTTAATATAATTCACATATTCATATATAGGTTTCGAAAAACATAAGTTTATTATCATTATTATTATTATTTTTTTCATTGTTTGACGAACGTTATTAATCATGTTTCTCGTGTATTAGGTTTACCTTTAATTCTATAACCTTGAGTATGTACGATTTACATCATCTCAACCGTGTCAATGTCAATATGCGGTTGTTTAAATAAAAGGGGTAAATTTGAACTACTAATATCCCGGATCTCTGTCTTACATATCTGACGATGTTCCATCGATGAGGATCATTCGCGTTAAAGATTCGTAGGTTTAGGAATGGGCTCGTCTTAGTTTCTTTTTTTTTTTTCTTTTTCTGTGAAAAAATGTATTTCTTAGTTAAAGTTCCATATTTTTTATTTATATAGTTTGACTTATTTTTATAAATACTAGTTTTCTATAATGTATAATATTTTCACTGGATATAATGCCCGAAAATACTATCGCGTAAAGGCGTATCATCTGCGAGATCATCAAGATCTAAATTTTTCTCTGAAAGTTACGCGAAATATATAGCAGCTTCGCACAGGTAGGAAATGACCAAATACGGATTTACCCATAAATGTGTGTGTGTGTGTGTTTTCAAAAAAATTGTGAAAAATCTGCGTGTTTGTCATTTGACGTAACTTATACTATCTGTACGTTTGTATATAAGTGGTAAAAAGCAGAATATTTTATTTTATTTTTTTCACGGTTATTTTTTACTCGCAAATAATCAATTTGCGTAATCTTCGACGTAAGTAAAAAGGCATAATGACGATTATAGTTACGTCTACGATGTGCTGTATTATGTATAGAGATTTTGTATACGCAGGTATGTATGTACTGTATTGTACTGTACTGTACTGTACATACATCGTCGATTCGACAGTTTCTATATACATTTTGTAATAATTTATGTAAACTTGTAATATTTAAGGTCATAGATCGTTTCGATTTTTGCTTAGTATATGATATATTATACAGTAGATATGTATAATATTCACATAGGTAATATTTATTAACAAAGATCATATCCCCAATACTCGTTTCTCATACTTTAATTAACGTCTAAAATCAATGAAACTCTTCCCATTTCTTTATAGAGATAATTATTCATAATCGTCTAGATATGAATATAAAAAGTTTACCAATCATACGATAATTCAAATCAATATTTTCTTTGATAAAAAGATAAATGATTCAATTATTATACGTCTTTGTTCGATGAGAAAAATTGCATAAATTTATAATTCATTTAATTGATACGTGACGTATTATATCATGTATGTAAAAATATTAGTGAAAGGAATATCCTTAATATTATAATTCCTACACGCATTTATCCGCGGAATCCTTGATATTTATTGAACGTGTGTCACAGGGATTTGATCATTACTTTCTACAAATAAAGAATAATTTTGAAAATATATCATCAACGCAGAATATCTTTTTTTTTTTTTTTGAAAATCTGATATAGATTTACCTCTTCTTTGATTTCCAGATTTACCGATTTCCAATCCTCTTCTTCGAGGATCGGTATAATCTGGACGACGTGTTTTTTGCGTATGTAAGCTCGCGAATTGTAATCTACACATTTGGATTGTTTCGAAACTTTTTTTTTCTGAGACTTTTAGACACGCGAATACAAGTTTTCATCGATACTTAATACTAATAGGATATTTTTGCTACATTTATTTTTATTTTTTGTGTTATTTCCTGGATATTATGACGTCGTTAAAGTCGATCGTTGAATATGAAAACCTGAGATTAACACTGCGGTTGCACGTGATAGATTCTATTCCTGCTGCACCGTGTATATAGATATTTTGTTTTATTTAGTATATTTTCTTCTTATAAAGCGATGAATTTTTGTTAAGGATATTTTAGTATAAGCGTATCCTGAACAGTTCCAAGACTCTATCCTGTATGTATAACAAATACAATATAAACCATTCGCCAATTGGTTCCTCAAAATCTGATTTTGATCAAAACTGGGAGACATAAAAAACAAAACAAAAAATTCTTCTGCTTTTATACAACACGAAGTTAATAGAACAACGCGTTGATCACTTAGAAGATTAATTCCATATCTGCACGGGTTTTGCACCCCAATATAATCCCTTCTATAAAGAAATGCAAATTTTTTAATGCAGTTCTCCTAATAACGTTATAATTTATTATCTCGAATATGAATATTGTTTAAATTATTTATATTCACGATGTAATAAGATGAGTGTATATATATATAAGGTGTCGTTGATTAATCGTATATATGCAAAGACTTAATGTGAATTTCAATTATTATCATAATTATTTAATTGAAGACGTGCTGCTATTAGCGCATTACAATTTCTATTCTACCCGTCTTGCGTTTATTAAACTTTTTCTTTTCTATTCATTTAGAATATTTATTCTCTTAGAAAATAACAAGCGAATTTATTATAAAAAAGAAAAAAAAAAGTGAAGAGAACTCACAACACTATCTGAAAATTGTGATAAATTATCGTATATTATGTTTTTTTTTTTTTTTAATGCCACAAATGGAAACTACACAACCTCGCGCACCTGTATATTGATAAATATGAATTATCGTCTCTGCACGACGTCAGTCATTGAAGTCTCCGCGTTTTTCATCTAATATCTTTGAATAATTCTACGTATTTTCAGTTTAATTTCGAAATATTCTTTCAATTTTCCAGAATTATTGCGGATCGTAGACACCGATGTCTTTATATACGGAGGAGAAAGTTTTTCACAAATAGTTCGCTTCGTTATTGTGTCTATTTTCTAAATTTATTAAAAATTATTGCAATCATTTTTTTTTTCTTTTCTTTTTTCTTTTTGAATTATCAATTCACAATCGCACGTGCGTGTTCATACTTACGCTGTATGAAATGATAATAATAATAGTAATAAAAATAATAATTATATCACCGTAAAAAAAGTTGAAAAAAAAAATTTACTATAAAAAGCAAAAAGCGATGACCAAGCTTAAAAGAAAAAAGACAAACTCTCAACTAGTCGACCGTCAATTTCTAACTGTTACGCGATCCCAGTGGAAACATAACAACACGTATAAAGAATAGATAGTGCTATAAGGATCTTGAGTGAATAGTGTATGTAAGTACGTACATAGGTACGTATGTACGTATGTACAATAAGTAGTGGGGAATAAGAGGGACGTTATTCTGCTTAAGGAAATTGGTGACCAAGACCTCAGAGAAACGTACATCGCCAGTGACCATCGCGCACCTGTACTGGGTGGACGTTTTATGTATATAATAATACATGCAGTGTTTAAATTTTTAACAAATTGAATCTTAATTTTTTTTCTATTTTTTTGTTTTTTTTTTGAACGAGTTATACGACGAGACGAAGAAGTGTCGCGTCGCGTCGTTTCGCGATTTATTTTCAACTCTTTGTGTATACATATATATACCTACTTTGATAGTCTGTTTAAGTTACGTAACGAACTTTAATTATAATCGTTCTAAATTGGGCGAAAGAAAGAAAATCAAAAACTCAAAAAACTTAAAAACTTATGTAAAACGCGTCTTTGTACGTTTTTAAATCTCTTATAATGTAATCCGAGAGTGTTCAAATTAATTGGCAATATGCATTTCGAGTAAAAAAAAGAAACAAAAAATATTCTACTGCAGACAATGAAGTGCATTCGCGTAAAAATCAAAAATATAATGAAAATGAATTGTTTTTAAATATATTTATACATCTCTCTCTATCTGAAAACGTGATTAACGACAAACTTGGAGTTTGAATAATCGAAATGCATGTAACAACCAGCTATACCTATGATCCTTGGACTATGGACCACTAAGAAATATCTGACAAAAACTCTTTGAGTAAAAACTGACCACACAAATATTACTCGGTGTAGTTGACGGCGTACAAAGCTGTAGGCTATATACCGCTTAGTAATAGCTAAATATTATTTAAATAAATTTAATTATCATTTTTAAATCTTGAAATTGAAAATAAAGAGAGAGAGAGAGAAAGAAAGAGAGAATAAAAAATACATACAACGAATAACGTAACTTGCGTAACAGTGAATGCAGGAAACTAATGGATTTTCGCGAAGACTATTGACTCCAATATTAAACGAAATTAGTGAAATTTTACCCGGACTCGGTTGTCTAGCACCGTTACGGTGGGTCTATTACACCCTCCAAAAACGGTGGCTTCAATTGCCAGGAATGAAACGTATGAAGAGATTCGTTTTGGCCCACAGCACGGAAAAGGATCCGATTTGGAAAAGTTCTGATAATTTACTTGCAGGAGTAGCTAGAATGATGGGTGAAAAAATTGAAACAGGAGGTACCGACGATGTCGAAGAAGCGGAGGATCAAGGGCTAACCATGACGTAATTTTCTATATAATTTATCAAAACATTTTCGAAAATTCAACCTGATTAATGTTTATTTAATTATTCCCTTTTTTTTTTCGGCTAATCTCATCTTGTTGATATTTACTTACCAATCATAGAAGTGAATGCCAAGTCATCATAGTGATGTTGCGATTATCTTTTAGAATTGGAGAAATAGATTAGCTCTGATAGGATTTAATCTTGATTTTATATCATATTTTTTTTTTTTAGATATTATCGTTTATCAGAATGACTTGCGTTTCGAAAATTCAGACAGTTTGACGCTTAAGTCGTTGTACACTTTCTCCATGTTACATAGTGTCTCGTAAGCAAATAGTTCAATTGCTGTGACGGTAAATTTCATAACCAATTTCTGCTTCGAGTCATCGAAAAAAATTTCAAAATATGAAAGCTTAACAAAATCGTTGAAGCCGCTTAACTTTACGGACAATTTTTCAATAATTGTCAACTTATTATCGCCCACTATTCAAAATTGAAAATAATAATGATCCGCATGAAAACTGGCCGGAAATGCAAATGTCAAAAATTGAATTATTTCAGGTCGCTAAATTTCTAGATTTTTAATCGCACGATTTCTCCCTTTGTTCGAAACTAAATGGGGTCGTAGCTGGTTTGATCGAAAAAACTAAAATCAAATTACCCGAAAATCGACTAATATTATTTTCGTATTAAGAAATCGAGGAATGTGATAATTGCGACGCAGTATAGTATAATTTCATCGAATATTTCCTCAACTATAATTAAGTGATTAACGACGATGGCTGTTATTTCAGCCTATATTTGTCGAATAATCTAGATCCTGTTGTATGCAGCATATCTATAACGAAATGAATCTTTTTATTTATTTTTTTCCAATAATGAAACAATCAAAACTGTTTAAATATAGTTTTGTAACTGTAATTTTATGACTTATGGCTTATATATATATCTCGCACTTTCTCCATATTCGAAAATTAATTCACTTAGTATATGTATAAAGTAGGTAAGTGACTTATAAATAAGTATACAGGTGTCTCTGACACCTTCTAATATTACAAACTACGAACTGTACTTTGTACTTATGTCTATTTCTATACCAATAACATTTCACACGCTATATTTAAGCGGAAAAAAATATACATCGAATAATCCGCATATTTCGTTACCGATCTTAATTAAAAAAGACAAATCATCATTTTCGTAATACTATATTCATTCATTACGAGTATACGAATCGTGGTGAAATAATTTCCTAGACTATCATAGAATAAGATATCACAATCGTATTTCTTGTCGGTAAGTTATGATTTTTGATAAACGTTCGATCATGTTTAATCTGAAGTAATTTTGCAATCGATGTAATGCTAAACTGTATGCTACTACCAGCAGCTAAATTATTAGACAAAGATAAAGTCTTATCATTATCTATTACAGTTTCTACGATGATTATCATTATTTTAATTATTTTTTTTCACTTCCTGTTATCAATTTTGTTAACTTATAAAACTCGATGTTTGATTTGATCGATGTTATTCACAGGCCCAGCATGTCCCAAGGCACCGTGATGATCCACGCCCAAAGTCGACAATTAGAAAAAGACTTCACAGTCGCAACGCCCGAAGAATTCGTAAGAAGATTTGGCGGTACTCAAGTCATCAATAAAGTAAGAACAAAAAAAACAAAAAACAAAAAAATAACAAAAAATGATCAAAAATAAAATATGTATGCATCATACTTACCGGTTCTCCAATTTTAAGGATATATCCTTTACAGATATGTGTGCATAATATACTATAATATCAGAATACATATAGCATCGACCTTGTATTTAATGATGTTGTTATTCCGAATTTTATATACAAGTAACATTTACTCATTTTTTCAAGAGTTTAAATAATTAATATATACCAAATTATATTGCAGAAGAGATGTATGTATGTATGCACAGCATCATATGAGACAAATGTGCAAAAAACCGTGCATGAAAAAAAAAAAAGAATTTTCATGCAGATACTTAGAATTTGTAATCACTACTAATTATAATTTCAAATACTTTTTACCTACGTCTTTCTCAGTTATTTATTATTCATCAGTTTTATCATTACTCAGTTATTCAGTACTTCTGTACATCAAGCTTAAGCATAATGAATCTTATGAATTCTACAATTTTTTCAATCTGAGACTAATCACAGTTAATCTCACATAGGTTTTAATAGCAAATAATGGAATCGCTGCGGTCAAATGCATGCGATCTATTCGTCGCTGGTCGTACGAAATGTTCAAGAACGAGAGAGCAATTCGATTCGTAGTTATGGTAACACCGGAAGACTTGAAGGCCAATGCAGAGTACATTAAGATGGCTGATCAATATGTTCCTGTTCCTGGAGGGTCCAATAACAATAACTATGCAAACGTTGAATTGATCATAGACATCGCAATACGTACTCAAGTACAGGCAGTTTGGGCTGGATGGGGTCATGCATCGGAAAATCCAAAGCTTCCGGAGCTTTTGCATAAGAATAACATCATATTTATTGGTAAGAATGATAGATCAAATTTAAGCTTACAGTCTTCATAATAGAGTAATGTGCTGATTTCAATTGTCTACCTTTCAGGACCTTCGGAAAGAGCGATGTGGGCTCTTGGAGATAAGATCGCATCAAGTATCGTTGCTCAAACAGCAGATGTTCCTACTCTTCCTTGGTCAGGGTCAGAATTAAAGGCTCATTACAGTGGAAAGAAGATTAAAATATCATCAGAATTGTTCAAAAAAGGATGCGTGGCTACCATTGAAGAAGCTCTTGCTGCTGCTAGTAAAATCGGATTCCCTATCATGATCAAAGCTAGTGAGGGAGGGGGTGGCAAGGGTATTCGTAAGGTTGATAATGCTGAAGAGTTACCTTCCCTATTCAGGTAACAAGAATCTATGTGCAACAGTGCAACTAGTATCCTGAAATGATTTTAATTCATCCCGTTCATCATCAAAATGATATCTCTTTTACAGACAAGTACAAACGGAAATCCCTGGTTCTCCAATATTCATTATGAAACTTGCAAAATGCGCCCGCCACTTGGAAGTTCAGTTATTAGCTGACAACTATGGAAATGCTATTTCCCTGTTCGGGCGTGATTGCTCTATCCAGAGAAGACATCAAAAGATCATTGAAGAGGCACCCGCTGTTATTGCTAAGCCAGAGGTCTTCGAAGAGATGGAAAAAGTGAGGGATAATTCAGCTGATATCCATGCTTATCTCAAAATTATTTTACACCGATTACCATTATCCATATTCTTTATTCCAGGCTGCTGTTAGGCTGGCAAAAATGGTGGGATACGTGAGTGCTGGGACAGTTGAATATCTTTATGATACATCGGGACGTTACTTTTTCTTGGAACTAAACCCCCGCTTACAAGTGGAACATCCTTGTACAGAGATGGTATCCGATGTCAACCTGCCTGCTGCGCAGCTCCAAGTTGCTATGGGTTTGCCGCTGCATCATATCAAAGACATTCGTCTTTTGTATGGTGAAAGTCCGTGGGGAGATACTCCTATCGATTTTGATCAACCAAGGCATAAACCGCAGCCTTGGGGCCACGTAATCGCTGCAAGAATCACCAGTGAAAATCCCGACGAAGGTATTATACCTTTATATTATTGATAATATCTTCTGAAAGTAAGATTCACGAAAATTCTGATATAAATTAAGGATAAATATCATTTCAGGATTCAAACCGAGTTCGGGAACAGTTCAAGAGCTGAATTTCAGGTCTTCGAAAAACGTGTGGGGGTATTTTTCGGTCGGTGCATCAGGAGGGCTACACGAGTTTGCCGACTCTCAATTTGGCCACTGTTTCTCATGGGGCGAGGACCGTAATCAAGCTAGCGAGAATTTAGTCGTTGCTTTAAAAGAATTGAGTATAAGAGGTGACTTCAGAACCACAGTAGAGTATCTTATCACTCTTCTCGAGACCGAATCTTTCCAATCAAACAGCTTTGATACTGCCTGGCTTGATCTACTCATTGCCGAACGTGTTAGGAGTGATAAGCCCGACGTTATACTGGCTGTAACGTGTGGAGCACTTCATATCGCTGATAGAACAATCACAGCTGCATTTAGCGGCTTCCAAACTGCCTTGGAAAAAGGTCAAATTCAGGCCTGCAATGATTTGGACAATGTGTGCGATGTACGTTGAGCATTTCAATGATTCGTTACAGTAGTGATGCCACACCGATCAAAACCATTCAACAAAAACATTTTTCTTCTCCTTTCAGGTCGAGCTTATCAACGATGGATTCAAGTACAAAGTACAAGCAGCAAAGTCCGGTCCAAACTCTTATTTCCTTGTCATGAATGGTTCCTACAAAGAGGTTGAGATTCACAGACTTTCGGACGGAGGATTACTGCTTTCTATGGAGGGTGGTAGTTTCACTACGTACATGAGAGAGGAAGTCGATCGCTATCGTATTGTCATTGGCAATCAAACTTGCGTTTTTGAAAAGGACTGTGATCCATCATTGTTGAGGTCACCTTCAGCTGGTAAGCTGATAAGTTTCCTAGCAGAAGAAGGCGGGCACGTAGACCGTGGCCAAGCATATGCTGAAATAGAGGTAATGAAGATGGTAATGACCGTAACAGCCACAGAAGCCGGAAGTCTATTCTACGCCAAAAGACCTGGTGCCATTTTAGAAGCTGGAACATTGATTGCCCACTTGGAATTAGACGATCCTTCGCTGGTTAGCAAAGCTTTGGAATATACTGGCCAGTTTCCGGTTCCAATCGCGCCAACTATTCCCGAAAAACTAAACCAACTGCATGCTAAATATAGAACAACTTTGGAAAACACACTTGCAGGATACTGTCTGCCAGATCCCTACCATTTGCCGAGGCTTCGAGAGCTGATTGAGAAGTTTATGAATTCTCTTCGAGATCCTAGCTTGCCTCTGCTCGAGCTTCAAGAAGTTATAGCTACTATTTCCGGTCGAATTCCAATTTCTGTAGAGAAGAAGATTCGAAAATACATGACCTTGTACGAAAGGAACATCACTTCGGTTCTGGCTCAGTTTCCTAGCCAGCAAATTGCCTCCGTAATTGATGGACACGCGGCTACACTTTCAAGAAGAACAGAAAGGGACGTTTTCTTCTTGACTACACAAGGAATAGTACAACTTGTACAGAGATATCGTAACGGTATTCGCGGGAGAATGAAAACCGCGGTACACGAGCTTCTCCGGCAATATTATACCGTCGAAAGTCAATTCCAACAGGGGCATTACGACAAATGTGTGTCAGCTATAAGAGAACAATACAAAGATGAGATGAGCATGGTCACTGCCACTATTTTCAGCCACAATAATGTCCAAAAGAAGAACGTTCTGGTCACTATGCTCATCGATCACTTGTGGGCCAACGAACCCGGACTTACGGACGAGCTGGCAAGCACATTGATAGAGTTGACTAGCTTGAATCGCACTGAGCACAGCCGTGTAGCATTGAGAGCCAGGCAAGTTTTGATAGCAGCACATCAGCCCGCCTATGAATTAAGGCATAATCAAATGGAGTCTATATTCCTGTCTGCAGTCGATATGTACGGTCATGACTTCCACCCTGAGAATCTGCAGAAGCTCATACTTTCAGAGACTTCTATATTCGATATTTTGCACGACTTTTTCTATCACTCGAATCGCGCAGTGTGTAACGCTGCCTTGGAGGTCTACGTCCGCAGAGCTTACATCAGCTACGAATTGGCTTCCTTACAGCATCTCGAATTATCAGGAGAAATTCCTCTAGTTCATTTCCAGTTTCTCCTGCCTAACAATCATCCAAATCGTCAAAATATTGGCCTTGTTAATCACAGAACAGGAGCTATGGCTGCTTTCAAAGATCTTCAAGAGTTTAGCCAATATTCCGACGAAGTACTTGACCTTTTACAAGACTTGTCCTCACGGAGTTCAGTCTCTGCCAAAGTTCTAGAGGCCGTAGAGACTGCCGGAAGTGAATCCAGGCACAGTACCTCCATAAATGTTTCTCTAAGTGTTGGTGAGGCTGGCGTACCCGAAGGAGTTGAAGTACCTGTAGAGCCTGTCCACATATTGAGCATCGCAGTGCAAGATTCTGGGAATCAAGACGACGCAGTCATGTCTAGACAATTTTCTGACTGGTGCGCAACCAATAAAGATGAACTTGTTTCTCGGGGAGTCAGAAGAGTCACATTCGCCGCTTTGAAGAAGAGGCAGTTCCCCAAGTTCTTTACTTTCCGGCAACGCGATGGGTTCGTCGAAGATCGTATTTACCGACATCTTGAACCGGGCTGTGCCTTCCAGTTGGAACTTAACAGGATGCGGATCTACGATCTTGAGGCTCTGCCTACCTCGAACCAAAAGATGCATCTTTATTTGGGACAAGCCAAGGTGCGCGCAGGTTTAACTTTGCCATTTGTTTTTATGGATTCTTTGTTTCAGTGGAAGTGATAAATCCTCGAAATTGATTTTATTGTTTGCTGTTTATTCAGGTTGCTAAAGGCCAGCAAGTCACGGATTACCGCTTCTTCATTCGCTCGATAATACGCCACTCTGATCTCATCACAAAAGAAGCTAGTTTCGACTATTTGCACAATGAGGGTGAAAGAGTGCTACTAGAGGCAATGGACGAGCTTGAAGTTGCCTTCTCGCATCCTCTGGCTAAACGAACAGACTGCAATCACATATTCTTGAACTTTGCTCCAACCGTTATAATGGATCCTGGAAGAATTGAGGAGAGCGTTACCAACATGGTGCTCAGATACGGTCCAAGATTGTGGAAATTGCGAGTGAGACAAGTAAGGCTCAATCTCATTGACGTCGTTTCAAAATACGCAGATCGTTTTGATTTACATAAACATTTATTCGAAAATTACTTTACAGGCTGAAATAAAAATGACTATTCGTCCAGCCCCGGGGAGACCGACTTCAAATGTTCGTCTCTGTATAGCAAATGATAGCGGATACAGCATCGACTTGCATCTTTATACCGAAGCGACAGAACCCAAGACCGGTATCATCCGTTTTGAGTCAAACGGGTCAACTGCGAATAATCCAAACTGGAGACCAGGGCCAATGCATGGCTTGCCAATTTCCACACCGTACTTGACCAAGGATTATCTTCAAGCCAAACGCTTCGAGGCGCAGAGCTCAGGAACTACTTACGTATACGATTTACCGGACATGTTCAGACAACAGATAGAAAAATTGTGGGATAAATACATCGAGGAGAGACCCACCACAGGTTGGTTGATACTCAATATAATTATCAACTAGCGAAAGTCTCCTCCAAACTTTTGCCAAACATTATTAATTGCATCTGAGTCAGCACCATCTACGATACTTTTAAGTAATTTAAGTTTCGTATACTTTCAAGCAGAAAATATCAAGATCCCAACTCCGGTTTTGGATAGCGTTGAACTTGTATTGGATGGTGAAAATTTGGTCGAACAAAAACGATTGCCTGGTGAAAACGACGTCGGAATGGTAGCTTGGAGACTCAGTCTTTACACTCCGGAGTATCCTACCGGGAGAGACATAATCCTCATTGCAAATGATCTGACTTTTCAAATCGGCTCGTTTGGACCAGGAGAAGACCTCGTATTTTGTAGAGCGTCACAAAGAGCCAGAGAACTAGGCGTTCCTAGAATCTATTTCGCTGCTAATTCTGGTGCAAGAATTGGCCTCGCAGAAGAGGTAACTTGAACAAGCCTCAGGAACACATTGCCGATAACTGCAAGCTGTAGCACATTCTCCAAAACTAATTCATTTTCGTTTTACCAGGTGAAAGCATTGTTCAAAATTTCATGGGAAGATGAAAACGAGCCTGAAAAAGGCTACAAGTACATCTACGTAACTCCAGATGATTACGCTAGACTAGCGCCGCACAACTCAATCAGAGCATCGTTGATTGAAGACAACGGAGAACCCCGCTATAGAATAACCGATATTATTGGCAAAGATGACGGGCTTGGCGTTGAGAATCTTAAGTACGCTGGTATGATCGCTGGTGAAACATCTCAAGCATATAACGAGGCATGTATTTCTTATTTTTGGAACACTTGTGCGGTTTTACTCTACTTCAATCATTAGATCATTACTAATCAAATATTCTCTTACAGATAGTGACAATATCGATTGTCTCATGCCGTGCAATTGGCATTGGTTCTTACTTGCTACGTCTTGGTCAACGAGTGATACAAATCGAGAATTCCCATATAATATTGACTGGATATAGAGCTCTAAACACCGTCCTGGGCCGTGAGGTATACGCGAGCAACAACCAGCTAGGAGGAATTCAAATAATGCACAATAACGGTGTTTCTCATACGACTGAACCGAGGGATTTGGATGGAATAGCTACCGTGTTGAGATGGATAAGCTACGTACCCAAAACCAAGGGAGCACAGCTTCCTATTCTCTCCGCACCACATCCCGACCCAATCGATAGAGAAATTGGATTTGTTCCAACCAAGGCGCCTTACGATCCTAGATGTATGCTTGAAGGAAGGCATTCACCGATTGATCCTGCCATTTGGGAAAGTGGACTTTTCGATCGTGGCTCTTGGCAGGTAACGAAGAGTGGAAACTTGCCCTACGTTGCTGAACACTTTCAGTGCAAAATTCATCGGGTGAATAATTATATCGACCATTATTCAAATTGCAGGAAATCATGAGGCCTTGGGCGCAAACAGTTGTAACTGGCCGAGCCAGGCTCGGGGGTATTCCCTGCGGTATTATAGCCGTAGAAACCCGGACCGTTGAATTACATCTGCCAGCAGATCCTGCGAACTTGGACTCCGAAGCTAAGACTGTATCGCAGGCTGGTCAAGTCTGGTTCCCAGACAGCGCATACAAGACTGCGCAAGCTATCCGTGATTTTGGGAAAGAAGAACTGCCTCTTTTCATATTCGCAAATTGGCGTGGCTTTTCCGGCGGCATGAAGGGTGAATTGAGAAACAATTTTTTATCACGACTTGAGGAAATTCGTTTTTAGTAATTACCTCATGTTCTGTTGAATAGATATGTACGAACAAGTCGTTAAGTTTGGAGCCTACATCGTTGACGCGTTAAGAGAATACACCAGGCCTGTAATTGTCTACATTCCTCCAAACGGAGAGCTCAGAGGTGGTGCTTGGGCCGTTGTTGATCCATCTATCAACCCTAGACACATGCAGATGTTCGCTGACACTACAAGCAGGGGTGGCGTCCTGGAGCCGGAGGGAATTGTTGAAATAAAATTCAGATACAAGGACATTCATAAAACTATGCATAGGGTCGACCCTGTGATACGTAGTCTGAAAGTAAGTAGAGAGAATTGTCATACGAATGAGACATACTTTATCGTTCTGCTAAATAATTATTCTACTTGAATTTAGGAAAAAATAACACCCACCACCACTGTCGAAGACCGCGTGAATCTAGAAACAGAAATCCAAAAGAGGGAAGAGATTTTGAAACCAATGTACCACCAAGTAGCTGTTCACTTTGCCGATCTACACGATACTCCTGAAAGAATGTTGGAGAAAGGTGTTATCAACGAGATAATACCATGGAAAAATGCACGTCGTATGTTGTACTGGAGGCTGAGACGTAGTCTACTAGAGGGAAATGCGATAGAAGAAATTTTATCAGCGCAGCCTAGTTTCGTTGTTGGTACAGTGATTTCTATGCTGAGACGCTGGTTCGTCGAAGACAGAGGTGCCACGGAATCGTATCTTTGGGATGAGGACGAGGCTGTATCTAAGTGGTTGATAAGCCAGAACGAAACCGAAGGCAGCGTTCTTAGCCGCAACATACTTTGCGTTAAAAGAAATGCGATTTTAACTCGCGTTAAAGAGGCACTTGAAAGTTGTCCTGAAGTTAGATTGGACGCAGTTATAGAACTAGCGCACAGACTACAAGCCGGCGAACGAGCTGAACTATTGCGGACTTTGTCGCAGCTCGAATCTTCCGGTCAAGAGCATCATAACGATTCAAGTGCTTCGTCGTAACCGATCAATCTCCTTCTTTAAAATGCTCACGTACCTGGCGTATGTAGCTATTATAGGCCTAATTTGTTGTACATACGCTCGTAAGACATCCCATTGTTGTTAATAATACATATTAAAAAAAAAAAAAAAAAGAAAAAAAGAAACAAAAGAAAAGGAAAAGAAAGTACACAAGTGCACAGTTTTTCTTCTACTAGAGAATTTCGGAAATCTTAGATATTACTTAAATAGTAGCATGTGAAAAAAAGCATTATTAACATTTCGTTGGTGTGTTGTTGATTGAACTTTTCAAAGTGAGAAAGATAATGTGGAGCGTTATACATGATTGTCATGTATTTACCTGTGGTAGTTTATTGTTGATTATGTAATATGAGAAAATGTGTGAATATAAAGAGATTATATATTTATTTTTAGAAAAAAGGCATCGAATTTTATTTTCTTTTCTTTTTTTTTTCGAATATATTCATTGATCAACAATGTGATTTTCATTTAAATCACACTAAAACTTTGTATCCTTAGAAACTATAGATAATTTTTTTTTTTTTGTTTTTTTTTTCATACAAATATTTACATAAATAATGTTTACGTACAAACGATAATTTTAAATATAATATATGTAAAAAAAAAGAAAAGATCACAACTCATTATTAATATTTACACTACTGATATTCTTGTACGAGGGATTATTCCATTTGATTAAGTAAAAAGTATCAACTATCTATTTATAACAACTGTACGTATATTGTTTGTAGTAACTAGAAAACTCGTATTTGACTGCGATGTACGTCGACTAGATCATCGTCTAACGTTAGTAAGACCATGAATGAAAAGAACATGGCTATAGCGGATAAGAAATGCCAGATGTCATGAGAATCAAAAAAATCCATCAGTTCGCAGGGCTTATTGTAAATTCGAGATTGGGCGGGTGTTAAAGCCCACGATATAGATTTTCTCAGGAAAAAGTACATCGCTGCTGCCCAAGTCACAAACGACAGAATAATGTAGATTAAAGGTTGCAGCAGGATTCGCTCCCGGTGACAAAGCTGGAAAACAATAATTCAACGCTTAACAATTGGAGAATGGTAAACGTATCACTTATCTATCGATGAGCACAATTCTTCAACTCGATGAATCAAATAATCGAGAAACACATAAAATTATATAATTAAAATACTGCTGCTGAGACAAACCTTCATTACGATGTAAAAAAACGTGTAGAGAAGCAGATTCGCCATCAATACTGCCAATAAATAGGTATCAAAGTCCTTTTCGTGATGCATATTCCCGACTACTGCAAGTCCTATGTTACAAAGGTTTGCGATAATCAGTAGCACCAATCTCCCAGCATATACCGGGCGCAATAAATTTCTGATTCCTGTACGAGCATCGTGTCTCATTACCTGTTCACAAAATTTGATAGTGTGATTATTTCTTTTTCATATAAGGTGAATATCGTTCTGAAAATGAATTCATGAAACATCTTACCACAATAACTCTGCGGAATATTCCTCTGTCCAATCTCCATCTACCCATGTAATAAATTTGAGCAGTAAGTGCTAGGCATGCGCCTAAATGAAGGATTGTAAATATAATCCAAAAATATTTTGAACCGTCTAAGACTCCGACTAAACCCAAGAAAATAGCAAGCGCTAAGACACCAAACGTTACTGGGGCTCGTGCATTAATGTCTGGGTGTCGTGTGTGATAAATTTTTACCATACAGAGAACTGCCATTATATACATAAAACTTGTGTCTGTAAATAAATATTATTATTAACAAAGTCATTGTCTATTCGCTATTCTCTATTGCTGCATTATGAAAATGATTTATTTCTTGAAGAGAACTTTCTAGAATTATTGTAGTCTATATTGTTAAAGAAATTATCATGTAATATAGATTTCTTTACCAAACTGGAAGTTGCTGTGATTTGGGCAGACATGATAACTTCCAGACAATACACCTTCCATCATTAAGGCAGTGCCCATAGCGTAAAACAATCCAAAATGTTGGGGTATTCCATAACTTTTATTTTTCTCTTCGTCCCATTCTCTCTGTTCTCTGCTATAAGTAAGCAGGACAAATAATAGCCCAAGAAAGACGTATCCTAAGTTTGAATAGACGTGATTGAAGTCCGATAATAAACCAAGCGGATGAGAACACAAAAAGTTATAATAGCACAGATCTTGATTTCCAGTAACGTGTAAAACGTGTTGGTAAGTTACTACCAATTGGATAACTGGCAATGTATAAAACACTGCGACTGTTCCGAGGTAATATAAGTATAATCTAGACTTGTGTCTTAAAATTCTTGGGTCTTTACGAGCAAGATCAGAAACTGAGAGCACTAGTCTAGTTCGTATAACTTCTTTGTCGGAAAGCGCATCCTCTAACATGTCTATGTCATCTTCATCTAGAGAAGAATCTTCGTCGACAGAAGCCCATTGGCTTGGGCCTACCTAAAATTATTGGTAAAATTATTTCTAATTCCAATTTCTGTGCATTGTGATATGGCTATGAAATTTGCTTATTTAGTACCTCGCCCATTGGAGATGGACTGATACTGTCTGGTCTTTCCGCTTCATCTTGTTCATTCAATAATTGTTCTCTCAATTTTCTACCGTCTCTGATTCTTAGCGCAACAACTCCGATTATATAACACATGCAAAATCCTATCAGAGCCGATAAAACTATTGAAGAAGCAAAAATGTAATCCTGCTTTGTTATGTTCGGTTCTATGGACAATGATATTGTCTTATTTCCAGGATAACTTGCCGTCAAACCTCCACCACAATCGCTGTCATCTCCTTTCATTACCAGTACTACGAAAAAGCCATCAGGATATGCTTCCCTCTGAAAATATTCGAGTTTATTGTAAAATATACTCCGAATTCAATTGTGATGTGATTACAGCATCACTGGTACTCACTGGTATTGTGATACCACCTCTTCGACTAACGGTTTGCCAGTACCCAGAGAATTGAATATTTCTTTCCAAGTCAAAGACTGGACACTGTAAAAAGTAAATTTCATACATTTAGAAGAGAACATTGAAACTAAGGTCTACAATGTACAGTTAATATTTCTGTCATCAGGAGTTTCTCGTGTTTGGACAGACCTTGGATCGAATACAATTATAAAAACACTTATAGTAAGCAAACAAACAAGAGAATCCAACTAGCATGAGATCACGTATATGGAAAAGAAATCAATGGATTAAAATCATGAAGACGTACTAATTGGTAAAAAGGTAAAAAAATATAATAGATATTTTTCAGGCCTGTGTTACCTAATAAAATAAAAGAAAATGCCCCTACAAAAAATCTAGACTTACTGACTTATCTTGAATGGAGACAGTCATGCAGGTATCACTATCTGATTCGACACGCATCAATACCGAAGAACTCCCACTTGTTTCAGTAAAATTATATCCATAATAAATTGGTTCAGCTGGAGAAATTGTTACGTTTCTAACTTGTCCTGACCTAAAATAAGATCCTATGTACTTGTCTATATTTTTTTTTTTTTCATAAAATTTATAACAGGAAAAATAAGAATGAAAGAAAGCCCTAAAGAAGTAGAAGGGATGCGAGGAAATTGTCTACATACTAATACTACTTGTTTATGTTGGTAAAAAAAAAAATTACTCACAGCATATAAAAGTCGTTAGATGCAGATACATTCAAACTGAAAGTAATGTTTGCTTCACTAGCAGTAGAAATACTGACAGTAACAAATTCCTTTTGTTCTTCAGCTGCAATCCTTTTATAGTCTTCGGTCAAACATAGAGTTCGACTAGTTCTGCTATATTCAAGATCCTGATTGGTGGTTTTAACAGGAAGAGGAATTTGCCAAGACAATATCCCTTTTTTTTGTCTGACAACAACGATGAGAGGAAGACTTTTGGCCGCATTGCTTTCAACTATTATTCGAGCGCCATCCAAAGACTTTGTCTTTCATAAACAAAGGATTTTAGATTGAGTAAAAAAATTAAAAGGAAACAAATAAACCTAACGCATATGACTAATATATAATAAATTTAATCTATTAAAATACATAAAATAATTATAATTTGTATTATAACAAGTAATAAAATGCTTTGCATAATTACGCCGACTTCGCTGTAGATAAACACAAATTCTACATTAGTATTTATCTCCTCTGTGTAATTTTGGGAATAATTTGCATTAATGACTTTGGGAGTTAGCGTTTGCGGTGTTGTATCTGAGCCAAGGCTCAGATTCGTGACCAGCAGCAGCAGCACCGCGACAAACGCGCAGACACTCTGCATTTTGATAATATTTCCACCTTTAAATGGTAAAATTAATATCAATTGATAAAATATTATTACAAATGAAGATATTGTTGTCAAAAAACTCGTACAAATTTCTTTAACAAATATAAAATACGTTCGACATACTGTGAACAACATTTTGAACGCAATTGTATTGAGTGAATATATTGCAATTTTTATATAACTATGTCCTTTTCGTTTACTTTCGATCAGTGAATTTTATAGGAACTTTATAACCAAGTGTCAAGATAATAATTTGTTGCTTCAATGAATGCGAATATTGGGGTAATTGCAGAGTTCGAAAGGGACCATTATTGTATTGAATAAATAAATAATTGGATTGTTTACGTACCATGAATTCAATGTCAACAAATCACAGACCTTTTTTTTTCCTGATCGGATGAACGACAGTGATCTAAACTTAACTATACATATAATTTATTATTTGTGTATTTGTGTCTTAAACTTGTGAAATATCACGCAGTTTAACGACGTTAACACATGAGTTTGGCACTTGACAGTAGTAAGCACTTGACGTCTAACCGCTGGAAACACACGCACACTTAGAGCATGAGTTATTCAATATATACAGATACGTCCAGCACAGTAATCTTCAAGATATGATCTTCTGTGTGGTAAAGAAATAAAAGAAAATTGCGGTTATCGGCCATATTGAATGCGTCATGGACAATAGTCATTCATTTGGGATTCCCCTAGCGACAGAATGAGAGAGTTTAATAAATTGGACGATGTAGAATGTGAATGTAATGCCCGAATTTATCAACGTCCGTTAAATGTTTAACCGCCGTAATATTTAACAGCCCGTTAAATTGTATTGTTTCTATTGTTGCTATCGTATGAAATTTTTAACCAGCGTAATAGCTATTACGGCTGTTTGAAAATGACTACCATACGGTTGCACAGCAATCGCGCATCTTGCTAAAGGAGACGCACAAATAACGATAGCTTGCTGTCGTTATTACTCACCTTAGCGCGATTGCTCGGTAACCGCAGCGGTCATTTTGAACCCGCCGTAATAGCTATTACGCTGGTTAAAAATTTCATACGATAGCAACAATAGAAACAAAACAATTTAACGGGCCGTTAAATATTACAGCGGTTAAACGTTTAACGGACGTTGATGAATTCGAGCATTGGAATTGTAAATAATTGATCGTTGAATCATTTTCCCCTGTCCTTTCCTTGCCTAAAACGAAAAAAACGAAAACTATAGCGAAAATAATGACTGTTCTCTATTCGTATAGTGGTCTGGAAAATAAATATAAACAGCTCGCTGTTCTCAACGAGGCCGATATTAAAATTATCTGCTTCCAACATTGTACTTGGCATCCTGTAAAATATGCCTTCGAACGTATATGTATGCATTATCGTCGCAACGATTAGTTTAGAGTATAATAATAGTTTTGTTATAGCCCAATTATAGTTCTAGCTAATTTCCAAGCTGGGAAAGTGTCAAATATGTAGTTTACAGTGATATACGTAATATATTATACCCATCACGATCACATCTACAATTTTTCCAATCAAATATTCAGTGTTGTGAAAATTGTAATGAAATTTTTCTTAAATCCTCGATATTTTCGTAATGTGTAATTGGATTTTCATCTGATCACACATTACTTTGGTAATGACTTGATTCAAATAAAAGAATCAAGTTCATCACCTTTAAATAACTTTATAATTACTCTTACTCTATTGTTAGCAATGCGTGCAAATACATAGACTAAGACAACAAGGCTGGGAACGCGTGAAAAGAAAGGATAAGAAGACAATAGGATGAATGACTACGATAGATTGTTTAGGGATTGTACAGCGACATGACGTATTCGTAATACTACGATAAGTGTGTGTGGGTATAAACCTAAGTACGCTAATCTCACGCACACCGCGAAAAATCAGTCAGTAGACAATACAGTCCAAAGTCCGCAAAACCCCCACGCCTCCAAAAACAGGTTCAGAGTAAAAGCAAAATCCAAAACCAAATTCGTAGGTCAGTATTAGTCGAAACTCAGTCGAGACAAGACGTAAGTTTTATAAAAATTAGCTCGTTACGTGTGTGAGAGTAATACAGTGAACTGTGTGAACAGGGGGCTATCAACTCGACAATTTGAGACTTATAATAATTTATTTCATTATTTCATGATGTTTTGGATGTTTTTAAATGGAGATGTTTTACATAACTTTGACGGAGAATACGATTGTATCAATGCTGCAGTGATACATACTTAAATATATGAATAATCAATTGCTTTGTTATAATCCACTTGCCCCTCCCTGCGATTATTTATTTATCATTATTATTTTTTTTTAATAAGCAAAAGTTTAAACAGCGTACGACACACGGGAATAGTGAGGAATTGGAATTAATGCATTTTCAGCCAATTCAAAATTGCAGCACACCTCCTCGGGTCAGATGTTGTCCTCATAGCAGGTGGATTTTCGAATAAAAATTTTCCTAACTGAATAACGCTTAATAGTTCTTACTTTGAGTTGTTCTTTTAATTGTTTGTTCGTTCGTTTGTAGACATCGCTAGTTTTGATACCCCCTCGCGCAGCAACTACTCCATTGATTCATAGAGAGCGCTGGTCGCGTATGATAGTGGTGCTGCACAAATATGCGGATAAAAAATTTACTACGTTTTCTGAGAAGCGCTCGTTTATGAATGAAAAGATAGTGGTGCTGCACAAATATGCGGACAAAAAAATACTACGACCCTTTCTTTATATTCTTGGAGGCGTGGCAAATAGCTCATTGATAAAATTCTGAATATTCGTAGGTAAGATAAATAGGCCGTGCGCGATGCGGAAATGTTCAGTTACTTGCGCGGCCTCATCGAGTGAACATGGGTGACACAAGTCAAGGAGATTTGCGGCTCGGGAGGCTGACATCAACGGAGGCACATTAGACACGAGTGAGTTGAAAACCAGTTAAATTGTATTCAATACTTTTTCGACAAATTTCACGCGTCTCGTATTTTAATCGTCGAAGTAAGTAACCGTTGAATTGCTACCAGCAGGCTTTGATTATAATTGCAGATATTGTTCATTTTCAAGTACATTCTATAATTCATACCAGCGAAGAAATGTGCGAAAATCGAGATTTCTTACGAACATAACTTCTCGGACCTGTTTTTAATACAAATATAGTGGGCGAGAGAGTTTCGTTTGATAACTTCGCGATAATTATCCCATCATCCCATTATATTATTGGCATATAATTCCGAGTCTCTCGCCCTGTAGCGTCGTTTGTACGACAGGCATACTTCGCGACTCCGAAGGGGAAACTAATTTCTCGTGAGATTTAGAGTTGACAAGTATTTTCCGGGATAATACTCGTTCCCCGATTTATTCTTTTATTTGATTCTTTGACAGCATTATCGGTCGACGGAGATGAGAATGAACATCGCTGATACTTGAAATGCATAGATCCTGCGTGCCACTTGGTCGGAGATGGACGCCAACCAACACTGCCGGGCTAGTCCTGGATTGACAGTCGACCAAGATAATGGTGAGCTTTGTACTATATTAGCCAAAGGCCAATTGAACTATAAATGTATGTCCGTAAAACAATCATTGCTGAAACATACTTCGCGATCCGATACAGATCTCGGACAGATTACTTTTCCAAGTCTATGTACCGCACAACACTCATCGGCGAGGTAACCGTGACGCTCACCCTGGATCTATTACTCGATACTGGGGCCTCCGGCTTGCCTCTGTCTTGCCGTATACGCCAGAAACTTTCAGGACAACTCGGTTTCACTCAGCTGCAAGGGTTACGATACAGACGCTCAATAATATACCCAGAGGTAACATATTGTCCATCTCGTTATAGGGTAAGCCTAGGAGAGAAAGCACACTTAATTCTTGGAAATAGCAATAAATTCTCTCTTTTCAATGACAAGCTTGGAATATGATTCATAGATCTCGAGAGAATATGTTTACCTTGGTTGAATATAGTAGACTCACCTCGTAGTAGAGATATATTTGAATAACGATCAAAATTCAAAGGTTTGAGAATAAATAGAAGGGTAGATAGCTGTAGGCCTAATTAGGCATCACATTTATTTTTTAAACATGGAACCTAATTAAATATTGGTGATAAATTACTCCAGAGTCTCAAGTACCAGTCATAACGATTGAAATATTGAAAAATCTATTCATGCATGCAATAGTAATACTAGCTTATTGACATTCTTGATTCTGTTGAAAATAGTTAAAAGTTTATATCAAATTTAAAAATGGTTCAGGCAGGCTTACAAAATCAATCATAAGAAATATATTATAATAAATTTCATACAGATGTATAATCACAATTAGAAATTCTTTGGTACTTAGTTGAGAATGTTTGCTTGAAAAACACATAAACTTAATCTATCCAATGTACCCTATGCTTATCTAGTTTTTATCTTCACAGGCGTTGTTCACCGAGGGAAACTAGCTCCTGCCTATCCTCAACAAAACCTCTTCAATATTCATCAGGACAGGGGATTCACACCAGGGAGTGAAGCAGTCCAAGCACCGGGGGAATGACCGCAAGACAACTCTGCACCGCGGAGTATTAATAAAGTAGCATCAGCGAATGGTTCGTAATTACAATTCCTTTTGAATCAGTTTTGATAAAATCTCGCATCTGGTCTGGTCTATAATTATTTCAAATTACTTTTACTAATTAAATCGAGTTCAATTACACATTACCAAACCATTGGGTAATTGAATTAGTAATTTCATTGAAAATGTAATCAGTGACTCGTAACACTGCAAATATCCATGTAATAATAAGATCGTTTATGCAATAAACATGTATTATTATAGTAAATTGGCGAATTCTTGAATAAATATCTCTTGAAATTGTAAATAATCGATCGTTGAATCATTTTCCCCTGTCCTTTCCTTGCCTATAAGTCGAAAATCATGAAAATCGCATGATTTCATAAAGCCAAGAACTATTTTTGCAAATATATTAATATTAATATTTTTAATATTAAGCTGCCTTACCATATGCAACCCGCATGCCATTCGTGTAAACGACAGGGCCCATGTTAATTTTTGTTGCCTATTTGGTGTTTTCCGATTGCCTATATTCAGGCGTATTGAACTAAAAAAAAAAATAGCCAGAATTCTCGGAATTCAGGTCGAAAAAAACGGCAAAAAAAAATTCATTCAAATAACTTCTGGCAGCTGATACCTTATTTTAGCAGTCGGATTTCTGGCAGTTGATACCTCGATTTTAGTCGCTTTAAGGTGAAATATCAAATGCCAGAAAATCGACCAATCAGGAGGCTGCTTGAGCCAATTTAGGCTCAATTTCTCGAAAAGGAGCCTCCTGATTGGTCGATTCTGAAATTAAATCAAGTTACGGCGCTACAGAGGCTAGCCATCAGCAAAATTCTGGATTTCTGAATGAGGTATCAACTGCCAAAAGAAAAAGGTATCAACTGCCAGAAATCCAGAATTTTGCTGATGGCTAGCCTCTGTAGCGCCGTAACTTGATTTAATTTCAGAATCGACCAATCAGGAGGCTCCTTTTCGAGAAATTGAGCCTAAATTGGCTCAAGCAGCCTCCTGATTGGTCGATTTTCTGGCATTTGATATTTCACCTTAAAGCGACTAAAATCGAGGTATCAACTGCCAGAAATCCGACTGCTAAAATAAGGTATCAGCTGCCAGAAGTTATTTGAATGAATTTTTTTTTGCCGTTTTTTTCGACCTGAATTCCGAGAATTCTGGCTATTTTTTTTTTGAGTTCAATACGCCTGAATATAGGCAATCGGAAAACACCAAATAGGCAACAAAAATTAACATGGGCCCTGTCGTTTACACGAATGGCATGCGGGTTGCATATGGTAAGGCAGCTTAATATTAAAAATATTAATATTAATATATTAATATATTAATATTAATAATTAATATATTAATATTTATTATATTAATATTAATATATTTGCAAAAATAGTTCTTGGCTTTATGAAATCATGCGATTTTCATGATTTTCGACTTATAGGCAAGGAAAGGACAGGGGAAAATGATTCAACGATCGATTATTTACAATTTCAAGAGATATTTATTCAAGAATTCGCCAATTTACTATAATAATACATGTTTATTGCATAAACGATCTTATTATTACATGGATATTTGCAGTGTTACGAGTCACTGATTACATTTTCAATGAAATTACTAATTCAATTACCCAATGGTTTGGTAATGTGTAATTGAACTCGATTTAATTAGTAAAAGTAATTTGAAATAATTATAGACCAGACCAGATGCGAGATTTTATCAAAACTGATTCAAAAGGAATTGTAATTACGAACCATTCGCTGATGCTACTTTATTAATACTCCGCGGTGCAGAGTTGTCTTGCGGTCATTCCCCCGGTGCTTGGACTGCTTCACTCCCTGGTGTGAATCCCCTGTCCTGATGAATATTGAAGAGGTTTTGTTGAGGATAGGCAGGAGCTAGTTTCCCTCGGTGAACAACGCCTGTGAAGATAAAAACTAGATAAGCATAGGGTACATTGGATAGATTAAGTTTATGTGTTTTTCAAGCAAACATTCTCAACTAAGTACCAAAGAATTTCTAATTGTGATTATACATCTGTATGAAATTTATTATAATATATTTCTTATGATTGATTTTGTAAGCCTGCCTGAACCATTTTTAAATTTGATATAAACTTTTAACTATTTTCAACAGAATCAAGAATGTCAATAAGCTAGTATTACTATTGCATGCATGAATAGATTTTTCAATATTTCAATCGTTATGACTGGTACTTGAGACTCTGGAGTAATTTATCACCAATATTTAATTAGGTTCCATGTTTAAAAAATAAATGTGATGCCTAATTAGGCCTACAGCTATCTACCCTTCTATTTATTCTCAAACCTTTGAATTTTGATCGTTATTCAAATATATCTCTACTACGAGGTGAGTCTACTATATTCAACCAAGGTAAACATATTCTCTCGAGATCTATGAATCATATTCCAAGCTTGTCATTGAAAAGAGAGAATTTATTGCTATTTCCAAGAATTAAGTGTGCTTTCTCTCCTAGGCTTACCCTATAACGAGATGGACAATATGTTACCTCTGGGTATATTATTGAGCGTCTGTATCGTAACCCTTGCAGCTGAGTGAAACCGAGTTGTCCTGAAAGTTTCTGGCGTATACGGCAAGACAGAGGCAAGCCGGAGGCCCCAGTATCGAGTAATAGATCCAGGGTGAGCGTCACGGTTACCTCGCCGATGAGTGTTGTGCGGTACATAGACTTGGAAAAGTAATCTGTCCGAGATCTGTATCGGATCGCGAAGTATGTTTCAGCAATGATTGTTTTACGGACATACATTTATAGTTCAATTGGCCTTTGGCTAATATAGTACAAAGCTCACCATTATCTTGGTCGACTGTCAATCCAGGACTAGCCCGGCAGTGTTGGTTGGCGTCCATCTCCGACCAAGTGGCACGCAGGATCTATGCATTTCAAGTATCAGCGATGTTCATTCTCATCTCCGTCGACCGATAATGCTGTCAAAGAATCAAATAAAAGAATAAATCGGGGAACGAGTATTATCCCGGAAAATACTTGTCAACTCTAAATCTCACGAGAAATTAGTTTCCCCTTCGGAGTCGCGAAGTATGCCTGTCGTACAAACGACGCTACAGGGCGAGAGACTCGGAATTATATGCCAATAATATAATGGGATGATGGGATAATTATCGCGAAGTTATCAAACGAAACTCTCTCGCCCACTATATTTGTATTAAAAACAGGTCCGAGAAGTTATGTTCGTAAGAAATCTCGATTTTCGCACATTTCTTCGCTGGTATGAATTATAGAATGTACTTGAAAATGAACAATATCTGCAATTATAATCAAAGCCTGCTGGTAGCAATTCAACGGTTACTTACTTCGACGATTAAAATACGAGACGCGTGAAATTTGTCGAAAAAGTATTGAATACAATTTAACTGGTTTTCAACTCACTCGTGTCTAATGTGCCTCCGTTGATGTCAGCCTCCCGAGCCGCAAATCTCCTTGACTTGTGTCACCCATGTTCACTCGATGAGGCCGCGCAAGTAACTGAACATTTCCGCATCGCGCACGGCCTATTTATCTTACCTACGAATATTCAGAATTTTATCAATGAGCTATTTGCCACGCCTCCAAGAATATAAAGAAAGGGTCGTAGTATTTTTTGTTCGCATATTTGTGCAGCACCACTATCTTTTCATTCATAAACGAGCGCTTCTCAGAAAACGTAGTAAATTTTTTATCCGCATATTTGTGCAGCACCACTATCATACGCGACCAGCGCTCTCTATGAATCAATGGAGTAGTTGCTGCGCGAGGGGGTATCAAAACTAGCGATGTCTACAAACGAACGAACAAACAATTAAAAGAACAACTCAAAGTAAGAACTATTAAGCGTTATTCAGTTAGGAAAATTTTTATTCGAAAATCCACCTGCTATGAGGACAACATCTGACCCGAGGAGGTGTGCTGCAATTTTGAATTGGCTGAAAATGCATTAATTCCAATTCCCCACTATTCCCGTGTGCCGTACGCTGTTTAAACTTTTGCTTATTAAAAAAAAATAATAATGATAAATAAATAATCGCAGGGAGGGGCAAGTGGATTATAACAAAGCAATTGATTATTCATATATTTAAGTATGTATCACTGCAGCATTGATACAATCGTATTCTCCGTCAAAGTTATGTAAAACATCTCCATTTAAAAACATCCAAAACATCATGAAATAATGAAATAAATTATTATAAGTCTCAAATTGTCGAGTTGATAGCCCCCTGTTCACACAGTTCACTGTATTACTCTCACACACGTAACGAGCTAATTTTTATAAAACTTACGTCTTGTCTCGACTGAGTTTCGACTAATACTGACCTACGAATTTGGTTTTGGATTTTGCTTTTACTCTCAACCTGTTTTTGGAGGCGTGGGGGTTTCGCGAACTTTGGACTGTATTGTCTGCTGACTGATTTTTCGCGGTATGCGTGAGATTAGCGTACTTAGGTTTATACCCACACACACTTGTCGTAGTATTACGAATACGTCATGTCGCTGTACAATCTCTAAACAATCTATCGTAGTCATTCATCCTATTGTCTTCTTATCCTTTCTTTTCACGCGTTCCTAGCCTTGTTGTCTTAGTCTATGTATCTGCATGCATTGCTAACAATAGAGTAAGAGTAATTATAAAGTTATTTAGAGGTAATGAACTTGATTATATTACAGATTACTTTGGTGATGTGTAATTGAATCAAGTCATTACCAAAGTAATGTGTAATCAGATGAAAATCCAATTACACATTACGAAAGTATCGAGTATTTAAGAAAAATTTCATTACAATTTTCACAACACTGAATATTTGATTGGAAAAATTGTAGATGTGATCGTAATGGGTATAATATATTACGTATATCACTGGAAACTAGATATTTGACACTTTCCGAGTTTGGAAATTACCTAGAACTATAATTGAGCTATAATAAAACTATTATTATACTCTAAGCTAATCGTTGCGACGATAATACATACATATACGTACGAAGGTATATTTTACAGAATGCCAAGTACAATGTTTGAAGCAGATAATTTTCATATCAGCCTCGTTGTGAACAGCGAGCTGTTTATATTTATTTTCCAGACCACTGTACGAATAGAGAACAGAGTCATTATTTTCCCCATGGTTTTAGTCAACAATAATACTTTAACAACGTAATTTCGCCACGAGAATAGTAGAATAATTCATTACTCTATAAATATAGTTGTTCTCTCAAAGATACTAATGGGATAATAGTCTACTCTCTATTCATTATGGACAATTTTACAAACGAGTGAATTATAGTTGACAAATATATATTGTATATATATGTTGTCGATTTAAATAGTAAAGGAGTAAAATGAACTTAGCAAACAGTTTGATTATTGTATGAATTGATATATTTACTTTGAAACAAGTAAATTACAGATTATATAGTTACAGTTTTCTTATTTTTTTTTTTTTTCTTTTTATTATTAAGCCTAAAATATATTACAGAATTATTTTTATATTATAATTTTATTCTTATTTAAATATCAGTGATGAAATTTCATACTACTCGATCGTGGTAAAAATTCATAACAAGATTACTGATGTTCAGCCCTATTGCCAGGGTGATTATATATATCAAAACCATAACCGGTAGCGGAGCTAATATCAAGTGAGTTTTATGGAGGATCTGTACACCTGAGAAAGAAAAAAAAATAGGAAAGAAAATCATCGTTTGTCAAGATTTGACCATTTTTTGAACTTCTAAGAATATTATAATAGTATATGAGGCACACGCATCAAATTATCGTTTAACAGGTATTTAAAATACTTTTTAAATGACTAGAATTGTGAATTAAAATTTCGAAGTCCTTTAAATGTTCAATTAAACAATCTATGAGACTTACTAGCGTATCCAAGGAAGGTAATGTAAATATAGTAGCTGACAGCAATCAGCCAAAACGTGTTTCCAACGAATCGAGAAAAGAAACCCTCGTGGTTTATCAGACCTGTATAAATAAGTTATGGTTTAATTGCTATAACTGTATGATGTAAGAAATAGGATCTTGGTCATTGTTTTTAAAAACTATTTTTCATAGCGCGCCAAGAATATATCTAATATTAAATGGAGATCCAAATAATTTTTGCAATTCAATTTTAAACAAGGCACTTACCATTGTACAAAAATAATTGTATAAAATGTAGAATCGTCAGAGGGGGAAAAAACGCGTTGAGATGAATGTCGAACGCGTATCCCCACTCCACGTCCTGGACATTATTGACTCTTAAGTAGCGGTTACTTATAAACCTGTAGATGAATGAAAGTTTTTAATTAATAGTCTGAGATATCTCACGAAATTCATGGAGATTCCTGATCCTGTTGTAAAAAGAATAAGATAGGATTGTCTTAGTGGTAATTGAATGAAATTCTCACCAAAATAGCGTGGCTACGATTAGCCCTGCCCCAACACAATCGACCAAAATAACATAAAACAAGAATTTAAAAAACTGGAAGAACCCCAGTCCCAATATGACTGCAAAACCTATCGATGAGATGCACAACCAGCAGCTCAATAGTACCAAAAACGCAGGATCATCCCTAGCGAATTGTGATTTAGTCTCTGTAATAGAAAAATTAATAAATAAATTTTATCAACAGATTCAATACCTGTGTAGTTATGCCTGGATGATAATGATCAGATCATAAGAACTGGCCAATCTTATGTATTCAACAGACAAATTTTCAAACTTACGTTTTCTGCTCTGAAAGTTTCTGTAAACTTTTTGCGGGGCGGTAAAAAGGTACAACATTTGCCACAGAGCAAACTCAAAGTCCATTTGCTCAAACTTTAATAATTTCCTCAAATATTTATAGCATTTTGTTGCCGCTCCCATGCAATCCTGTCTGTAAAAAGAAATATCAATCATTCGTTAATTAGATGCCACAAAGAGTCACAGATAGAATCAAGTTACCTGTAAGTCACTGGCATTGGCAGCGGCGAACCGGATTTAAAAGATAGAGGGGAAGTGCTTCGACTTGTCGAAGGAGAGGTTGGATACTTCATTTTCCAGGATTCAATAGACTGTCCTTAGGGGTCGAAAATAGCAGTGAATTAGTTTGTGTGGCGGAATTTTTACACGCAATAATAATAGCGGATATTTCTTTGATTTCTTAATATTCATCATTCAAAATTCTCCTTAATATATTTGAGGAAAATAACGCGTATTGGTCTTAATTTTGTGAGTAAAATGATTAGAAATGAAATGCGCAAAACCTTAATAACGAAGACATCAAATTGTCAAATCCTTATAGGTTAGGTTAGATTACTGCTATGTGACTGCATGTAGAAATCCTTCGAAATTTTACATGAAAAATCGACTACTGTTATTGGTATTTATGTCTCAATGCCATTCAGGTAAATTATACACTTCAAAGTCTGTTATTGATACCATTTTTTCCTCAATCGTTATTATAAATGAATCAGAAACTTGAATGACACTATATTGATGACGTCAAATATGCATACATGACATCAAGCCGGTATTCTTCCTAATGTCACATGCGGACACATGCAACAAACGCAACGCGACGACACAAAAGTTAGACATTCATTTTCGTCCAACTTTAATATCTGCGCAATATTCGTCTGGCATATCTATGTAAAAAATAATCAATGGCCATTGCGTCTGTCAGTGTTTGGTAGAGTTTGGCGTGTTAACGTGTAAACGTGAAACGTGTAATTGATAAAATTTCACGGATTGATAATCACAATTACGCGCTAAATCGCTATCCCTGAATTTCTATCGGTTTTAAAAATAAAGTACAAGCATTTCTGGAAAAAGGTTTGTATTCGCTAGATTTTCTTTTATTTATCAGGGCATGTTTATTAACTCACGCGCTAAGTAACCTAAGCGTTTTATAAAACATATTTTTCTTTTAAACTAAACTTTGAGTATATCCCAGCTGCTCGAATTCCCAATCCGTGTATCAACGTGCTTTCTTTCGAAAGCCCACATCGTCAATGTGTCTTCGAAATTATAACTTAAGTTTGATATTTTCTTGCGATATTCTAACCCCAAAATATCAGTTAAATTTCTTCTCCTCGAAACTACGATAATTTACGAAATACGAGACACCAAACGTACTTCGATTAAGTAAATATAGGCCCTTTTTATTCTTAAAATTGATATAACGAACTTATTTTTTTTCGTATCTTATTATTAGTACACCGAATTGATGCACAACTTCGAAATGGACGACGATTCGGATTACGTTATGATAAAACGTATAAAAATGGAGCCAGAAGCAATATTGTCTCAAGAGGACGATATAATGGCTCAGCTTCAACAGGAAAGTTCGGATTTAGAAGTTGAGCCAAGTTTTGCATTGGAAGGTGTTACCAACGGTGACGATGCCAACGAAGGAGTACTCATGCAGCATATGGATATAAGAGAGCCTTTATCAACGCTGAGAAATTTGCTGGAACAACGACTCGGCGTTGAATTAACAGACTATTCCTTCTGGCTTCAAGACGCCCAAATGGTAATACAAAGTATTAAATAATCATAAGAATAATCTCAGAGTGAGTCACTTTTATCCAACATTTATCATAATCCTAATCGTCTCAACAGCTTGAGAGCCACAAAAATTTAGTCGACCAATGCGTCCAAGGAGAGGGACTAGTGCAAGTTAATGTTCAAATAAAGGCCAATCAGAGACGCATAAATATAGTCGATGTGTTAAAACCTGCTGAAGATTATATCGAACTAGCTGAAAACACATGTGAGCGCGTATTTTTTTTTTTTTGTAACTACACTAAATTTTATTTCGATATGATTTTTTACCTTTTATTATTCACCTCCTATCATACAGCAGAGCAAAGTTCAGCAGCTGCTACACCCAGTGAAGAAGGAAAACAGAATGTTATTAGATGGATGGTTGATGCGCAGTACAAAAAAGAACAGGTGATTGATTTATTTATTCGGATTGAAATAACGTTTAATTATTTGTACAAAATTTGAAAATTGTTTTATTTACTTCTGCAGGAACGTCTGAAAATACCAGCTGATCCTAAAGACTGGTCTCAAGCTCATGTTAAACACTGGCTACAATGGGCTGTGAGACAGTTTAATTTAGTTTCTTTGCGACTCGCAGACTGGAACATCACAGGTACACAACTCTGCAATTTAACTCTGGACGAATTTCAGTCAAAAGTTCCATTGGATCCTGGCGATGTTTTTTGGACGCATTTAGAACTGCTGAGGAAATGCAAATTCGTTGGTAAGTTTACAAAGCTAATTTTCTTCAAAACTTTCATGAATTTGAACTTATTATATTGATTATGTGATTTACTGAATTTAACATCTTCATTCCTCAGGTTTTGTATAAATAGAATCTCTAATTTTGTATACAAATAATGAATTTTCAGCTGTAGTTCAGAAAGACCCTCCGATATCGTCGAACGATAATGCTGATGAAGCGAAGTCAGTTAAAGCGAGAAACCAGACGCCTGGAAAAGGTCGTAGTATAAATCAGCAGCCAAGATTAGTCAGTGTCCCAATGTCGAACGTTGATTCACCTTCCATAACTATTGCGACGCCGAATCGAACCGGAAGCAACGGTCAAATACAGCTCTGGCAATTTTTGCTGGAATTATTAACAGACAGAGAACACAGAGGAGCGATTCAGTGGCTGGGAACAGAAGGAGAGTTTAAACTGAATCAGCCTGAGGCAGTAGCCCAGCTTTGGGGCGCACGGAAGAACAAACCTTCAATGAATTACGAAAAACTGAGTAGAGCGCTTCGTTATTATTACGACGGTGATATGATATCCAAAGTTCATGGGAAGAGATTCGTTTACAAATTTGTTTGCGATTTAAAACAACTGTTGGGATATTCTGCTGCTGAATTAAGTCGGCTTGTTGAAGATGGTAGAAGATACTTTTAGAATAAACTTAACTCTGATAATCTGCAGATAAAACGTGCACGTTATTAACATTCGAGTATTCCCTATAAAAAGCTAAGTACAATATAAAAGGATACGAATTTTCAGATACGCTAAACTAAAAACAGGCTGTTATTATGATTCGGATCCGAATCAATTCAGAATTATAATTATAACTATTTAAGCAGTAAAATCTTTCTGTTGATTCACTGATATGTGAGTAATTAAACAACTCTTCAAAATCTGATTTTTTTTTTCACCTTGTAATTGTCACAGATCGACATAATTAACGTACTTTGCAAATTGGATTGATCGAAAAATTATCTTTCAAAAATGAGACGTACAGAATTTTGGTATTGTTTGGTTTAGTGAATCGTTTTTAATTCGTTATTTTTATCAATAATAGTAACAGCTTAATGTAAATAACTTTTTAACAAATAGGCTAACAGTTATTATCATTTCTTTAGATTTCTACAAAAGTTTTTCTTTCCTTTTATTCTTTCTTTATTATTATTATTTTTTAGGTCTTTGAGGGGTTGAGTGATTGATAGAACTATAGATCTGTTATAAACATGTTTTAGTTGATATATAAATAAATAAATAAATAAATAAATAAATAAATATTTATGTACATGAATATATATTTTTGTTTAGAAAGAGAATGAATAGCAAGCACTCAAAAGTACACAATTATTAATATCACATGAATAAAACTAACGAGCTTTTTGTTGGGAGACTATAATTTTAAAAACGTACTTGTGTACAGATTAGTTGTTGAATATTAATTCTATAATCATATTAAGTATATAACATAAGTGATTTATTATAATAATAAATTGCGAAATTTACAACGTCGTTAAGGCACGGCATTAAAAATTCTGTATTTTTTTATACATAAACGAGATACTAGGATGTATGAAGTAAAGTTATACCAAATAATTTAAGACTAAATAATCCCAATTATTTTTATTAATATATAGTATATATAATATATATATATATATATATACATATACCTATACAAGAAAGAAAAAGAAAAAAGTTGTATAACTAAAGATTCTGAAAATGTTTGAATAAAAAAAATCAAAACAAAAACATTGATAAATGAACGAATTGTCAGTTTTTCATCGAAATTTTCGATTTTCGAATATTTTCACTTATTTGTAAATAAGAAATTATCGCATATAAATTAAAAAAAAAGCGAACAAATAAGCAGAAAAAAAAAAAATAATAAGAAAATGTATAGAATTACAATAAGAGTTTTCGCGTGACAAATCGCAACTGACAGACAGATTACTTATTGGCAAAGGCAGCACTCATCGCCAATACCAGAGAATCTAGCCTGTGAGATATCGGATGCGACGTCACAAGTTAGGGTCTCAGGGAATCGGCGACGCGGCAGGCTAAACACGCCCGCCCGCCATGCCTTCCGATTTTTTCATATTTCCTCCATCCTTTTTTTTTCCGTAATTTTTCTTTTTTTTTCTTTCCTTAGTTCTCATTATTTCGTTCCTTAATTTTTTCGTCGCGTATTTATTCCCTTTCATTTCATTCCATCCTTTGTTCACGTCTCGCGAAATCGCGCGTATCACGATTCACGATTATTGATGTGATGTGATGATGATGATGATGATGATCCAACGTCGGGGCGCCGACGACCGGGAAAGTTAGCAAGCTGTACAGTGGACTTCGTATCGTCGAATTTTCATTCCCTACTATACAACCTACTACCTCACCCAGGCGCCGCCGCAAATACTTTAAAATATTTCATTCTTTTTTTCTTTTTTCAATACTCTAAATCACGTCATAAAATTCATACGACTTATATGTGGGAGTCAGGCGACGAGTTTAATTCTCTATTTTCAAAATATCCCAATCCATAAACTTTTTTTTTTTTTCTTTTTGAGACTTAGACATTACACGAATCTTACGAAGAAAATAACTTTTTTTTTTTCTTCTCTTTCACCTCGCTTGTCCCCCGTTCATAGTTCTCTATACGACACGAACGAATTCCTTGAATAACGTGAAAGTACTTTGATAATTAAAAATCTATATAATAAGTATAGAGAAAGAAATAAATAAAGAAATAAATAAATACAATTTCAAAATATATGGTTCCAAATGATTATTAATCATATTTGGAAAAAGCAATCCATATGTATAAAGCTGAATGATGGTTGGTTATACGCATATATTAAGTTGTTACACTTTTCTGGAGAAAAAAAAATCCGAGAAGTTGTAGTATATCATCAAATCGACGGCCTGACTACATGTACCGGTAGATAGGAGCTTGCGGTGTGCAAATTAAATAGCCCACAAGTTCGGATCTACGGGTTAGTGTCATCAAGTAACTGTTGAGCCGTTGGTATAGGACTTATATTTTTCTTTCTTCGCCCAAAGTACATATAGAAGGACACATCGGTGTTGTTTCTAAGTAGTTATATACACCCAGCTATGTGGTAGGTACCTTTGAATTATATATCCAAATCTTCTTGTCTCGTAGCAGGAATGAGCGAAAGAAAATTCTGCAACAGAATTGAGTAAATGATTTTAATCTAGATTAATATCAGTGAAAAAAAAAAAATTCTCTCATTTTTTTTATCTGCATCGCAATGTGTTAATTAATAAAAATTAACGAATCATATAAACAGAAATATGGAAGCAATGAAAAAAAAAAAAAAAAAATGTGCAGAGGTAGAAGAAGAAGAAGAAGAAGAAGAAGAAGAAGAAGAAGGGTCCCAGTTTAGCGTTGATATTCTCGTTGGTTTCTCTTTTGTAGACAGTTTAATGGCCCCTGCAGAACGCAGCTATCTTCTCAGCTCGGGTAGAACCGGATAAAAGTAGGGTCTATTTCAAATTATGTCCATTTATCTCTGCAGAGGGCATTAAAAACCCTCACCTTCCCCTCGTATCTACAGGATCTTCTTCAGAACCGTTTGAAAAAAAAAGAAAAAAAAGAAAAAAAAAAACTAAGGTTTACAATGTCTGATTTTAAGATATGCGTCGAATTTTTTTTTTTTTTTGTTTGTTTTTACTATAGAAACGAGGTGAGCTAGCCTAATAAGAGAGTCAATGAAAAAAGGTTTATTATACTACACCAAGTGCAGACCGCGTTGAAGAAATAATTAGGGAACGTATATGTCACTGATATATTTTTCAAGAAAAGGAAGGTAAAACCATTGGGATTAATGAGGTGTATTTTTTGCTGTTAAGAATACTCGCGGGAAACAAATGGGAAAGAAACAAAAAAAAAGAAAAGAAGGTTTCGAAGATAGCCAAGAGAAGAGTAAACGCAACATTGTTAACTTGTTCACGTCTCGACTATCAGACTTATACCGGACACGGACATCTGCTCGGTTGTCTTTCTGCTCGTTGTTAAGTGATAAAAAAATAGGATATAACTATGAGTCTACTATCGTATATACATATACATACATATATTTGCGACAAAGATTTAATACCTAAAATAAATGTCGATACCCCTGCGATTCGATCTTCTATTTTCTATTTTTTTGTTTCTAATATTATTATTATTATGTGAAAATGAAAATGAAAACTAAAACTAAAACTAAATAGATTTCTGAAAGGAGTGAAGTAATGATTTTGAAAAATACCAACTTCAAGTAGCATTTAATATATAGTTATCACCTTCTCCAAACACGGTATATAGTATATATAATATATGTCTACCATATAAAAGATCGCATATGAGATGATATGGGTATAAAGTATGTACTATATACTACGATAACTTAACTCATGACAAAAAAAAAAGAGAAAAAAAAAAAAAAAAAGCACTCTCACGAGTATCTATCTCTATTCAAGGATTTATAAGCGAACCCATGCGCGCAAGCTTCTCTCGGTGGTTGGTATCAATATGATATGTATAAATAGAGGTCTACTACATATATAATATGTAGATACGTTTATATTCAAGATGAACTGTGACAAAAAATAATATTATATAGTAAAGAAATAAAAAAAATAAAAAAGACAGATTCGCGACGTGAATAAAGTCACTAAATTTAACCGATTCAAAGTACAATAAAGGACTATATGTCCCTATAGGTATAGTTATAGGTATAGGTATGTGAAATGAATGCATTTCATTCATACGCGTAAGCCAGTAGCTATACCTATACTCACGTACATATATATAAACGCACGTAGAATTAATCGTTTCTATTTCTAGTTACGTACCTATAATACGTTAAATAATATATAGGTATACCCCATAGGTACATTAATTATAGTTTTACTAAGAAATTTCTGCACGTACGTAATACGTTGAATATATCCATACGTGTAGCTATAATTAGGTTGGCTGTGTTCGAATTACCAGTCCTAATAAATTCAGATTCTCGATTTACGAATTACGCGGAGAAAAAAAAAAAAAAAAAAATGTTCATATATCGCTCAAGTCTTAAAGACATAAGATAGGGATAAGGATAAGGATAAGGATAAGGATAGAGACAGGGATAGGGATATACTATGTAATAATATATTCTGATAGATGGAAATCTAGTATAATAAAAGAAATATATCATCCCCCTGCACACCAAACGATAGTCTACACCCCTAAAGTTATAGGTATACATATATATCCTCGTATACGAATCCCACAATCACCCAAAGGACTACATCCCACAATTGCCGGTAGTCAAAGGGTCCTTTCTTCTTCTCCTTCTCTCTTTCTCTCATTCTCATTCTCACTCTCTCTCTCTCTCTCTCTTCCTCTGTCTGTCCGTCTCCCGGTATACATACCTATATACATATACTATACTACGCGTACGTATACCCAGTCATGATGATCGTATAAAACGAACTAGTGAGTGCGCGCGTCTGCATACAACCATATACACCTATATCCTTTATAAAACTGGGTATATGCGATATAAAAGTGAAAAACCAATATTGTTATATCTTATATCTTATATCATACATATATATATATATACATATACCATAGGGCAAGATATTCCTTATACACAATACATCTTTGTGTTCCAACGACGAAACTATATATATACGTTCACGTATTCGTACTTTTTAAAATGCTAAAATCCTATAATACCACTTAGATCGAGCAACTGTATTATATGAAATATAGTTACGATATAGAAAATTATGATAAATCGAAAAACTAAAGAAGAAAGATCAACGTGTATAAGTAACGGTGTAATTCCATGGTTAAGCGTATCAAGTGTATACATGTATATATATGTATATATATATACAGAGCGATTCTGTGGAAAATCACGCGTCTAAAAGGTAGGCTAACGGGAAACGCCTGAATTGAGCAGATCAGAAATTGAGAAATAAAACACAATCGTTGATGTTTGATCTCCTTAATTCATGCGTTTCCCGTTAGCCTACCTTTTAGGCGTGTGATTTTCCACAGAATCGCTCTGTATATAAGTTTTGTCGTCTTATCTATAACTCGAGATTCCGTTTCGTCTCGCGGAGGTCGTACTTTGAGGAGATTTGTGCTCACGCCTGTTTGTGCACCAGTATACGAGAGGAAGGGAGCTTCGTATTCGGTGGGCGTAGGACTGGAGGGTCCAAGAGGAGGGGAAGTTCTCTTGGTAGGGGGAATTTAGCTCTATGGTAAGGGGGAGGGGGTAGAAGAGAAGGGAAACGTGAAAGAGAGAGAGAGAAAGGAAGCTCTCCCTCCCCCACCCTCCCCTCCGCCATCTGATCTCCTCAATCCCCGCGGTCCGAACCCCCTCAACCACTCCTCACGACGACAGAGGGAAGAGAGGAAAGGAAAGGAAAGGAAACCAAAGGAAAGAAAAGGCGAGGAAAGGCAAGGAAATGAAAGGAGGAAAGAGTAGAGAACCGCTTGTAATCGCAGGGGCGTTGGATTAGGGGGACTACGAGGTCCGAGTTCCTCGCTACGGAGTGGGGAGCGTAAAACTACCGCCATATTATATTTAGCGAACCCGCCGTGTGAATGAACTGCGTAACAGGGACGCACTTGGCAGGGAATTAAGGGGTCGGGGGACGGGGGGGCAGGGGGGGTAGTGGTGTTCCCCACGGACTGACGCGCTAGAAAGATCCAACGTGTTACGTTTTGTAGTCGCAGATATCAAGAGTTTCAACATGTACCGCAGTTGTTTTTAATTAACTAAGATTTACTATCGATATATATATATATGTATGTACAGTACGTACATGAGTTGGTCAAGCCGTTTAAATTTATTGCTTTTTTTTTTCTATCGCTGTGCAAAAGAACGATTCAATTAATTTACCTATATTCCAATTCCTGCCCTATACGTGATCGTAATAATTAAAGGGGATCCCGTGGAAAAAAAATGAAACACCGTTTTATTGGATGGAGAAAAAAAAAAACAATCGCCCCCACCCCTGGAAACCTACGAAAAAAAATGACGTCTCATTTTGCCCCGGGTTTCCCGATACCAACGACTATTCTACGAATGTATATCTTATACGATCATCAATCACCCCTAAAGACACCGAATACGAACGAATGAATGAATTCTTCATATCTTATAGAAAGTAAATCAATATTAAGATTGTTTAAATAAAATTGGCCAAAAGTTATAAAAATCGCAATTACATGCATGCAATTATTTTGAATTTTAATTTTGGTTTTCTATTTCAGATACCTAATTTATGTATTGAAATTGAATATAATAGAAGCAATGAACTCGAAAAGAATGAATGTAACAGTTGAATGCCAAATTTCATACCATGCAGCAGCATGGCAGTCACAGCTAAGCTAGTTTCCAAAGCAGTGTGGCAGTTGCAGCAGCAGTGCAGGCTGCAACAAAACTCGGAAATTTTTACAAGAGCGAGAGAGAGAGAGAGAGAGAGAGAGAGGGGAGGTAGGGAGAGACGGAAGCAGAAGGAACGAAAGAGAAAAGAGAAAAGAGGAAAGAGAGGAGAGACGAGAGAGAGTTGGAGAGTCAGATACTGGACGGAGAAACTCGTCCCCATAGCAACACGCGAAGCATACTCTGACTGCATCATGGACTTTGGTGCAGTACAAAAACGTCCATAGTGTCCTTTCTACGTGATATTATTTGTTAGATATTAGCGGCAGTCCTTAGCACTATATAAAATCTTCCCAGTGATTATTATTATATATATATATGTATAAAAAAAAAAAAAATCAAAAAACTAATTCATTTTCAACTAATATACCTCAAGATATTATACAGAATGAATTTTTATATATGCGATGTACGAAACGTTATAAACGATAGGCTTTAAACACTTTCGAATAGCTATAAGAAACGAAAATAGAAATTCCTCATCAAGAAAGAAGAACGGCTAGACTGAGAGAAAAGTTCGGTTAATTCAAGCCAAGAATTTAGTTTGATATTTTTTTTTTTTTTTGTGCATTCAATACCAAAAAACGTGATAACATTAATTCAAAAATTTGTTTGATTTTATATAACATATAATGCATTTGTATTTGTTTTCTTCAAAATAAGTAGCCAAACAATTTTTTTATTTTATTTTTAATTTAACAATGAAAATCAATGAAATAGCTGATATTATGCGTCTTGGCTTCATATAGGGTAGCATATTAGCGAATTTAAGTATGAATTATTTTCTCATACATATAGTTATGTGCGTATAGGTATATTAACGACTATTAATCGGTATAAAAGACGTCTCTTCCGTATTACGAATTGCCGGCTTAGCAGCTATCGCGTATCTGTTGATTTCGCAACGTGGGGCATCACGAGATATTCATTATCAGCACAACAAAGCGATATTTTAGCACATTGTAGCAGCTAATGCCTGTATACCGATTCTCTATACACAGCGAGCGATCATATAACCGGCGGGAAATTGAATAATTGATCAGCAGCCAGAGCCCAAAGTTCATAATGTAATTTATAGTATAACGGTTACATTCGCACATGAATCAGTTAATGTGAAAAATAAGAAAGGCTGCGAAAAGTCTGGTCCAATCATAATATAATTGCGAATGTGCAGACTGCGGAATTTCAGTTCCATCAAATTTTCCTATAATTGATAAAAGCTCAAAAACGAACGAAAGTTTACAGTTTTTTTTTTTTTATTTTTTTGCTGGGCGAATGAATCGTGTTGCGAAATATATTGCAATTAGCAAAACGCAATTCCATAGTGAATTTAGCCGAAATTGATCCACCTAAAATCACCGAGTTATGCTGTGATGAAATTTTAAAGCGCTACGACTCGCACATTCGATTTCAAAATTTGACTATATTTTGGTCGAAGAGTTTGTCGCATCTATGAGTACCATGGAACTAAATTTAATGAAAAAAAAATCGCAAACTTTCCGACAAATTTTTTTTCTTTTCAGATTCGATAACGCGCATAGAGTTATAAATAATTCCGCGTATTACGGTAGAAAATAACGTTAAAATCGGTCGACTTATTCGAAAGTTATTCAACCGTGTATGCAAAACGTACGAACTATACACACACACATATACTGATAGAACGTGAATAACTTATAAGTGTCCCACTTTCTTGGAACAGTAAAAATGAACAGATCACTATCGTAATCGGTGTGACATAAAGATCTCAATCTCATACACGACAGATTACATAAATTAGATAATAGATTTCTCGCCACCGATAACAAATAACGTATTGGTAGGTATATCAACCTACTACACCTATACGCATGATGGACGAAAATTGCACTAGAAATAGAAATAGAAATAGAAATAGAAATGAAAATAAAAATACCTATCTACGTATTATGCCATGGTAAGGAGATTAGGAGAGACGGAATTAATTATCAGCGCTTTATGAACACCTTAGTAATTATTGCATCGATTTATGGTGTTCGTATTTTTTTTTAAATTGATAAATAAAGTAAAAAATTGAGACGGTCATGGCGGATGTCCGATAAATTTGACGAAAAATTTTACAGAAAAACTTCATGAAAAACAAATATTTCATTCTCTGATATATTCCGCTGGGGTTTTCAGTTTTTCATTGACAATGAATGGCACCGAGCTGCGATAAGTAATAAATATTTCGAATAACGTAATTATAGCCACTTAGTCGAAATATGGAAAATAAAATAGTGGATAAAATTTGGAATATATGTTGTATGAATAAAAATGGAATTATTTCCGACGTTTATGTCTCTTTCGTATATTATACCTATATAGGTATAAGTTTCGGATATTCGCGTGTTTCATTTTTTAACGGTATAAAAGAATAAGGGAGATCAAGTCAAGTGTGATAATTATAAGCGGGGAGATAAGAGAGATTCGATAATAAAACAAAATGGTAAAAAAAATTAAAAAAAAAAAAAACAGAAAAATAAAAAAATCCCCCTCTGTTATATAGGTACGTAGTATACATACATGCGTACATACATATATACATACATACACAGAATCTTGCCGCAATCGCGATATGAACGGTTTGATCCCATTTCCTCCCCGTTGTAATTATCGTTAATATACTGACTCGAAATTACATTACATCATGAACGTATAGTATACGTCATGACCCGTGGAACACGATCACCATACTGCAGCAACGCAATCCGGTACATGTGTATAATATATAATATATAATATATAATATATAATATATAATATATAATATATAATATATAATATATAATATATGATATATATATAAAAGTATATACGTAGGTATATAAAAGAAATGAAATTTGATGAACTGCAGCAGGAATCCCCGCAGACCCGAGACGCCATGCACGTTTGAAACTCTGCAGTAGCTACAGCAAAACCCGAGCCGCAGCAAAACTCTACCCCCGAGGCAAGAACCGGTAAAACACCATTTTTTTGCCGATTTTTCGCAACGCTTCACCATATACCATACAGACCTCCCTACAACGATGAAGAAGCCTCGCTACCGTGGCATAAGGGTGCGCTCACACCTCGTATATCAAAAAAATTATTATTTTCGAACAACAAAAAAGGATATAATTGACAAAAAAAATTTACTATTATATTTTTTTTTAATTTTTGTTCAAGCATGATCATGAGTTCGTATGTGTATATATATATATCTATATAAATAAATTGATAAGCACAGAAACTGTGTTTGTTTAGGCCAGTATAAATAACTCTTCAAATATGGCGTCCGATTGATTAATTTCCCAAAATTCTCCTTCTTTATTTTTTTTTATTTTTCAAGAATTTTTGTCTAGTATTTTTTTTTTTTCTCATGGACGCTTTATGGCCTGTTAAATATGTAATAATACGATTATCGCAAACTCCTTGGCTATAGTTACTCCACGTGGTTTGATGTCCGCCATTTTTTATCGCTAGACTTAACCAAGGTCCCCTTTGTGAGGGTCTGACAGCCGTTCAGCCGTCAGTGAAGCGCAGTGCTCTAGGGTCTAGACCTCCAGACAAAGTGACGCACTCGCGCAAGTTGCGCCTGCGTCCTATTTGGTGTGTAGGTTTCGTATAGCGCGAGGGTCCCTCGTTCGGGTTCTATGCACCGCCCCGCTGCAGTTGCATCTAGATTCTAGCATGGCGGAACTCTTACTTAACGCTTTTCCATGGGAACTTCCTAACCCCCATGGGCTCAAATCAACCTCCGACTCTTTTGACCCTATCCCCGCCCACCTTCTACCACAATCTACCAATGAATGACCGCGTCTACTCTCTAGGAAACGTATAGAGAACTCGTTGCTATACTGTAGGCAGCTGGTTAATTTTTTATTTTTTTTTTATTTTCATTATATAGGTATATTATACCTTACGCAGATCCGTATAATACGAGACAGTCATATTCCCTGTATTAAAACTACCAAAATGGCACTTCATTTTAACAAAAATTTTCAGACATTTCGAGAAATTTTTCATGTGATATTTCGGTGCATCTATACATACAAGTAGTTGTTAAAAACGTGATTTTTATATCTTTTACAAAAATGGTATATGTAATGTAATTATATATATACAGAGTGATTCTGTGGAAAATCACGCGCCTAAAGGTAGGCGGCTAACGGGAAACGACTGAATTGAGTAGATCAAACATCGACGATTAGGTTTTATTTTCCACGTAATAAATGAAACCCAATCGTCGATGTTTGATCTGTTCAATTCAGACGCGTGATTTTCCACAGAATCGCTCTGTATATGTATATATATAATATGATATTGTATAACAGGTAGTGTGCTTAGATGATTGTGTAATTACCAGCTGATGAATGTTTCAGGTATATATATTAAACCACGTACCAATCCAGATTTGGAACACAGGGAGATAATTGGTAACTAAATAATTCGACTCTATAGGTAGGGAAAAGCTCGGAATTAGATTTACACTTAATACATCTTACGTAAATAAAAATGAAATTGGAGGCACATTCAAGTGCGTAGAAGTATATACTACTTTATCAATTTTTGTATTTTTATCTCTTCGGCAAAGTAGGTTCGTTGAAATATTGTATAAATTCGCGTTATAGTAATAAATTTTATAACGTGTTTTAAAACAATTTTGAAATAATGAATTATATAACTAAAACAACGAAGATAGGTAATCGTTATAGAGATGAGAACTTGAGAACTATTATACTATTCATCGGCGAAATTCAAACTTGTTTATAAATTAGTAAAATTTCACCGCTCCGTTTTAGTTTCGTTGTTTATTCCGTATTCATTATTCTCGTATCAAGAAGAGAAGAGAAATGGAGGAGAATAGAAAAATTTTCAAAATTTTCAAAATTAAAAAAAAAAAAAATCATTTATAATTGATCTCAATTTTCATATCCGGTTTGGTTCGACGCGATAACGCAAAACTGACCTAGACCACGGGCGTCAAACAGGAGGTAGTAGGCAGGGCTGGGCTGAGTTAAGCAGTGCAGAATTACCTAGTATATATATATATATATATACACACGTGTATATAATATGTATGTACAAATATATATATACTAACTCGAAGCTTGTACTCGCATGCACGCGAGGTTCAAAGGTGTATATATACGCCGGCCGAGAGACAGTCGTTGCACAACTTGGGGTATTGATCTTGGGCCCGGAACTAGTTTCCGTTTTCGTCATTTTAACCCAACCCAACCAGAGCAAGTCTCTTGCCTTTATTGCTGATGTTATATTTGCTCAAAAACACCTAGGTACTTCATATTATATATAGATACATACATACTTATGTATGTCTATATATACATCCATTTTTTTTTATATTTATAGAATGTATATAACATGCTGATGTTGTGATATTGTCTACAATCCTATGATAAATGATATAGATATAGTCCCGAGAATGTAGTTTTTGCAAAGATGAAAGAATTGAATGACAACAACGTCAGGCATGTACCTATTGTTCATTTTCTTCTCTCTCTTATTCTTTTGATTTTTTTTTTTTTGATTTCTTTTTTTTTTTTTACTAGGGGGACGGAAATACATCTAACGATAAACGTAATGGGGTTAAAACGCAAATATTTCGCTACTCGTAGGTATAATAAACCTGAATCTAACCGAAATAGTACCTATGATACATCATTATTTCGTATACTAATTTATAATTATAGCTCTTCGCTATACGAACGTATGAAGTTCCTTCGCGTTGTTTTGTTTATAAAAACAAACAAAAAAAAAAAAATGAATAAATAAATAAGAATATAAAAATAAGAAACAAACTACTAAGGTGAAAAGAAAAACTTTATGATATTATACTAGATGTGATTATTTGGTAGTAAAAATATACACAAACAAATGAAAATCTTTAGCTTGATCTTTTTACCTCGTTACACAGTTTTCTCGCGTTCGTATCTAGGGGCGCCAGACTAGCGCCGGTGCCAACGACTTTGGGGTTGAGGTCGTTGCCTCCTCCGTCTCCGCCGGACCGATTGTCGTTTGTTTTTACTCTCTTATACGCGTGTACTCTAGAGTTCAACTCTCTCTTATTCTTATTCTTATTCTTATTCTTACTCTTACTCTCTCTCTCTCTCTGTTTTTTTTTTTCAAGAATCTGAATCAGTGTAATCTGATAATTTTATTCTTTGATTTTAATCACAATTATTTTTTGTACAAAAGAAGAAATTTACTACAAAGGTTCTCAGTAATTTTTTAACGGATAATTTTATTCCAGACGAAGAATATATACAAGAGAAGAAGAAAAAAACTAAATCTATAAAGTAGAAATGGTAGAAAAGATTGCATAGTAATAGGGAAATAAAAAATAAAACAAAAAAAAAAAAAAAAGATCTGAGACAGAAAGAAGGGCGACGAATCATCAGATAGATATGAGAGGGAAAGTAACAACGTAGAATAATTGTTGCAATTATAAAACAATTTATATATCACGTTAGTGTATATATAAAGGTATCTAAGAAAAAAAAAAGCCCCATCATTCCCTACGTATAAAATATTTTTATCTATAACATTCTTTGCAGGGTGATAATAAGGTCGAGCGTCGCACAAAGGAAATCGCGAAACGTCGTGGCGGAGTCATCGGGAAACGGCAAATGTACGCTATACTATATTTGTGAGGCTACACTCTACGTATATATATATACACAATACAATGCCAAGGTGTACCTACTCTACATTTCACACAACAGTAATACTTATACAACGTAGTCTACAGTCTACGTTCTACAGTCTAGCACCTATACTGTTCTTCAAGAATTCACTTCGTACGCAGTTTAATATCATATACGGTGTAGACTTTACGTTTTTTTCTTTTTGCTTTTGTTTTCTTTTCTATTTTCGTTTCGTTTTTTGTTTTTTGTTTTTCTTTTCTAGAAAGATATATCAACCACGTCAGAGACGAATGTATAAGATATTGGATTTAGTACCTATAGTACCTACCTAGTATATACGTACTATGTAAGAAGGGTGAAATTTGATTAAAATTTACTGACTGCCAATATACTATAGTATAAGCAACATAGGTATTTAAACAATGGGATAGACGGATCTCTCATCGTTTATACGTTAGAACAACAAAGGAATACGTTAAACAATGAATAATTTATCGGTTTTCATGAGGACCAAGAACATCTACCATCACGACCTACTCTGGTATTTCTAATAACAATAAATGTGCTTGTAGCTTAACCGATAATCTTAAGTAAATGTATTTCTCGATTCTATCATCAGACAATAAGCTGATTTGAAAAATTATTAGTGGAATATACGTGTAATAGAAAATAATATGTTTTGTAGCTTTTCTTTTCATTTCTTTACATCTTTTCTTCGTCTATACGATTCGTAGTAAAAAATACAAAAATACGACACTTCGATAAATGGTCTAATATATAAATTATAGGATTAACAAAGTTTTCAACGTTACCGTCATGTGTGTGTATGTATATAAAGTTGAGAAATTCTTCTCGGATGTAGCGAGTATATTGCAACGCATAATATATTATTCCTTTGCTTGCAAAACGAATTTCTGCATGCTCGAACTTTTTTTCTTTTCTTTTCTGCTTCTTTCAATCGAAATTCTATTGCTGATTAGACAAGAAATTTCCAACAGCATTAGTTTCCTTTTAAAGAAGTACGTTCTGGAATTTTTCTCGATTTTTGATTTTTTTTTAATCACACTGTATAGCATTGAGTCTTTTTTTTTTTTTCTCCGGAACAAATGAAACGATAAATCAAACTGATTTTATTAAACCGAAAACTGATACACTATACTTCGTATCGAATATGTCGCCATGTTACAGCGACAGAGAAAATATAAAGAAATAATTAAACACGCGATTAAATCAGTCGAAGAATCATTTCTTTTTTTTTTTCTCTCTGTATTATATTTTATTTTATCTTATCGCACATACCGCAATATTTTTAATTGAATAAATTCAAAGAAACTAGAGTACGAAACCAAGAGCATCGATACTATAATAATAGAGATGCACTAAAATCGATGTGCAACAATCACAGAAGGAAGTTGATAATATATAATAAAATATGAAAAATCACGCAATTAATACCAAGAAACGATTAAAAATTATTCACGCATTAACACGGGGGATAAAGGAAGAAATATATAAACTAGTCGACGAAACATAAGCCGAGGAACGTTCACCAATACGGACATTTTGGTACCAGACACCATCTCCGCCGAGTATAAAGTGACAGAGGCACTATGCCGTTGTCACATGAACGAAGAACGGCGTACACGACGCCGTCACTAGCTCGTTCCACCATAACTTCGTTTCTCCACAACGCATTGCATTGCATTTCTTTTTCTTCTTTTTTTCGTTGTGTTATTTATTATTTATCATCATTATTATGATTATTATTATTATTATTTGTACTTTTATTTTTTTTTATTTTTTTTTTTTTTTATAAATAATTATTTTCCACAGTGCATATATGGGTGTATGCATTAGCTTCGTTTTGTCATCACTCGACTATCATCACTTAATGGTGTACAATATAATATATTCATATATTATACATATTGCAATACGCGTATCAAGTATATTATATTATATACCTATATGGAGACGCGTGTCGCGATACCCACGAGTCACCACGCGATGAAATGTAATACAAAAAGAATATTTTTTTTCTAAATCTATTCTTTATTTATCTATTTATTTATTTATTTATATTTACTTGTACTTGTTATCATTCTCTTTTTTTTTTTCTTCTTTTTTTATTAACAAAATTTAAAAATAAATCTCAATATATTTTCATATATACATATATCATATATATATATACTCAAAAATATATTTATCAAAGTTCAATGACATAGAGAAAATTCACTTTGCGCGTGGGGGTTGGTTCGTTGTTGCAGCAGTCAGTTGGTTGTGCCAACGCCGCGTTCGGTTGCCGGTCGAGCAAGAGTTCACGACGAACCATAGAGGTAGGTGCACTCAGGGCCGCTACCGCTACCGCCACCGCCGCCACTGCTGCTGCTGCTGCTGCTGCTGCTGCTGCTACCGCGCACATGACATTCGCCTAGTGCAAATTTTCTCTTTCAGTAGCGTCACAAAATTTGGTCATTCGTTAAAATCTTAGACTTTCAAAACTACGACGAAGCAGAAAATAATTAAGATTAAATATTCCGATAAGAATTGTAAAAGAATCGAAATGAAAATTGACTATGATTGTCAATTTTACTTTGATCGATTGACCTTTTGTCTTTCCTCTCTCTCTCTCTGTGTTTGAATGAATAATTTTCGTTGATAAATAATTATCATGTTACTTATTCACGATGCAGTAAGATAGTCGATAGAAATTTGAACGATTTATACTCGACGCTTTTTTTTTCTATAAACTCGGAGGTTCGATCAGACTGGGCGCGATGCATCGATGCAACGTTTCGCTACCGAGTTACTCGATGCACTTGTTTTGCACTGTGTGTTAAATCGACTAGGTACGGGTCTGCTACGAGTCTTCGTGAATCTCCGTAGAACCTCGGCGCTTATATTGATCACGCGACTGCACGATATTCGAGAATATGTTGTAAAGACTCTATCCGCGCGAAATATAATGGCGAACACTCTAGCTGAGGCCGGTGCACTCCGAGCTCTTGCCTCCGCTTCGGAGGCTGCAGCTGGCTGCATCCAGAGCAAGGACGCGAGATTCACTAAACAATATTGGGGGCCGTAGAAAAAAAAATTTCAAACAAATTTCTACCTGTTTTGAATTAAAAATGAGAGAGAAAAATAAAAAAAAAATAAAAAAAATCTGCATCTGATCTATCTGATTTTTTCTCTTTTTTTTATTTTAATACAAATAATACGTCGAACAAGATAAAGACATTATCATATTTGTTTGTTGGTATATTGTATAAGAGATGAAATTTTATGAATCAAACAAAAATATATATTTATCGTGTATTGTTTATTTTTATTTATTCTTCATGAAAGAATTAAAAAATGGTAAAAAAAAATTGAAAGAGTAAATATATAAATAGAAAAAACAAACGGACAAACAAACAAACAATACCTGCCAGTTTATTATTGTGTGACATATAAATTTTTATTCATCAGATAAATAAAAGAAAGATACTATTATAATTGGAATAACGAAAAAATATATTTATGTTATTTTATACAAAATATGTTTAATGAAAGTGAGGAATTTTTTCTTTTTTTTTTTTTTTCTTTTATCTCACAGTTTCATTTTTTCATAACATGTGAAAAACGTGAGAAAAAACAATTTAATTCTTGCAAATAAATCGTTCAATATTTCCGTGTCCAAATTATAATCCTTTTTTATTCTTTAATGTAGGTATAGGTATAGAAGAACAACGATGTTTGAAAATGATATTTGTGCATATTAATAAGAAAAAAAAATAACTGTACGACGTATAAAAATATCATATGAAATGTATAAGCGTCTACGCGTTCTGGTTTTCGAAGCCGAAAGCTTCCTGCGCGTATGCTAAACTCTTTGATACTCCTCTTATTATAACTTTGGGATGTATACTATATTTTACTACAGCGACGAGGATCCGATGCGGCGACTAATCCCAAAGACTCCTTTGCAGCATCCCTCGTCTGCTTGGGGCTGGGCTGGGCGGTACGGTAGTGTAGTGGGGGATATAGAGGACCTTGGCCTTTTCGCTTGGCAAAAATAAAACCTGTTGATACGGGAGTGCAGCGCTGCTGCTGCAGCAACGGGAGAACCTTTTTGTATAGTATGCTAGGGGGGCTTGCGCTGCATCACAAAACCTAACCGAAGTATTACTAACTAACTAACTAACTAACTAACTTATTGTTAGCCAGACACGATTCAACGAGTTTTATTTATTAATGACGAGTAATTTACCACTCATCACTTATCCTTTCATAGCTAACTTCATTTTTTTTTTTTTTTTTTTTTTGTATACAAAAGGAAAACAATATATATATAAAACCTTGTTAATGACTTCCTCATACCTTTTTCGTTAAAACTGAAGAAATAAATTGAGGAAAAAAAAAAAAACAGGGGAAGGATTTTCGGCATAAATTGTGTTACGTAAAAATTGATGAACAATTTTATCATACGACCAATTTATTCGGATTATTAACTGGACAAAAAAAAAAAAAAAAGGGAATTAAATTGAAAGATATAGACTACCTAAATAAATAAATAACCAAACAAAAATCTGAATTTTAAACGAATAAATCAAACGTACGTTTGATTTCACCGTCCTATGGTGTTACTAACTGAAAAGCTAAGACGCGATTACATGGGAGAGAAGACGGCGGCAACTTTCCTGCCTCTGTTCGTTCGAGGTACGACGACGGCGGACGGATCGCACGAAGAGCAAAGGACGTAGCAAAGCAGCCAACCAACCAACCAACCACCAGTCGGCCGACCGACCGGCCGGCAGGCCAGACTGCTTCGGCACCACCACCACCACCATCACAATCACAATCACCTCCTACCAACCACCGTAACGTAGATCCCCGTGGCTAGGAGAGTAAGCGAGCAAAAGCGGTGGTGGTGGCGGTGGTGGTGGCGGCAGGATCAGCAGCGACCCAGCAGCCCAGGTAGTCTGGCTGAGTGACTAGACAGACGAGAGACAGAGGAGCGCGGGGCCCCCGCAAGTTGGTTGAGTTCGCGACCTCTCCGAGTCTCTCGAACCAAACGCGTCGAGTCGGCCACCCCGTAAAGTAAACCGTAGAGCCCATAGAGCCGTAGGCTCGTACGTACGAACGTAGTACGAGAAACGATGCGCGCGCGCGACTTTTCAGTCTTTACAAAGGGAAGCCTTGGCCCAGAGGCCTACCGCAATATTACTGGTTACATCTATGTATACCCTTGTATTATAATGCGCGCCTGGTTAGGCCGAATGACAATACAGGATGGGGTTGCGAATTACGTCTTTCTTATATATAGTATATTTCTACTAAGATGAATAATTCAACAGCTAGTCGTAGAGAGAATTATTAAAAACTGTAATGTTCTTTTCCTTTTCGATTTTTTTCGGTAAAATTATATATTTTTATAATAATTCACGAGTTAATTAGCCATTTAGAAGACTGGCTGTTGTTTCCAATCATAAAACAAGAATTCTATGTTCATAGAAAATAGAATCAGATTATTTGGGCCTTTTAGTGAATAAAAATCGATGGTATTATTTTTGATAAAATAAATGACGAAGACGATAGGGTGTAATACTTTTATTGAATTTATGCAACGATTAGTTTTAGAATCATCGCGGAACTTTTTGACGTATAGTTATTATTATTGTTGTTCTACGTTTGAGTATTTGTTACAAAATAAATATTCAACGAGAATCAATGACTGAATAAGAATTTCAGCGACAAAAGGTATAGAAAATTCTTTTTCCGTTTTCTTCGAAGATCAAAATAAAAAAAAATAAAAAATAGATGAATCGATCCCGTAAAAGTCAGATTTATCAAAATGGTGGATTATTTCCCCTGTCTCTATATTCTCGATCCGTTTGTAAACTTGGGTTGAAGGAATACATCAAACTCGTTGTTTAGTCGAAAAGATGATAGTTAAAAAAGTATTTTTTTTTTCTTGATGAATAAATAAGAGCTTGTTGTCTGAATCGAGAAAACGATAGTGAGAGAAAAAAAAAAAAAAAAACTTAAAGAATATTATATAATAGTAACGATAAAAAAACATATCTGAATTTATTCAAAGCGCTGTCGATTATTTTGACAATTTTTTTTTTTTTCTTCTTTCTTTCTTTTCACATTGAATTTAAAAAAAATTATCTCGTAATTATTCGCGAATAAAAAGTCGCCGAGCGCGCGCGGGTTTCTCGTATAGGCCTAAAATCCAACGTGATATATACATCGTGAAATTTACGATATGTAGATTATTGTGCGTGTATATATATAAAATCGTTTGAATTCCAAATACCCCGATGAATTCTTATCTTTCGTGAATTATTATCGTATGTGTGTAACTTACTCTTTTAAGAAACTGAAACAAAATCTATTAGAAATAAAATGAATAAATCTCAGCTCAATTATATAGGCAATCGAAGTATAAAATATATATACATATATGTATATAAAACTGTTAAATATATTCGAATTATAAAAAAATAAAAATATCATCAATTCTTTATTACTGATTAATTTTAGAACAATTATCAATTTTTTTTCAAGTATTTAGGTGAAAAAAAAAAAAAAAAAATATATACAATAGTTTAATGAAAAAAAATACAAAAATACAAACAAAAAAAAAACTCATATTGGTTATAATAGAATAATAAAATAATAAAATAATAAAATAAATGGGGGAATTAATTGACTAAATATGTGCGGACGTGTCACACCACGTGTCGAAACGACGAAACGAGAGGAGTTGTAACAATATTAACGCGCATTATCTAATAGTCATATGTTATAGTTAAAATTTCGTTAGTTTTTTAACCCGTGCTGATGTGGTCCGTATTGATTTTTAACGACACTTGGTAGTTGGTATGATACGTCACGTGTGTATAACTACGTAATGATCATAAACCGTTGCCTGAAAAAGAAATTATAAATTACGCCTCGCCGTCGCAGCAGTCATTACGAGTACGCGACGCGGTAGAAAATTTTAGAACCGACTTATTCGTTGTTAATACGAACAGGGTATAGTTTGAATCGTAATTTTTATTTTTTTTTGCCAATTATAAAAAAGAAAACTGATGGAAGAGTGAAAAGAAAAAGCAAAAAAGAAAAAATGAGGACGAGGTTATTTTAAGATATTTTCAATCTAAGTATACGTGTTCGAATATAAATAAATGATAAACGCATTAATATAATTTTCTAATAGAAAAGATGATGATTTTATTTCATGCTCTCAAAATTTTTCATATATTTTATTACTTTCTACTAAAAACGAATAATATAAATTGCAGCTATGCGTCGAGACGCACGCATATAAGACCGGCGTCCCGTCCTACATGCTGCTGCACGCGATATATTCCGATGCACGATGAAAGTGGTTTTAAAATGGCGGCGAGAAGAACCAAGTTTTATCATTATGTATATAAAATCGGTATATTCATGAATGAAAATAAAAAATTTTCACTACTTTTTTTTATCAACGACACTTATATGGCTAAAATATTATCCCTGTAAATAAAGCTCCGCAAAATATTCGCGCATATAAAATTGCGAGACCACTTTTTTTAATTTTTGCCCATTTTTTTTTTTCTTTTTCTTTGTTCAATTCCTTCATCTTTCTGTCTTAATTCTTTTTTTTTTTTTTTTCACCATGAATCTCCATTTTTTTCACCCACCCGGCGTACGAATACTTCACTCTGTGCCTGGGGATACGATCGTAGTGAAATATATACCTATATTATATATATCTTTACCTCTAGGATCTTGGTATAGGTATTGAAAACGCTAATAATATCTGTATATATGTGTATATATGTATACTGTAACGCGTCGTACGAAAGAAAAAGAAAGAGAGAGAGAAGAAGAAGAAAAAAGAATCTCTAGGCTAAATTTCTGCTTGCGAGCTTATTATTTGCGGTAACGACGATGTTGTACATATAGGTTACGAGATGCGGTTGAAAAATATTCTTTGACTATATAGAATAGGGCTGCCGCAAAGTATACTATAGGAATATGTAGATATACGAGGGTATTTATAAAACTATAAATAAAAATATGTAGTATGTATCTGTATAAAGTAAAAAAATGTAACGTCAAATAATATTCATTCGATAGAACGATCATTTAGAAAAAAATAAATAAAACAGACTATAGTAAATAATCTGAAAAAATATATATTATATCTTGATTTTATTTCAAAATGATAAGAAAATTCATAAAAGAAAAAGAAAATTGAACATCACATATTTGAAAATAAGAGAAAATAGAAAAAATTCTTCTGGAATAATAGGCCTATAGACGATTACGTTAACCCATGCCATGAGAGTCACCAAAAGTGTATAGAAACTTTTTTTCACTTTAATCAGCATCGAGTTTTATTTATTTCGATAAGTGGCAGAGTAGCCAACTCGGTGTTAAAGAAAAGAATAAAAGAAAAAAAAAAAAAATTTAAACTAGATAGAAAAAGAAAAAAAAATTGTCGTTCCCAATTAAAATTGAGGAAGAAATAGAAAAAAAAATGGTACAATTCGAGTTATAAATAAAATAGATTTTCATCAAATACATGATGTAATATCAACGGTTATAAAAAAAAAAGAAAACCTCAAATTTCTATTCCATTTATTCCATTGTCGAAATATTATTTCATTCGATTTCGATTTGCGGTATGAGAAAGATCGCGTGGCTTGGTCCAAGCGCTCGTTATAATTTGAGTAAAAATATGAAAGAACGTTGCTTCTACAAATTGATCGACCCACCGCTTCTATTAAACGTATAAATATATATATATCTATGTATCTATGTATGTATGTATGTATATTGTATATCTATATATATAAATGGTTAGAAATTCAGCATTTCAAAGTTTGAACGACAACGAGGCCAGCCAATTGATTATAATCAACGAACTGAAACGGTTCGTAGTTTGGTAAATGTGAAAATGTAATATGTAATATATATAACGTAACATAAAGGGTTGATCAAAGTTTAGTATCTTTTACCTCGATTATAAACTGCGAGGTGTCACAGTGTCTGGTAATATCTGAATTGTGAGAATCCTTGTCCCAGACTCCAGCCTGCAGCCAGCCAGAATCGCCAGTCTGCGTAGCGAGGAGAGTATATCCTATATCTATGGTTGGTTCGCAGGTCGCCGCTCCCTGAGAGATCACTGCCCTCATCCGTAGCCAAGTCCTCTTAGTTCTTAGCTTGTAAATACTCTTCAATGATAGTAATAATATTCTTTTGATTTTTTTTTTCTTTTTACCCCCCCCCCTTTCTTTTCAATAAAACAATTGTTAAGCGAATTATCGTATTGCTTTTTTTTTTTTTTTTAATTTTATTTTGTTTGTTGGTTTTTTGGTTTTTTTTTTTATCTTTATTTTTCGAAAAAACCATTCATTCTCACATACGTATCCCTCCTTTTAACAGTACTCAGTATTTCCGGCCTGTACGGACCACTCGGCAACAGAGCCTATAACAGCAGCACGCGAACGCAGAAACACGGCACACAAACGGGCCTCTCCGATCAGTTTTGATAAAATTTACTTTTATCGTTAACTTAAACGCTATTATTGACTTGATTCTATCGATATATAATACAGTTATGTTAGATTATTTTATCCGCTGACTCCTGGCTGTAAGGGACGATCTCCTTAAACCGAAATAACACTGAAACGCGAGGTTTTTTTCGCGGGAGGTCTCGTAGAGAGACAGCGGTGGCGGCCGGCGAGGCAAGCGACACTCGCGAAATATCACAACGTACACTAACGCACCGCTGAAAATCCCCGCACGCAACGTGTGCTGATAGGAACAACGTCGCCATCTGGTTGAGAGATGAAGACTTAAATTTGCGAATGCGCGATTTAGCTTTCGCAAGGCGCGACGTTCGTATATTAGGTTTATTAATATCGGAGGGATTCGTTTTAGCACAAGTTTAGATCCTACCGTTATACGTATCGGCAATTCATTCTTAATTATTCCATCATCAGTCATTCGACATAGCTACATGCATACTTCCGATACTCATATGACTTTACCTTTTTAGATTCTTCATACAATATATATATACATAATATATGTATGATTGGTGGCGAGTTGTGTAAGACAAGGATATAGATGTATTTTATTGTGTCGTGACGTAATCTCGACCACGTGTTTTCTTGCGATATTAGTCTCTCCTGGATTTTATGACTTTGGTAAATGGACTGTGCGGCCGCCCGACTTGCACGCGCCATTTTTTTCACTCCTTTATCCACTCTAGCTAATTATTATGTAGTTATTTTTATTGTATTAGACACTAAATTGGAAATAATAATATTTATTTATTACCATCTAGTTGATTGCTGATCGATAGAAAACTAGACAGTTAACTTAGGTACGACGAGCTCTTGACGATTATCATTACTTCCGCTTATTTTGACTCATGATTCATTATATTATACAATCTATAAAATTCGATCCTTTCCAATGTTATAATTTTCTCTTATTTACCTCGTAAATTTTTCATATTTTTATTTTATCTAACTTCTTACGGAAGCTAACAATTATTTTACGTACTTTAATTATATTATATTAGTCATATGCATGATATTTCGACGTTCCTTTCCCGCGAAAATGAACACACACACGCATTAAGTGCGCATGAATATTTCAAAGATAAATACTGTCGTTTATCATTAATATAGAATAATTATTAATTAAGAAAAATAAAATCAATGATTGTAAAAATACAACCGTATTTTTAATTAATTTAAACCTCATCCCTTTCCTTGTAGTATGATCCTTTTCATTATAAGCACTAGTCAAGACAGGTTTACCATCTGATAGACCCATTTTGATCTTTCCATTGCGTTTAATCGTAGTCAGATATGTCTTCTACGACTTAATGTATATATATACTTATTTTTTATTAGGTCAAATAAGCTTTTGCAAGCTGTATGTATACCTGTACTTTATTGCATTATGTTTATTGTTTATATTCTTGTATTATTTCTTTCTTATGTAGAATCCACTAATATGGAATGAATACACGATCATTGATCAGCAGATGGAAAATGAATTTTCAGAGTTTATGAAGAGCGTGATAATCTCGTTCGAACCTAATTCCAACTTATTTGACATTGAATGTTTGTAGAGAGAAAGTAATGATGTTAAAAATTGAAAAGAAAAAAAAAAGATGAAGAAAATTCAACGATTCGAATTCGAACTTATACAAGCCTGATTAAACTTGTTCAATTATAGTATATTTTACATGGGAATGTGTTTGGAGCATTGAAAAAAGTTAAACGGTACAACAAAGAGTTACATACAAATCGTGACAATTTCATTGTCCACTCAATTTCCGTGAACGAAATGATTCCCCCTTGTATTTGGGTATCCGAGCATAAAAACGTACAGCATTTTATCCTCTTTCAACAATATGTTACATAGATGAATACACGAAATCTGAATCACGTTAAACTGATTCTCAAACAAAAAGTAATTGTAATAAAAAGGAAGAAGGAATTAAATAATCGCTAGAAATAGAATCCCAAAGGAAATATAGAGAAAAACAAAAATCCATTACGTTTAAAAACAACTACATTGTATCAAATTTTCCTTTCAAACTTCTCCGTATTTCAAATCTTAAGCAATGCAAAAGTTCATTGTATTATCATCCGTTATTTGTTCACAGCTGCAGCATTATACAAATCAATATCAATATGATGACTGTTATTCACTGTAAAACTATCAAAATAACTCATCAGCTTAAGTTTTGACGTAAAACGATCCTTAATACTTGGGCGTTTTCTATTTTTCAAATCACGATCTATAACGTGAGACCAATAATTGATCACGGATTTTTATTCTCGAAAATACATTGATATTCAAATATCAAACGATCTGTGATCAGTAAATTAGTTCAAAAAATTTTTTAGGGAAAACAGATTCTAGAAAAGTTGAACGATATTTGATCTAACGACTATTTTTTTGAACTATATAAATTTCCCGAATTTTAGTTCCACGAATATTTAGTTGTAACAAAAAAGAAAGTAATCTGAACAAATAATATAATGCTTTTTTTGTAAATGAAAGGAGCTTTTTGTCTGATAAAATAAACAATAATTATCCAAGAACCTCATCTCATCTTTATTTGCATGAATTTGTTTTTTTTTTTTTTTCGTTTTGTTAGTTTTATTCGTAATTAATATGTATAATAATATATATTATATTAATAAATATCGTATATATTAATATTTTTATTCCATCATTATTTTCTTATTCTCTTTCCATAAATTAAATAAATAACTCTCGACTGTATAATATAATAATTAAACAAAATATTTTACAAAAGTAAATAGGTAGCCGTAGGTAAGTGCTTAGGTAAATGTTCTGTGAAAATTGGGATAAGGTATAAGGGATGGGGTGAGATAAGGGTGATGGTGAAGGTGAAGAAGGGTGAGGGGGCACGGAGAGGATAGAGAAGAGTTAAATCGTCAGTTTAAAAAAGCAACTATACACAGATTTCACATTAGAATTAATAAAATCGATAAAAAAAATAATCTCAATCCTGATAAAAAGATTTCAATTTCTCAAATTTCAACAAACTAAAGAACAGATATACAACTGAAAAACGAGATAAATAAATAAAATATTTTAGGGACGTCGTTAAAGATACTAGAAAATAATTAGATCAAAAAAAAAAGAAAAAAAAAAAACAAGAATGTAGGCAAATAAACGACGCTTTGTATCTTACAAGTTATCAGCAATACTAACAATAAGTCACTCTAGTTTGAGTCTATAGCAATTTTTCTTATTTCTTTATTTCATATCTTTTTTCTTGAGAAACCGAAAGTTTTATAATCGTTAATAAATAATCCCGTTTATAGAAAACGATGCGTCAAAATTCAGGGGGGTACGGGGGGGGGGGGGGGGGGGGGGGGGGGGGGGGGGTCTGAATTTCTGATAAAAAATATTTGTGTCTATAAAATAAAAATTCTATGAATAAATATTATTTTAATGATTTTAATGATATTTGATAATGCAATGTATTAGTCGCTTTTTAAAACTGAAGATATAATTAGGTATTAGATGGATTAAGTTGAGGTACTTTGAGGCAAGATGGTTCTAGGCGTAGCGTAATGTTACAAATTCGAACTATGTGGCTGCTGTTCATAAAAGAGGACGTATCCCTCGCTGGAAACAACTGATCTTGCCGCAATAGATGATACTCTGCTGTCGTTGTATTCGTGCCACTCTCCTGAGTAAGGATGTTTACAATAGGCGGTATAATGACCGGAGTAAGTTGTACCGGAGTGATTTGCAACTCCGTATAAATTGTAGGTACACCCGGCTACTCTCGGAGCTGAAAAGGCACCCAAGTCTAATCCTGTCAGAGGAAAATCAACTAAACCGTTTAGTTTACCCCGAAAACGTTCCATTGGTGAAAAACGTTTAAGATCTGATAGTTGATATCGGTTAAGGAAAATTCTATCATTTTCAGATATATAGTTAAAATCATGTAAAAAAATATGAAAGTTGTAAAATTTCATACTAAACTGATTAAGACTCTGAAATAAGTAAAGGACGAATTTTTTTTAAGGATACGTATAACCAAAATCTTGGGAAACTTCTGAATTCTGAAACTCTTGGTGCATTTCCTCCTCATCTGGCACTTGGAACAAGTTGGTTTTTCATCACCATCAAGGACTTCTTCCTTGGTAAAATGTTCCAGGCACTGATTAAGCTTGACTGTACCGCTCCTTGACGGTATCGGTAAACTCAAGTCCCAGAATGGATCCAAAGTAACAGAAACATGCCCGCACGATGTACAGTGCAACGATGATCTCAGCTGGCCAACAAAAACATCGACAATTGTACTGTCCTCGTTCCTTAGGTACCGTTTCCAGCTTTCGGCTGCTTTCTGGCTATCCCTGCGTTAGATAAAATTCAAGGATAAATTATAGCTTTATCTTTCACCAGTACTATTTAATTTTAATTATAATTTCCATTTCAAACATTGACAATGCAATCTTACGTGTAATGTTCAGGTATATCGGTGTGAATAGGCTGTGGTTTGACTGTGACCCTATTAACATCCTCATGAAGGCCTTCTAGTAAATATCTAAGAAATTCTTGGGCATCTTGTTGACTGTAGCCCATAAAACGTGGTGCAAATCTTTGGATTTGAGACTTGAGGGAAGCTGTGTTTACTACATGATCTCCACCGACTTCCCAAAGTTCTTGTATAACTTGTGAAAAGGCCTTGATCAATGCACCCTTCATACTTGATGTCGCCGTATTGATGTCAGCTAGATACTGCTCGTTCACTAAATATTCCAGCAGCGGTCTCGTGTTGCTCAGACATTGGATCACGCTGTTCATAAAACACTGAAATACAGTCATTGATAAATGCATCCATAATATTTTAGTCACCTACAAAGAATTAGGGTGATTCACTAACACATTCTTCTTTCAATTTAAAAATGAAATTAATTTCTTCATACAATAGTTATTGAAAATTTAGTTCTCAAACATAAGACTACCCCCTGAATTATATATTTCTAACTCGTGAGTTTTAATGAATTTTAAATAATATTAGAGAATTCTTACAGTGTTTCCGATGTTTCTGAGCCCGTTCAATCCACATCGTTCGTCGCGAGGAGCTTGCAACCGATTTCGCGGGGCCCGAATCGTCGGACTTCCTTCCTGAAAAAAAAGGAAAAAAAATTATATATATAAAAAAACAAACTGAGTAGTTAATTAGCTCGATTAAAAAAAAAATTCATTCAAAAATAATAATAATACAAATCAATCAATGGACATTAGATTAAACGAATGTTTCGTTCGAAAATATATTTCGATGTGTATTCAGTCATGCGTAAGATTCTGTACGTATATTTTCATTATTACAGGTTTGAGATGAAAATTGAGAAAACGAAAGAACGAATACAATCGTCATAAATTAAATTGAATCACGATTATTTTCCTTACGTTTATTATTCTGTCCGGTTAATATTTTTATTTTTTTTATTTTTATTATATATATTTTAATATTTTATTCATACCTATATCTTTCACATAATAGAATTTAAAGGGGGGGGGGAAGGGGGAGGAAAAGGTGTTATGTGATCGGTTGCATAAAAGGTATTAAAAATATGATTAAAGTATCGGTTAGATAAGTATAGCTGAAAAGAGACCAGTAAAAGTCGCATTCTATTAAATTAAACGAGTAAGAGAGAGAGAGAGAGAGAGAGAGAAAAAGAGAAGAAGTAAAAAATCAGAGATTAAAAAATGTTTAGATACCTTTTTTTGCAGCTGACATAACTCTTCGCAGAAACTGAGTAGGTATAATATACACATTTTTATATAGAGTCTAACATTTATTACAGTTCAGTTCTATCCACCTTCCTGTCTAGATATTTTGATTTTTGAACTACCACGTGTAACGTTATCACAATCTTATCTCAATATAGTTACGAGTTAAAGAGAGAGAGAGAGAAAGAGAGAGAAATTATATAAAATATAAAGAGAAATACGACTGCAAAGATTGCTAAAAAAGAATAGAAAAAAAGAATTAAAAACTAAAAAAAGATATCAAGATATCACTCAATCCAGAGGCTAGTATTTGGAAAAAATTTAGGACAGTAATTAGACAATAAGATAAGAACGTGTTGAGCGAGAGGGACCGTGATTTTAATATACCAGTATATAAATTTTTGTTTCTTATCAAATTATTAACACGACGCTAATTCAAGCAACTCAAATCAAATAGTCGTATATAGTAATTATAGCGATAACGATGATCATTTTTTGCGTCATAGTTATATCGTTATCTGAGATTTTGGAATATAGAAAACTAAACCGTGAAATAAAGATTTCTTAAATTTCTTTTGAAAAAAAAAAATACAAAATTTCAATCTCACACATGCTGTGAGATCGATGAATAACAAAAATTGAGAAAAAAAAACCGTAGGTATATATTATTTGAAATTTTTAAAGAGAAATAATTTCCAGCATAATACGGAAGCAGAAAAATAGTGAAGCCTTTATAGTTACGATCCCATACATACGTAACAGTTACTTTAAAGGATTCTTTGATTTTACTGAATAAGGATTAACCGCGAAAGAAAATAACCCATATATGTCGTATAATGATTACTTAGAGTGTCTGTATTGAGAATAAGGCAAAACATTGAAAAAAAAAGTTATAAAATACGAAATGCATACTTCAGTCATCGATTATTATTATTATTATTATTATAATATATTAATATAATAAACCTAGTTTGAAAGCATATGATGATTATTCGGATTAGACGCGGACTTATATCTACCCCGGGTTTAAATAAACCAACAAATACGTATACGTAGAATTGGTACATATTAAGCTGGAAGCAAGACTTACCTGGTTCTCGCGCCAGTTTAAAAAGTCCCGGTCAGCGGCACGTGTTGGCGTCGACTCGACCCGAATATTCGCGTAATTAGATCTTACGTAATTGTAGTCTACAGGGACGACGCCGTTACCGGTGTTACCGCTAGAATCAAGGGGCGCCGCGACGCCAAGCGCGAACGCATAACCGACACCTAGTGCCGCGGCTGTCCAAACGCACCACAAACCCCAACCAACTACTTGTGCGTAAGCCAGTTTGGAAAATGAAAAAGTAGAAGAGAAAATTTTCAAAAAAAAAAAAATTAACAATAAATAATAAAAATTTGTTTCTTGAGTCTTTATTTATTTTTTTGTTTTTTTCAAGACTTTTTACGGCAGAAATGGAAACTAGAATAAAGATTGATGATAGTATAAATAGCACAGGGATATGACACGATTTTATACAATCATATAATCCATTCGACTCGAACTAACGAACGAACTCGTGTTCTCCAAGCCTCAAACCTCAACTACAACCAAAGTATAGTCTATTAATAAATTGTACCACTTGACGGCAAGACAGAAGCACCGAAACCCCAGCTTATACACATGACAAAATTTTCAATCCTTTAAATTGAACGTTTTTGTGTTTTTTTTTCCGCAATAAGTATGATTAAAAAAATTTCAGCGAAAGAATAACGTGAGACGAGATGAGATGAGATTTTTTTTTTTTCTTTCTTCGTTTTTCTTTTTAGTATAAGTAGATGTGTTTTTTTTTTTTTACTAAAAAAATAAACCAAAAACCGAAGAAAAAAAATGAGATAAAAATAAACGGAAAGACGTTTCTTTTTTTTCGTTTTTTTTTTGTACCGTAAGTGTATACCAGGCGTGACAAAAGTTAATTTTCCTCAACAATTCATCGATACTGAAATACTTGGATAATTTATTGAATATATAATTCTAACGCTTCTAGTATAGTAGCTATACTTGACCCAGTCGAGTAGCGAGCTTGTCCTTCCATCCGTCCGTTATAGTTTAAAATAATATATAGATATATACCCTGCATATATCCCACGTGTCTGTAACGTACGTAACATACATACAATGCATATGTAGGTATGTTCGTATAAATAAATACATACATACATACATACATAGAACGTATATAAATGTGTGTACGTTAAACATACTACTGGCACAACGAGGTATAATACGAGAATGGTAGGTAGGACAAATTCCACTCCACTGCACTGTTCTACTGTTCTACTCTTCTAAAATCACGAGACTATTAATTCGCAATAGGAAAGAAAGAATTTTATTTACGAAATTTAATTAAAAATAATCATCTAATGAATATTATACAAGAGTAAAATCTCGTTCAAAAAATAAAATATTAAGTATATACATATGCCTAATCTAGAAGACTAGAGAGATTCGTATAACTACATAATCATTTCTAGTATTGACTCTTTTTTTTTTTTTTTTCCATACATGTGTGTAAAATATATTCACACTAGGTACAAAAAAAATCGGATGATATTATACTGTATACTACCTACTTACCTTTTTCAAATTCTCCAATAATTTGCGTACTTTTTTTTTTCTCTCTTTCATTTTCAGAAGCCAAAGTTTAGTATATGTAACTAGAAAATTTGTTTAAAAATATATAAGTATAGATATTACTGACCGTTATTTTAACAGCTGAATGCGATCGGTCACCTGCGACTTCCGTATTTAAAAATATCTATCTCATATCTACTTTACTGTGATAAATAATTTTCTAACGTCTAAGAACGAGATATTGAAAATTGTGCTTAAATTCGGGGTATGTACACATAAAACTTTCTAAAAATAAATTCAAAAATTACATACATATGTATATACCAGAGAAGAAATTCTATGCATTGATCATTGTTTTTTTAAATTTATTTTTTTATTTTTCAGCAGATCGCGATACTGAATTTTCTTCGAGAAAATTAATTTTATTACTCTTTATAAAAGAAACTAGGTCAAAGAATGAAATTTTGATAAAACCAGCACAATAAAAGGCGATAAAAATTTTATTGATTAAAAAAAAACAAAAAACACGTGTGCTAAATAGTTTGTCGAAGTGTTCATACCCCGTAAGAGGGAAGAAAAAATTTAAAAAAAAATTGATAATGTAATAATAATGCGAAATGAAAAGCAATGGACTTACGATTTGATCGTTGATACCGCGATAGATGTTTTGTTGTGTAGTTCCCGCCAGTTGCGATGTATTTCCAATTCCGTTAGATCCGTGACTATTAGTTCCGTTTCCTGAGTAATTATCACCTCGTCTTGACGTAGAAGGTAGTTGTGATGTGTTATTATCTCCTGCGTTATTACCGGTGGGTCTAGAAGCTACGGTTTTTCTAACGATATTATTAGCACCTCCAGAATTTAGGTGAATCAAAGAATGACCGATTAATTCATCGCCTTTGTTATCGAAGAGACTTATCAAATCGTCATTAACCAAACTCGTTATATCAGATTGGTAAAAAAGTTCCTTTTTAATTCTATCGTTCTTGAACGTACCGGAATCAGATGCTTTATCCTCCTTCTCCTCCCCAGTATTCCATGTCTCAATATTATTGTTTGTTATTTCTCTTCCAGTGTTAGTTAATAATGTATTGTTACTTTTGTTAATAGTCGGTAAAACACAGACAGAATTAACTCCAATTATCAAACCTGTACCATCACCATTCGCGATCTTATTAGAAGAATTTTCAGTTTTATTATTGATAAAAAAACATGAAGAATCTGTAATATCAGTACGGCAAGTAATAGTCGCGTTTAAATCAGTACCGTGATTTAAATTTTCGGTAAATCGTTCGCCGTTTGTCGAAAAATTATCATTATCATTGTCATTGTCATCGTATAAATTGTCGTTACCGTTTATGTTGACGTTAACATTATCGTGATTAATTTTTTTCTTTTTATTATTTATATCATTTTTGTTATTATTTTTATCGCCATTCAGAATATCGTAGTCTTGATCGTCATGATGATGATCATTGTGAAAATTTACCTCAGCATAATTAGCCGCGCTCTCCGGCTGCAGCTGTGAATGATTGTTGATCACCGTGTTTACAGGTGATCTTCGGGCGGCCCTTGGCGGTCGTCCCTGTATAACAGCTGGTGATAATAATAAATCTTGATGATTTTCTCTGAACGATGAGATTCTTGGATTTGTTGTATTTACCCCAAATATTTGGGTGCTTAAAGAACTCGGTGAATTATTAATCCCATTATTTCCGTATCCGTTGGTAATTCCCGAAGACAACGATGACGACGACGACGACGATGTGCCTTTAATCTCGGCGTTACTTATCGAATTTCTCTCATTACTCGCGGTTATATTTGGCACGTAATTAGCCGGTGAATATTTAGCGATGAAATCTGCTGTCGAATCTGATGACGAAGCTAATCTACCGATTGTTTCACGACTCTCACTATTACGATCTCTTAACGGCGTCGAATATCTACTAGAACTTGTATTATTACACGATGATAATCCGCTCGTTGATGATCCTGTACCTGTACCCGTGTCCGAGTACGACGACGACGAGACTGATAGTGACCTGCGAATAAAACGGAGAGTTGCGAATTACGAGTCTGACGGGATGCGGGCTGATGGCCAAGGGCTTTTCTTATATAACTTATATGTACAGTTAGTATACCCGTTTCACATTATACGCATCTATAGATACAGGACTGTGCAGGGTGGCAAAATTTCAACGAAAATAACTATAAAATACTTCGTACGAGTTTAGCAAAAATAGAAATGCAGAAAATAGTTTATTTATCTGTTTATAAAAAATGATTAAAAAATTCTATTATTTCTTCTTTTCTCTATAAGTATTATAATGCTGATCACATGATATTGGATTTAATACTAAGATGTATTAATTTAATTTATATATATATATATTTTTTTTTTTTTTTTCTTTTCTAATCAACGCGGAGAGATGGAGGTCAAGAACTTGTGAGTCAGTCTGTATAAGAAGTTTATGTAGGTATATATAGTTCCTCGAACGTGATGTATATAGAAAGAACATCAGCAACGGCAGTAGCACAAGCTTCTAGTATAAGAATCTAGATCAACAGCAGTTTATTACACGAGCTGGTACGGTCTTGCAAACCTGGACTATATCTGCAGTTAATTACTGACACAGAAAGCTAATATGGTTTCTTATAATAAAAAATACTTAATATATGTGAAGTTATAGAGATCTACGATATACTTGTAAGGTATTTTGTAATTTTGATAAAGCCGTTTTGTTACAAAAATTCAAAATTCAGTTTTTGCAAAAATACATTCGATTACCCATTTAAAACTCTCGTCATCTTGGGGGGGTGTCGGGTATTAATATTAATATCAATATCAAAAGTTCAATTTTTATTTATTTTTTCAAATTTATTCGGAAGGGTTTTTGGGGCGCGGGTGTATCAAAATTTCAAAATGACTAAAAAAGGACCGTATTTCGTCGCGGAAGTAGATGTTATAGTCATTTTTTTATCTTCATTATAGTGTTAATTTAAAAAAAGCACGATTTAGAGTTCCCGGACTTCGTTTTATAAACACTTAAATAACGGCCTGGATACATAAACTAAATAATAAGTAAATAAATAAAAGTCAATTTACACCGTACACACGTTGATAAGTTAGTTAGAAACTTTGCTAATTTGTTGAGCCCGTGTCAGTGGCCTTTTTCAATAAATATATCGATTGGCATTGAGATTTATTTGCGATATTTAGCCATAGATAAGAATATAATAATCAATGAGGTAAAGGAGTTATCTATTATACGAATATATATCGTGGAGAAGCGAATTATATGGTAATATTATAAATAGAATTATTCATTATTTAACTAATTTAATTCTATATTAAAGAAATTAATGAATGAGGATAGAGGGATATGTGACCCCGATTCTAGCTATTCGGTATAGAAACTCGGAGTGCAATAGGAGGGCAGAGATGCAATTTTTCTTTCTCGTATTTTTCCTTGTTATAATGCTTGCCAAATATTTTCAACCGGAAGTTGAAAAGTAGGACACTAATATAGGAGGAGCAGTGGTCGTTCAAATAGCTCAACTTTATACGACCACTTTTACAGCGCAACATATAAAAACCCACCTTTTATCGTTGAACATATATTTCAAGAATATGATCATATTCCTCGGTTTCATTGTCACAATGTGTATTGATTCGAACATACCGAATCTTTCTTTATTCAAAAATCAATTTGAATCTATATTTTATTCCGATTGGCACACAAAATATTTGCAAAGTTTTTTTTTTTTTTCCTATCTGTTTTTTCGAACACCTTACATCACTTCCGTGAATAGATGTAAGTCGTAGATAAGAACGACGAGGAAAAAGTATTTTTATCTAATCAAAATTGATTCAATGAACTCGCGATCGGTAGAAGTACACAGGCATCGATCACATGGTTTATTATCAGATGATCGCGTGAGCTCAAGATGACCCAGATTTTGTTTGAATCAACGCTATATTCATTTTCGCAAGTTTAAAAATTTCGCATGAATTTAATAGCCGAATAAAAATAGTTCGTTAATCAAATAACGAACACAGATACCGGATATTATTATTTATACATCAAAATTAAAAATAAATAACAATAATAATAATAAATTTTTAAAAATAATTATTCTACTGCAAAACGTCCTTTTTAAAGTGAATGACCAACAATAAGCTAAATTTTAGACCCAATTATATTTTCATTAAGATTGTCGTGTCCAATTTAATTCTCATTTCACATCATACCCATGAGCGCTATATAATTCAGTTTTAATGTAACGAAGAAAAAAAAACAAAAAGGAAGTAAGAAAAGGAAAAAAAAAATCTTTGGTAAGATTTAGATATCTACCTGTTCAATAATTGAAATTTTCTGAAGGGAAAAGTAATTATTGTGGCTATACTTATAGCGATCAATTCTTCACGCGGTAAGATGAACGTATAATAAAAGAAAAATAGAAGAATAGAAAAAGGAGAGTCTACGAGCTCATAAAGTGTTAAGATAAGTTCGTAATATAATCACTTCTCACGCATGCTAGAACCACATGTCTGACGCCTACACTACTCGGTTGTCTATCTTTTACCTTTATCTCTTATAATAGTATACCTTAATAGTATAAGCGATTCTTTTATCTCATATAATACGTAATTATTATCATGTGAGACTGTCTGCAATAACAATACCGAAAAGTTTAGTATAACAAAATGTTACTAATTTTGATGTGAAAGAACTGGAATTCGATTTTCCAAGATCTATAAAATTTATATTGAATTTCGAGACTATCATCGTCCAAATCGTTTGACATTTAACATTTATACTTAAAATATCATATCAGACAGAATCGGAGATAGCAGATCAGTAATTTTGACTAAAAATTAATACAATTTTTAAATCAGCTAAGAATCTTTCTTAAAAAAATAATAATAATAATAATTTGATGCTTACCTGGCTGGCGAATAATTTCTCCGATATTCTGAAGTATAACTCGATCGATGTCCAGTACTGTATCCAGAACTTGACGATGATGATCCGGAATTATAGTTATAGCTTGGACGATCGTATGAACTGGATGCTGATGATCTGTAGGATGATAGTTTTGACGAAGAGCTACTACCAATTCCGGATGTAGTGGTACCGGTACTACCACTAGAATATCGTCTACTTGGTGACAAAGGTGTGGACATCGCGCTCGTGCTGTACGAAACTGCAACGGCGCCAGCATGCGCCCCTCTGTGGTACGGCATTGCTCTAAGCCATGAATAATTTGTTACGTCAAAATGTTTTACATTCCTTATTTGTGTTTGGGGGATTAAAAAAGAATCTCTATTTATAAAAACAATTCTTTCAAACATGTTTTTACAAACTAGAAATAAATTTTATACAAAATTTCAAAAAATTATGCAAAAATGAGTGTGTGTGTGTTTTTGTGTAACGATTTTTGTTTTTTTTTGTACCCGTAACTCTGTAGAAATCGCGACTATAGTTGATAATTTGTAAGAAATTAGAGAACAGTATAATTAGCTCAGTTACGACCATGTACCAATAAGCTTTACAAACCCCCCACGACTTCCGGTTTCGAAATAGCGTACTTTTTAGCTCGGAGAAAATAGAAAAAGAAATTCCTAAATTTCACATTTTTTTTTGATTATGATAAACTCGAGTAACTACGACGAAATCCAAATATCTTCAAAATTAATTTCTCCATTTTTATAACGTTCTTTTCATTTTCTATACGAATTGCTATATACAGTGGCCGATAATAATTATCGTACGATATGCGAAGTTTTTTCATATTTCATAAATGATACGTCGATCGTAATTCTGGCTATTATGTAGTTTAATTCTGTTTTCGTTCGATCAAACGATGCATTGATCGTCATAATTGAACGAAGGGAGGGTGGGGTGGGATGGGGGTGTCAAGTGCAGACAGAATACAACGACGACGACGACGACGATGCTTCAATCAATATATAGGATATAGGATATAATGCACTGCGTATATACTATATATATATATTAGGGTGGTCCTTATTTGGGGTGTTGACGAATTTCGACAAGTGCGCCCCCTAGACACGTTCGAAATAAATGAAATAAAATGTGTGCAAAAACGGAGCGCTGTAGTCCAATTAGAAAACGTGCCTCTAAGCTCGTTTTGTTTCTCATTTGAATAACATGGGATTTTCAGACTACTTTAGTCATTATGTTTTTGAGTTGTCCCCGAGCACGCAAAAAATTCTTTTTTCACATAAATCTGTTGTTCATGGGTACAACTACGCGTACATTTTGTTACAAAACTTCACCAGGCCCGTGGACAAAAGCAAAAGATCAAAAGCAGTATATTCTTCAGATAGTCTCGGAATATCGTAAAAGCTTTCCCGATCCAAAAAAGCAGACGGTGATCAAAACATTTTAATTTTAATTATAATTTTATAAAAAAGCATGAAGTGTAAACGATGTGTTTTGAAATATACTAATTGAAATACATATTTTTTCCCACGTGTACAATTACTTTTTTTTACAAACTATATCAATTTGCCGTTGTGCCTCGATATCAGGGGAGTGGGGGGCGTAAAGGTTGTGATAACGATTTGTGGAAAAATGTACGCGTAGTTGTACCCATGAACAACAGATTTATGTGAAAAAAGAATTTTTTGCGTGCTCGGGGACAACTCAAAAACATAATGACTGAAGTAGTCTGAAAATCCCATGTTATTCAAATGAGAAACAAAACGAGCTTAGAGGCACGTCTTCTAATTGGACTACAGCGCTCCGTTTTTGCACACATTTTTTTTTATTTATTTCGAACGTGTCTAGGGGGCGCACTTGTCGAAATTCGTCAACACCCCAAATAAGGACCACCCTAATATATATACGCTTCCTTCGTATACCCATAATACGCAGCCTCATATACCCTGATTATAATTTATAGGGATATACCCATATATCCGAAGTGATATAGGTATGTATTTCTGCTATTAATCAAGCTAAACTTTTACTTCCGGAATCGTGAAACGCCCTATTCGCCTATGTATATATTTTCTTTTTATCATTAAATCTTAATCCACCTTATTTAATATGGATACATAATTTTATGGAATGACAATCAATACGAATTCATATTTTGAAGAAATATATATGATGGAAGCAAAAAATGAATAAATGAGCCGCTGATATAACGAAGCTATAAATTATAAAATTATATACATATTATATAGGTGTATAAAGATTATTAATTCGATATAAAATGGTATAAAACGATTGTTCAGTATCTAATAAATCGTTATTTTTATGCACGTGTATACCTTCTTTTAATCGAGTACCTTATATATATACTTGTTTATGTACTGAATAGATGTAGTAATAGTAAAAGAAAAATAAATAAAAATAAATAAAAATAAAAAATGACCAATTATAGCGATAATTAAATATTTTTAGCCGCATGACGACTGTGACTAAATATATATTCCAATTCTAAAAACACACGGGAACACGTGTGTGTGTGTGTGTGTGGTGTATTTTTTTTTTCTCTTCCTTCTATTGATTCTTTTATTTTTTTTTATTTTTTTAATGTCTTGCTCATAAATCTGAGAAGTTAATCAACCAAAGTGAGTGTTTTTAATTAACGCACACATATAACGTAATACGGTGGTAGGTAAGGTTATAATATGTAGATATAGCGATGGTATAATCCTTGGATAATTAACCGCTTCATATGTGTTATTTACTTCCGTATAGTATATGAATATATGTTTTTTTTTTTTTAATTTTTTTTTCTTCTCTTGCAAAACGTTAACAATGGTGAAGATCGTTTATCGCGTGTTGGCGAAAAAATAATCTATGTATATATGTGTCTATAAAAATTGTGTTTAAAACTCGGTGCTGGTGCCACGTGGGTAAAGAATAAATGATTGTCTAATGACGTCATAGAGAATAAAACGATGGATCGAATTGCATATGCAAAGTCTGTTCAGCTGTCCTTTCCAATGTTTCTAGAATATTCAGCGAATAATAACGTCTAAGTATCGTAGAGAGAGAAATAATCTCGCGCGAAATCCAACGAGCGAAAAGAAATTTTTTTTTTTTTTTTCAACAAATTTTGGCATTTAGCCATTTTTCATTTTAAACACAAAACTATGTACGTATACACATAGTCTTTCTACACGTGTGGGTAGGGTAAAAGGCCAAATTTTTCGCTAACTTTATCTCAGTCGCGATTTCAAAGAGAAAGAAAGAAAAAAAAAAAAATCAAAATTTATTTTTCTTATTTCAAATCATCCTTGTTTCTTTTTATAAAAGCCCGGAAATTATTTTCGAATTAAAAATAGATATATACAGATTTTTTTGTTTTTTGTTTTTCAATCAGCTATATCAATCAATCAACTGTATAGAGGAATTAGGGAGATATTGATCAGAAATAAATAAATTATTTCATAAGCTTATAATACGTCGATATAGCTTGATAAAATGTACGAAAATAAATTGTGAGGAATCTATTAGATAAATATGTTCTATATAATATGTATTTGCTAATATAGTATATCGTATAATTTATTGAAATGGGATATATATATTCGTCCGTCAATTTGTTGCGAATAAGTTATTGTTACTAGTATTATATTATACTATACCCGAATACCCAATATCTAATATCTAATATAAAAGACAATACCTTAACTACTGTAGTATTACAGACGAGGAAGTAGTCTGAGAATAGTGATAACACACATCACGGTACAAAAGAAATAGTCACAATAATGAAACGAACTAGTAGTACATAGTTATTTAACCGTAAATGGAATAGAATTGACTCGTTCGAGTTACATCACGTAACGTCAGACTCGGTTGTGCGTTGTAGGTAGTGTAGGTATAGGTAGGTAGGTAGGTAGGTAGGTAGCATACATACGTTACGGGAAGAGTTGATTAGATTAGCTTTACGTAACTAAATGAATTCACCGTCGTATTTTGATCTTTGTCTTATTCGTAGATTCTTTTTTTTTTTTTTTTAATTATTCTGTGTCTTTTATTTTTTTTTATAGATCCTCGATACTTCACCGCAGCTCTTATAGGTATACCTTATAGCCGGTGTATTTAATAAACGCTAATATTTTCTTATATTTTCTTCGTTTATTTTTGTATAAAAATATCGAATTATTGCCTCAAACTAGGTTTTTGAATGATAATAAAATAATAAAAATTCATTCCATTAATACTCACTTGTGTTTATATGATAGGATAAGATTAGTCGTCAGTAAAGTAAATTATTATCAAGAAGTAGTACGTCGGCTGCTATAACCACGTGGTAGACATGTAAGGGCCACGCACACGCTCGCGCACACGCGATTCTCCTTTAATTTATGACGATCAGGTGTTGGGTGTTACGTCGAATAAAAGTGTTATATTAGAAAGATGCTATTTATAAAAGAGAAAAAGAAAAAAAAAAAGCGCACTTTATCAATAATAATATTTATCGATGGTTAGTTGTTGTTTTCTATTATTATTTTATTTATTTATTTATTTATTTAACTATTATTTTTTATTTTTTATTTTTTCCGATCGTTGCGCACGGGATCGTGTCCCGTGACTTACTGAGGTATTGGTATAAGCGTGACACGTTTAGTTACTCGGTAAGAATATTTAGTTAGCGAAATTCTATACGTCTAGCAATGTCGACTAAAGTTAAACCCTCGGTTGGCTGGTACGCATCTATAACCTATACGCCCACTTCTGGTATATGGCCTGTGCATAGACATGTGTGTCGATTAAAATACTTACTTATAGTAGTAGTGAAGAAGTTGCGGTTGTGGATATTGAATTTTCTTTAAATATTAACGGGGTAATACTACTTATCGGGATTGTGTTTTAACTGAGTATGATATAATATGTTGAATATGTTTAATGGCATTTGGAGCACAGAATTTACGGATTTAGAAATAAAAATGAAAACTGAGTCGGTTCGTGTTGCGTGGATATATTCGTAGACGGGCCATTTCGGAACTTACGATGACGTCATCGGGGCAAATATTTAGATTTTCAGCGACCCTGAGGTGAGGAGAGAGTCGACGCTTGCTCGTCTGTTCGTTGATGCCGCAGCTCGATTCGATCGATTCACAACCCATTTACACTAATTTTTTCACTTATTTAAATATCGTTACTTCCACTAAACCGCAATTGAATTACACAGCGGATCTATGTCACATTACGAAACACTTAATTTCTCATAATATTTACCTTTTTTTCACTCTCCGAGGCCCTTTAAACCCCTAAACTTTATTCAAGTAACGAGATACACCACTGGTTCGCCACACAGCAACGTGTGTGCAAACAATATGGCCGCTACAAGGTTGCCGTTGCCGATTTCCGTGTTGATAATCACTTTGCTATATCTTCTATCCCGCTCTCTTGTTTTTCTTTCTTCCTCTAACTGGGCTTTCTGCGCTAGCGCAGAATCATTAAATACTGTTTTACCGACGCAGATTCAAGTAGGCTGTCTTACTTCCATGCGCATGCCCGACGCGCTCTTCTCCGCGCGATAATTTGAATACGAAATACGGAACGACACCATCTGAACATTCATGATTTTCAGATACTGCCCTAGGTTTTGACTAAAGACAATGAATATTTAGGACATTTTTAGGCTTTTCATTAATAACGAAAAATAGGGATTGAATAAATCGTAATATGATCTGGATAATCATTTAGTTTTTATTCAATTTGAATATCAAGCGCACTTATTTCTGCACAATGCATTGAATTCAAACAAATTAAACCAGATAATAAAAAAATTGATCATTTTCAAATATTCAGTAGAGTTTTGTCTTCAAATAATACATTCTTTTATCAGATTTGATCAATTTTTTAGATAACAAATTCTCATTAAATTACAAAAATGAATTTAATATTAGGCACTCATCGTTACTGACATTGATTTTCAACGTAAATTCGAGCCATTTCTTGTACACTGGCTACGTTATCGGCGGTTCCATGCTCTTCTTCGAATGTAATAAACTTCTTAAATATCGTTTTCATTTTTCTTGCTGGTAGACTCTGGGCAGTTGCTCTTTCCAACACGTGTCTAAAAAAAAATAATCAAAATATAATCAACTGCATGAAAGATGAATCGATGAATATTCACACAACAAATCAAACGAATATTCTCGTTAAATTCAATCATTTAACAAAAACCAAAAGAAAAGACATTTAAGATATACCTAGCAATGGGGATGTCGCCAGATTTGATTAAGCCATCAACATATGCAGACCAGACATCAACTCGTTTAGGATACGAGCTTAGAACTTTTTCAAATAAAGTCTGGGCTCTTTCCTTATCTCCGTATCTGTTTTCCAGTTGGGCAAATCTGACCATCAGATCGACGTCTGAAATATTGAGAGAAAGTTTATTACATGAATATTTCTTTTCTGTTATAATACTTCATGAATTATATCTCATAGTAGAGAGAGAAAAAATGACAAAATCGATTAACTCACGTTGATGCGCAGGCAATGATTGTAAAGCTCTCTGCATTACGTGTCTCGATTTATCCTTCAGTCCCATTTTCAGTAATGCAGCACCACTCTCTATCCAAGCTTGAGAATTCTGCTTGAATTTTCCTGTTATTGTTGTTATGGTTTTCTCCAACGCAGTTTGTCTGTTCGCATCAGCGTGGAGCGTTAACATATGTGTGTAGACTTTGAATGCATCGTTAGTCCTTACTGCTTCTTGAAAAACCTCATTCAATGTTTCTAGTGTACCGAATCTTGATTCCAAATTCAACCAAGCTTGCCAAACATTTAGTTTCTCATTCTCTTCTCTGAAGTTTATAGTTTGAATCGCTCTCTTTGCAACTGCTCTAGCTTTCTCGATTTCAGTCGCTTGCAAGTGATACGCCATGTACTGTACCCAGACTACAGAGCTATCTGGGCTAGACATAACAAGTCTGTCGAATTGGTCAACTGAATTAGGTAGTTGATTACTAGCCAAGGCTTCTTCTCTCTCGCGAATCTCCCGTTCCTTTTGCCTCTCTTGTTCTCTCCGTTCAGTCGCAGTCAATTTTTTCTTCTTTTGCTTCTGCGGACTGTCTGTTTCTTCCTCACTATCGCTGGAAGATTGAGCCACAGGTATTGCGAGAGGCGTAGGTTCCGTATCCCAATAAAATCCACATTCAGGAATACCGACTTCGTTTATGCTTGTACTTTCTTTTACCACTTTTGTCTCTTGATTTTCGCTCGCCTCTTGTACAACAGCTTCGTCGTTTGTTATTTCGGTTTTCAATTTCTTGGATTTCTTTTTCTTCGGCTCGCTAAAGGATTCGGTATTGTTTGGCCCCTTTTTCTCGCGTTTATTTAGTTTATGTCTCAAATCGTTGCTGTCTATTAACGGCGTTATTGTATCAGATTCAGCTTCTTTGGTCTTGGGTAGCTCCTTATGATCCAATTTTGGTTTCTTCTGCGATGGGTCTTCTTCGGCAACAACCTGCTTCTTTCGTTTTCGGAGAGTTTTTTCTGATTCCAAGGCCAATTTCGCATTTCGTCCTTCAAACGTCGATGACAAGACGCAGACAGGTAGAAGGCTGGATTCCTCCGAGTTCAAAACAACGTAACATTTTATTGGTTTTCCTATAATGTACGGCGTTAGGTCAGGCTCGATGTCGTTCAGATGTCTTCGTGCTGGTAGAGCAGCTAATCTCCCCTTTCCTTGTCCTTTCAAAACAACAAGAATAAACCAATTGGTTATCAACAGTATCTCGGCTCTCAATTTTGTTCCCAAAGGAATAGAAGCCACGCTACTTTGTTCCGTAGCGATGCGAGATACCACTCCTGGCTTAAGAGTTACTTCCACTATTTCGTGGACGTAATTTATCCAAATAATTGCACCTGAAACTTCATTTCCAACTTTGAAATTCTGTTTGTATTGATCTTTGCGAACGGTGCCTTGTAAATCGTTTCCCAAGTTCAAGACAAGACCATGTTCTGTAACTTTTTCTACTACGCCAGTTACTCGCTGTCCCAAGTTTACTTTTGATATCGGTCTTCTCTGATAGTAATCGTATTTAGAAAGATCATTTACTTTGTTTAGATAAAGACCTAAAATATCAACGGCATTGGTCATTTCAGCTTTTCGTTTAACCAAATCGAGCCACAGTTTGTACAAATCTGTTGTAAGTTCAATTTTCCTTTCTTTTTTGTTAATGGAAATGATTTTGCCAAATAATATTTGATTTATATGAAGCGATTCCAAGTCGGATTCACTAATGCGTGGAACTGTGCCCAATTTATCGTAATCATTAATGGGCAACAAGACGTTTAAACTCTTTTCAGACAACTCTCTGACGGAGCAAGGCAAGTAATGTCCAACTCCGAGATTCTCAAAATCCATGAATTCCTCATGTGGCATAAAAGTTGTGGTCAAAGTTACAGTTGGTCTTGTCGAAAATACGGTAGCTGTGACTTTATCCCCTGGAGTATATCTCGCAGCTAATAAACTCGCCACTTCTAAGCTAGGCGCCATATGTGGGGCTGGTAAAAATCCTATTTCTGGCTCCTCCTTGTCTACCACGTGGATGTTTACTTGGATACCTTGCGAAGAAGATTCGGTGACAATACCTTCGACTGTCTGACCAACCCGCAAGCTCGATTCTTCTTTAATCTGTAAACTCGTTATGCTCAGGCTCATCTTATTCTCCCGCCTATCAATGCTCACAATCGTAGCAGGCACCACTTGACCGATAGCAAAATTCTTCTTCACATCTTTGCTATCGCAGCCAAGTGAATTCTGCGGTACCCAGCCCTTCAGGTCTCCAAAAAATTGGACTAAAACTCCGGTGGTTTTTATTTGGACGATAGTGCCATGGTATTGAGAGCCCACAGTTGCCTCTGCGATGTTATTAAGAATTGGCAAATTACTCTCAACCAATGACTCCTTCGTTGTCAACAATACCCTGTTTCGTTCGGTGTCAATCTTTAGTACTCTTGCTTTGACCGACTGACCAATTTCTAACTTATTTATCGTGTTTTCACCAATATCAGATACATGTTCCGGAGGAACATACCCTTGAGTTGTGTTAACTTTGAGAGTAACAGACCCGTACTGTGAATCAATTTTCAAAACTTCTGCAGTCACTAATTCTCCCGGGACAAAACTAGTTGCTGTGAAATGTTTCTGTTTCAAGATCTCCTTTTGCATTGTGCAAATGTAAACTCTGTCAAACCAGTCGTAATTCAAAATTCGACATTTGTGTTTAGTGTTGGGCATAAATGTTGAATTAATTTTTTCATAATCAAGCTCAGTTCTCCGCAGCGGTATGAATCCCCTCAACCCTTTTGCTAATCTCATTAGAATTCCCTTCTTCTCTTTACACAATACCTTAGCAGCGGTCATAGTATCTCCAATATTAAGCGATTCTGTTTCTGTTTCATTGCTCAATAGACTAAAGTACGCAAACTTTACGGTCGGTAAAATGTACAGCAGTGTACCGTGTACAGAAGAATCTTTTGAATACAAAGACAGTGGATTATCCAAGTAAATTTGGTTTATGTAACCGACGTTATTATCATTAAAAGAGACCTGCAATCCATTCGACAAAACGTTTGTGATAGTCAGAATCAATTTCGTCCCAGGAACTAAAGCGTCTAATAACTGAGCGTCGTGCGCAACTGCCTTACTATTGTGTTTGGTCTTGGCTGATACTGTTATCGTCGACGCTGACTCTGAAGTCTCAACTTCTTTAATCGCCAGGAACAGTTGCTGTCCTATAACTTTTGAAACAAATAAATTGTTAGTAAACGACAAGAAGCTTCGAATATAAAAAGTCGGAATTAAGCCTGTTGCGCTTTATTGAGCAGTAAATATCCCAATACTGATCTTGTAATGATTTTGTTATAAAAGATAAAACTGACTTATATCAATGATATTTGAAATGATTAGTAGGTAACACTGCAGGATATCAACTTACAATATTCTTTTCCTTCGTCAATGTCTTTAGCAGTCAAAAAGGCCCTAAGATTAGCGACTCCTGTGTCTATAACGTATCCATGTTCTTCGACGCTGCTTACTGAGCCGATAATCTTCGATCTTTTGATTATCCGAGTCCGGTCTAGGTTCTGGTTGATCAATTCAGGTTCCAGGGATAAAGAGACTCTCCATTTATCTTTAAGATTTAGTTGTTTGACATAGCAAACCAGGTAGTCTCCAGGTTTGAACAACTGTGGCAACGACTTGTAACCATCAGGTTTTTCATCTTGCGCATTGATCATACTCTGAAGTAAATTTGTATACGATTCGCTCATGTCGGTTAACTGTAACCGACCGATTAAACGACCAGGTAGGGAAATGATTAGGTCATATTCTCTAGCTTCTCGAACACGGCCCAAAACTACCATGCCTTGTACCAGAGACTCGTAAGTTAAACAGTCTGCTGATTTAGCTAATAGATTTGATAGTTGAGAATGAGAATCGTGATCGCCAAAGGAGAGATTATTTTTTTTTGCTTTCGGCTTAGATCGTGATTTTTTCTTAACCTCCTGGAAAAAAAAAAATTACAAATTACTTAATACGAGTTAATTGAGATAATGAATTGAGCACTCACGTCATTTGTTTGGAAATTCTTCTGAGGCTTTCGTCCTCCGCGTGGAAAACTCTTTAACGTCATCTGAAAGTCGGTTTTTAGGTTAGAATTTTACTTAGCAATTAAATTACGCTCGGACTATATAATTGTTACTATTTCTCAGGCATGGGAGTATAAACGGCTTCTAATCAAATGCGATCAATTCACCGATCCGAATTATTACGTACTTTTTATCTTCGAAGAAATTCACTTTCGAGTTATACAACCTCGTACTCTTATCCACACGCTGTTATTTTAGGTTATGTCACTCCGTCAGCACGCTGCTTCGTTTGCGCATATTTTCGCCAAAGTATTGCGCATATAGTACTTTGCGACGGGCGGTAAGTACAAATTGAGATATTTGATAACATTATTATTAATAAAATGGGTAGAATTTTCAACGATGTATTTAGATCGTATTTTCTTTCAATTAAATAACAATAGAACTTTTTAAAATAAATACAATGTAGATTTTATTTCACATACTTTTCCAACGAATAAATACACCATTCATATCTATGACCAATAACGCTTGCGTTACATTATTATTTGATAAAAAAAAATGTACACGATGTCATTGAGAACTTTGGAACAACCCAAGATCTCAGTATATTATATTTTTCTTATTCCAAAACGAATTCAAATGAAATGCGAGCGGTTTTGAATATCCTTTTAATCAACTAATAACTAGATCAGTATTTTACATCATAAACTAGTTTAAATAGACCCTATAAGCCTGATGGAGCACCCAGGATTTGCATATTCTGTGGACTGTTTAATATCTCGAATTCTGTAAGCTCGAGATGATTGGGTGGGATAATAGCGGCGCCCACAAACCTTCCTTCAGCATTAAGGAAGTTAAAAATTGCACAAGCTTTAGAAGTCGGAACAACTTCCATGTTTACTTTATATTTATGCATATAATTGACAATAGTTTTATCAAATTCAGGGGTTCGCGGAGAATCACCAATCCCGATAATTAGAACATCCAGCTTAGGTTCAAGGACGGAGAAAAGCGATAATGTCTCTTCATTTACATCCGCGATACTTTTGACTTTCCAGCTTAGTACAGTTTTTGGAAATAACGCCATAGGTCCTATGATCATGATTCCATTGTTCAATCGAAATCCGGCCTTTAAACAAATAGGCAAATGAAATCATCAGACCATTTCTCAAGGTGTAAAAACGAGTTTTCTTGAACTAAACAATTAGACACACCTCGCTGTAGCTATCAATCATAAGTCCGTATGTGTAATCTTTATTAAGAATAGATAGCGTGGTTTTGCCATCACCTTCGTAAGCTCCATCTCTAATGATTGATGAAGAATGAAATTTCCTATAAAATAGTAACTCATATTGAAGCTAATTAAAAGTAATGATTTTTAGAAAATTGTGATAGATACGTAAAAAAAGATTGTCACCTTTCATCTATATTATCTCTTACCTCGCAAGTTGTCTAACGTTAGTCGTGATTAGACGCTTTAATATACAAGTAACCGTCATCGTTTTTTTCCTGGGATTAGTATCAGTCTTACATTAATATACTAAATCCGTTTTTTAACATTTATAGGTTAGGATTATGCCCTCAGTTTATAGGTTATGTCATTTTATAGTTCATCGTGTTTGGCTGCGTTCGCTTACGTGCTGTCTACAACGGGGAGTCTATTCGAGCCAATGATATTATAGAATAGTATAGAAATCTCCAATGAGAATATCGGACTATAACTTGACGTTCGAATCGGTTTATAAAGCTGTATTTAAAGTTGCATTATCTTACAAAGCTGTGGAATAAACTGGAATTGTAAAATGTAAAAATATTGTTCGAATCCCAACGGTAAAGAAATCGAATTATTTCAACGACTCATAATTTCGGAGAGAAAGAAGTCCGCGAATTTTGGAGGGAATGAGATGTAAGATGGCGATGAGTGTCTAGCGTATGCCTCATAACTTTGTGAACGGCATCGTGCATCTTAACTTTTGTGTGTTAAGTGATTACCGGCATAATTAATCAATTAGCGTGGCGTCGTTCAGTATTGAAATATCGAGACGGTATCGAGGTTTAAAGTTAAAATGTCAAAACCGGAGGAAAATGTTGACGCTGGAGAGGCAGGTGATAATTCAAACGGATCATCGGCAGAAACTACATCATCTAGGGGTGGTGATTTCGAAACAAAACTGGAAACCGATAGAAGCAAGAGGTTTGATTATCTGCTTAAACAAACCGAGATATTTTCACACTTTATGACCAACAACCAAAAAGACAAAGCCGTAAGCCCGTTAAAAGTGAAAGCCGGAAGACCTAGAAAACAGCCTGAAATTCCAGTCAAAGGTGAAGTTAAGGCCGATTTGAAGGGCGAGATAAAGCCAGAGCCGAAGGGAGAGCTTAAGGGGGATCCAAAAGGCGATCCAAAAGGCGACACATCGGCCGATCTAAGACACCGCAAAACGGAGCAAGAAGAAGACGAGGAACTCTTAGCGGAAAGTAACGTAAGCGTCGCGCCAACAACCCGCTTTGAATCATCTCCTCATTACATTAAAAATGGGGAATTACGCGACTACCAAATACGGGGTTTAAATTGGATGATTTCCCTTTACGAAAATGGTATCAATGGTATATTGGCGGATGAAATGGGTCTGGGAAAGACTCTGCAGACTATTTCGCTGCTAGGATACATGAAGCATTTTCGCAGTATACAAGGACCTCATATTGTTATTGTCCCAAAATCGACATTGGCAAATTGGATGAACGAGTTCAAGAAATGGTGTCCTTCTCTGAGTGCTGTGTGTCTCATCGGAGACGCAGAGACGAGAAATACATTTATTAGAGATGTTATGATGCCCGGGGAATGGGACGTATGCGTAACTTCTTACGAGATGGTTATCAAGGAGAAGTCAGTATTCAAAAAATTTAATTGGAGATATATGGTCATCGACGAGGCACATAGAATAAAGAATGAGAAATCAAAGCTATCTGAAATATTGAGGGAGTTTAAAACTGCCAATAGACTTTTGCTGACTGGTACACCGCTGCAGAATAATCTCCACGAGCTTTGGTCACTTTTGAACTTCTTGTTGCCCGATGTGTTCAATAGCTCCGATGACTTCGACTCTTGGTTTAACACCAACAGCTTTCTTGGAGATAATTCTTTGGTCGAAAGACTTCACGCTGTTCTCAGACCGTTTCTTCTTAGGCGTCTTAAGGCTGAGGTAGAGAAAGGCCTCAAGCCAAAAAAGGAAATAAAAGTTTACATTGGATTAAGTAAGATGCAGAGAGAATGGTACACCAAAGTCTTGATGAAAGATATCGACATTGTAAACGGCGCTGGAAAAATCGAAAAAATGAGACTACAAAACATTCTAATGCAGCTTAGAAAATGCTGCAATCATCCTTACCTATTCGACGGGGCTGAACCCGGTCCACCTTACACAACTGATGAACATTTGGTCTATAATTGTGGGAAGATGGTCATTCTGGATAAACTTTTGCCAAAACTACAGCAGCAGGATTCTAGAATCCTGATTTTCAGCCAGATGACTAGAATGCTCGATATTTTAGAGGACTATTGCCATTGGAGAAACTTTCAGTATTGTAGATTAGACGGTAACACTGCTCACGAGGATCGTCAGCGTCAAATCAATGAATACAACGCTCCAGGGAGCGAGAAATTCATCTTTATGTTATCCACCAGGGCCGGTGGTCTCGGTATTAATTTAGCAACTGCTGACGTCGTGATAATATACGACTCTGATTGGAATCCCCAGATGGATTTGCAGGCCATGGATCGAGCCCATCGTATCGGACAGCAGAAACAAGTCCGAGTATTCAGATTCATAACTGAGAATACAGTCGAGGAAAAGATCGTCGAGAGAGCTGAGGTCAAGCTCCGTTTAGACAAGCTTGTTATTCAGCAAGGAAGATTAGTGGATGCAAAACAAACTGCTTTGAACAAGGATGAAATGTTGAACATGATAAGACATGGAGCTAACGAAGTATTCGCTTCTAAAGACAGCGCCATAACTGACGAAGACATCGACACGATCCTACAGAAAGGAGAAGCTAAAACAGAGGAAATGAAACAAAAGCTAGAAAACCTCGGCGAATCGTCGTTGAGAAATTTCACTGTTGACGCTCCGACTGATTCGGTCTATCAATTCGAGGGTGAAGACTACAGAGAGAAGCAGAAGATATTAGGAATAGGGAACTGGATTGAGCCGCCGAAACGAGAGAGAAAAGCAAACTATGCAGTCGACGCTTACTTCAGGGAAGCGCTGAGAGTCTCTGAGCCAAAGGCCCCGAAGGCACCAAGGCCACCAAAACAGCCGATTGTACAAGACTTCCAATTCTTTCCACCGCGATTGTTCGAGCTATTAGATCAAGAGATTTACTACTTCAGACAGACCGTTGGATATAAAGTACCGAAGAATCCTGAACTGGGATCTGATGCGGGTAGGATCCAGAAGGAAGAACAGAGGAAGATCGATGAAGCGCAGCCACTCACCGACGAGGAGTTGGCTGAGAAGGAAAAGCTACTTACTCAGGGCTTCACAAATTGGACAAAGAGAGATTTCAACCAGTTCATAAAAGCGAATGAAAAATATGGGCGCGATGATATCGAGAATATAGCTAAAGATGTTGAAGGAAAATCGCCTGAAGAAGTTATGGAGTATTCTGCAGTATTTTGGGAGCGATGTCACGAGCTCCAGGATATAGACAGAGTAATGGCGCAGATTGAGCGAGGAGAAGCTAAAATTCAAAGACGAGCTGGTATCAAGAAGGCTCTTGATGCTAAAATGGCGAGGTATAGAGCGCCGTTTCATCAGTTGAGAATAGCCTATGGAACTAACAAAGGGAAGAATTATACCGAGGAAGAGGACAGATTCTTAGTATGCATGTTGCATAAGCTTGGCTTTGACAAAGAGAATGTATATGAAGAATTGAGAGCGACTGTAAGATCAGCTCCGCAATTTCGTTTCGATTGGTTTGTCAAGTCTAGAACAGCTCTTGAACTGCAGAGGAGATGTAACACGTTGATAACGTTAATAGAACGGGAGAATCTCGAACTAGAAGAAAGAGAAAGGCAAGAGAGAAGGAAGAAAGGTGGAAGTATCGGATCAAAACCAGCGTCTAAACGAAAGCAAGAGAATCTTCCAGCACCTCAAGACAAGCCTAGAAAGAAGAAGAAATAAATAAACCTGTTATCGTCGATATGATAGATACTCGTATTCCATATTAAATTATGATCATTCAAAAGTGTCACTTCTAAATTGAACCATGACTAAATATACGATTAAGGATGATTTCCATCGATTAAGCAAGTTCTATTATTGATAGATGATAAATTCATATGTTAGAATATTTTAGATTAATGTTACACACCACGCGCAGCTTCCCATGTTGAAATAATTTTTTTTTCAATCACCAATCTGCTGTTAATCAAGATTCGAAAAATTGTATTTCTAATCGCCTTATCGAAGCGAAGAGACTGGCATGAATGGTACAATTTAAGTATAATTTTATATCTTGTAGAGAATGGATTGTTTGCCCGAATAAAAGTTATCGAATCGACACATTTTCTGTGTCTTTGTTTTTATAAATCTTCACATAACACTTAGTGGTATAATCGCCAATGTGCGGTCGAAGTAGAACCAGTTATTTCTCATGTATCTGAACGTATGAAGATAGTAATTTATGAATGATTTAAAAGCATTGAAAAAGAGAGAGAAAAAGATCGTGTCGTATTTTTCAAATTTGTGAAATTCAACTGGGAAGCAACTCATTTAAGACTAGTTCTACGTGGTATGTTTTGGAATTTGGTTCAGGATCGATTATTATTGTATTTGTTTACTATCACGTTTATTGAATTTGAAAATCCTTATAATCGAGGAGCAGATAAAATAATAAACAAATATGAAATGAGATATATTGTAATCTTTAATTTATATATACCTTAAATTATTTCACAATCAATAATATTTCTATTAATTATTATATAATAATAAATTATCTTGCGTTGAAGACGCACGTCATTCGTACGTAGCGTAAAAACTTTTTAAAGACTATTTTTTCATTAATTATCCTTGTATTCAACTCTTTTATCCAAATACAATGAAAATAAACATTCTGCATTATAAGTTAAAAAAATAAAAAATGAAAATTCTTGGCATACTCTCTCATAAAGTAAAAAAAATCAATCAGATTCCTTACAAAGAACAACACATTTGCAATTAGCTGCGTTCAAACGATTTAAATTAGTAATGAGAGCAATTTTTTAAGCCTATAATTTATCACTTCTTAATTTTACATATTTTGTCATTATTGTTTGAAGTTCGATTTTCTTAAAAAGTGTTAAATTTCAATTAAACTTATTGAAAAAGCAATTATTAAAAAAATAAAATAAAAAAAAAAAAAAAAAAAGAAACCAAGATTTTTTACCATTGATACAAGCATATTAGAGAGTATATTATGGTAATCATAATTCTATCCTAAATAGTAATTACACGGAAATCAATTAATATACTATGCATAGTATGTATGAATAATTGTATTTATACATATGTATATGAGTCCCAGAATGAAAATTGATTTGGAAATATCAACTTCGTGTAAGGGGCTCATAGTGTATGTATATACATATAGGATGCATACATTACGATTTCATATACATATATATGTATATATGTATACGTATATGTATATATATATATATATATATATATATATATGTATAATAGTTGTATGCTTTTGATAATTAGGTATGTAATCTTATGAAATTACGAGTTTATTTGATAATTTAATATAATAAAGACTGTCTTCAGCAGCAGAATATCTTAACATCATTCGCACAAATCTGAAACCTCGCATTCCTCTTTTGAAATTGTTTATTTACGGTTCTATAGGTATAGAACACTGTAGTAGTAATAATTAAACCGATTACATAGTGCATTCACTTTCATCTCATCGCAATTCTAACTTATATGAAATGCTTTTCAACTTCGCACCCATAATTTTTTTCTCCATTTTTTTTTATGGCAAGGGCCGGCCCTTATCGCAACACATATCTAAAACATTGAAAGACATTGTGACAAGCCAATGTAACAAAATCTAAAAATCCAAAGTCTTTGAGAAATTGTTGAATTCCTTTAATTTCCGAGGGGTTACGCACTCGGAAATCATGATTTTCTCGTTAAAATACGTTAGAATAAGCTGAACTTTTGTGGCGAAAGACCGCTTAACGCACTATAGTGTAATACGATAGCGGCAAATAACGAAAAATAACGAAAAATCACAGTACAATGTAGTATAGGGCAAAACGTGTTACGTTGTCTCTATGATTTCCGAGTGCGTAACCCCTCGTTAATTTCACAAACTCAACTTCAGGCTGTGATCAATGTATTGCTTGCCTGAACTCTTGAATGCGGTAGATATCGCAACGTAGTATACTATGATTATATTGTTTGCATATACGTTCGAGTTAGAATTGAGAATTGAATGAACAATTGATTTTTAGATTTTGTCGCACTTTAGTACATCAAGTAACGAAAGAAATACATTTTACAATTCATAAACAATTTGATACAATAATAATAATAATAATTTTTTTTTTTTTAAATATATCTGAAATAAAGATAATTAAAAATGAAGAAACGTGACAAGAATACAATCGTAGATTTAGATTTCTCATTGCATTTCACTTGTTACTTTTTTTTTTCTGTTTCAATAGTTCTATACATTACGCGAAATTCCTAGCGTTTAATATGTAATATTTAAATATTTTCAAGTGACCATCATATAATATTATGGATCTTTTATAATTTAAAATTCATTTAATAATTAATAATAACAATAGTAATACTGGTACAACGTGTACGGCATATGGTAAGCAGAAGAAACCTTTTGCTTCAACCTAAGTATAATAGATGATACGTATTTTATTGCCTACCTAATGCCTACACCAAACACGAGGATCTGACAATAACTTCCATGTTTAAACATATAATGAAAAAAAAAAACGTCAATTATACATCTACTTGAAAAATAAATCCGACAATAATCATCTGACAGAGGAAATAGAAAAAGAAATTTTATGTTAATTGAAAAATGCAATTTCCAAATTATTATCATTTATCGTATATAGATTCATAAAATTATATATATCCAAAGTGTTAATGAATAATCTAGTATTTATAAATAAGTAGAGAATCTAATAAACATGATCATTTTACCTGATAAAACTTCAAATACATAATCTTAACACGCAATGTTACAATCGTCCGTAAGTGAGTAGCAAAAGTAAATAATATGTTGTCATATTTTTTTTCTTCTTTTTTTTTTTTTCTTAGATGAGTTTTAAAATAGAGGATAAAAATAAATTATAACTAAACCATGATTGAAAGATTAATTACATAACTCACTGAAACTCGATGATTGATCGACTAGAATACAACAAGATAATTAATTTTAATTTTAATTTTAATTTTAATTTAAAAAGAATCAACTTTTTAATGGATTATATTTCGAAACCTGTGTCATATTCTGCTGTTTGGATTCGGGATGATTTTTAATAATCATGTGAGTCTAACGAAATGATTATATTCGAGCATCCACTGAATATTCATAAGCGTGGAATATAATATTGATTTTCGTTAGTACCTGTATGGTAAAAAGAATTATTGAACTATTAAATGGCATAAGAATCACTGGACACGACTCTATAGTGAGTATAAATCGATCCCTACCTCATACTTGTATAAATGAGATTTTTAGAAGGAGATTTTAGTTAATTGAAAATTTTAATACAAGTCTCTTATCGTCTAAGATAACTTATCATTGTCAGTGGTTGGAGCTACCAAGCCAACATTGTCTATATTTAAGAATAATCCTAGGTTTGATCTTACATCTTATATATATATACTTAATAAACAATAGATTATAAGTGAATCTGGTTGTTACAGGTGTTGTGCGCAAACGAAAGTAAAAATAAGAAAAGAATAGGGGCTACTTTCCTAATCGAACACAAGCCTACTACGTGAATCTATGAACCTATTACAGACGTGAATTTCACTCCCTTTCGCATTTATAATGTGATAAAAAAAATAACAGCAAGAATACTACGTATCGATAAGAATGGAAGCAAAGATTCTTCAAAGTATTTTGATATTGTTTGAATAATTGAAATGTCAAATTTTAATCAAGAAATACTTGAGACCACCGGAGGTTTAAATTGTAACGTCAATTTTATAAATAGAAGAAACGGAAAGTTCATTGTCACTTTTAATGCTCTTCGATAATTCATTGATGTAACTTTACATCTGTGTGATTGCCGATGAAGTAAAAATAACCGAGTTCACTATAGCCATTCAGAATATTTTAAATAAGATTCGATTTACTCCTGACTATTTAATATCTATTATGTGTTTAGATAGAGAAAGATATGAGATAATTTCAACTTGTTGAATAATTTCTTTAGCTTATTTATATCGTTAAATGCAAACTGTATTGCGCATTGAATATCATATCGTGCGTAATATGCATACTTTCATACCATATTGTATTAATTTTTTAACAATTCAAGATTGACGTCGATGATGATTACAATATCCATTTATCGTTGTAATAATAGTAATAACAACATCAACAGAACATGTTAAACACAACAAATATTTATGTTGTATAAAAAATCGTATTAAAATTGTTTAGGTTGATAGATACCGCAGTCAGAGATAATAACTCAAATATAATATAATAGTCTTAGTTTAGTTCACGCCTCTTATACAATTAATTACCTTACAATGGCCAGAGAAAAAAAAACGAAATGCGTAACGGTATTCAAAGCTCATTTCATTCTTAACAATATTCTATTTTCGGCAAATATGTGTGAGAAACCTGTTAATACAATAATCACAATTATTGTAATAGAGTTGAACGGTCCTTAGCCATTGTAAGCAAATTTTCTAAGAGTATAAGACGAGCTCGAGTGCTAAATAATAGATAAACTGTGCTGTTTATGATTTTCAAACTAAAAATTAAAACGAAGCGCATAGTCAGTTTGATGAATAATTTTTAACACATGCTTATTAGGATAATCGGATACGAAATGAAGCCGTACTATATCAACTATCATTTAGCACTGCTGTTTACACTCTTAGGCTCAGCTAAGACGGAATTTAATTCAAGTGTAATTTAAAATCAGGTGCCTCCAAGGGGGTGGATCAGGGGGGGGAGGCAGGGGGGCTGGTTACGGACGACTGTGCCCCCTCTTTCTACCTCCCTCGTTCCCCTCGTCATCGTCTCCTCTTCGAACTTCCGTATAACGTTCACCTTTTACACTTACTATCTTGTTGTCTAAATAGCGGACCATCTTTTTAGGCTCAGTTTTTGGTGCTACTGGACGATGTTCACGCGCAGCATTGTCACGATCTACGTAACTGTAGCGAGCAATTATTCGAGACTTTAACTCTTCGTCGTTAACTCTTGCTTTATTTCGTACACTCGGCTAAAGACAATCAGAAATTGTGTTAAACAGGGTTGAGACAAATCATGGCTTTGAGGAGAAACAAGAAACTTCCGACAATTCGTCAAATGCATATTATTTCTGTATATTCACAACTCTGATACCAAATAGAAACCAAAAAGGGCTAGTAAACTCGTTTTCTTGTTTCATAAAGCTTTCGGCATTTACATTCTTGTGCTTACCAAACTTTGATTCAAAATACTTATTGTAAATTTCAAACATATGATTGGGAAATGAAACTAAATTTATTCAAAGCTAGAGAAAGAAAAGAACCAAAATTGATTGGATTCGGTTATTATCTGTTATAATTTATCCAGGAAATTATTATACTCTAACTCACAGCGAGGAAAGTAAGATTTCCAACTAGACTCTGGCCAGCCTCTTGTCTGTGCAAAGCAAGTTGGGCCGCCTTTGCTATATCACCACCTGCTACGGCTAGACAATGTCGTGCTTCTGCAGGGCTAGCTCCTGGAAACATTTCCTGTAGAAGAGCGACTTGATGCCACGTTGATTCCTGCTATAACATGAATAGATTTTAATCTTTGTTCAATTTTATGGTAGAATACATGAGAATTTATAGTCATAAGTCTTTCTCTATTGTAAAATACAATTCAATTCTATACTAGGTATTTAAAAACATCATTTCATTGAAAGGAAGCAAACTTTCACATGATTTTTGACCATTCATGGCCTTAATACTCACTTCGGCAAAGTATTCGCCGCTAGAATCACTTCCGGCGTCACTTGTTTCCGATAAATGATGTACCCTAATCCTTTGGGCTTCAGGAGGTAAAAATGCAGTTAAACTAATATGACTCAATGGATCATGGGGCTGAGAATCTTCGCCCGGTTTGCTCCCTTGTCTCAATTCGCTTTCCATTTCTAAAAGCCATTTGGATACCGCCTCTTTTTCAATTGTTGAAAACTCAGGAAGGCAGGCTGAGACCATTTCGCACAATCCTTCAACGTCTAAATCTTCTTCTAAAGCATTTTCTTCAACCATACTAACAACATAGCTTAACACTATGTCATCTATCAGGCTGAAAGCATCACATCCATCAAAATTAATACCAAACAGTTGAATTAACATACAATTCATTAATTCCTATTCAAAAATAGAATAAAGAGAAACAAGAGAACGTTTTCAAACACTCTTCACCCATAAAGTTATATCAAAATCTTTCAGAATTCTGTTTGCACATCAAGTTTGAAATTCTAGTGAAAAAAAAATCTATTATGACTGGTAAATTGGTCATTCACAGATGTTTCCAGGATAAGATGATCAAAACTCTATTACGTAAGCTTAGGGATGAATTGTTGAGTGAAAAGAACTCATTTATTGTTTGTTTGAATCCCGCAGTATGTTTAGAGATAGAAAATTTGTGTATTCTCCAGCTTGTTATGGTGTAATTCATGATAATGCCATGTATGGAAGGTAGGATTTTTAGAATGAAATAATAGGTCTCTTACCTCAGTTGAGCAGTGGGTACTTGTTTTCTAACGAAACTGAAAAGCGACTTTTTAACAAGCTCTTCCTTTTCATCCATTGTTCGATTCATTCTATGATCAGAAAATGAGTTTAAATCCATTGGCACGGGTTAGAGCGAGCGAATATTTGTGGAATAGGTTAAGTATGGGGAGAACTATAAGAACGAACAATTTTTAGGGAGGAATATTTATTGCGAAGTAAGCGCGGATCGATGTTTGTTCAAAAATTCCTTATCTCATTATCGAATTATTTTCATAATGTTTAGATTGGCATAGTTGAAACAAGTAAAACGGCAAAAATGAATAAAAAAAATGACAGCTCTTCGGAGCACGGCATCGCCGGTATATTATTAACGAGGAACAATGATAGAGTCTATGTGTATAAATGTTATCTGTAAAATGATGATCTCTTCGTTTATACTAACCTGCTGTTGTTAGGTCAACGCAGATTTAAACGATTATCACTAAATACCGATGTAAATTTCGTATACAAACAACGTTTTGCAATTTGACAGCTCCGTAGGAGGGGTGATGCGATACTAGCGCAATCTGCCGGACTGGGAAACGCAAGGCATCATGGGATGCGGGGCTCTTCAAATCCACAACCCCTTTGAGGCCACCCCTGAAAAACAGATCAATACCTTACAACACCGACTAGCAAACGCCAAACTGGGTTTGCTATACAGTGACAGCCGATGAACTAAATAGATGGGAAATAGTACGATCTATTTATATTTACGAATAGCCTATAGTTATAGATAAACATCTATAACATCATGCATATAGAAAATTACTTTTCATACACGTATATGTGTTACCTATGCATGCGTATTATGCGCGCATTGTAATTATATAAGAACGCGGAAGTAGGTCAGGTTTATGTGCTCTTTTTTTTTTTTTTTCAACACATACACTTTCAGAGTTGAAAATATGATCTCGATTAGAAAATGCGGGTTGCGTCTACTGACTGATTCGAAAGCAAATATAAATATAGCGTCTTATTTTCGCTTTGATAATAATAGCAAAATTTAGATATTTGTATCACAAATTATGTCTATAATACGCGGATGAAAATTTTTTTATTTTCAAAATCAATCACCATTAAATCCTGAAAGGTGAATTGATACATTATGGAACATACTATATTAATATCGAAAACGAGCCCGACGCTCTTTCATAATATGACTGGAAAAAATTCGGATGATGATTTTTCCTGAATATATTTAAGTCTATTATCGACGATTCAGGATTACTTTTTCCATTTTAATAACTGTAAAACGATTAGTTTTTGTAAAAAAACTGAAACGATGTTAATTTATGGATATAGTTGGATCATAGAAAGCTAGTGATAAAAAAAAAGTTTGAATTAACTGTGAAAGGGTATAGAACAAATACATGGTACATTGTGAAAACGCGGGAAAATGTAAAGTTGACATAATGATAGTTTATTCATGAGATATTTCATTCCACATTTTCGTAAGGTATACAATAATTATTTATATAGGTAAATAGATTATATTCGTTACCTTACAACAATCATCTATTACGATAAGAGCATTCTGTGACAACTGAGATACCTATATATGATCAATCAATTCATATAACGTCTATAAATACGTAGATATTAATAATACGTAAGTATTATTACACGTTTAGAACTTTTTGGTAACTCATTTATTTACCGGTTTTTTTTATGTATTCTTATACTCGAGCCGTGCATACAATAAGTTAATTTTATATCTAAATCCAATATACACTATATGAACTATATTACGTTATCTTAATCTTAATAAGATATAAAACGTGGCAATATTACGGCTTTTTCATTCATATTTGTATTCTATATATTTGGATTTTTCCCCCTTCCCTTTATTCATAATGACTCAATCTAGGTATAATCGTTACTTATCTATTACGTGACTAAATCTTGTAAATGCATCAGTTATAATATAACCGAGATGATAATAATAATAATAAGTAAATGAATAAAAAAAAGATAGACAAATATAAAAAAGAAAAATAATATAATTATAACAAATTCCGAATACTTTTTTGGTATCAGAATACGAATTTTCAGATTCGTAAACCTCCCAAATATAGGCAATATTTAACGCAACTAATTTGGCGAATTTATACAGCGTTTCACTGCTTTTAGATCGGTTTCAATCAATTGCGTAGATCAAGTGTAAAAGAAACAAAGACATATTTACACACACTTGTTCATCATGATCAGATTTGGTATATAAAAAAATCAATGTACCGCATAGTTTGTAGTTAGCGATTTCAACCAGACTTGAGCGGTGAATCGTGATCAAAATCGCTACGGCAATGCAGTATGGTTCAATTCTTGGTATTCAGCTCTCAAGGATTGCAAAAAACGCTCAATTATGTCATGTTGTTTTCTTCTGAAAGTTTTTCTGCATATTCAACATCATTTTCTTCGTCATCAATCTCATCGTCTTGATCTCTACTTCGCCGGGGTAGTTCATCTTTGTCGTTTAAATCTTCTCCGTCTTCTACATCCTCTCCATCTTCACCATCTTCCCCATCGTCATCTCCATCTTCCCCGTCGTGATCTAAGTCCTCGTTTTCATGATCATCTAAAATGTCTTGTTCCTGTTCCAAAAAGTCAGTCGGTACAAATTCCATTTGTTCTTCATTGTCGTTGAGATCAGGCGGACCTGGTATTTCACAGAAATTCAATTCCCTCTCAGCCCCATTCTGCTCTCGGTCACCCTCGCCGTCTTCTTCCGTCCGAAAGTCATCCATGTTCCCATAACGTGCGGGAGATGAATGGTTGTCCCTGTGCCCTTCAGGGAACATTTCCGTAGGGCTTAGAGGTATGTCTAAGGGTTCAAGTTTTACAGTAACAATTGGAGAGGTAGGGCTCGCAGGACGCTGCAGTCGAATTTTTGTGAACGGTTTGTTGCTTTCATTCGATTCTGAAGGGCCACGTTTCAGACCTCGTTTTGGGGCAATAGTTGCGTTTGCTGTGCTGGGGGGATGGCTTTTTGCTTCTTTGGTATCTGCTGAGATCCGAGAAATTATTGGCTGTGATGTCGATGGCTTTGATTGAGGAATCAACATTGGTGGCTTAAGATTCTGTGGAAAAAAGTTTTCAATATTTGGTTATTAGTCTCAAACTCTTTTTGTGAACCATATAATTGATAGAATTATGGCTCTCATGAAATAGGAGAGAAAAAGGCTTTTTTCTTCCAATTAATTTTGAAGAGAAAATAAAAGTCCTTTGATGAATTAAATCTTTTTATTTAGGCAACTATTGGGTTTCGAGAACTCAATTAGTGAAGAATTTAAATTACCTGTGACGATGGACTTGGGCCAGCTAGTCCTTTGACTTGTAGTGCTTCGGCGGCGTTTAAAAGTTGTGGTAGTTTGTCATGAGCGACGTTTACTTCGCCTCTGTACATGAATCTGACTAGTGCCTCGACTTCCCAAAACTTGAGATCCTTCATGAGAATGATTGGATGTTGGCAAGGATTTTCGCGCAATAAATCAGCGAGGTAGTCACTACAGGATGATAAAATCATCTTGTGACATTTGAGGGAACGACCCTCACAGGCTAAGGTCACGTCGACGAATTGTTCAGAATCCAATAGTGAAGGAAAACTGTTTTGCATATTGCTGTGGTAACTATTCCATCGTAAGCAGACCTGTAACAAATTCAAGTCGATGAAATTGTAGCTATAATAATTCTCATCCACGAAGGGATTCAAATCGTGGATTGGAAAACTTCCAGCTTTCCCAAACTTATCAAAGAAATGAAAATCAAAACGTAACAGAAGGATATATGAAAAATGTGTTCTGTAAAAATGATATCAATGAGTAGTTTCACAAATTTCTAAAGAGTGATCAAAGCTCATTTTTTCAATAAGTTGTTTAATTATTCATCACGGTTTGGGACTAGTACTTCTGATATAAATATAAGTTGAGATCTTACCTCTGTTGGCTGTTGCGGTACTACGACTTGAGGAGTTGCAATAGGAGTTTGACGTGGTGCCATTTTTATGGTGGTTGGTGCTACGTGTTTCACCTTCAAGGGAATGGTTTTCAGGACCAAAGTCTTTGGTTGTTGCAGCTGCTGTTGTTGTTGTTGTTGCTGCTGCTGTTGCTGATGTTGCTGCGATTGCTGTAGGGACTGTTGTGGAGGTGCGGGTGCAATGTTTCGCGGCCTTATAAGCGACTGTCCTATTCTGATAGCTTTGGTACTGGAACTAGTTTGTGTTGGAGCAGTAGGAAGTACTGGAACAAAAAGAGTAGCGCACATGCCGGTGTCTGATTATTCGGAGAATAAATTATCGGGATTAAGAAAACTTTCTCGATAAGTTCACAAAGTACAGCCTAACTGAATTGTCTTACCAAGATTTGAGTCAAGCTTAACTGATCAAAGGGACGGCATATTCCTAAGGTAATTTTCAACAGGATCGCTACAAGTTTTAACTTTATAAATTGTCTGACCGTTCAAAGGTTTCCAGATCAAAAACTTAATCTTTTCACACGGTTTTAAAAGGCTTGTCTAGATTACTAAACATTCCAAACGTCTTGACAAACCTTTGTTCGCCGTCTATGGGGGTTTTGCCCCAAAGATAATGAGAATATTAAAAAAAAAAAAAAAACTTTCAGTATCTTCATTCTATCTTCATTATCATTAATATTGAAAAGTAAAAAAGAAAAACACTTACAGTATTTGTATCTTATTTACATAATCATTAATATTTCAATGATTTCATGGACTAAAATCAAACAACTGAAAGTAGTTTCATGTTTCTTATACTATCTTTGGTTTCGCTTAAATAAGATCAGCATTCGTATATTATTTACTACACATATATAATCACCTCGCTTTGTACTATCAACAAAAAGTCAGTCGAAACTTATTTTACTAAAAGTCGAAAGATAGACTAGTCATCTTGCATTAGAATATAAGAACGAGTAAAAAGTATGACTATATGAAGTATCAAGTCTGTGTATATCAAAAAAAATTAAAAACCTATAATTCTTCGGCAATATTCGTATAGAGAAATATACAAAGTTTTCTTTGTTAGCAGAACTATTAGAAGTTGAAGGTAGATTCATCTTTTTTTGTACAACTAGATTTTCCATTAATGCAGTACCCTGGTTTGAAGACAACGGAAGATTTAACTGGATCAAGCTGGTGATTTGCTCGCCGGGCTCCTCCTCAATCAGCAGTGGATCTTCGCCATAGCTTTCCGCAACTGTTATCTCATCCTTAATCAGCAGTATATCTTCGCCATAGCTTTCCGCAACTGTTGTCTCATCCTTAATCAGCAGTATATCTTCGCCAAAGCTTTCCGCAACTGTTGTCTCATCCTTAATTATCAGTGTATCTTCGCCATAGCTTTCCGCAACTGTTGTCTCATCCTGAATCAGCAGTTCATCTTCGCCATAGCTTTCCGCAACTGTTGTCTCCTCACACCCGCCGTGGTGTTTTATGGTGTTGATCTCAGCTTCGCTTTCTGCTAACAACGTTGTTGAAGTTCTCAGAAAAGCATGGCCAGTGTAACGTTCCGGGTCTGGCAACTTCAAGAATTCGGCAACTATTTTTGGCATAAGAGCAAATTTCTTTTCACCAATTGGTTGGATTGTGCATCTGCCTTTTTGGTAATTTATGAAAAATCTATTGTGAGGTACTGTCTCTGGTCTTAGATCGCGATATTGTTTATAATAGTCATAGAACGTTCCCTTGACTGCGAATTTCCGTTCTTGGCCAGTTTTTGCATCGGTAAGACGTACCAGTAGTATGGGTTGTTTTTTTTTCGTGTCTTCAGACTCATAGCAGGTTTCCATATGGGTCGTTTCTATTTTTATTAACTCGTCCATTCTACAAGCAGCAAAAACCCCGAATATCATAGCGACCTGTGAGAAAAAAATCTCAGTATCACTTTGGTATCTAATAAATTAATAAATTAATAAATAATAACAAATAAGTAGATTTGTGTACTTACTTTTGTTGCTAAATACGCAATATTTGGGGCCTCGTTCAAAAATTTTTCAACATTCTCTGAAGTGAGTGTTTTTAATTTTCTCGGTCTGTAACCCACTGAATTATTCTTTAAAAATTCTTTCAACTTATGGTATTTGCCCACATTTACATTTCGACGAATTTTCAGCATTTTGGATAATTTTGAAAACTCGCTCCACAGAGATGACGGTTTCCGTTTGCGGGAAAGCGCAGCAAAATAGTCTAGGAGCACCCGTTGAGAAATTGTATTGGCACCATTTTCTTTTTGCCAGTTGAGGAATTGCTGGTAACTAAGTTTATATGTTGCCTTCGATTTCAAAGGTAATAAGTCAAGTTCCAAATCGTCACTCATTTTTTGTTTGTTAATTGCCTTTCGTTAATTCAATAGCCACCGTGAGTACGATCGAGGCACTGGATTTAGGTTATGAGCAAAGCGTAGGTATACGTATACACAGACTGCTCTTGCAAAAAACATCGACCTCGACTATGACGCTATGCCGAGTTCGAGTTGCGCATAAAGCTGCCGTGCAAAGTCTTTATACGGTAGTTTTGCTATGCGCAGTTCGTACGGCACATTTAAACTGCCGCATAAAGACTCTATACAGTAGTTTTTAAATTAATCGTATAAAGTGGCATTTGGCGGAACGAAAATAGCCACCATAAAGCGACTTTTTCATGCCTGTGCTGTTAAATAGTATATCTTCCGTCACAGGCATGAAAAGTCACTTTGACGCCAGTTCAGATCCGCACTTGATACGACGAAGAGTGAGCTTATGGCACTTCGAACTGCGCATCGAAACTGTGGTACAAAGACTTTATGGGCAGTTCTGAAATTAGCTGTACGAAAAGCTACTTAACGGATCGAAAACAGGCGTCAAAAAGCGACTTTTCAATGCCTATACCGAAAAAAAGGCTCGCCTCTACACTGTTAAAAATTATTGTAAATTTACAAACATTTATTATACAAAATGTTTGCAAAATTACAAGTGTGGCGTAGCAAAGTGAATTGCTAAATTTTTTTTCTATAAATTTCCGAATAAATTCTTGATTTTGTAACTGAACTTTTGTAGGAAAAAAAAAAAGAGAATTTTATTTAAATGCACTGAATTGTTTTCGAATTCACTAAATTGTTTAGTAAATTTAACTACTCATGTATGCGAATAAAACTTCCAATACTTCCAAATTCTATTGGAAGTTTTATTCGCATACATGAGTAGTGAATTCACAATACATTCCCTGCAGAATTAATTTACAAATACTTCAAATTTACTAACAATTTAGTGAATGCAAACACAATTTTGTGTTTTCCCTATAAAAGTTCGTTAAAAATCAAGAATTTATTTCTAAAATTTATAGAAAGAGCTTAGCAATTCGTAATCTTGTAAAACTTTTGTATAATAAATCTTAGTAAATTCACAATTATTTTTGACAGTGTAACTCGTACTGTAGTCATTATCCTCGCCGAAAAACACTTGGTTTACGGGCTTGCCACATGTATAATATACTATTAGATCCTTGGCTTTGGATTTCGGTGAAATATAAATCATCAGAAAATTATTACATGAATAAAATCTGTCGCCATGCACCGGATGCAATAAAATACTTCAATAAACTTCAATTCCAGGTTTTCAATTAAATCCTCTGACTTTTCGCGGTTTTTCAGAGTCTGTAACAGCCTCGATGTACAATTGAAATATGCCTTTGATGTTGCGTTTTTTGTTCTTATTTCGAATGCAATCCGACTATTCGCGTTTCATACAAGAAAACAATAGATAAAAACCAATGAAAATCATCATCTGCGTTTTCTCCATTAGTTCACTAAGTTCAGGATATCCGATGAAATTGCTCTTCAACACGAACGTGCCTTCTGGCTAAGTGAACTAACGCAAACCCGATTAGATCTTCATTGAATTTAGCATGAGCGAATATCAAGAAATCGATTCAACATTGAAAATAAAGCATGCCTCAGTACCTATACACTAGGGTGGTCCTTATTTGGGGTGTTTTTGAAATTTTCCGTGGACAACGCGGAAAAAGTTTGCAAATAAATTTCAAAAAAAGTACGCAAAAGTTGAAGTCTGTAGGTCAACTGAAAGGACTGCCCACAGGGCAGTGAATTTTCCCATTTGATTTACATAGGAACTCGGGCTCAATGCATTATTTTGTTTTTCTCTGCCTTAATAGTGTTCCGAAAAATCTGAAATTTGGCATACGCCTACCCTATAATTATAGGTATTCCACAAAAAATTGGGTGATTTTCAGCGATAAAAGTTTCGAAGTTCCAGAACGTAAAAATGGTGATTTTCGGCTTCGAAACACAAGTTTTGACGTTCTGGAACTTCGAAACTTTTATCGCCGAAAATCGCCCAATTTTTTATGGAATATCCATGACTATAGGGTGAACGTATGCCAAATTTCAGATTTTTCGGAACACTATTAAGGCAGAGAAAAAAAAATAATGCATTGAGCCCGAGTTCCTATGTAAATCAAATGGGCAAATTTACTGCCCTGTGGGCAGTACTTTGAGGTGACCTACAGACTTCAACTTTTGCGTACTTTTGTTTAAATTTATTTGCAAGCTTTTTCCGCCTTGTCCGCAGAAAATTTCGAAAACACCCCAAATAAGGACCACCCTACTATACACGTAACAAAGTTAGTCCAGAAGCAAAAAGTTGGAAGGATACAAAAAAAAAAAAAAAAAAATGGAACTCTTTCTTCCGCCAAATTGTCTCACAATGGTTTCCATCGCATCGCATAAAAAAAAACCTTATTGAATAGGTTCTTACAAGTTCGGAGGTGAGGTTGCAGAAGGCCTTCCCAATCTCTTGGCGTCAATATCTGATCGTTGCCGCTGATATTTGAATCAGCACCTAAAATCTCGTTTTTCGCATACCCTGAATTCAGGTTTTCCCGTATCGGAGCGAAGTGGTTTTCCAGAGTAGAATCCTTGTTCAAAAGGATGTCTAGCACCGCTCTTGAGGTCGGTGTTCTACCCGGTTTGCTAGTATGCCTGGCTTCCCACTTTAGATAAGTCCATTTTTTTCTACAGTCCGATTCGCTTCTTTCTACACCATCAGCGGCTGACACAGCTTTAGCAACAGATTGCCAGGCTTGTAGCCACCCACGTCCGTTAGCAACGCTCATTAATATAGCATCCCGATATTGTCGCACCATCGCGAGTAAAGTCTCCACTTCACGTGTGGAAAAATTTACTTTTCGTTGTTTAACGCTAGTCGGAAATTTTTGCCCTGTAGATTTCAAACTCGGATAAGGTGGTGGATGCATAATGTTCATCGGTAATCCTCCGTTCAATCCTCCAGGGCCAAGGTCGCCACCCCGAAGTAAAGACAACGCGAACAAGCTGCGCAATTTTTTTATACGACCATCCCGCTTTTTTAATAGCGGACTTTATTTTAGGAGAAGATATTTTTTTTTACCGGTTTGTGGTTGTATTCCGTTATAAATTATCAATGCTTCATTTTTATATTCTCCTCTCCCTCCCCTTTCCCACCCCCGCCCCATCCCAGTTTTTATAACTATAAAACCCGTAATGGAATGGAATTTTTATGAAATATATTCCGCGCTTCGTTTATAACGGTAGTATAAGGTATACCTATATATATATGTATATAGGTAGATAGCGATTTTCACGACTGAACCCGTTTAAAATTTCAATTTCATTTAAATTTCAAATTACTTTGATATCACGAGTTTCTCCTGTATAGAAATTGGTGCCCATAACGCGGTGAATTAAAATTATGGATTTATGTACTCGTATTATAAAATCTCGTAACATTTTTTTCGTTATCAAAGCTAAATAGGAATTTGAAATGCAATTTGTATTAATTTTCTAATTTGAAGGTACTTATAGGTCGGTACAAAATTACGAGCTAAAATCTTTCCGAACTCTGTTGCATACTTTCCCGATATTATTGGCACGAAAAGAAGAGAAAAAAAAAAAAAAAAAATCGTAATTGTTTCAAAAATATTGATAGCATAAATAAATAAACCAATTTTTTTTTTTGCCACTGCCAATGAGCTAATATCCAGCAACAATTATTTTCATAGACGCGTGTATAACACCTGTGTAGATTCAGTGTTTCATATTACTATATGAAACATTGATTATCTCAATGATTTGTTTTTTCCCTTATTCTTTTTAATCTCGATTAAACGCGTTGGAATACAGCCACTAACCAACTCCTCATAATGATACCTCTCCATAATATTGAAGGAAGCTGTCGCGCACAATTTTAGTTATAAGAAATAAAGAAAGAATAAGATAAAGTCGCGTAAAAAAGAAAAAACAAACGAAAGAAAAACTAAAACAGAAGAAAAGAAAAGACGTCAGACGTCAGACACCGCACCGCATCACTTCACGCGTGTTTGATCTATAGCGTGTAAAGTGTACGTATTATTGTTATTTCCGCAAAGATCTCGTCAGAGTCGCATATCCGCGCTCTTCGAACTCGCGACTCGTACTACTTGGCAGTTGGTGTTCCTCTTTTCAAGTGCAGTGAGGGCAGCAACGAAAATCCAGAGAAATGGACTGGGGGTTGCTGCACTGCGCACGTCCGATTCCACCCCCGCCTTTGAGTTGCTTTTGCGATACCGAAAACGCTGTGGAAACTTGCGGCAGCATACATTATTTTTTTTCTCCTATGTACTCTCCCTTCCTCTATTTCGTCCTTTATTATTAAAAAATAAAGTTACGAAAATTTGATTAATTATTCGTTATTTTTTTTTTAATATAACTATATATAAGTTACATATAATAATTATACAGAACCTATATTGTAGTCGATATTATGATATGGGTTCGTAAAAACGTGTGGAGTATTTTATTCATTTATCCGAATAAAAAATGATGAAATATTACGAAGAACAATTTGAGGAGTGATAAAATCATCATACTTTTGGATATTGAAACTGTTTTGGGTAATATAAATATGTATAACGTACATGAAGGCAGTCAGTCATATGGACTACAGTATATGGTACTACTGGGTAACAATCAGTATGTGATCGTCAGTTTCCTGTTGATCCGGAAATATAGTTATCAGACGATATTTATACAGCACGAGCTAGCTGGTACTTTACTATGAGAATAATCTCTGGTGTAGATATAAATTTATGTTAAACTAACTTATTTTTTTTATAATGTACATATTGTAAAAATTGAAAAAGAACTTTTTTAATTTCAACTAATTACGTGAACTTATAGCTATAGCTATATGAGTATATCTAGGTATACAAGGCTGGAAGCTTTTGCTTCCTTTGTTGAACATAGTAGGGGTGGTTTTTTTTAATTTTTACCAAAGTAGATGAGAATTCATCGACCCTTAGCTTGCGGGACGGTAAAATATAAAAGGAAAGAATTAGGGTGGCGGCTGTAGGAATCGGGGCCTTCGACCAACCCCTACTTTTTTTTATTTTTTTTTATTTCCAGGAGGTGAAACGGCTCCAGGAGCTCGCCTTTGTCAATATTTTTAGCCGTTCGCCAATGCCGCACGGGATGGCTAGCGCATATTCATAAAGGCGATGTATACCTAAACGAGTAATTTCAAGCGAAGGCACCGCCCTTCGGTTCGTTGGTAATAATTAAATTTTCAAACTTCCCCTCGGCCGCGTGCGGTACTGCGGAGACGCCGGGAGAGTGCTGGAGGGGGCAGATGCGCGACGCTCTCCCCCTCCCCCACCCCACTAACGTCGCTAATTTATACATTTTTTAAATTATTGATTAAAAGACGCGAAAACCCTACCCCCGGCTCACCAATCTCCCCCACTTCTCCTCCGCCATGTTTGACGTCTGTTGTCTGGGTTCCCCGGGTACCATTCTTTTGATGCGGTTTGAAAATTTCATTCCTCACCTATGGCTATAGCTGCAGAAATCGATTGATTATCAGCATGAGAGTTGACTGAGTGGAATTATCGCATCCCCAACACTAACTCTCATTATTCCGTACCCTGAATCTCTTTCCGATTCGTATAAATGAAGAAAAAAAAAAAACAAAAAAAAACAAAGGGCTTCAAAAAAATAAAAAAAAAAATAAACTTTCTGAAGTTTAGATATTTTCTACTCTATGTTCGCATAGTTTTCATTAATAATCATAGAATTCTATGTGGAGAGGGTTCAGTGTCTGTCTGTCTGTCTGTCCGTTCCTCAATTTTCATATTTATAAAAATAAATTCAATCTATATTCAAGTATTCAAGAAAAAGGAGAGAGAAAAGAATAGAAAAGAACAGAATAGAAGCGAGCTACGCGCCTTTAAGTAGAAACGATGCAGTTAAGGTCAGACTGAAACTCAAGCAACGCGTCTCGACGGAACAGTACGGATGCAATCAACGATACCTCAGTCAGGTATGAGTCCTGAAATATGAATTGGAACAAATTGAACCCCAGAAACGATCGATCGGATAATAATCTTCGAGCTTTGAGAAATGACCCTTACATAAATCGTATGTCACATGGGTGTGGCCAAGGGGTACGTGGGATCGGGTTTCCCGATCGTAAACGATTCTCAAAAGTCTCATTGACCTGAATAATCGCTTCAAAGAGAAAGAGCAGAAGCAAACGGAGAAAAATGATAAGAATAAATGCAAAAGGCGCATTATCACATTGTGCAACATCTGCATGCATGGAAATATATTATCCACACACGTGGTTCAAAAAAAACCCTTTTGATTTGCGGGCAGGAAACTGGAAAATTAAAATCCGATTGTGAATCATAAAATATTGACGCGCCGTAGAAATATGCGCAGGGAAAGAGATGAGGTTTGGGGGTACCAGGGCGAGGAGAGATAAAGAGAGAGGAGGAAGGAAAGGATCGAAGGGTGGACAGAGCAGGAAGGCGGAGGAGAAGCTGCAAGCTCCTTCTTCGTTGCTTTATTCGATAACTCAAAAAATTCCATAGATTTATAACGTCCGAAGCTTTTTATTTTCAACATCCCCGATTCTGAATGACGAACCGAACGGGGGATGCAATATCGCTAAGAATTCTTAGAAGATGAAGAAAAAAAAACCGAAGGTATAATAACTGTGGAAAGATATTTAGGATTTTTGTATAAATTGGTATCGATTCCAAAAGAAATCTCAATAGACAAAGTAATAAATGCGCAAAAAAAGTAAACTGGAAACTATAAGCCGGGTCTCCTCTCCCGCTCGTTGGGGTCCAGCCTGCAGGTCCAGCTGTGACGTTACGTCAAATGAATACGAAGTGTCGTCAAGTTCTCGTTAGTCAGACAGTTGGCATGAATTAAAAAAAGACTTGCCTTATCCGGCCAGTAAAGGCCTGTCTCATTTATAACAGCAGCTGTTTCAGCGTCAGTTATTGCAGATCTACAGATCCTTTCTCGAGTGTATTGAAAGAGAGTCTTATAGTCTTACATAGTAAAGTCTATCGCAATATAGGTATTAGGGTGGTCCTTATTTGGGGTGTTTTTGAAATTTTCCGTGGACAACGCGGAAAAAGTTTGCAAATAAATTTCAAAAAAAGTACGCAAAAGTTGAAGTCTGTAGGTCAACTGAAAGGACTGCCCACAGGGCAGTGAATTTTCCCATTCGATTTACATAGGAACTCGGGCTCAATGCATTATTTTGTTTTTCTCTGCCTTAATTGTGTTCCGAAAAATCTGAAATTTGGCATACGTCTACCCTATAATTATAGGTATTCCACAAAAAATTGGGTGATTTTCAGCGATAAAAGTTTCGAAGTTCCAGAACGTAAAAATGGTGATTTTCGGCTTCGAAACACAAGTTTTGACGTTCTGGAACTTCGAAACTTTTATCGCCGAAAATCGCCCAATTTTTTATGGAATATCCATGACTATAGGGTGAACGTATGCCAATCTTCAGATTTTTCGGAACACTATTAAGGCAGAGAAAAAAAAATAATGCATTGAGCCCGAGTTCCTATGTAAATCAAATGGGCAAATTTACTGCCCTGTGGGCAGTACTTTGAGGTGACCGACAGACTTCAACTTTTGCGTACTTTTGTTTAAATTTATTTGCAAGCTTTTTCCGCCTTGTCCGCAGAAAATTTCGAAAACACCCCAAATAAGGACCACCCTATTAGGTATAGGTTGAAGTGCAGGAAAATAAACTACAAGGTTCCACCAATTTTATATTTTTTTCCCATGGTCTTTCCTAGCTTCAAAATATAAAACCAGTCAATGCGATATCTTCTTTCGTACGATTAACATTTTTTTTTTTTTTTCAAATGAATGAGAGCATGAACAATATAATACGAGTACTTGTAATCACCGGTAATTAACTATAGTAAAAGCACCTTTTTTGATTTCGAACAACGAATACTGTATCAAGTCACGCCATTCTTGAATTATCTAAAACCCCTGCGAAAGGTTGGGATGTCTTTGACGATAATACCAAACGAGTTGTATCGGTCGCGGTGATACTCATCGAGTAGGTATAATTATGATTAAAAAAAGCCATAATACCAATATTTGTGAATGTACATTTGTTACGTCTACAATATAACAGTCAGTGCACTTTGCTGTACTAGTAGATTCGCGATATGCGAAGACATATTCAAACATTGCATGTTCGTAAAGAAGAGAAAAGTAGAAGAAAAAAAAAAAAAAAAATACACATAGAAATCGGTTGTTTTAGTTAAAATTATTATTTAAGAATTTTGATTACCATGATACCGTCTCCCGATCAATCTGCCTCCATGATGTACACGTAAATGTCGATGCAAATTAGTGGTACCACATTGCCTGGGGTTGGCACCCCCTCTTACAACAACCGCGCCACATATACGGCACTGTGCTCTGAGGGGGTCGTTTACGCATAGATCAAAGTGAGCCCAAACAGCACTGGGATTAGCCATTGCTCTTAGACTTCGCGCGTGAGATCTAACTCTGCTGCTCGAGTGTGATCCTGATGAGAAGGATGGTGTGACGTCGATAAGGCAGTCGTCCTCGTCTTCCGGTTCCTGTTTCATGATGCTCACCACTCTCTTGTGCAAAATCTTACGTGACCCCGAAATCTTGACGCTTTTTAAGTCCCAACTTGATGTAAAATTAATTAGGTATCGATTGTTGTTTTTTTTTTTTTATCGAATAAATATAAATAGAGGGCTTTCACTCCACAATACGTCAGACTGTAATGATTAGGATAAAACAAAGTATTATGAGTTTACTGAACTATAAACAAGTACGCGTCTTGTTTCAGGTCTGTTTTGTATACTCAGTTTTAGAAACCTTATACTAAATCGAAGAGTTAAGGGGGGTGGGTTGGGGGGGTTTAAGGGGTTCTCAAAGAACAGCGGGACGTCCACCCTATTGTTCCTGTCCCCCAGGTTATTCCAGGACAGGTCGTAATCTCGTAGGACAAGTTTACCCTTGTATAGCTGTGGGCCGTTTTGGTGCGTGTGCAATAAGTAATTTCACAGGAGTAAAAATGTCACCGTTTTATGTCTTCATTCCGGAGAGAAAGAAAGAAAAAAAAAAAGATGCAAATAAAATTGAAGCCGGCTTTGGATAAGCCGATGAAAAACGAACGGCTTTATCATTGCAACGAGGCATATTACGAGTAGTAGGTATTCGAGTAGCTTAAGACCCGTCCTTAGTCGCCCACCTCCTTTTGGTCGAAATGTGTTACATTTCGATTATTATCCGAGCCCAGGCGTGAAAAACGCAAAAAAGACCAACGCTGCGCAAATTCAAATTCAATTCCGAACACAAAGGTCCAAAAAAAAATGTTCGTTTCATGCGAAAATAGAGTCTACAGATGGTTTTTACATTATTCGAATGTTTTCGAATTCGATTTCCTCGGCGGATTACGTAAAAACCATCTGTAGATTCTATTTTCGCATAAAACGAACATTTTTTTGGACGTATGTGTTCGGAATTGAATTTGAATTCGCGTAGCGTTGGCCTTTTTTGCGTTTTTGACGCCTAGGCTCGGAATATAATCGAAATGTGACACATTTCAACCAAAAAGAGGTGGGCGACTGGGGGGGATGGGGCTTAAATCGCGTAAAAGCATATTGATTGAAGATATAATGTCAAGTTTGAACGTCGTTGCTCGAATGAACAAACATTTATATATAAGTTATAGCGATTTGATACGCAAAAACGTGTTGATGAAAAGCACGTGGTAGAAAAAGCTTCGGATATTGATTCGGAATTTAGGAATGTTATTTTCGTTTTTCGGTCTTAGTTTAAAATCGAACATTCGCGTGATCTCGTCCACCTCTGAGAGGTTGACTACCTTTCAATAATTAAGTATTTTCACCCGTTAGGTAGTACAATTAACGATTAGTCTCGATAATGAGAATCAAAAGTTCTGTATAAGTTCTGTATTAAATGTAGTTATATAGCGATGAGAGACTTATCTGCCAATATAAAATTCAACAGAATCAAATACTATCAATTGTCGTTACATGCGAGTGAAATGATTAGCTACTCTCTCTCCAACTTCAAAGTTAGAGAATAGCCACAATCTGCGGGAACTAGCAGTGTGCCGCGTGTTCAATGTGGACTTCCCAATTATTTAAACGTAAAGATGTCTGTGTTGCGTTAGAAACGACGGAGATCGGGTTGACGAGGGTAAATATCGGATTACGTCACCGACCGAGCAATACGTCGCCGTTGTTTTAGCGATTGTAATCATCGATTGTTGTGACGGCCATTATGGTAACTTGAAGTTTTCGATTTTTGTATGAAAAAACAATTGAACAAATGACGATCAATAGCCAAATACCCATACGGTGATTTTGAACGCGATATAAATAAAAAAAAAGAGGAGGAAAATATTAGCGAGAAATTTTAGAACGATAATAACAAGTCAAATATAGCATACAAAATCGGCAACACACGGATTAGGTTAAAAAGTGTGTTAAGAATGTATTGATACAATGTATGTTTGTATAAACGTAATCGGTACAATACAGCTGTTAAGTTTAAGTTCGACTAGTCCCACGGAGAGAAATGAAATCATTCATAAACGAGCGGGAGGGTTAATCAACGGCGATTTAAAATTAATAATTAAACTGTGAAAAAGAATGAAGTTAATAGTAATTCGAGGACGGCGCCGAGCGACCCTCACCAAAATATTGCGTGTATTATTCTTAGATACAGGGTCTCTTTCTGTAACAGCAACCATTCCTTGCAACGACGTTCCGTCTATAAAAAGCAATCATTATCTTGCCCTGGGTTGATAATATATATATATAGATGTTATATACGAATACTATATGTACACACACATATTTATATATGTGTGTATTATTGGTATATTTATATATATATAATATACAGGTATATTATATATATATATACACGCATATACATACGGGAAAGCACAAGTTCTTATATTTCGCGCAGTTCGCCTAGTATAAAGCTCCTCTTTAACGTGCTTTAAAAGAAAACACTAACGGATATATGCACTGTCACTGAGAATGAAAGCTGGTCGATTGTCGATGGAAGTTTTTATTTGTTCATTTATTCATTCATTCATTTATTTATTTATTCATTTATTTATTTATTTATTTTCATGTTGACAATCAACTGTGTAAACGTAGTTAGTTGGTAGTAGTTGTCGAAAGCACGCTCGCACTAATAGTCACTCGATGATAGTATATTAAGTCAGTCACCATATCACTAAACGCGCGCAAATCGGGCACTACTTACGATGGCCAAAATAATTTTCCCCCATTCCCAGTTATCGGAAATAGAAGAATTTATTATTTGCCTGAGCTTTTTTTCTTTTTTCTTAACAACGTTTTAGGTATTGGAAAGGTATAAAAAAAAAAAAAATGGAAGAACGATCTGGCTCACGAACTTAAAATTATTGTATAAGATCGTCCGGGTAAGAGCTTAGAAAATGGCCGATGTGCTTTGCACCGTGCTTCAGCGGTAACGATCCCCCCCGACCCAGGAATGACTAAAATCGAAATCGGTGGCCGAGGGGCGTCGGGACGCGCATGTGCGACGGCGCCGGTCGTCAACGCATTATCTGTATCATATGTGCGCTCTACTATCCGACCTGATTACGTTGTCCGAATCTTTGTGAAGCCATCGATTAACATATTACATTATAGGATACATAGATAGATACGTATACTTACACGTATGTACGTAAGGGGGAAAGGAGAAGAGATTTACAAAAATAAACAGTCTGCTTCACGTACGGTATACGGTACACGCCTTATTCGTTATGAACAGATAAATTATTTCCCACGCGACCGCGACTATGACGAAATTATATTTTTACGTGATATAAAGAAATAGCTCGTGACGTAATTGGCGTGAAAACATTTACCCATACGTTAATATGTGGCCAAAATTTATTTCTGTATTTTAATTAACTGCAATTGGGGTTGATCTGTTTCGCACACGCATTCGAATCTTATCGGTTTATGTAGTAAATGAATATTGCATATGGGTATAATATGTGAAGTTTTAAGCGGTCCGAACGGGGATTTCCCACAAAACTTTATCGGGTAAAAGGATTTGATTGTTTTTTTTTTTTTTTTTATTACTCATTTTGTCATTTGATTAACTGTTTTTTTTCTTTTTATCGCACTTTACAGAATTATTTTGTTTAATAATTTTGAATAAATGTTAATAAGCGTATATCAACGGAATTGATGATTCTAATTTTATCGGTTATCACCAATTATTACATTAATATCATCATAAAGTAGTAAAACTCTTGAAAGCATGACAGACTTGGATATAGATTAGAAATTGTTGAGAAGTTTGCAACGAGTCGTAAAATTAATATCAGTAGTTTGTCATTTTAAACTACGGATTAGCGATATCATTTCCACATTTCGCAGAATTGCATATTATTCGAAAGCCAGATTTCAAATTTACGCTCGAAATTCAAATGTCTGGCTGGAACTACGTCCTGTGATACGTCTGACATTAATGTCAGTTGGGTTGCATATCATACAGGCGCTAGGATCAGAACTCACAGTTCAGCCGATAAAAAAACTACGATAAACCTGTGTATGCGATATTTCACAAATTAAAATCCATTTTAAACATTCTGTACAAAAAGATGAGCTTAAATATAATGTAACGAAAGATTAGGTCGATGTATGAAGAATGAAAATAGTATGAATCGAAAATAGTAGGAAAGTAGTTTTATTTATTTGAAAAAATGACTGAAAACGATTACTATTAGATAAACAAGGGGCCTTATTCTCTTTCCGGCATTTATACGCTATTTTCGATTCATTTACGGAAAGTTAAAATTAATACGTAAAGTACAGGTGTAGTAGGTATCTAAGGTAAGTAGTAATGATGGGTAAATGATAGGTATTGCACACTTACACAAGATTTGCGTTTTATTAATATTTCTTCTGTTTTTTCAATACCATGCATTCAAAGTTGAAATCAAGTCGACGTTTTTGATTAGTCAACTATTCGTAAATGACTAATGTGAAATAAAAATTGGAAAGTATTTAACTCTCTTAGATTTCATTCTAATCTCAGTGAATCTTTTTTTCATATGGTAATACATCATAAATGTTCTTAATTAAAGTAGCAATATTTCAAACATACACTTTCTAGAAAATTTTGAAAAACAAAGAAAAAATTAAGAGAAATAGTATATTACATACCTAGGGCAGTAAAATAAGGAAGGTCCCAGATCACATGTAATTGTCGTCCGAGGCGAAGCCGAGGTCGACAGACATGTGATCTGAGGCTTTCTTATTTACTTCCCGAGGAGTGTATACGATTTTTCTCATCGACGGAGCCGAAAAGCGGCAACTTCGTTCCGCGCAGCGGGACGAAAGTTGTCGCTTTCGGCTCGGAGACGAGAAAATAATCGATCACATGAATCCACTTACCTTTTTGAAGTAATGGTAAAAATGACTGTTGTTGATACTCTTCCGTGGTTTGCCAATCGGATGCAGGTGTAAATTCGCTGCTATTTCTACTGGACGATCGAGTATCTCGGTTAGCTTCTTCCTCTGGAATTAATAATACCTATCTAGTAATAGATATATTGCAATATTGGCCGAAAAAGTTATTAATACATCAGCAGTAGAACCCTTGTTACGTAATTAATTGTACGGTAGAAAGAACTGCAATAAAATGATAGTGAAAACAAAATAAGTATATAATTACTCATTGATCACAGTCGTTAATTTTGTACAGTAATTTCTGTCCCGTTAACGTCCCTTGTCATGTTAATTGATTTACCATCAAATTCACCTTTTGGCAGTAAGGGCATCAACTGGTGTTGCCATTGTAGTGGGTTTTGGGCTGGCCAGTCAGCCCATGACCTGAAATGACTGAGCTTCGAATTTCCCGACGTCGTATTTTGCGTTCTAGACTCATCATCTGAAATGAAATAATACTTTAAATCAGGTCAAGGCTGTTTATAGTGTTTATACTTTGCTGCTGGTTTCGGTTTTGCAAATAAATGTAACTTCAAACTCAGGACCAGATAATAATTATGTGTCAATGTAACAAATGAAAAGCATTGTATAAGGAGTTTTGATTATCTGTTGCTCATGAGGTTGAATTCATTATTATCCTTGTAGTAAATAAATTTACCATTAAGTACAGGTGGTTGACCAAGAGCGATATATCGTTTCCTTGCAAGTTGTGCAGCAGCAAAATCAGGGCTATGATTATGTTGCATTCGTATTCTAGGTTTTTTGCAGTCTGCTGTAGTAATGAGACTGCCTCTGCAGTGTAAAGTTCTGCCCACACATCTCCACCTGATATTATTTGGCTGTTTTTTGTGCAGGGTATACATAAATCCTTTGTGAATGACCTTGGGACCACCTTTATTCGAAAGAACTACCTGAAATGGAAAAAAAAGAAGTATAGTGTTTACTACTATTGAAAAATTCAATCCAAAAAGCAGACTAAAGAGTCATATTATGTTTCTGAAATGATATTAAGTACCTCAGCCACATTGGAGTCATCTTCAGTCGACAATCCCTCCATCTTAATCAGCGATGTTTCAGCCTTTTGTTCTTCTGTGTCGGAGTTTTCTCTGCTATTTGAAATTCGTCCAGGTCCTGGTAACATTATTTACCTTGGTCCTAGACGAGGGAGAGATAATAAAGGTATTGGTAGATACAAGAATGATTTTATATCGCTGAATCTTTTGGATGCGTAAATACATGTACTAAAAATGCTAAAGAATCTCGGTTTCTCATCATGTCCTTGATTGTTACGTACAATAAGTACGTTTTCATTAATAATAAGGATCATCAGAATGTGATTGCTTTGAGTAGTAGGAGAACGTTTACGACTGCTTTATCCTATCACATATTACGCTATGAAATTAATGATTGAAATTGATTTGTTCTATCTAATAATAATGAAGATTGAGACTGGGATGTGCTGAGTGTATTGACATCCTTTGCCAAACTATGCTGTTATAGGTATGATCAAAACATATTCGGTACATCCCGATCGAAACTACTATAACGAGTAACAAGTTCGGTCCACGTGGGTTTCCAATATAGTTCACAGAGCTGATCTAGAGTGCAGCACCATGTTGACGTTCGAAAGAGGCCTTGATAAAACCCTTGTGGTGCCAAAGCAACTACATACTTCTACCATAAACAGATGATTGTCGTTAGAATTAAATATGTAAATAATATCGAGTTAATTTTTATTCTAAACGATGAACATAATATGACAAGTTTTTCGAGGTCGTAAAACAGAGTTACAAGATAGGTTTGTATGAAAAAAATAAAAAGAACTAAGAAATATATTTATACAATTGAAAGAAATAACGATGACAGTTGTGAAACGGTGACCTTATCCTAAGAATAAAGAAATGAATACCTACATACACATGTGTCTATACATTTATTTACCTTCAACTGTCATGTGTAATTCGCAATCTTCTGGACTGCAGATATAAAATTGCAGAAGGTAAAAAGGCACACTTGACCAGCTTTAGCTATGACGTACCTTGAACTGTATTGCGTGCGTGAACATTCGAAATCTATACATAGATATACGGATGAATGACACGGCTGACTGTCAGAGTAATATACAGCGTTTTGATATCGTTAGGAAAATAAAAATTCGAAAATGGAAGCTGGCGGATTGATAACGAAATGGCCAACTTATCTCAACTGACTAGACGACTGTGACAAGAATACACAGAAATATGGCACCACTGCGCGGCGATCAATAAACGGCACCACGGCACTTGGTCCATAAAGGTCCGTTCATAATGAACGGAAGTACTACAGATTCGAATTTCAAATGACTCGTAATATGAGACAGCCACGGGCGAAGCGCATATATGTAATGTGCATGTGATACATGTGCTAAATGGATGGCAAACTTGCGCGCATATGAGTGTACAGCTATGTTATACTGCAAAAACAAATAATATTAGAATATCCGAAACTACTTGCATGATTTTCTTTGGATTCAAAGACCATTTAGCACTTTTTGATATTTTAGTTAAATTACAGTTTGACAAGTAGCAGTTGATCTTGAAGCAGGATCAATATCATCAATTTTATATTCGAGCGAAAAATATATAAGTTTATGGAATACGTATTTGATACATGTATTTATGCAAACGATACACTTGTGTACTCGATAATTGATCTACACTGTTTTCCTCATGTTATTGTAGTGCGATTTTTGTACTCACTTTCACTTTTAATTGAGTTCCTACAATTTCAATTCCAACAGTTTTACTCTTGTTCTATAGATCTGAATGACGTTTGATTCTTCGTCGAAGTTTTGACAGTGACAATGCAGCGAGTGGACGATGGTCCCAAAATGGCACACATGCGCGGTACCAACTGTAAACAGCCGTAGAAACGCGCAGACTTTCTGTGTAAATAACTTACAGCTCCTATCCTGTCGTAGACATTATTCGACAAATAAAAGTTGACCTGCGAGTATGCACGGTGACTAAAAACAAGGGGCAGAATCTAAGTCATTTATTTCATTATTGAAGCATGAGCTGCGAATATCATACATCGATTTCTACGTTTAACAAAAATAGTATCATTGTAGAATACTTCTGTGTCTTTATCCGTTTGGTATAGAAACCACATAGTAATCGTCAAAATATTTCTGAGATATTAATTATTACTTGAAAAATATGATCATTAATCTAGTCATATTGGTAAACTGATGATATGTGAGTTTAATCAACTCGATTTAAGTTTATAATGCGAGAGATGGATGGGTTTATCCCCAGCATATAATCGATGTTGGGACCAAGTTAAATACCATGTACTTTGAGTTGACCTACAGACTCCAAGTATCGCGTACTTTTTTTTTGTTTTTTTTTAAATTTATTTTCAAACTGTTTTCACCTTGAGGTCATCTTGTGGTTAGCTCGATAATGTCTACGACTGAAATTGATAAACATTTGTAGTCAGTGATGTACTGCAACATTATATGGCTACTTATCCTGCGCATTTATAAGGTGTAATTTTGTTTTATGAGACAAGAATGGAAAAATATGTCCCCTGCAAGTACAAATTTCGATGTAGCATAAGCAAGATCAACATATTGAGAGTTATTCTCTACATGCAAATCCGGGAGTTTGAAGTGGAAAACGTCAAGGCATTGAAGGACTGGTTGTCGACCGTTGATCAGGTAATTTTATCGCCTTCAAAATGATGCCAATTATTCGAAAAAATCACGTAACCTGCCCACTTGCCACTTTAAGCGTATTCAATTGAACGTGCGATGCATAATAAGAAAGATGACACCATAAACGCTACCGGCAGACGGATTGCCTGCAGGCCAGCGCTGATGATGATCAAGATTCTCCATTCTGGAGTCCTGCATCTTCACTGTCGGTGTCTCAGGTCTTTGTGACTTATTGGCGGCTCAAAACTGTCCGGTGAACTAATTACTTTCATGTTAGAAAATACTTTATCTTGATATTCGGACGTTATGCCATGATCCAAATAGATCCTGTAAACTGCGTTCGAAGTCAGGTCTGTCAATAGATTGCACAAAGAGAGAATGAGAGTTGGAGCAGATGTCTTCTCAAAATGATTTGTAGTTGAACTGTATTTTACGACACACGGGTGACAATAAGACCGAGCTAGATAAAGCCATGTATTGTTTGATTAGCGTCAAATTGTAGCTGTTCAACATTTTGGTTCGTCCGATTTTTGGTAGTAAGTGCAGACTTTTGCTACTGCCTGCATAATGGAAAATAGCGAACTCTCTTCCGGAACATTAATCAATGCAATCAGGATTTCAATGTAAAGCAAGATATAGAAAGGCTGACTATTAGGGAATGCAAATTCTTGTCGTTCCTAGATTACTCGAGAAGATAATTGTTATCTGTATGTATTGTATATGTATCGAAATGAGATGAAGTTTAAATAAAACTTTTGGTATTCAATTTTTGTCTTCTTACCAAAGTACTTAGAAACCTTCTGCACTGAGTCTCAAGGTATTCTGTAAAATATAGACGTGACAAAAAAAAAAAGAAAAAAAGACATCCTTTAATTATTTGCCCATTGTGAAAGACAAAGGTGTGCGCATTATACTATAGGCGTAGAAAATCTCGCACTCACGGCTTGTCTTAAAGTTCCGTTCAAAATAACCTCGGATTAGAGATCATTTAGGACAAAGAAACCATTTGTCAATTTACAGAAAATATATAGTTTAGCTACGGTAACATATTGATATACAGCTTATATGTAGCTGAAAAAATGAATACAGAGAGTAATATTAGCTGCGTTCCTTTTACATGTAACATCTACGGTATAGATGCTATTCGAAACCTGAATTCATTAATCTTATGTGCATAAAGTACTTAAGTCATACATCTGCTAATATTGATACCTATTATGTACGTCGGACGGATCTGCGTAAATGTATATATTTTATTTATTATTTCAAAAAGTGTATATATAGGCATATGCAGATTGGTAGAGATGGACAGTTCGCCGTAGAAGCGGATAGGCATAGAACATACTAATTATAATCCACAGCTAGGTGAAGCGATTACATTTTCGCCTAATACAACGAGTTTAAAAGCTTGTGCCCAGTTTTCATACTTATTATTAGTGAATCAGGTTTCATTTGTGTGCAAAGTTGCGCACACGAGCGAAAGCTCATCGAACATAAAGTTCTTTATACAGAATTTTCATTTTACGTAATCACATCTTGTTGAAATGGAAACGGAGTCTGAAATAGCAAGATGGTACAGAGGCAGGTCAGTCTTTATTACCGGGGCTACAGGATTTATGGGCAAGGTCCTCGTCGAAAAATTGTTTCGATCTTGCCCTGATATAGGGACCATTTTCATATTGGTCCGTAAGAAGAAAGACACGTCGCCCCAAGACCGAATCATGAAAATGCTAACGTCTGTTATGTTCGACAAGCATCGTGATGGTCGGGCTAATCTGACCGACAGACTTGTCGTTATCCCTGGAGATGTTGCTCAGCAGGACTTGGGAATCTCAGTTGAAGACAGGCGCCTTCTTGAAGATAAAGTGTCAATAGTTTTCCACGTTGCAGCAACTGTCAGATTTGATGAACCCCTGAGACTCGCGGTTACGATAAATATCGAGGGTACTAAGGCTGTACTTGAACTCTGTCAAGGGATGAAAAATCTCTCTGCCCTTGTCCACGTCTCTACAGCTTACTTTCACTGCACTGGTCCCGTCATCCAAGAATGCATTTATCCGCCGCCCTCAGATCCAGAAAAAGTTAAGCACTGTCTGGCGGGGCTGGATGATGATCTTCTGAAATTCATCACACCCAGGTAAACGAAGTGATTCTCATTTTTCAAGATAACGGAGTTTTTTTTATGAAGATTCTTATAGATCAAGGGTGTAGCCGTTTCACATCTTTGGCTGAATTTGCGATTTCACTTTCAGCTTTGCTTTTTATTATTCGGCGAAAGTCATTCTATAGCTATATCCTACTTCATCGAATCAAGATCATGATCGATGCAATCGGATCAATGACTGCGGAATAATCACAATCGACCTGAAGCATTGAAATTCAGCCTACCCAACGACAGTAGCAGCTACGATGGTCTGTCTTTTCAAGTTCGTCTGCTGTCGAACTGGTCACAGTTCACACGGTTTTTTAACTAGTCAACACCCTCAAGTGATATTGCAAAATGCAGTACATATAGTTTTCTGAGGAGACATTACTGTTTTACAGTCAGAATAATTGTGTTTACAACAGGTGAAACCAGAGTATGCTAGGGAATATTATAATTCCAGTTTGGTCTATCACAAAAATAGTTATTTCAACCCTGGAACATGGACTACGTTCCCTACATTGCTATTAGTCCTTCATTATACCTGCATGCTGAATGGGAATTGCACTGACCTCTTCCAATGGTTGATTTCAGACTATGTATCCTCGAAGAAGTGCGTTTGGATGTCATTGAATGATTTGTTCGTAATTAATTTTTAGATTGATTGATAAACACCCAAACACATACACCTTCACCAAAGCTCTTGCCGAGCACGTTGTAGCAGAGTATTCTACAAAGTTGCCGATCATTGTAGTGCGACCTTCTATCGTCTCAGGATCTTGGAAACAGCCGACACCCGGATGGGTCGACAGTTACAGCGGTCCCACTGTTCTCGTGGTTGGTGCAAGCAAGGGATTACTCAGAAGTGTATATGGAAGAAAGGAGGGTGTAGCCGATCTGATACCCGTCGATATATGCATAAATTTGTTTATAGCTGCCGCGTGGGAGCTTGGTACGTTTGTTTCTTACAATCTATAAAATCAATGGGGTACAACTTGCCAATTAATTAGAATAACGTCATTGAAGGGTGGAAAGGCAAATTGAAATGCAAACTTGTGCAAAAATCAAATGAACCGCATTTTGACCTGTCTACTTTTTTATGGTGACTTAAAATCAGGATTAAATATTTTTTACTTTGAATTAGGTAGCAGAGAAGACATGAGACTTGTGCCAGACCTTCTCGTCTACAACTGCGTCTCTCGGCCATTCAATCCTGTCACCTGGGGCTTGTTTGTAGGAGAAATTCATAAATGTGTAACAAGATATACCACGAATGACAGCTTCATAAGACCCGGAGTGATGATGACAGATTCTAAAGTCAAGCACATGCTAACTAATCTGATAAATCTGACTCTCCCTGCCACTTTGGTGGACTGTTTCGTCTGGATCACAGGCGGTAAGCCAAGGTAAGAATAATGTCCACGACTGACGGTGATATGCAATCATGGCGATTGATATTGAGTCGATGGTTTAAAGATTTCAGCGTTATCTAAGCAAGATTAACACGGTGGCTGATGTATTCGAGTTCTTTACGATGCAAGAATGGGATTTTGAAGTGGAGAACGTCAAGCGATTGATAAATCGATTGTCGTCCGTCGATCAGGAGATTTTCGACTTTGATGTGAAAAGAATTATCTGGAAGGAGTATGTCACTAGCTACTTTTTGGGTATTCGACGAAATGTGATGAACGAGAAAGCTGACACTTTAAACGTTACCAAAAGACGGGTTGCTAGACGAACGCTGATGAAGAAGATTGTCCGTTACGGAGTCCTCGTCATCCTCATTGTCTGTGTCATGGGCTTTTTTGACGTTTTATATAAACGTTTTTTGTGAAATTATTTTGTTGTTGTTCAAACAAACTCGAAATACTGTACGCAGATGTACCTTGTCGTTATTTAAATGCTACGCCATAATATCATCTCGCGCATGTAATACAACATAATATTAAAATAGATAACACGTGACAGAGGACCAAAATATAGCTGGCGAATTAGACAGCTAAAGGAATCGTTATTTTATATCCTAATAATAAAATAATATTAAAAAAACATAAAATAAAAATATTGAAGAATACGAGAAGTAAGTTTATCTTTGTAATCGCGTACGTAGAAATTTCGAAGAGTAGGTATACCTCTTTCCTCATTTTCATCCCACAAACGATCGAACAAACACTTCGTGGTAAATACAAGGTGTAAAACGCTTCTTGGAAAATAATGTATCGCACTTTGGCGGAGAAACTTTTTTCTCTAAGTTCTTTAGTCGCTTTCGTCATAAGTAGCAAGTGGTGTGACGAAGCAGGGAGTTTTGCTGTTTGTCTCAAAAGGTTGAAGTGAGACATACTTCATTTCTTCAAATTTTTAGATCAATTTCATCGAAAAACGTTTATGATTTAATTTTCATAACTACCGGAGGCACCAGTCCACTTTCAGCCAGCTGTAAGTAAGTAGTGTAATATCGGAAATCTATTCGCACTTCAAGGCTGGCGGAGAATGAAAAGTGTCGAAACTAACCGATCGATCTATAAGGCATATTTCGCGTGGTTTCCTTTCCTTTGCGTTAAATGCACCACTTTCAATTTGGAACAACGCAGGTGAAATGAAGTCAGGTGTCGACTACGAGCCCCGCAGCCTTTTTCTCTCTGTGATATCATCGTATGACATAAAGGCTATCTTTCAAGTTTTGCTACCGTAACTTGAATAGCAAATAATCGTATCAATCATTTTGATAATTTGAATTCCCATTACATCGCTTCATTATTTATTAGTACTTACCCAATTAGTGAACCGTTAAAATCCCTATGATCTTTTATCAATCTATCCAATTAAAACTGTTTTTTTTTTTTTTTTACTTCAATCATAGAACCTGTTCGCCATTTTATAATAACAGTTAATGAATGACTACACATTTGACGATTTCAATTTATTATCTTTATAAATATCTTAGTGTAATTGTTCGCGAGATCAGATTTTTATTTCTGGATTCAAGGCCGAGGCCCACTAGCCGTCAGTGAACGGCTGAAAACAGTGATTCACATAAAAAAAACCGACCAAATTTAACTTTAACGCCAGATTTGGTCAATGTATTGGATGTGAACCACTGTTTTCGGTCGTTCGTCACCGTTCGGTGCCGACTAGTGGGTTTCAGCCATAATTCATCAAGTCATGAAGACCTAGGTTGATGTTCTTTTTTTTTTTTATCTATGATGAAGATTTCTAAACGGATGAGATGCACTTTTGTTTGCTCAGTTCAACGCCAATCTGTAGAATTTTCCTTGAGAGGACTCAGACCGGTTTTAATATTCAAGGACATGAATTTATCTATAAGTTAACATATATCATTGTATATCATGCTGATTGACTTCAATAAAAATTGTTATATACTACGGTCGTAAAAGACACATACAGACAAACTACCATTGCCTATAGTACTTGTGTATAAGAAATTAGAGATACAAGAATGCAGCGTACAAATAAAGAAAGGATCAGCCACACTTGTGTGAACTGAAAGGAAAACTACTTCATCATCTGACAAGCAAAAAAAAAAAAAAATTCACATAACTGATAGCTGGGGTCAGTGATGATTAAACAGTTGTAACCTATCATTTTATATCAATCAAATGCAAAAGGTTTTTCAGATAATATCTGACTCAGATTTAAAATACATTTCTTGACCAACTCTTCGCGATTTTGATTTTGCAAAAATTGACTCGATGTATACTTCATTTCCCTGGGGTTCATTTGGAAATAATTAAATAGTTAAATGATATTGTAAAAATTGGCTTTTGCAAGCTCCATCCAGGTATAAATTAAAAATATTATAAAGACTGGTGCAGGTGTAGGGTACACTGAACTGCAGATGAAGGAGTAGTAGAAGGCTGAATCACAGGCTCATTAATCGGTCGGCGATTGGTATTTGTAATACTTGAGGAGTATCAATATTCCGTTCAATTATCTGAGTGAACTCGTGAAAGTCTTTTCAGCGGATTTTATTACTAGTTTCTTGTTGGTTCTTATTTGAAATAATCGAAATAACAAGATTTTATTTAAACCGGTAAATTCATATTATCATCGAATAGAAAATATCAGCCTTCTACGAAAACCAAATACGATGTAGTTGTAGCATTCGACACAGCCGAAAATATGAAGAATAAAAAAAAAAATTAATACAATCACCATAAATAGAAATGATTGAATTTGTTTCGTCTCTCCTGATCAATATTATTCCAATTTAACATACTATCTACGCATTGCTATTAAAATCGAATAATATTATTATCCAAAGGCAGACTTAGGTTTTAAGGAGATTCCCCCGTGTGACGGCCTGTTTTTTAAATATTTTTTGGGAATGTTTTTTGACGACCAATGAAAATATAGAACTTCAATTATAGTTCATAGAAGTTTCAATTACGGTTAAAACTATGAAAATCTTAACTTACTATCAATCTTCGATGCCTGGTCCATAGAGTACTCCTTCCTCTTCACTTTACCAGCATATTCTACACATGTTAAGGAATCAATTTATGCAAAAAAAAATTTGAAGCCATCACACGGGGGAACCTCCTTAATATATCGTATGAGTCGTGAAATTGTTGACACATTGAAAAACCAGCTGGTCCAAATTCCTTTGAATTAAATATTGAAAAGCTTGATCATCGCTAACCGTGAATTTGACACCGAATGCGAAATTATCAACCAAGTCTGACAATGAGTTCGACAATATCTTTGGCAGAGTTGAGACGTGTTGGCTAAACGCTATTCTTGCATAATGAGCAGTAATCGAATTGAAAAATTATTTCGAAAACACGAAAGAAAAAGTAGAAAAAGTGAATTCTGTGTCGAGCAATTAAAAATTAATAACGACATTGTCGTAACACAAATTCCGAACTTTTTCACATCCCCCGAAATACGATTTCGATGCTACAACGTAGGGGAATTATTTTATGTTGGCGTTCGCGAGAAGAATGATAAAGATACACGAATGAATAAAATTGAAAAATTGAGCATCTAAACTCAGGAACTCAGCTTTTTGGCTTTAACTTTACTTCGAAGGGGTCTGTTTTGGGATGAAAGTCCCAATGAAGACAATCACGGTCTAAAATTTTTGCGGCAGTACTACTTCTTCTGATTCAGCAATCTTCAACCATTTCCAAGGATTGACAGTCAGAAAATTAATCGAGTTATGAAAAACGTTTGTGACTCAGTAATTTGTATCCTGAAATGAAGTTTGTTGAGGTAGGATAGTAGTACCGTATAATGTATAGTCGGTCTTCGTTTCAGTATCGGATAAAAAACATCGATCAATTGTTCCACGAAGGGAGGGGTGCTTGATCCTCGAAATTTTTAGACGCATTTATAAAAACACTGAGTCGAACAGAAGTCCAGTCATTCCGTGGGTGAGAATCGACTGGACAACAGCAGCAAGAGTGACGCTGCTGTCAAGAGGGGCCGATTCAGGAACATATTATCTGAGTATCATACAAATTTAACTTGTCGACATGGCGGTAAAATCAGAAATCGCGGAATGGTATCGAGGCAAGGCCATATTTATTACTGGGGCCACGGGTTTCATGGGAAAAGTGTTAGTAGAAAAGCTTCTTCGATCCTGCCCTGACATAGGACCGATCTACGTTCTGGTTCGTGACAAAAAGAAGATGCAGCCACGGGACCGAGTCGATGAGATAATGAGATCCAGCGTTTTCAACGAGGTCCGTGCCACGATAAAGAATCAAAAGGACTGGCTCCTACCCATCCCCGGGGACATCAGCCTGCCCGACCTCGGAATCTCCGTTGAGGATAAGCAACTCCTGCAGGAAACAGTGTCGGTGGTTTTCCACTTGGCAGCTACCGTCAGGTTCGACGAGCCTTTACGAATTGCAGTAGCGATGAACTTCGAGGGTACCAGGTCACTGATGCAGCTTTGTCTAGGGATGACCAGCCTTAGCGCAATTGTTCACGTCTCCACCGCTTTCGCGAACTGCAATCGGTCGGTCATTGATGAACTCGTTTACTCTCCACCCGCGGAGCCAGAGAAAGTTATGCATTGTGTCGCGGGTATGGATGACAACCTCCTGGAATTTGTAACACCAAGGTAATTGAATCAGTGTTCACTGTGGTCTGTGTCGTAGACTCGTCAGACGCGGCAGTTTATTAAAAAGTCGACTTCATATCCGCTACAACTTTAGCCGGATGTCATCGCTCTTTTAACACGATTTCAGATTAGTCGGTGATCATCCAAATACGTACACGTTTACCAAAGCCTTGGCAGAACACCTTATTGCGGGGTATTCGACCAAGTTGCCAATCGTCGTAGTGCGACCCTCTATCGTCTCAGCCTCCTGGAGGGAGCCAGTCCCCGGATGGACAGACAGTTTGAATGGGCCATCTGGACTCATGGCTGCTGCAGGAAAGGGAATGTTGAAGAACATGTACGGCAAAAACCATTTCGTAGCTGATATGATACCCGTTGATGTGTGCATCAATTTATTCATAGCTGCTGCGTGGGAAATTGGTTCGTGTATTGTCAATATTTAAAATAACTAGAATTTATTCAGGAATAGGTTCTGGAACTTTTATGGCTGCTTGAACAAGTCATCATGAACAAATGAGCAGATAACTATAGGCAATCATTATAGAATTAATGCGACAGTATAAAAAATGAATTACGATTGCCATAATTATTCATTTGCATGTGGATAGAAATCCTTCTGTCATGTAATGTCCTTGGTCATTGCGTGTATCTCAATTTATTCGCTTGTGTGTGATATTACTGGACACAGCTTCATTACAGATATAACATGTTTAAACGTGGATACGATGAATCAGAAGTTTATTATACATTTCTGAGTTACTACGTTCAAACATGTTAAATTCAACAAGATATGTATGTGATAATTTTTCTGAGTTCATGTTTTACAAATATAAATATGATTATCATCAGGTTCCAGAGAAAGCACTAAACTCGCACCAAATGTACGCGTTTATAACTGCGTTTCTGGGCCGTTTAAATCCTTGTCGTGGAAAGAGTTCGTTCTAACACTCGACGACTGTACAAAGAAATATGCCATGAGCGACGTCTTCAGCAGTCCAACATGTAGGATGACCGATAACAGGGTCAAGTACGCGCTGAGTAATTTACTACAACAGACTCTGCCCGCCATCCTGGCAGACATCTGTGTTCGTTTCTCGGGCGGAACGCCAAGGTATCGTGTGTTCTACCTATAAAACTTAGATACGGAAGAAATTTACAACTCGACGGCTGAGCAGAATAACCTCGATATCACCATTTGCTTCAACAGTTCCAGAATCCAGGATTCGATTCAGAAATTGCGAAATCCGATGTTGTTCTGCTTAGCCATTGAACTGATGCATTTCACCCAACATGATGTTGATCGTGACGATGATCATCAGTTACAATAATTCAGATTGGTTTCAGATTCCATCGTTATCGGTGCAAGTTGAAAAAGATGACCGAGTTACTCGAGTTCTTCACAACCCATGAATTCAAATTTAACGTGGACAATGTCGAAGAACTGAAGCATCGTTTGAATCCAACAGATCGAATTATTTTTGACTTTGATGTGACGAAGATCATTTGGAAGGAATACGTCACCAGATACTTCTTAGGCATTCGAAGACACGTGATGAACGAAAAAGATGATACGATTCCCGTGGCCAGACGGCAGATTGTCAGACGAACCCTGATGACGAGAGCTGTTCAAATTGCCGCTTTTGTTATCGTCGCAATGAATTGTTTTCAAATTTACCCACCTAGTAGTGTTTGGTTGAATATTCGCTAATTAAAATAAATCTATAGAAGTAAATCGAGGCGAGATAAGTATCCAGAATGACTAATACCAAATAGCTTTCATGACAAAAAATGTCATCAGCATTTTAGGATAACATAATTGATTATTGATGACTCATAATTTATAATGAATTCACGACCAAAATTCACAACGAATATCCTTATAAATTTACACCTTAGTGTAATTATTCGCGAGATCAGAGGGCTTATTCTGTAAGTCATAACTGCGGAAATAACGGCGAAATATCACTGAAATCATGAAAAACAATAGACGGCTGCCAATGAGCTACTCCTATGTCATGGGTTCACATTGTTTTCTGTAGCTATTCTGCTGTTATGAAGTTACAGAATAAGCCCCCAGATCTTCATTTTTTGATAAATTTATCAAGTCATGGAGGCCCAGGTTGATGTTTTTTTTTTTTTTCTGTGACGGAGATTTCTAAACGGATGAAACGCACTTTCATTTGCTCAGTTCAAGAGTAATCTTTAGAATTTGGCCACGCGATGACCCAGACCGGTTTCAAAATTCAAGGATATAAATCTACTTCTACAAGACCTTGACATTTATCTTCGACTTTTTAGTTCGAAGTCAAGGAACTTTGTTGTTCAGTTGGATGGCATAAAAGACAACAATTCTTTCACGCCGATACATCAGCTTCCGGTCCTGTAAAGGTTAATAAGTTAATGATATATTATATCATTGCGTATTATGCTGAGCGTCTTCGATAAAAATTGTAATATATGTTCGTAAAAGACATATGTAGATAAATTACCATTGCCTATAGTACTTGTGCATAGTAGATTAGAGATACAAGAATGTAGCATACAAATAAAGAAAGGATCAGCTATACTTGTGTGAACTGAAAGTAAAACTACTTCATGTGACAAACAAAAGGATGCATGTAACTGATATCCGTGGTTAGTGATGATTAAACAGCTGTGACCCATCATTATATATCAATCAAAGGCAAGGCGGTCTCCTGGTAATATCTGACTAAGAATTAAAATACATTTCTCAACCAACTCTTCACGATTTTGATATTGCAAGAATTGACTCGATCTACTTCATCTCCCTGGGGTTCATTTGCGAATGGTAGGGGTAGAGGAAAAGTAGAAAGAGTGAAATCTGTGTCGTGCAATGGAAAATTACTGACGACAATGTCCTAACGAAAATTCCAATCTTTTTCATCATATCGCGTGACGGAAAGTTGAGCATCTAAACTCAAAAAGTCGTTTGCGTCGACGGGTCGGACTTTTTAGCTTCAACTTCACTTCAAATGCATTCAAGCACCGAAGGGATCTTTCTTGGTGTCGAAGAATGCAAAATTGATGAATTTCACCATCACGGCCTAAAATTTTTGCAGAAGTATCACTGATTCAGCAAACTTTCACCATTTCCAAGCATTGACGGGCAGCTAATCAATCGAGTTATAGATATTGGAAGTAGAGTATATTATAAACATTTGTATTTGTATCAATAGGTGCTGCCACTGCTAAGCACACGAAAGAGTTGAGCGTGCTAAGCGTACAGGTGAGCAGCGTAATCTAGTTATAAGAATATTGTCGTACAGAGAGTACTGTCGAAGTTGTGGCACTGTTATAATATATAATATGTATTGTAATGTATAATGAACGTTCTCAATTATTCTTACGAAACTTGATTTACTTTAACAATAGAGAAGGTTCGTGACCCAGTAGCTTGTACCTTGGCATGAAGTTTATTTACCATATAATTTATAGTCGGCCTTCGTTCCCTATCCGATGAAAAACTTTAATCAATCGCTCCACGAAAGGAGGGGTGCTCGATGTTCGAAATTTTAAGACGCGATTGAAAAACACTGGGTTGAACGGGAGGTACAGTCATTCCGTGGGCGAGAATCAAATGGACAACAGCAGAAATATTGACGCTGCTATTAAAAGAGGCTGATTTGGAAACATATTATCTCAATATCACAGAAGTTTAACTCGTTGACATGGAGGTAAAATCAGAAATCACGAAATGGTATCGAGGCAAGGCCATATTCATCACTGGGGCCACAGGCTTCATGGGAAAAGTGTTAGTGGAAAAGCTTCTTCGATCCTGTCCTGATGCAGGACCGATCTACGTTCTGGTTCGTGACAAAAAGAAGATGCAGCCACGGGACCGAGTCGATGAGATAATGAGATCCAGCGTTTTCAACGAGGTCCGAGCCACGATAAAGAATCGAAAGGACTGGCTCCTACCCATCCCCGGGGACATCAGCCTGCCCAACCTGGGGATCTCCGTTGAGGATAGGCACCTCCTGCAGGAAACAGTGTCGGTGGTTTTCCACTTGGCAGCTACTGTCAGGTTCGACGAGCCTTTACGAATTGCGGTAGCGATAAACTTCGAGGGTACCAGGTCACTGATGCAGCTTTGTCTAGGGATGACCAGCCTTAGCGCTATTGTTCACGTCTCCACCGCTTTCGCGAATTGCAATCTCTCGGTCATTGATGAACTCGTTTACTCTCCACCCGCGGAGCCAGACAAAGTTATGCATTGTGTCGCGGGTATGGATGACAACCTCCTAGAATTTGTAACACCAAGGTAATTGAATCAGTGTTCACTGTGGTCTGTGTCGTAGACTCGTCAGACGCGGCAGTTTATTAAAAAGTCGACTTCATATCCGCTACAACTTTAGCCGGATGTCATCGCTCTTTTAACACGATTTCAGATTAGTCGGTGATCATCCAAATACGTACACGTTCACCAAAGCCTTGGCAGAACACCTTATTGCGGGGTATTCGACCAAGTTGCCAATCGTCGTAGTGCGACCCTCTCTCGTCGCAGCCTCCTGGAGGGAGCCAGTCCCCGGATGGATAGAGAGTTTGAATGGGCCATCTAGACTCATAGCTGCTATACGAAAGGGAATGTTGAGGAACATGTACGGCAAAAACCATTTTGCACTTGATATGGTACCCGTCGATGCGTGCATCAATTTATTCATAGTTGCTGCGTGGGAAATTGGTTTGTGTATTGTCAAAGATTTAGAATAACTAGAATTTGTTCAGGAATAGGTTCTGGAACTTTCATGGCTGCATGAATAATTCATCCTGAACAAATGAGCAGATAACTATAGGCAATTATTATAAAATTAATGCGACAGTACAAAAAATGAATTACGATTGCCACAATTATTCATTTGCAACATGATTATCATCAGGTACCAGAGAAAGCACTAAACTCGTGCCAAATGTACGCGTTTACAACTGCGTCTCTGGACCGTTCAAATCCTTATCGTGGAACGAGTTCATTCTAACACTCGACGATTGTACGAAGAAGTATGCCACGAGCGACGTCTTGACGAGTCCAAAAATAACGATGACCGATAGCAGGGTAAAGTACGCACTGAGTAATTTACTAGAGGAAACTTTGCCCGCTGTCCTAGCAGACACCTTTGTTCGTTTTTCGGGTGGAACGCCAAGGTAACGTGTATACCTATAAAACTTTGATACGGAAAAAATTTACAACTCGGTGGCTGAGCAGAACAACATCGATATCACCATTTGGTTCAAACAGCTCTGGATTTCAGGATTCGATTCAGTCCGATGTTGTTCTGCTCAGCCATTGAACTGATACATTTCACCTACCATGATGTTGATCATGACGATGATTATGAGTTACAACAATTCAGATTGGTTTCAGATTCTATCGTTATCGGTGCAAGTTGAAAAAGATGACAGAGTCACTCGCGTTCTTCACAACCCATGAATTCAAATTTAGCGCGAACAATGTCGAAGAATTGAAGCATCGGTTAAATCCAACAGATCGAATTATTTTTGACTTCGATGTGACGGAGATCATTTGGAAAGAATACATCATGAGATACTTCTTAGGTATTCGAAGATACGTGATGAACGAAAAAGATAATACGATTCCCATAGCCAAATTGTAGTGTCTGATGATGAGGGTGCAAGGTGTACAGATTATTCCAAATCAATTAAATTATAAAAGCTATAAGCGATTATATAATAACTCGTTTTTATAAAGCTTGACCAGTTCATTTGGTCATATTATAATCGTGATTTGTAATTGAATCAAGTTCATTACCTTAACTTTATAATTACTCTTACTCTATCATTCCTTTGAATTACTTTACTTGATAATCACTTTTACCAATTGAATCGAGTTCAATTACACATTACCAAAGTATTGGGTCATTGAATAGGTATTTTCATTAAAAATGTAATCAGTGACTCGCAACACTGCAAATATCCATGTGATTAAACATGTATTATTATAGTAAATTCTTGATTGTTATAGCGCATTCTTGAATAAATATCTCTTGAAATTGTAAATCATCGATAGTTGAATCATTTTCCCCTGTCCTTTCCTTGCCTATAAGTCGAAAATCATGAAAATCGCACTATTAATTAATGAATAATAATGAATATTAATCCGCCTCACCATATGCAATCCGCATGCCATTCGTGTAAACGACAGGGTCCATGTTAATTTTTGTTGCCTATTTGGTGTTTTCCGATTGCCTATATTCAGGCGTATTGAACTGAGGAAAAAAAAGCCAGAATTCTCGGAATTCAGCTCGAAAAAAAGGTATGAAAATCACTCTGAAACAACTCGAAAAAAACGGCAAAAAAAATCCATTCAAATAACTTCTGGCAGTTGATACGTTTTTAAGGAGTCGGATTTCTGGTAGTTGAGACTTTTTGAGAAATCGATTTTCTGGCAGTTGATACCTCAATTTCAGTCGCTTTATGATGAGGCCAGAAAATCGACCAATCAGGAGGCTGCTTTTGCAAAAATTGAGCCTAAATTGGCTCAAGCAGCCTCCTGATTGGTCGATTCTCAAATTAAATTGAGTTACGGCGTTGCATGGGCTAGGCATCAGGAAAAATTCTGGATTTCTGGCAGTTGATACCTTATTTTAGGAGTCGGATTTCTGGCAGTTGATACGTTTTTAAGGAGTCGGATTTCTGGCAGTTGATACTTTTATCTTCTGGCAGTTGATACCTCATTCAGGTACCAACTGCCAGAAATCGGACTCCTTAAAAGAGTATCAACTGCCAGAAATCCGACTCCTAAAATAAGGTATCAACTGCCAGAAAAATGTCTCCAAACATAAGACACGACTGCCAGCCTAACTAACGTTCGTCTTCATTAAAAAGCACGCCAGCCAGCCTGGTCCTGATAGTGATTTTCGGAGTTACAGCAATTTTAAGTCGGAAATTACTCCTGGTATCAAGAGAACATCTGACCCGAGGAGGTGTGCTGAAATTTTTAGACGGGGAAAGGAATAGTGCATTAATATAGGCAGACATACGCTGCTCCATGCACGTCCCGGTGTAGTTTATTCATACTCGCTATTTTTACATTATTTGAATTTTAACTCGAAAAATACTCCTGGTATCAGGAAAACATCTGACCCGAGGAGGTGTGCTAAAATTTTGGGAGCGGGAAAGGAGTGGTGTATCAGCATAGGCATGCATACCCTGCTTCATGCACGTCTCTCTAATAGTTCAAGTATAGAAGCTATTTTTATAGTTTTGAAAATGTTAACTCGAAAAATACTGATGGTATCAGGAAAATATCTCAAATCAACTAATATTCTTTGATTAACGTAACCGCTGAACATATTTTCGCAATCAAATACAGAACGGCAATTTGTGCATGTCCTGGCTTACCGAACACATAGCTAAACACTGCTAAAAGACGTAAAGCTCATGCAGGACGATGAAGATTAATTTACAATTCATTGATATGCCAGGCTAAACGTATGCCGTGTTTGACCTTACAGATGAATGATGGGACACCTATGTCAGTTATAGCTAAATTAGGTACATGGACGTTTCTTGACGTCTTATGCTGACGTCTTCGCAACTGAAGTTCATCAAAATTTGTCCAGTTTTAGGTATATGACGGGTAGGTTTGTTGTACCAATAGTCTTATACCCACGCACGCAATTTGTATGGTCGTCAATTCCATCGATTCGTTCTGATTTTATCAACGATTTGCTGATTATTGATCAACTCATCGATATTTGCTTGATTCCAAGTTCATCAGTTATGTGCCTAATGTCAAATTTGATCGGTTCAGCAACAAAAACTTTCATCATGCGATTGCTTCCAGTTTTTCAAAGAACGAAACAAGGAAAGTTGGGACCTAAAATCTGACTGATGAATATCTTAGCATACGTTTGAGATGTTAGAAAAAAAAATGTTGAATAACTTCGGAGTAATCGTATAGACTTGGACCGAACGAATTCATACATAATACATTCTTACCCAACGTGGTTCTTGTCCGTAGGGTAAATGGGGTGCGCGCGCCATAAATTGTAAAGGATTAGTCAAATCTACTTTCGCCGGTAGTCTCCCACTCCGAATATCTAACGGTCGTCAGTTATAGTGGAATCGAACACTTACTTATACGCATCCCTCCGTAGAATTTACCAGCATACAAAGCACACGCTTCAAGTTCGAGTACTTCGTCGCTGTCTGTCACCGAGATAACACATCTGACAATTACATCTCGACCCGAAACCGCTACATCCGCAATTGCACATCCCTGACAAATCGAAAGGGTTTGGCCCCGAGATGAAGAATCAGTCTGATATCGCTAAATGGTACCGGGGCAAAGCCATATTTATTACTGGGGCCACGGGTTTCATGGGAAAAGTGTTAGTGGAAAAGCTTTTTCGATCCTGCCCTGACATAGGACCGATCTATATTCTGGTCCGTGACAAAAAGAAGATGCAGCCACGGGACCGAGTTGATGAGATAATGAGATCCAGCGTTTTCAACGAGGTCTGTGCCACGATAAAGAATCGAAAGGACTGGCTCCTACCCATCCCCGGGGACATCAGCCTGCCCGACCTCGGAATCTCCGTTGAGGATAAGCAACTCCTGCAGGAAACAGTGTCGGTGGTTTTCCACTTGGCAGCTACCGTCAGGTTCGACGAGCCTTTACGAATTGCAGTAGCGATGAACTTCGAGGGTACCAGGTCACTGATGCAGCTTTGTCTAGGGATGACCAGCCTTAGCGCAATTGTGCACGTCTCCACCGCTTTCGCGAACTGCAATCGATCGGTCATTGATGAGCTCGTTTACTCTCCACCCGCGGAGCCAGACAAAGTTATGCATTGTGTCGAGGGTATGGATGACAACCTCCTAGAATTCGTAACACCAAGGTAATTGAATCAGTGTTCACTGTGGTCTGTCTCGTCGACTCGTCAGACGCGGCAGTTCGTTAAAAAGTCGACTGCATATCCGCTACATCTTTAGCCATATGTCATAGCTTTCTCAATACGACTTCAGATTAATCGGTCAACATCCAAATACGTACACGTTCACCAAAGCCTTGGCAGAACACCTTATTGCGGGGTATTCGACCAAGTTGCCAATCGTCGTAGTGCGACCCTCTATCGTCGCAGCCTCCTGGAGGGAGCCAGTCCCCGGATGGACAGACAGTTTGAATGGGCCATCTGGACTCATGGCTGCTGCAGGAAAGGGAATGTTGAAGAGCATGTACGGCAAAAACCATTTCGTAGCTGATATGGTACCCGTTGATGCGTGCATCAATTTATTCATAGCTGCTGCGTGGGAAATTGGTTCGTGTATTGTCAATGATTTAAAATAACAAGAATTTATTCAGAAATAGGTTCTGGAACTTTCATGGCTGCATGAATAATTCATTCTGAACAAATGTGCAGATAACTATGAGCAATTATTATAAAATTAATGCGACAGTATAAAAAATGAATTACGACTGCCATAATTATTCATTTGCAACATGATTATCATCAGGTACCAGAGAAAGCACTAAACTCGTGCCGAATGTACGCGTTTACAACTGCGTCTCTGGGCCGTTCAAATCCTTATCGTGGAACGAGTTCGTTCTAACAGTTGACGACTGTACAAAGAAGTATGCAATGACCGACGTCTTCACGAGTCCAAAAATGACGATGACCGATAGCAGAGTAAAGTACGCGCTGAGTAATTTACTAGAGGAAACTTTGCCCGCTATCCTAGCAGACACCTTTGTTCGTTTCTCGGGTGGAAAGCCAAGGTAACGTGTATACCTATAAAACTTTGATACGGAAAAAATTTACAACTCGGTGGCTGAGCAGAACAACATCGATATCACCATTTGGTTCAACCGCTCCGGATTTCAGGATTCGATTCAGTCCGATGTTGTTCTGCTTAGCCATTGAACTGATACATTTCACCTGACATGATGTTGATCATGACGGTGATCATGAGTTACAATGATTCAGATTGTTTTCAGATTCTATCGTTATCGGTGCAAGTTGAAAAAGATGACCGAGTTACTCGAGTTCTTCACAACCCATGAATTCAAATTTAACGTGGACAATGTCGAAGAACTGAAGCATCGTTTGAATCCAACAGATCGAATTATTTTTGACTTTGATGTGACGAAGATCATTTGGAAGGAATACGTCACCAGATACTTCTTAGGCATTCGAAGACACGTGATGAACGAAAAAGATGATACGATTCCCGCTGCCAGACGGCAGATTGTCAGACGAACCCTGATGACGAGAGCTGTTCAAATTGCGGTTTTTGTTATAGTCGCAATGAATTGTTTTCGAATTTACCCACCTAGTAGTGCTCGGTTGAACATTCGCCGATTAAAATAAATCTTGACGTAAATCGAGGCGAGATAAGTATCCAGAATGACTAATATTAAATAGCTTTCACGACAAAAAATGTCATCAGCAATAACGAGGAGCATGCCGTGAAATGTGAACCTCAGAAGACATATGAGCACAAACTCTTACCACTTCGAAGGATTTACCTACGTGCGGAGCACGAATGTAGTTGTAATAAATCACTTTGGACACGACGTCTCGTCGTATCATTTTACATGAATCTCATTTTAGGATAACATAATTGATTATTGATGACTCATAATTTATAATGAATTTACAACCAAAATTCACAACGAATATCCTGATAAATTTACAGCTTAGTGTAATTATTCGCGAGATCAGAGGGCTTATTCTGTAGGTCATAACTGCGGAAATAACGGCGAAATATCACTGAAATCATGAAAAACAATAGACGTCTGCCAATGAGTTACTATGTCATGGATTGACATTGTTTTCTGCAGCTATTCTGCTGTTATGAAGTTACAGAATAAGCCCCGAGATCTTTATTTTTTGATTAATTCATCAAGTCGTGCAGGCCCAGGTTGATGGTTTTTTGTCTGTGATGGAGATTTCTAAACGGATGAAACGCACTTTCATTTACTTAGTTTAAAAGCATGTCCTAGTCCTACCTTTACCGGCTTTAAAAAAAAGTAAAACATCGAAAAACCTCCGAAAAGATGGTTAAAAATGATATATAATGGATTTATTCGATGATTAGGGACGAATAGGTTCGATCCAGTACCCGAGATCCGTTGAAATCGAGAAAAATTAATTTTTTATGTTCGTCAAGTACGTCCGTGTCACCTATTTTGGTTGATATCAAAGTCTACGCGTCAAAAACGCAAAAACCGGCAACGTACACACATGATATCGGTATCTGTCTGTATGAAGTTGGCACCAAAGTCTTTCGTCTCTTTCTATCCTTCATGGTTACATAGAGTAAAAAAGAGAAAGAAGACTGTGGGGCCAACTTCATACGGACAGATACCGATATCATGTGTGTACCCCTAGTCTACATGCAATGACGAACATTTGTGTCTAAAAATTTTGTTGCTTCACGCAACAATGGGGCGATCAAACCGAAAGTAGAGCGGTAGTCAAGATGTAAATAGTGTAAAATTGTCGATTTCTGACAGCTTGATCGTGAGACACGAGACGGTCCTCGGCTAACGAAACGCCCGACAGATGGCTCTGCGCGTAAATCATCGTGCGTAATAATTGAATTACAATTATAATATAATTATTATATTGAAAATATAATATTTTTATTATTTTTTGCCAAGTATCAATGATAATACTTGGCAGAAAATAATAAAAATATTATATTTTCAATATAATAATTATATTATAATCTCATGTCTTACGATCAGCTGTCAGAAATCGACAATTTTACACTATTTACATCTTGACTACCGCTCTACTTTCGGTTTGATCGCCCCATTGTTGCGTGAAGCAACAAAATTTTTAGACACAAATGTTCGTCATTGCATGTAGACTAGGGGTACGTTGCCGGTTTTTGCGTTTTTGACGCGTAGACTTTGATATCAACCAAAATAGGTGACACGGACGTACTTGACGAACATAAAAAATTAATTTTTCTCGATTTCAACGGATCTCGGGTACTGGATCGAACCTATTCGTCCCTAATCATCGAATAAATCCATTATATATCATTTTTAACCATCGTTTCGGAGTTTTTTCGATGTTTTACTTTTTTTTAAAGCCGGTAAAGGTAGGACTAGGACATGCTCTTAATCTTCAGAATTTGGCCGCGCGATGACCCAGGCCGGTTTTAAAATTCAAAGATATAAATCAACTCCTACAAGACCTTGACATTTTTCTTCGACTTTTTAGTTCGAAGTCAAGGAAGTTTGTTCTTGAGTTGGATGGCAAAAAAGACAACAATTCTTTCACGCCGATACATCAGCTTCCGGTCCTGTAAAGGTTAATGAGTTAACATATGAATATTATTGTGTATTATGCGGAGCGTCTTCAATAAAAATTGTAATGTATGGTCTTCAAAGACACATATAGATAAACCACCATTGCCTATAGTACTTGTGCATAGTAGATTAGAGATACAAGAATGTATCATACAAATGAAGGAAGCATCAGCGATACTTGTGTGAACTGAAAGTAAAATTACTTCATATGCCAAACAAACGAATGCATGTAACTGATATCCGTGGTTAGTGATGATTGAACAGCTGTGACCCATGATGTTATATCAATCAAAGGCAAGACGTTCTCCTGGTAATATCTGACTAAGAATTAAAATACATTCTCAACCAACTCTTTACGATTTTGATATTGCAAGAATTGACTCGATCTGCTTCATCTCCCGGGGGTTCATTTGCGAATAGTCAAATAGCGTGTCCGATTTGAACGATATCCTAAATATTGGCTTTGGCAAGCTGCATCTAGTAAATTCATATTATTACCGAATAGGAAATATCTGCCTTTCACAAAAACCAAACACGATGTAGTTGTAGCATTCGACACAGCCAAAAAGGTTGATCACCACTGACTTCGAATTTGGCATCAAATGCGAAATATTATTAACCGAGTGTGAGTTCGACTTCAGCTTCCGCAGAGTTAAGGTGCCACAGAATTGCCGTCAATTCACAGATTTTCGATAGACATATGTCATACCGAGACGTCAAATACGAGGAATTTCGTCGACAAATTGAGAGTTATTTACGGGACGCAGACGGTTGAAATGAGTTTTGCTGAAAAGTGTGTGTATTTCTACACTGCGCTTGCTCCCTGAATTCAGTGATAAATGCTCTCATCCCGCAGATGCGATCATAATACGACAAGTCGGTAATTGCACGGATTCTGATGCCGCCATGTTGGATATGTATAAACGACCTGTCACTTTTATTTATTCGCAATACACATTATTGGGTAATCTACGCTGGAAATCACTAAGTAAGCGCAGTACAGATTAATTTAGGCTTCCATAAAAAAATAATTTCCATGAAATTCGTATCTTTGTTTGGGCTCAATTTGTCGATGAAATTCCTCGTATTTCACGATTCTGACGTCACAAAATATATATAGGGCATGCCACTACTGTGGCACCTTAAGACGTGTTGACTAAACGCTCCGCGCAATTAAAGTCTATCGCATAGTATATACTTTTCGTAGCGATAAAAGGTAGGGATCAACTGCCAGAGAATTCACTCCGAAAAGAAGGTATTAACTGCCAGAAACATCAGTCCGAAAAAAATAGTGTAGAGATTTCAATTTCAATTCATTTTAAATTCATTTCATTTCGTTGCTCCGTTGGCACGACTACTCTGGCCAGGAGTACTGACCCAGCGTAGGAGCACCTGACGCGATGAAGCTGAAGTTAGCAGCCGGAGCTAACAGCCAGAACTAGAAAGCCAGGGACGAATAGGGGTGCCGGGGCCCCAGGCCTTGAGAATCGTTTGATTCTTATAAAATGTTTTCTGCCGGGAGTTTTAACAGAGAAATGATGAAATAGGTCAGTCAGCGCATATAAATAACAATCAAAGACGTAATATCTGATAAATAATAACGAAGAGGACATCCAGATCTGCAGAGATTCCTGAATGCATGCATGCGCTAAGGGCATTCATGATTTGTACGAGGATGGTTATTTTTAGGGAAATGACCAGTATTAAAAAACGTGTAAGTTGTATAAATTAATTGTTTTTTCCTTTTAATGAATTTGTTAATGAACAATTGACAGCGAGACGAACACGCATGTTCGTGAAAATTTCGAAAAATTCACGGACGTTGCATTGTCGATGCCAAAGACGATAATCAGTCGACTTTTGCATTGCACGACTTGGTCCATTTGTTGTTAATTTTTTAAATGAACAAATGACAGCGAGACGAACACGCATGCTCGGAAAAATATGAAAAAAATCACAGACGTTGTATTTCGAACCCAGAAAATGATTCCGTAAAAACTTTGGCGTTGCACGGCCCGGTTCAATTGTTGTTAATTTTTTAATTAAACAATTGACAGCAGCCACGGATCACGCATGCTCGGAAAAATATGAAAAAAATCACAGACGTTGTATTTCGAACCCAGAAAACGATTCCGTAAAAACTTTGGCGTTGCACGGCCCGGTTCAATTGTTGTTGATTTTTTAATTAAACAATTGACAGCAGCCACGGATCACGCATGCTCGGAAAAATATGAAAAAAATCACAGACGTTGTATTTCGAACCCAGAAAACGATTCCGTAAAAACTTTGGCGTTGCACGGCCCGGTTCAATTGTTGTTAATTTTTTAATTAAACAAATGACAGCGAGACGAACACGCATGCTCGGAAAAATATGAAAAAAATCACAGACGTTGTATTTCGAACCCAGAAAACGATTCCGTAAAAACTTTGGCGTTGCACGGCCCGGTTCAATTGTTGTTGATTTTTTAATTAAACAAATGACAGCGAGACGAACACGCATGCTCGGAAAAATATGAAAAAAATCACAGACGTTGTATTTCGAACCCAGAAAATGATTCCGTAAAAACTTTGGCGTTGCACGGCCCGGTTCAATTGTTGTTAATTTTTTAATTAAACAATTGACAGCAGCCACGGATCACGCATGCTCGGAAAAATATGAAAAAAATCACAGACGTTGTATTTCGAACCCAGAAAACGATTCCGTAAAAACTTTGGCGTTGCACGGCCCGGTTCAATTGTTGTTGATTTTTTAATTAAACAATTGACAGCAGCCACGGATCACGCATGCTCGGAAAAATATGAAAAAAATCACAGACGTTGTATTTCGAACCCAGAAAACGATTCCGTAAAAACTTTGGCGTTGCACGGCCCGGTTCAATTGTTGTTAATTTTTTAATTAAACAATTGACAGCAGCCACGGATCACGCATGCTCGGAAAAATATGAAAAAAATCACAGACGTTGTATTTCGAACCCAGAAAACGATTCCGTAAAAACTTTGGCGTTGCACGGCCCGGTTCAATTGTTGTTGATTTTTTAATTAAACAATTGACAGCAGCCACGGATCACGCATGCTCGGAAAAATATGAAAAAAATCACAGACGTTGTATTTCGAACCCAGAAAACGATTCCGTAAAAACTTTGGCGTTGCACGGCCCGGTTCAATTGTTGTTAATTTTTTAATTAAACAAATGACAGCGAGACGAACACGCATGCTCGGAAAAATATGAAAAAAATCACAGACGTTGTATTTCGAACCCAGAAAATGATTCCGTAAAAACTTTGGCGTTGCACGGCCCGGTTCAATTGTTGTTAATTTTTTAATTAAACAATTGACAGCAGCCACGGATCACGCATGCTCGGAAAAATATGAAAAAAATCACAGACGTTGTATTTCGAACCCAGAAAACGATTCCGTAAAAACTTTGGCGTTGCACGGCCCGGTTCAATTGTTGTTAATTTTTTAATTAAACAAATGACAGCGAGACGAACACGCATGCTCGGAAAAATATGAAAAAAATCACAGACGTTGTATTTCGAACCCAGAAAATGATTCCGTAAAAACTTTGGCGTTGCACGGCCCGGTTCAATTGTTGTTAATTTTTTAATTAAACAAATGACAGCGAGACGAACACGCATGCTCGGAAAAATATGAAAAAAATCACAGACGTTGTATTTCGAACCCAGAAAATGATTCCGTAAAAACTTTGGCGTTGCACGGCCCGGTTCAATTGTTGTTAATTTTTTAATTAAACAATTGACAGCAGCCACGGATCACGCATGCTCGGAAAAATATGAAAAAAATCACAGACGTTGTATTTCGAACCCAGAAAACGATTCCGTAAAAACTTTGGCGTTGCACGGCCCGGTTCAATTGTTGTTAATTTTTTAATTAAACAATTGACAGCAGCCACGGATCACGCATGCTCGGAAAAATATGAAAAAAATCACAGACGTTGTATTTCGAACCCAGAAAACGATTCCGTAAAAACTTTGGCGTTGCACGGCCCGGTTCAATTGTTGTTAATTTTTTAATTAAACAAATGACAGCGAGACGAACACGCATGCTCGGAAAAATATGAAAAAAATCACAGACGTATTTCGAACCCAGAAAATGATTCCGTAAAAACTTTGGCGTTGCACGGCCCGGTTCAATTGTTGTTAATTTTTTAATTAAACAATTGACAGCAGCCACGGATCACGCATGCTCGGAAAAATATGAAAAAAATCACAGACGTTGTATTTCGAACCCAGAAAACGATTCCGTAAAAACTTTGGCGTTGCACGGCCCGGTTCAATTGTTGTTAATTTTTTAATTAAACAAATGACAGCGAGACGAACACGCATGCTCGGAAAAATATGAAAAAAATCACAGACGTTGTATTTCGAACCCAGAAAACGATTCCGTAAAAACTTTGGCGTTGCATCAATGCAACGATGATTGAAGCCACCTGCAGGCGTGATTTTTTTATACTCCGCTCTCTGTCGAATCCAGAACCGCGAACGAGGACGCGGCGGAGATTGGTTCCTTTTTTTTTTTGTTTTTTTTTTGTTTTTTTTTTTTTGTTTTTTTTTTGTTATTTTTTTTGCTTTTTTCATTTTTTGTTTGTTAGGTATATATACATTCTAGAATAAACTTCTGTTTTTTTTATCTTTCAAGTTTTCAGTTCTAGGCAACTTCAGTTCAGAGTTATGTTAGTTCTTTCTACTTAATAATATCTAACTTTATAGGGTTAATAGGGTAATCATTGTTGATTCATAATCCATGTGAGTTATCGGTATCAGTCTCACGTACTTCGGAAATAACAACAAGACGGAAGGTTACAGCGAGTAGAATATATTAGAGATTATATATAGATATAAAGTTATTATAGTAGCATGTATATATATATATATATATAAAGATATATGTGAAGAAAGTACGGCAACTGACTTTGTTATTGCTAATCACTTACTGCAATGACTACTTTCGTCGTGCGCGAGAAGGGTAACCGGTTTCATTTTGCACAATGAGATGCAAAGAAGCAGAAAAATCGAATGTATTCTCGAATGCCAGAGGAGTCGCTTTTGAAGTAGTCAGATTTCGACTGATATTCAACATTTTGTTGTGAGTATCACTTTGGGTGTTACTAGATAACAAGGCATCGCGGGATTTGATATTTTTCTTGTCTGCTCGCTTTCCTGAAAATTGCTCGACCAAGAACTTGGCTATTCCTTTTCTAGCAGTATTCATATGATGCTCGCTAAATGTTGTGAACGAGCCAGACGCTATAATGTATGCCCAGGTACACAGATGTACACCACAATTTCCGCCCACTTGCCCGTTGATTTTCTGGGATGGTATATCAGCTGGCATGTAAAGAGTCCACTGATCCCATAGGGTTTCTCCAAGGTGGTGCTGCATGAAATGACAGATACCATTTAAGACCATGCAATTTGGACGTCCGTGCAACGAATCATAGTGCACAACTATTTTTCGTTCATGGAGTACCATTAATAAAGTCCAATGGTCGCCAAGGTTTACCGGTATCAACCATATGCGATGATCAGCAACTGCATTGATGCTAGCCCACCTCTCGAAACCATTGCTCACCCAGCCGTTTCTTAAAATACTTTCAGAAAAGTATGTGTCAAAACAAGCGAGTGAAAAATTTTTCTTCTTGGCAATACCTGGCAAAAAGCTCATAAACGCGTTTATAATATTGTCATCGAGGTATTCAGTTGGTGACTCGTATGGCGCTAGGGTGCGAAAACTTTCTGGTTCGATAATAAACCCGTTGACTTCTTTCCGTATATCAGGAAAATCAGACGGATACTCTAGTTTTTGGTCAAGTAGTACTTCGTCAGCTGTTGCTGGGCTGTTGTGTTTCCCAGAATACAAGTCCGGTTTTTCGTTACGAATGTTTTCGCCTTTGTGGGTGGAAAGTAAATCTGAATACTCTGCTGTATTTATTGTTAGTCTATCTTCGAGTTTCTGCTCCTCTTGGTGACCGCTATCGTCCGTATTACAGTTTTGTCCGGAACTGCAATCTTTATCAGAATCTGGCTCGTCGATAGATTCCGTCAAAGCTTGCGATTCCTCAGATTTCACCACGGATTCAACAGTATCATTGATATTGACATATTTCGCCATCGTTAAAAAGCTATTAAATCTTCCTTGCCTCTTTCTCATCCAAGTTTCGACAGCACTATCTTCATCGTCGCGAATTTTGACGCTTCGCTTTTTACCACGCGACGGCTTTAGGCTAAACTTACGCTCCTTCAGTCTTGCTGTGATGAATTCTAAATTTTTCTGTATGAAGCGAGGGGCCGGGATGTGAGTCGCGCTATCTAGCAATTGGTACTTCAATATTTTGAAATAGTTTTCAACTGAAGCGTTGCTATCACGACTCAATCCAAATTTGGAAATACATACAGCCGACCACAAAGGAAAGTAGGGCATCAGAAACTCCGTCACATACTCGAAAAAATCTCTCGAGTAGAACGTGTTTTCCGTCGAGGTAGTGTCGCTGTTCTCCAAAACACTTATCTCAATTCTTTTGTATGTGAGATAATAAGGCGACTTTTTTCTATCGCAAGACGCATCATCGACCTCAAAATCCGTAGCAACATAAGGGTCACAGTCGTTGTCAGTGCCACTTTGATTGTGAACCTTAACTGATTTCAAAAATTTTTCGAAGCAACGAATTCTATTCTTCAACCCAAAAATTTTAATAAATATCTTGTACCATTCCATTGCTGCTGCTACACTGTCACAGTGCAGAATGTTTGCAACAAGAGATGCAGCTGTAGAACGCTCCCGACTTTGAATTTTGCGGTTTGGATAACATTTTTTAATCTTTTGAATCACAGTTTTTATAAAATGTGAGGAACATACATGAAGAACGGTCACCTTTCGTTCGGATTCCGTTTTTAATTCGTATTTGTCATACGCGAGTTGCATGTATTCCGTTAATCCCATGCCATTCAACGCTTTGCAGGCTGATTGCAGTAGCGCCATACTGAAATCAGTCTCTATTTTATTAATTTTTACGGCAGAAATTTTTTTTAGGCTGTCGTAGAAAACGTCTAGGAAATGCCTTATTGCGGTAACGTCATGTTTCGCTGATATGAATTCAGCAATAGGGAGTGGTCCGACGTCCTCTGACCCGGGTAAAATTAACGCGTAATAGTAGATGGTAGTCGCAGATCTCAAAAGTTCAGGTTGCGCTATTATGGAGCCAGTTGCGTCAAAGTTCAGGAATTTTTGGCGGTCCGAGACTAAATACCGAAGCTGTGCTTCACTAAACAGAATAATCGAAAATGGCTGAACCGAAAATTCCTGGATATACCCATTCATTGCTTTACCCTGGACAGTTGCTTTTTGGGCTTCCATTAATTTCAACATAAATGTTATGAAGTCCTTATCTAGATCAAATTTAGAATGATTTTCACAAGATATCTGGTGAAGGAGATCTAAACTGGGTGCTGAGTTCAAGTTACCAGCTATCAGGATTTCTTCCGGGGTTTTGTTGAGCATGTCTAGTTTAGTATATATCGGGGATTTTTTTTCTAATTCACTCGCTATCGCAGCTCTATATTGGTAACGTATGCGCCGCCGATGTCTCTCTTTTGCGTTATGACCAACTTTACGACTCACAAAGACGTTGACGACCTTATCTGTATGAGGTGTTTCAATTTTTTCAGTTACACTAAATTTGAACTTGGCGCACGAGGAATGCTTGCAATTTCCTGCAGCAATGAAATAAGTGTTGGTTCTTTTCGGTTCATCCCGACATTTGTGCCATGACATAGACAGAACGCAAATGGGATATTTCTTCTGAAATTCCACATTGAACGATTCAACCCAACCTTGTCGTTTGAGAGGTTTATTACCACCAACCCAATATTCTTCCCAGAAATTTCTGGGAAGAATGAATGAATCTTCGCTCATCCATGTAGTGTTGTTATTTTGGGTAATGCTAGCGTCTAGTCGAAGTGAACCTACAGAACGTATGTCGTAGTCATCTGCAAAGATGACATGATCATTTTTTTTTACGTTGTAAAGATCTGCAATTGAAACGCGCGTATTATTGAGCTCACTATGATCTGCGCTTGAGACTGACATTGACATTGCTGACAGTGAAATGCATTCATTGTTTTCGGTCACAATTTTAGTGAGATTAGGGTCTGTGAAATCTTCGTTATCACCCATAGCATACTGAAACGGAAATTCAACTAAATCTCCTATGTAGTCAGTTTCCATATTATCGTGATGATGTGAAGAATCATTTTGAACATTTTGTTTTGTTCTTATCAGATTTCGAATACTACTATGGTGTCTCCGAAACCTATCATAGCACGTTCGATGATGCTTTATAACTGTACGGTCATCTGGATTATTACCTAAAACAGCGCGGCATATATCCAACCAGATTGATTTATTAAATTTATTTTCCAAACGAGCAACGAATTTGAATACATCTGTATCATGTATGGAATAAATATTCAATATTGCATCGCAGATTGAATCGTCGGAAATCATTTTATTTTCTGGATATGCAATCTTGAGTACTAAAACGACTAATACTCATCACAGACTGATAAGAGAAACGGACAAAATAGCGAGCTATATTCATGAAACAAAATTGCAGCAAGCAGTAGTATCGGCAAGGAAAACGTGCGCGGCAAATATGAATGCTCTATTCCTTCATATGCTCGGAACGATTTCGTGAGTCCCAATACCGCTGATATATTCTGTGCAGAGTGCGTTTGCGCAGGCGCGTACTCCTCCACCACCTTACTACCGACGCGACGCCTGACCCATGAGTAGTAGGGTGGGGCAACTCAGGACCACACTACGTGCTAGTGACCGACCAAGTGCACACTAGGGTGTGGCGAAGAAGGAATTTTTTTTGTCAAACGCGCATAAAAATTTCGCGGAAGCATCTCAAATAGAATATGCCAGCCAAATATGAGCTCTTAATATTGATATTTAAAGGTGCCCATTTAATTTTTTCCGTTTTTCATTTGAATAACATGTGAAAAAGTTCTAGAAATAGAAAAAATCAAATAGGCACCTCTAAACAATATTAAGCAGAGATGGGCACGTCTAATTACTTCATCAAAGATTATTCTCCTGATATATTCGTCGATAATCATTATTTTTTTGTCACAATTCGAAAAATCTGTAGCCTATTGCTTACCCTTCAGTACCAAACGAAAAAAGACTGATTTCGGTTCGAAAAAGGATGAAAAAAACCAAAAGATTAAAAGTAGTTAGCAAAAGTAATTAGCTAATTACTTTTCCTAATTACTTCCGATTTCCTGGCTTTTCTCATATTTTTTCGAAGAAAAATCATTTTTTTTTTCGTTTGATACCAAAGGGTAAGACAATAGGCTACAGATTTTTCGATTTGTGATTGGAAAATAATGATTACGGCCGAAGAAATTAGAAAAATAATCAAACAATGACTTTGGAAAGTAATTAGACGTGCCCATCTCTGATATTAAGAGCTCATATTTGACTGAGATATTCTATTTCAGATAATCTACCAAAATTTTGATGCTCGTTTGGAAACCAAAAAAATTTCTTTTTCACACACCCTAGTGCACACCGATCTAGTACGTAGTATTCTCATTTTCTATGCAACAAATATTCAATGTGGAATTTCAGAAGAAATATCCCATTTGTGTTCTGTCTATGTCATGTCACAAATGTCGGGATGAACCGAAAAGAACCGACACTTATTTTATTGCTGCAGGAAATTGCAAGCATTCCTCGTGCGCCAAGTTCAAATTTAGTGTAACTGAAAAAATTGAAACACCTCATACAGATAAGGTCGTCAACGTCTTTGTGAGTCGTAAAGTTGGTCATAACGCAAAAGAGAGACATCGGCGGCGCATACGTTACCAATATAGAGCTGCGATAGCGAGTGAATTAGAAAAAAAATCCGCGATATATACTAAACTAGACATGCTCAACAAAACCCCGGAAGAAATCCTGATAGCTGGTAACTTGAATTCAGCACCCAGTTTAGATCTCCTTCACCAGATATCTTGTGAAATTCATTCTAAATTTGATCTAGATAAGGACTTCATAACATTTATGTTGAAATTAGTGGAAGCCCAAAAAGCAACTGTCCAGGGTAAAGCAATGAATGGGTATATCCAGGAATTTTCGGTTCAGCCATTTTCGATTATTCTGTTTAGTGAAGCACAGCTTCGGTATTTAGTCTCGGACCGCCAAAAATTCCTGAACTTTGACACAACTGGCTCCATAATAGCGCAACCTGAACTTTTGAGATCTGCGACTACCATCTACTATTACGCGTTAATTTTACCCGGGTCAGAGGACGTCGGACCACTCCCTATTGCTGAATTCATATCAGCGAAACATGACGTTACCGCAATAAGGCATTTCCTAGACGTTTTCTACGACAGCCTAAAAAAAATTTCTGCCGTAAAAATTAATAAAATAGAGACTGATTTCAGTATGGCGCTACTGCAATCAGCCTGCAAAGCGTTGAATGGCATGGGATTAACGGAATACATGCAACTCGCGTATGACAAATACGAATTAAAAACGGAATCCGAACGAAAGGTGACCGTTCTTCATGTATGTTCCTCACATTTTTTTCAAATTTTTTATTTTTTTTCATTATATTTTTCCGAGCATGCGTGATCCGTGGCTGCTGTCAATTGTTTAATTAAAAAATTAACAACAATTGAACCGGGCCGTGCAACGCCAAAGTTTTTACGGAATCATTTTCTGGGTTCGAAATACAACGTCTGTGATTTTTTTCATATTTTTCCGAGCATGCGTGTTCGTCTCGCTGTCATTTGTTTAATTAAAAAATTAACAACAATTGAACCGGGCCGTGCAACGCCAAAGTTTTTACGGAATCGTTTTCTGGGTTCGAAATACAACGTCTGTGATTTTTTTCATATTTTTCCGAGCATGCGTGTTCGTCTCGCTGTCATTTGTTTAATTAAAAAATTAACAACAATTGAACCGGGCCGTGCAACGCCAAAGTTTTTACGGAATCATTTTCTGGGTTCGAAATACAACGTCTGTGATTTTTTTCATATTTTTCCGAGCATGCGTGTTCGTCTCGCTGTCATTTGTTTAATTAAAAAATTAACAACAATTGAACCGGGCCGTGCAACGCCAAAGTTTTTACGGAATCATTTTCTGGGTTCGAAATACAACGTCTGTGATTTTTTTCATATTTTTCCGAGCATGCGTGTTCGTCTCGCTGTCATTTGTTTAATTAAAAAATTAACAACAATTGAACCGGGCCGTGCAACGCCAAAGTTTTTACGGAATCATTTTCTGGGTTCGAAATACAACGTCTGTGATTTTTTTCATATTTTTCCGAGCATGCGTGTTCGTCTCGCTGTCATTTGTTTAATTAAAAAATTAACAACAATTGAACCGGGCCGTGCAACGCCAAAGTTTTTACGGAATCATTTTCTGGGTTCGAAATACAACGTCTGTGATTTTTTTCATATTTTTCCGAGCATGCGTGTTCGTCTCGCTGTCATTTGTTTAATTAAAAAATTAACAACAATTGAACCGGGCCGTGCAACGCCAAAGTTTTTACGGAATCGTTTTCTGGGTTCGAAATACAACGTCTGTGATTTTTTTCATATTTTTCCGAGCATGCGTGATCCGTGGCTGCTGTCAATTGTTTAATTAAAAAATTAACAACAATTGAACCGGGCCGTGCAACGCCAAAGTTTTTACGGAATCGTTTTCTGGGTTCGAAATACAACGTCTGTGATTTTTTTCATATTTTTCCGAGCATGCGTGATCCGTGGCTGCTGTCAATTGTTTAATTAAAAAATTAACAACAATTGAACCGGGCCGTGCAACGCCAAAGTTTTTACGGAATCATTTTCTGGGTTCGAAATACAACGTCTGTGATTTTTTTCATATTTTTCCGAGCATGCGTGTTCGTCTCGCTGTCATTTGTTTAATTAAAAAATCAACAACAATTGAACCGGGCCGTGCAACGCCAAAGTTTTTACGGAATCGTTTTCTGGGTTCGAAATACAACGTCTGTGATTTTTTTCATATTTTTCCGAGCATGCGTGATCCGTGGCTGCTGTCATTTGTTTAATTAAAAAATTAACAACAATTGAACCGGGCCGTGCAACGCCAAAGTTTTTACGGAATCATTTTCTGGGTTCGAAATACAACGTCTGTGATTTTTTTCATATTTTTCCGAGCATGCGTGTTCGTCTCGCTGTCATTTGTTTAATTAAAAAATTAACAACAATTGAACCGGGCCGTGCAACGCCAAAGTTTTTACGGAATCATTTTCTGGGTTCGAAATACAACGTCTGTGATTTTTTTCATATTTTTCCGAGCATGCGTGTTCGTCTCGCTGTCATTTGTTTAATTAAAAAATCAACAACAATTGAACCGGGCCGTGCAACGCCAAAGTTTTTACGGAATCGTTTTCTGGGTTCGAAATACAACGTCTGTGATTTTTTTCATATTTTTCCGAGCATGCGTGATCCGTGGCTGCTGTCAATTGTTTAATTAAAAAATTAACAACAATTGAACCGGGCCGTGCAACGCCAAAGTTTTTACGGAATCATTTTCTGGGTTCGAAATACAACGTCTGTGATTTTTTTCATATTTTTCCGAGCATGCGTGTTCGTCTCGCTGTCATTTGTTTAATTAAAAAATTAACAACAATTGAACCGGGCCGTGCAACGCCAAAGTTTTTACGGAATCATTTTCTGGGTTCGAAATACAACGTCTGTGATTTTTTTCATATTTTTCCGAGCATGCGTGTTCGTCTCGCTGTCATTTGTTTAATTAAAAAATTAACAACAATTGAACCGGGCCGTGCAACGCCAAAGTTTTTACGGAATCATTTTCTGGGTTCGAAATACAACGTCTGTGATTTTTTTCATATTTTTCCGAGCATGCGTGTTCGTCTCGCTGTCATTTGTTTAATTAAAAAATTAACAACAATTGAACCGGGCCGTGCAACGCCAAAGTTTTTACGGAATCATTTTCTGGGTTCGAAATACAACGTCTGTGATTTTTTTCATATTTTTCCGAGCATGCGTGTTCGTCTCGCTGTCATTTGTTTAATTAAAAAATTAACAACAATTGAACCGGGCCGTGCAACGCCAAAGTTTTTACGGAATCGTTTTCTGGGTTCGAAATACAACGTCTGTGATTTTTTTCATATTTTTCCGAGCATGCGTGATCCGTGGCTGCTGTCAATTGTTTAATTAAAAAATTAACAACAATTGAACCGGGCCGTGCAACGCCAAAGTTTTTACGGAATCGTTTTCTGGGTTCGAAATACAACGTCTGTGATTTTTTTCATATTTTTCCGAGCATGCGTGATCCGTGGCTGCTGTCAATTGTTTAATTAAAAAATTAACAACAATTGAACCGGGCCGTGCAACGCCAAAGTTTTTACGGAATCGTTTTCTGGGTTCGAAATACAACGTCTGTGATTTTTTTCATATTTTTCCGAGCATGCGTGATCCGTGGCTGCTGTCAATTGTTTAATTAAAAAATTAACAACAATTGAACCGGGCCGTGCAACGCCAAAGTTTTTACGGAATCGTTTTCTGGGTTCGAAATACAACGTCTGTGATTTTTTTCATATTTTTCCGAGCATGCGTGATCCGTGGCTGCTGTCAATTGTTTAATTAAAAAATTAACAACAATTGAACCGGGCCGTGCAACGCCAAAGTTTTTACGGAATCATTTTCTGGGTTCGAAATACAACGTCTGTGATTTTTTTCATATTTTTCCGAGCATGCGTGTTCGTCTCGCTGTCATTTGTTTAATTAAAAAATTAACAACAATTGAACCGGGCCGTGCAACGCCAAAGTTTTTACGGAATCGTTTTCTGGGTTCGAAATACAACGTCTGTGATTTTTTTCATATTTTTCCGAGCATGCGTGATCCGTGGCTGCTGTCAATTGTTTAATTAAAAAATCAACAACAATTGAACCGGGCCGTGCAACGCCAAAGTTTTTACGGAATCGTTTTCTGGGTTCGAAATACAACGTCTGTGATTTTTTTCATATTTTTCCGAGCATGCGTGATCCGTGGCTGCTGTCAATTGTTTAATTAAAAAATTAACAACAATTGAACCGGGCCGTGCAACGCCAAAGTTTTTACGGAATCATTTTCTGGGTTCGAAATACAACGTCTGTGATTTTTTTCATATTTTTCCGAGCATGCGTGTTCGTCTCGCTGTCATTTGTTCATTTAAAAAATTAACAACAAATGGACCAAGTCGTGCAATGCAAAAGTCGACTGATTATCGTCTTTGGCATCGACAATGCAACGTCCGTGAATTTTTCGAAATTTTCACGAACATGCGTGTTCGTCTCGCTGTCAATTGTTCATTAACAAATTCATTAAAAGGAAAAAACAATTAATTTATACAACTTACACGTTTTTTAATACTGGTCATTTCCCTAAAAATAACCATCCTCGTACAAATCATGAATGCCCTTAGCGCATGCATGCATTCAGGAATCTCTGCAGATCTGGATGTCCTCTTCGTTATTATTTATCAGATATTACGTCTTTGATTGTTATTTATATGCGCTGACTGACCTATTTCATCATTTCTCTGTTAAAACTCCCGGCAGAAAACATTTTATAAGAATCAAACGATTCTCAAGGCCTGGGGCCCCGGCACCCCTATTCGTCCCTGGCTTTCTAGTTCTGGCTGTTAGCTCCGGCTGCTAACTTCAGCTTCATCCTGACGCGGGGACGGTAGCCCTCGCCAAAGTTTGAAGAAGGAATGAACATAAAGCCGTGATAGGGAATTGATAAAAGTATATCTATTATTCACTTCGGCTTTACCGCACCAAGAGCCAATCCTTTCGATTCTCCTCGCCTCGGACCTTGTCGAAAATGCGAGATTTCATGATTTCATTCGAGCGGTCACGGGGCAGCATCTTCGTTTTGCCACAAGCCAGAACGTAGATTCGTCCTATATCGAGGCAGGATCAAAGAAGCTTTTCTATTTTTCAATGAAGCTCGTGGCTCCGGTAATGAAGGCGGCCTTGCCTTGGTACCATTTTCCCATTTCAGATTCTACTCCATGACAACGAGTCACGTTTCTATGATATCTATAACACAATATATTCGAAAATTCGCCGTCTCAAATTGCAGCACGAATTCTTCTACCGTTCTTCAGTTGATCCTCGCTCGCGGAAAGGCTGCACTCCCATTTCGCGCAGTATCTTTATAATTGCTGCTAAAATTTCCAAAGAGTTGAAACTTCTTTCCTCATTTGGAAATTGATTGAAGATTTTCATTCGATACACACCGAAGGCAGATTGTGAATAGTATAAGCTTACCGAACACGTATCACCGGTAAAAGACGTAAAGCTCATGCAGGACGATGAAGTTTAATTTACTATTCATTGATATGCCAGGCTGAACGTATGCCGTGTTTGACCTTACAGATGAATGATGGGACACCTATGTCAGCTATAGCTAAACTAGGTACTTGGACGTTTCTTGACGTCTTATGCTGACGTCTTCGCAACTAAAGTTCATCAAAATTTGTCCAGTTCTAGGTATATGACGGGTAGGTTTGTTGTACCAATAGTCTTGTACCCACGCACGCAATTTGTATGGTCATCAATTCCATCGATTCGATTTGATTTTATCAATGATTTGCTGATCATTGATCAACTCATCGATATTTGCTTGATTCCAAGTTCATCAGTTATGTGCCTGATGTCAAATTTGATCGGTTCAGCAACAAAAACTTTCATCATGCGATTGTTTCCAGTTTTTCAAAGAACGAAACAAGGAAAGTTGAGACCTAAAATCTGACTGATGAATATCTTAGCATACGTTTGAGATGTGAGAAAAAAAAATGTTGAACAACTTCGGAGTAATCGTATAGACTTGGACCGAACAAATTCATACATACATTCTTACCCAACGTGGTCTTGTGCGTAGGGTAAATGGGTGTGTGCGTCATAAATTGTGAAGGATTAGTCAAATCTACTTTCGCCGCTAGTCTCCCACTCCAAATATCTAACGGTCGTCAGTTATAGTGGAATCGAACACTTACTTATACGCATCCCTCCGTAGAATTTACCAGCATACAAAGCACACGCTTCAAGTTCGAGTACTTCGTCGCTGTCTGTCACCGAGATAACACATCTGACAATTACGCCCCGATCTGAAACCGCTACATCCGCAATTGCACATCCCTGACAAATCAAAAGGGTTTGGCCTCTCGAGATGGAGAATCAGTCTGATATCGCTGAATGGTACCGAGGAAAGGCCGTATTTATTACTGGGGCCACTGGCTTTATGGGAAAAGTCCTTGTTGAAAAATTGTTACGATCTTGCCCGGAGGTTGGACCGATCTATGTCTTGGTTCGTGAGAAAAAGGAGGTTTCATCCAGGGATCGTGTCGAGGATATGCTGACGTCTTGCCTTTTTGACGAGCTTCGTAATTCCGGGATAAACCCGAGGGACAGACTAGTCGCCATCCCCGGGGACGTCGGCTTACCAGATCTTGGAATATCCAGCGAGGACAGACGCCTTCTGCAGGATACAGTGTCGGTGGTTTTTCACGTTGCAGCAACTGTGAAATTTGATGAACCTCTACGACTAGCGGTAGCAATGAATCTTGAGGGCACCAAAGAGGTACTTCAGCTATGTAAGGGGGTGAAAAACCTTTCCGCCATTGTCCACGTATCTACAGCTTACGCGAATTGCAATTTATCCGTTATCGAAGAACGAGTTTATCCGCCACCCGCAGACCCGGATAAAGTATTGCGGTACGTCGAAGGCCTGGAGGATGATGCCCTGGACTTTGTCACTCCAAGGTAATTACAAATATTTTACTACCTAGAGCTATGCCGTACAAGTACACTCGTTATCGATGAATGAGTTCGGTTTAAATAATGAATTCTTGATAAATGACAAATTGCTTGCACAATCAATAAAAGCAGATCAATATAATATAATTGACATTTAAAAAGCATCGCCATAAGCTTCGGTCAGACCGACGCTGGTATGATCATTAGCAAGGATTCAACGTTATGCAGATTATTAGAAATTTGATACTAACATCAACCGTTGATCTTTCGATTATCCAACTTGTTTCAAAATTATTTTCAGGCTGATATCTCACCACCCAAATACATACACTTTCACCAAAGCCCTGGCTGAGGATGTGGTCTCAAAACACTCGGCCGAATTACCAATTGTTATAGTGCGACCCTCGATAGTGTCAGCTTCTTGGAAAGATCCTCATCCCGGATGGGTGGACAATTTGAACGGACCAACTGCCCTTGTTGTTGGTACAGCGAAGGGGCTGTTAAAGACCGTGTATGGACAGAAGGATATCACGGTTGACTTAATACCCGTTGATGTATGCATTAATTTATTCATAGCTGCCGCTTGGGAGATCGGTAAGTCATTAATCAATGGTACCAATGTATGTTTGTAGATAACTAAACAATCGAGCTTTCAGGCTGATTAATACCTACCCTATATCGGGAAAATATAGGCGTATCTTCATATATCTCTGTAATATAGGTACTTTCGAATATTCAGATTCGTCATTTATTTTTTAGTATAGTAGTATTCATCTGTTGATTATTTCAACAACAAAAAATGATATAGGTATAGATATTTTTTGGTGAAAATAATTCTTCCTCAACCTTTAAAGAAAAGTTATTTTTTCAACGAATTTTTTTTTTTTCAAGTTCTCTGAACACAAGATTAAATTTCAAGAATTGTAATTTCAAAAAGTTTTCAAATGATAATTAGATATTTTACACACTTTGTCAGGTAGCAGAAAAAGCTCTAAGTGTACACCGAATGTGCTCGTATACAATTGTGTCTCAAGTCCCTTTAATGCGCTAACTTGGAAAGATTTTATCACCTACATGTATCCTTGTTTGACAAAATACGCAATGACTGATGCTTTCGCAAGTCCTGGAATGATCATGACGACGTCAAGAGTCATGCACGTATTGATCAATTTTACTTATCAAACTATACCTGCTACTGTCGTCGACTTTTTCATTCGATTCTCAGGTGGAAAGCCAAAGTGAGTACATAATAATATAACGTACAAAAAAAAATATAAAAACGTAACGTAACGTAAACAAGAAATTCTTATTTAATTTTCATTCAATTGCCAATGTGGATGCGAATAATGAAATTATTTTTATATCAGATATCTATATATGATAATGAATTTTCATTCACAGATTTCAACGTTATCTAGCAAAATTAAATAACATGGCGGGATTGCTAGAGTTTTTTACAACGCACGAATGGCAGTTTCACGGAGAAAACGTTATACAATTAAAAAATCGATTGAATTCAGCTGATCGCGAGATCTTCGATTTTGACATGACGAAAATGAACTGGAACGATTATGCTGAAAGCTACTTCCTCGGTATTAGAAGAAACGTTATGAAGGAGGACGATAGCACGATTCCTAATGCTCAGAAAAGAATTGCTAGGCTTAGACTTGTGGCAAATGCTATCAACGCTAGTATTTTGATTTTGGTCGGCATTCATGTCCTGAAACGTTACCACATCCCTTTACCTGCTATACTACGTGTTGATATACGAAGATATTTCCTAAAATTATTTTCAAAACAAAATTTTCACCAAAACTTTTCAAGACCAAACTCGACGGGTTGAAATTAAATCTAGTTTTAGGATTGGCGTAGGTCGCCAATAAATTTCATTGTAAATATCTTTTACATATCAGCATTCTAGGTATAACCGCGTTCATTGATGTGATGGGTTTCTAAAGGCTAGCAAATTGTCTAACACTTTCTAAAAAAAAAAAAAAAGGAGTAATGTAAATATAATGATTTTAATAAAATAAAGGGTCATCAACTGGTAAACCTGCAATAATAATAGTAGCTGTATTATATTAATCTCAATCCTCAAATATGACAGAAGTAAGCTCGTCCACATATGCATAAAGTTGCAATAATACACAATATTTCTAATCATTAGTACTTGATCGTAGTTCAAAATTAGCTGTTTGGTTTTTCATTGTCTTACGATAAAAAAAAATTGATTTTCAACAAGTGATATTAATAATTAATAACTGAAGTATTTCTCACATGAAAATGCTAAAATAATCATTCAAATCAACATCCAAAGCTTATGTATACTCATTTGTTATCCGAGGATATAGCAGACATGGCCAATGCAACCTTGCTTGATCTTATGTCTTCAAAAGAAACTGTTTTCGAATTGATTGATGGCCGACAATGACCTTGTATATTCACTATGTGTATGTAGTATTATATTATGTTTACTCTTCCGAGTAAAGTATTGCGTATTTATCGTCTTGCATAGTCCTCAATGCTATTTGAAAAATGTTAATATTACGTATTAGCATACTGCTATTTACACATCATATACTTGCTTCAACTTTCCTAAGGAAGTGATGCATAATGATATTTTTAAATGAAGACTGAAAATAGATATCGGATTTACACTAAACGAACATCAAATCCCTTTGTACTAAACCGAAACGAATTTTTCAATTCATTTATTTAAAGAATCCGAAATAAAATTACGATCTAATATATTTTCCGAATACTACTTTGCATACCCACAATGCATGTCTTCAGTTATCACTGAAGCGCAACACACCTAGGCTGCGACGAACGTTACGGCTAAAGATTCATCAGCCTGACTACTTCAGTAGTATGAACCAAGTCTTGTCAGACACTGATTCAAGCGTCGCAGCCAGCCGTCTCAATCCAACACACACAGCATTATGCCGAAGTTTAAACAGTCTAATATCTTCTACGATTTAAATCGGGATAAAAATGTTCAACATTTACGAATGGGTAACGTATGAGGTTGGTTTAGGATTTTTTTTTTTTACCGGACGAGGCTCTATGATAAAATAAAATAACAGTTTCGTAACGATTTCGCGAGTCGTATAAGAAGCGTGGTTTGTCGGTAGCTCTAGTGTTAATTTATAATGCATGCGGAAGATACACCTTGTTTTCTTATCTTCGGACCTAACATTGACAAGAATTTACATACAGTGAAGAAAAAAAAAAAAACAAGTAACGCTAATAATTTTTTAATCTTTACAAACAAACATTAGAGGGTTCCACACATCGAGAGGTATTAAATTATTCGCACTCTTTGGCTATCTAATTGACCTCTTAAGAAACTCCGCAGTCATAGATGTTTATTTCCATATCATGAGTCTCCTGACAACAAAGATCACGAAATTCATAATTATGACAATCCATCAATTTATAATACGATCTTTAGCTGCGATGTGCAGCATCTGCTTAAAGAAATACACTACAACGTCATCCTTGTAATTCGTTGGTATAATCGGTATTCAAAGTTAAATAAAATTGAAATAAGTATGTACGTAAGATGTTTCTTAGAGCTTGTATATATTTTTTTTTTTTTCTAGGTATATATGTGGAGAGGAACGGCAGTCGCACATGTAAGCCTTCAGTACCGATTATGTCATTATATCTATAGGCCAGTTCAAGGCTATATACTTCTTACATTGAAGAAATCCTCGTATTCTCGTTACTATTGACTCCTATGCAAAGAAAAACGTGGCGTTTTGACGTCTTCGCGAGTTTGCAGTCGATGATGACCCGTCGTTCTTAAGTAACGTGTTACACCTTAAGTTATTACACCTTGACAGATAGAAAATAAGTGTTATTTACGAAGTCAGTATTGAAAGAGCAAAAAAAACAAAATTGAATACATTTTGTACCTTTCAGTAAGTTTCAGTTAGTATACACTGCTTCGAGTAAATCTCAATGTCTTTCAATTTATTTATATTAAAAATAATCAATCAAGAATTCCTTATTCGAAATTAATTTGTCGTTAATTTTATACAGTTAATGCCCATCTCTAATCGCCCCCAGCTACTTTTTGTCGAAAAAAAACGGAGGAGAGGTACTAGGGATAGACCTTAAGGTGGTTCCCTACCCAATTCAACCTGTTCTAAATACATAGGGCTGAACGGTGCTATGAAACGGAATATCTCTGACCAGGTACCGAAAACAGGAAAAGGGCTGTGTAACGCAATTCTATAAGCGATTTTGACCACGTAGGTTCAAAAAAATGTTCGTTTCACGCTAAAATAGAGAAATGGCGTAAGAAATAAACTTTGAAATTTTATTCCTTACGCCATTTCTAGTATTTGTTTGATGATGAATGACGAAATATTAGTGCGAAGAACCGACATGAGGAATGGCAGAAGCTGGGTCTTTCCTTGTTTGTTGCAAACGGTGATTCGCTGCGGTACAACTATATACGTTCAAAAACGTTTCGGAAGTAAAATTTACTTGTGCACGACATTTATATTTAGTCCTAAAAAAAAAAAAACGTCACAACTTAATGATACTGAACTCGTTACAGTTGAATATCTTCGGTCATGGTAAACCCTGTTATTCGAATATTATGAATGATAAGTCGACGCGTAATGAGAATCACGTAAACAAAATTATACCATAATTAACATTAAATAAGTAATTTCATGAGTTGACCTTGCGCAGCAGTGTATACTTAAATACTATATTTTTTAATAAATATAAATACCTAATGTCCTGAAAAATTAAATCTACTTAATTATTTTATACAATTTTGTCTACAGTATTTTGATATTTTCTATCAAAGCATTTCTTTTCTCACTGAGTAGTTATAAGGTACTTCAGTTTCTGTTTTAAAATCTGTTGTAAATCTATCTACATGTGAAATGACGTATAATATGTAATGTAGATAATTAAATGATTTCCTGTAACTAACTAGTGAGAGACGTGAAGAAAACAACTATTGACTAATTGCATTTCGAGATTTTCTGTACAAAATGAAAACACATTGTTAATTAATTCGAATAAACTTTTTCTAAGATAATTTTTTTACTTTTGTCTTCTTATAAGTGTCGTTTTTGTAAATTATTTTCCATACATTCAGTCAGCTCGATCCATCATCCTATAAATTATTATTATTACTGACAATTCAAGTCAATTAGTATAGTTTATGTAATTATATACGTAATACATACCTAAGTGTAATATTTCCATTGAATAAGTTGAACTATGCGGTTTAGTTTTTGGCTTAAGGTGCTTCCCTACGCAATTCCACCAGATCTGAAAACATTGGAAAAAAAGGTGCTATTAAACGGAATTAATATCTTGGCCTAGGCAGCGAAATCAATGAAACAAAATACGTCGCGCAATTCTATGTGCGACTCCGAACATCTACGGCCTAAAACATTTTTTTTTTTTACGCGAAAATAGAGAAGATATCCATGTAAAACGGGTTTGAATACGTTTCATTGATTTCAGTGCCCAGGCAGAGATATTCCGTTTAATAGCACCTTTTTCCCCCAATGTTTTCACGTCTGATAGAATTGGGTAAGGAAGCACCTTAAAATGATATGCAGTAACCCAGACAGCACTAAAAATAAAATTGGTCCTCAAGACGTCATATGTTTTAAAGACGTCAAAAATCAACGCATTTGACTTCCATATGACGTCTTTAAGACCACTTTTAATTTTATGCTGTCTGGGAAACTATTCAATTTATGTTGTACTACGGTGTACAGTGCGCTACGTCGTATTATATCATAAAAAAAAAAAAAAATAACTAGTTTGTATTCAAAATTATAATCACTTTGATATTGAGAATTTTTAATCAAAAGAAACGAAACTATAGTATATTCGATAGGATAGGATGATAATCGTGTGCAGAAATATAGAATAATATTAAGGTTTTTTTCAAAGAATGTTTAATTTCCGAGAGATCCAAATTGTAATATAAGAAATTTTTTTTTCAACGCTACAATAATCGATCAATAAATAATAAAGATATAGAAACCTGGAGGGAAGGGGGGGAGGGTGAATTTTTTTTTTCTCTTCATCTAACTTCAAAAGATTCATATTAATTTACCTATTAAGATATAAAAAAAGAAAAAATAATAATAAAATAATAAAAATAGAAAAAGCAACAAAAATAACAACAACAAAAAATCAGACATATGATATATAACTTTCATATATTTTAAAACAAAATCATATAAATAAATAAATAGACTCCTTGATCATTTGGAAGATCAACACGTTTAGGTCCAACACTATGGTTGAACGTGAATATAATTAGCTATCTTGTACTTACAGTTATATGTAGATAATTGTAACTATTACTATACAGCAGCTGGTACGTAAGTGAAATGAAGCAGATATATATATATATATACACATACATACTTATACACATATATATATATATGTAGATATATATATATTTATAAATGGGTTTTTTTTTGGTTTTTTTTTTTTTAGTTTTTTCATTGTTTTTTCTGTTTTGTAATAGTACAGTATAATTTTAATTAAATTAATAATAATATTAAATATTGTTTTGTTTTATGCATCATGTGATTGGATAACATTACAGATGAGACTAGCTGGTGATGACCTTCATGGCGCTATCGTTTTATTTTTTTTGTTGTTTTTTTCGTTTTTTTGTTTTTTTTTTTGTTCTTTTTTTTGTTTTTGTTTTGTTTTCTTTTAACCTTGGGCTCTACATTATCATTATTCAACATTTTTTTTCTCTCATTAATTATCAATTAATTAATTAATTTTATTATATCTTATTTTCATTTTGTTTATTTATTTTTCAATGAATTCTTTTCTTTTTTTTTTTTTTCCTTTTTTTTAATTTTAATTTTAATTTTAATTTAATTCTTTTTTTTTTTTGTTTTTTCTTTTGTTTTTGTTTTCTTGGCAGCGGTGGAACAAACGGGGGTTCCACCCAAACAATGTTTCTCAGGGGAAGCCCACTTCGAAGTGCGTTATACAAACTGTCTTTTCGCAAGAAGAAACGGTTTTCTTTAGGAAACGATTATTAATAAAATTTTACTCGCAATCTAATAATTTCAAAAGGCACAGGCAACTGAAATAATTAATGCTATTTTTTGTTTTCCTTCTCTTCTTCATCTTCATCTTCATCTTCTTGTTCTTGTTCTTGTTCTTGTTCTTCTTTTTAAACCCTAGACGTGTTTATCCTTATTAGATCGAAACATTGTGAATTTCTCGTCACAGATATCATCTAGGTATCATAAATAACACGTTTAATATTTTAATTTTTTCACGATGCAAGCTTTTAGTCTTAAATCGTCAGTTTACCTATACATGTGAAAAAAGCAATGAATTCAAACGGAAGAGATATATTAGTTAGTTTAGCGATTTTGTGGAAGCTGTTAATGCTTTATAAAACTATCGGTTCGTTAATTAGTGAATTAATTTCTTTTTTTTCTCTCTCTTTCTCTGTTTTTTTTTTTTTTTTTCAAGTACCCTCCTATCTTCATTCAATTTCATAATATTTCGTTAATCGATACAATTTAGCATATTTACAATACTATTTCAAATTCCTACACGCAAAGGTTTGAAGCTAGAGTGGCGATAGTTTATAAAATCGCAATTATAATATAATTGGACTTTAAATTGTAATAATATCATTATCATTATCATTATTATTATTAGTTTTTTTTTTTTAAATTATTTTACTTTTATTTGTATTTTTTATTTTTCATTTTTTATTATTATTCATTTTCTTTTCTTATTTAAAACTACTACCAGAGTATACAATATAGATATAATAACTTATGTGAAGAAAAATGCACAATTCCCTAGGATAAAGTATAAGATTAAGTTGCCAATGCCTTCAAAATTTTTGGGAATTCCACATTCTACGATAATTATGATAATCCATAATATAAATGGAGGTGTTTTTTTTTTTTTTTTTTTTTTCTTTTCTTTTTGTTCGTTTGTTGTTGTTGGTTTTTTTTTTCGTTTTTTTTTTCTTTTTTTTTTTTTTTAACAAAACTCGTAGCACTCGTTAGCTTGAACATGATTTTATACAGAACGGAAATAGCGAATGTTAAATACGCGTCACGCAACGTTTAACAGCTAAACGTTATTAAAGTTGAGTATGTAGTAGCAGCTGCTCTAAATTGCTACGATACTTGGTGAGTGATACCGATTGGTTATTTCAGAGGTCCCTGAATGAATAAAGTCAATCCGTCACTGAATATCACCATAATTTTCGGGGACAAATAAACCCTCCCCATTTCTCCGGATTTCTGGAAAAATTTTCATCAGAGCCAACTAGTTAATCTTATTCAATCGAGCGAGTTGAAATTCAATTCATTTCTAAAAAGAATAATACCATTTTATGTTTTATTTGTTTCTTTCTTTTCTTTTTTTTTTTAAATTTTTTTCTTTTCTTTCATCGTTCATGGAATCATATTATATGGCTAATAATAATATATATGTATATATATATGTATATATCAGCGTTTAGCCAAATTTAAAATATCTACCGTCATATGCCATGCACCGGAGAGTATGGGGAAAGAGTGCTGGATAAAAGGTGAAAAAAAAAAAAAAAAGAAATTTAAATAATTAATAATTTAATTGTTTCTCTTTTTCTTTTTCATCTTCATCTTCATCTTCTTCTTCTTCTTATTCTTATTCTTATTCTTATTCTTCTTCTACTTCTTCTTCTTCTTCTTCTTCTTCTTCTTCTTCTTCTCCTTCTTCTTCTTTCACAAATGATATTCTCAATACTTATTACCGTACTGTACCAAAACCGTAATTACGTAGCTCTAAATGCGCGATAAAGCTTGGAATAATTATAAAGTGTGATAATTATTGTTGTATCACAAACGTTTATATTATCAAGCTTCTATTTATAGATTAGCTTATTATGAGATGGTAACCGTGTGATTAAACGGTATGCATAATTTCTTGGCTCTAATTATTTTCCTCATTTATCAATGATTTCTAAATATCCATCACTCTCTCCTGCGTAATACTCTAGCCGTTGCTAATATATATAAACGATTACCATAGTTAAAGTGGCCAACTTATCGGAGTGAATATACCAGCTCCTTGTCGTCAGGGTGGCTGAGCATTTCGGTCGTAGGGCAATTCGTGCCTTGATATTATGCTCGGAGTTTAGCTTCTGCTTTTTATTATGCTTATCTTCATCTTCGGTTTGGGTTCTGAGCCGTCAAACAATCATGCGGCACATACGAAGTACAAAAGACAGTAGTGAAAACCACGCAGATCGAGCCAGTGAACTACGCGATAACAAGACGCGTAGAACTACCAACAATGCACCAAATTGTACCGCTCTATGCAGCCAGTATAATCTGGAACAAATAAAAATTCGTCAATTATTATCTCAGATAATGAGAAGAGGGAGAAAAGTATTAGATTTTTTTCTTCTTTGTGGGCCTGACTTACTTTTTAATGTACGAACGAGCAGCTGGCAAAGTTTCCGGGCTTTCTTTCAGAATGAAATGTCGAATTCCCAAAATGTACTGTTCGAGGTATGCAGGCCAATCAATTTGGCTTACGTCAAACATAAAGGTTTGCTTATCTTCTGCGCTAAGCTGTTGTCCTAATCTCCTGACATTATCATCTCTAAAGTTCCATTGCTGAGTACTAAAGTATTCCAAGCATTGAGCAGCCTTACCCAATTTGGCTTGAACTCGGACCATTATTGGTCGCGAGCCTCTAAGTCGTGCCAAAAAATCCAAAATATGAGCAGGCAATGTATGCTGAATAGTATTACATACGGAGTTAACAACCGTTGAACTTCGGCAACAACCGTCAGGGTACCAAACCGCATCGTTAACGGGATGTAACCGGCTGTATTTGAAGGACAAGTCGACAAACTCTTTCCACGTTATGGGATTTTGTTGTCCTGAACAACAATTGTACACTGTAATACTATCAGAACGATGTGTTGCTGTTTTCCAAGCCGCGCATATCATTAAATTGATGACTATATCCACAGGGACTAGATCCGCGACCTTGTTTCCATGGCAAAGCATAGTCCTGTAGATAAAATAAGATAATGTTACCATATTGAATTCAGAGAAAGCAATATATACCAAATTTAAGCTCCTTCGAACCTCACCTGAAGAAACCTTTTCCTGCTGCAGCAATTATTCCTGTCGGACCGTTCCAATTGTCGACCCAACCAGCTACTGGCTCTCTAAATGAAGATAAGACGATCGATGGTCTGACTATAGCAACTGGCAAGGAACCACTTTCTCGAAGAAGCATTCTTTCCGCTAAAGCTTTGGTGAACGTGTATGTATTAGGGCGTCCAGCGATGAGTCGAGGTGTTAACTCTTCTACTAGTTTATCGTCCATCCACTCGGTGCAGGCTATAACTTGTTCCGGTTCTTGCGGAGTTGGATAGATCTCCTCCCCAACGTCCTTTCGATCGCAGTTGCAGTAAGCAGTTGAAACGTGAATGACAGCCTTTTTGCATAGGGAAAAATAAAGTTAGCAAAATGAAGAGCAGAATTTTTTTGAGTTTAATTTAAGGATGCTGCTTTATCGGCGGCATTGGCTTTCGTCAATTCTCTCTGTTTTGATCTCTAGAAAGTTCACGAAGCTTGTAAAATCTCAGGATATAATCAATGGTTATTAATCATTTAGCATTCCTAGAGTAATTCAAAGTTCAAACATCTCGTACACGTTATTAGATAATGTTATTTTTATATTATTACATTTGTAAATTTGCAATTGAAAATATGTGTGCGCAGAAATATCTTCCCAGTATTTGTTAGCACCAACTTATTAATATCTGTAGTGTATCTATACACATACGTCATCTAAGTTTTGAGTTAATTCCGGAAGGAACTTGTCCAACTTGCAATTGAATGTAAACACTAGAATCTGATCTGAATATTTATTAGCATTAATTATCATTAATGCTCATAACATGTAAGCCAACTGATCTTGATGTCATTATCAAAATGAGTTTTCTAAATTTTAAAATAAAAGTAAATAATGAAGATAGAGATTTGATCCGAGTATTCATCATCTTGATTTATTATCAGTTGAGTTTCATAAGAATTAATATCATTAATCATCGCCACTGAATTACACCATAATTTTATTACCTCAAGATTTTGCATACGGTGACAAAGCTGAATAAGACGTTTAGTTCCAAGCATGTTGATGGTCACAGACAGCTTCAAAGCTTCGTCAAATTTAACGGTAGCAGCAGAATGAAAGACTACCGATACAAAACGGATCAGAGTTGCTTGATCACTCTCAGAGATGCCAAGTTCTGGTTCTGTTACATCACCAGCTACCGGTATGATTTTGAACAGCTCATGCGGAGTGTCGCGTCGAAGTTTTTCAAACAGCTGCAAAATAAATATAAATAAGATTACCTGTGTGAAATAAATATCGTATATTGTCTTATTTGAAATAAATGAAATTGTTTTTTTGAAAAAAAAATTTTTTAAATAATAAAATTCTTTTTTTTTTTTTTCGAGATTTTAAAGTTTCCAATGAAACAGAATATTAATTTCATATTTTAGTGATAAATTTTATCCTTCAATCAGATTATTTTTCTTCTCTAAGAAACTACATTCCATATTCTTACAAGAAAAGAAAAAAAAAAAAGAAAGAAAGAAAGAAAAGAAATTAACTTTCATTTTTCGAAAGGTGAAATATTTTTCCAGGACGTTACTCGAAATTTCAGAATAATTAGGGGAAAGTTGTGCGTTTTTCACGATTTCTACGACCTAATTCGAATTTCAGGACAACATTAATTAACGTTTGACAAATGCCCGAATGCATGATATCTTGCAATTTTTTTTTCAGTTACTTCATCCTTAGTATCTAAAGAGAGGAGAATAAAAAAATTAAAAAAAAAAAAAAAGACTCAAGGCTCCAAAACCAGATGATAGTTTTATTTTTATATTATTTTTTCGAATAATTTTGAATCTGAATGAATATTTGTGGAACTTCGCGCATTGTTTCATTTGATAAAAGCTTTCGGCATTAAGAAATTTCACAATGTCCTCATGCCTCAGGAATTTCTTATTAAGATATTGCTATACATACAGGATGAGGAATTTTTTTTATAATTGAACTTACCGGACCGTTCAGAAGTTCTTGTAACCTTTGCTGAACATCCTGTCCTTTTTTCGGCCTCATAAGCAAATAAATATTTTTAATACCAGGACAGGAACGTAGGAGTTTTTCTACCAGTACTTTTCCCATAAACCCAGTACCCCCGGTGACAAATATTGATCTGTCCCGGTAAAAGTCCTTTACGGAAGTGTATTCGCCACCTGCCATTGTGGCCATTTCCCTGATTGACTAGATTACACGTTATAATAAAGAAAAAAAAAAAAAGCGATTTTTGAGTATTGAAGAAGCCTTCAGATCGGGAAGAGTATTAATTTATCAAAGATTCAAAGTCGGAGATTGTGACTATGCGATGCTGGAATATTAACTTCAGTTTTACTTTTCCGTGTTCTTAGTGATCGCGTCAGAACTGGCCTCATTTCGTAATAGTGACGTTTTTTCCCCTGGAACAAAATAAACGACATTATTTTTTTATTTTTTTGAATTTTAAATTTCTTAAATTAAATAAAAGATATTATATGCCTATTTCTAGTCCGGCTGTATGTAGTTTTTCGTGTTTATTCAGTAACAATAGTCAAAACCGAATGCTAATCTGAAGAGGAATTGTCGATTTATCTTACCGCGTTGTTAAACACGTAAGAAATGATAACAACGATCATTTAAAATTAGTAATATAACTATCGTCTGACTACCGGCAAGAAAAAAAAAAAAAATTATTATATCTATGTCGAGAGTAGATAAATTTTAAATGATAACTGAATCAGTTCGTAAATTGTATAAATCCTCGCTTTGTCTTGCATGATAGCCTATCTCTGTACAAAATTCCTATACTTACAAACTTTTTGGAGATAAAAGAAAGAAGTGTTTAATTCTTTTACTTTTTTTTTTATTCAACTCTTCTGCAGTTGGAAATTTAAAATGTATTTCAAACGGTTTATGAGCGAGATTAGACAATTTTAATCAACGCGCCATAAATTTCGATTAAAAAAACTAATGCAAAACAATAAAATTGTTGTATCTGTATACAATACGTACATGAATTATTGTTCTTAATATTATTATTATTCCAACAGTCTGACTATTTTCATTCATTTTGGCTTTTCTCCGAGACGTTTTTTTTTTATTTTCTCTATCATTCGTTATTTTTCAATTATGAATATTGTTGACGAAATTTTTCTGTACGAATACGTTGAGTGATTAAAATTTCTATGATTTGACAAAAGTGTTCGATAGTATATTAGGGAACAATAACTTTCCAATCTTATGAAGGTGAAAAAAAAAAAAAATGATTCATGATCTCTTTCACATTTACAGATAACTGATGAATCATTGTATGACGAAATAAAAAAAAAAAAAAAAAATTGTTTACTACAAATTTATAATGGGTTTTGAAGAACTGTTTATTTTTCACCAATTTCTTTCGAAAAATATCACAGCTAACGGTTGTTTTTTTTTTTCTCAATCTATTATAAAAATCTTAGAGAAATTAGTTTCAGAATTATCGAAAGATCTGAAAAACTAAGTTGAGTATATTTCATTGTTGAAACAACGACAACAACATTGACGATAAGAAGAAAACAATGATAATTAGATCCGTAAAGGTCAGGGTTGTAAATATATCGATTAGTTATGTAGTATTTCCTACACGTATAAATATATCAATGAAACAATTCGATTTAATAACAGTTTCGCAATGAAATTCATTCGGTTATCAGCCAGACGATGAGTAAGTACCATTCATGATTTGAAGTCTGTAAACACTCCGACGGTGCCAATGAATGTAAACCTCGACCTCGTACAAGTGTCGATTGTCTGTCTGTCTGCGCCCCCTTGTCCTCCCCTGTTATACGGTAGTCGCGTCGTGTACGCGGAGACGAGACTATAATAACAGCAATAAGTTCCTATACATGTATATAGCGTTGGTGACCTAAGTTAAGTTTCCGGAACACCCCTCCAGCGAGTGCTTTGAGGAATAAATTGTCCCTTGAAACGAATCACACGAGTCAATGATTCACACGGATTAACTCAGGTGGTTTTAAAAATAGACCAAAAGGCGCGTATAGTACCTATATAGTACAGTACAGTACGTAGTGTAGTACGTCGCGTCGTCGTCTAACTAAAAGAATCACATACACTGATCGTATGACTCTGTTGAATTATTAATATCTCTGTATACTATATATACATTATTTTATTTTCTATTCATTATACATGAAGTATATCGCGGCTATAGATATATATAGTATATATATACTATACGTACTACATAGGTAGAGCGGTGTCATACTTTCGCCTGGCTCTTTAAATTTTAAACAGGTGAACGCGCGTGACGTGATGTGAATCAACGTCGCTGTATCGTCGCATACCGACCGGTTTAAATTTTGAAACCGGTACCTGCGTGCAGCAAAGTTCTACGTGCAAGGCGATCAAATAAATATAAATATAAATAATTATCGGTTGCGTATAAATTTCGGTGATTTTAATTCTCAATTAGACATTAAAATCTGATGCAGTTCGGTATATAATTATTTATATCTTATTGACTATATCGGCGAAATGAAACGTTTCGTTATTGAATTGAGAATCTGCTGTAGGTTACAACCAGCGTGACATTACAATTATTTAATATTTCTGGGTCAGTTGAAACGAGATATGTATAATATGTGGTTTTATATGGATATAGATTATAGCTATACGTATAAGTATGAGTACAAAATGTTCGCACAGCTCTTTAGAAATATGGAATAATCCGTGTTTCATTGAATGGTATAAGTTTGGTATAATCTCTATTATTTAGGTGAAACCAAAAACAGGGATAAAAATGAAACAGTTCGAGCTAGGCTGAGCGCGGAGACACCGTCCTCCCCCCCGCAAGTACAATAGCACAAGAGAATCGATATCTCAATTGAGATGCTCTCGCGCGGACCTTGCAGCCACCCATCCATTCCTCAGCCTCACGTATCTCCGGTTGATTAAAAAGAGTAAAAAAATAAAAAAAAATAAAAGTCGGTAAAAAAAAAAAAAAAAAAAAACGAAGAAATCCAGAATAACAAAAAGACGAAAGATCTCGCAATGTGCGGAAAAAGGAAGAAGGGAAACGGGAAACGGGAAGCAGGGAAGCAGGGAAGCAGGGTCAATGTAGCGGTTGAAGCAGAGGGGGAAACAACGGACAATGGGATTCTGGGTCACCGTCCCGCCCTAGCGGTCACGGAGGCATCGAAGCAGGAGGATCGACCCCGTTCCACGAGAACCCGTTATGTTGAGCAGTGACTTCGTTCCCGGCTTAAACCTGAAGGGGAAGGAAACTCGTTCGCGTATTGGACATATAGCGACCGCGTGGAGTGCCGCGTCGCGTCGTGTCGCATGCGACTGTCTATCGTATTGCAACGTCCGCAGTATTTCTCTCGTTGTTATTACGTATACTTACACTTATTCAATTTTATAGGTGTATATACACGTATTAAAGCCGAGATGGTAATAGAGAGAAGAAATGGAACATTAATTATATTAGAATAAAATGATGTACTATTTTTTTATTTCCTTTCATCTTGTAACTACAAACTTCTGTTGTTTTTTTTTTTTTATAATAAAATAAAGAACGTTCGCTAAGGTCTCACGTAATAGTGTATAGAAATTAAAAAATGGCATTAACACAGCTGTAGCAGCACTAGTAGTGCAGCTCGTGCGTGTAATTATATATTTTTATATCTATATATATATATATATATATATATATTATATATTTCTATTATATCTATAGACATGTGTGGGTATATATATATTTTCTATAGAGATGTATAGGTATAGACATATAACGGCACGCCAAGTTTCCGGAAACGTATTATTATTATTATTAGTATTTTTTTTTTTTTTTTCTTTTTTCAACTTCTCTTTAGACTGAGCGATCCGAGAAGTTACGAAAGTTGTTTTTACTAACCTTAACCGGCTTCCTGACGTCAGCTAACCGCGCCGACCAAAATCACGGTCACCTAGTTTTACTATATGAAATAGGATAAACGCGTTTATACGTATAGAACAGTAGTAGTAAGTAAGGAAGTAAGTAAGGAAGTAAGTAAGTATAGAAAATTTGTTCAAGTTTGTTTCACGTTTAAATACTTTACTATATTACTTGGGGATTTAATCCCTGCAACGCAAACTAACTGCTCACTGCATCGAGGCTCGAGAGCGCGGTCGTTCACACTGGAATACCATGACGAAGACGACGACAATGATCCGTTACGTACCCGTGACGCTCGAGACGCCTCGTTGTTCAACAATCATTCTCTCTCGCTAAAGGAGACGCGCGTTTTCACCGTGTAGACAAATGCAGTAGCCCAGTAGGTAGGTAGGTAGGTAGATTTATACGCGTTTCCGGCTCAACGTATCCTCGCGTCATTCTTTCACGGCACTCGTTTATCCAAGTGCTATTAATTTCTACCGTAACCAATTTGCATCTCTTTTCATATATCTCTTACTTTTTTTTTTTTTTGTTCTCATATTTTTTACTTATAGTCACTCGCGATTTTCACGGAAATAAGAATATGGGTCGACTGAATCTTTCTTATTTTATACACAAAATATGAGTAATATTTAAATCAACAATTTTTCTAATTTCTTCTTTTGGTTTTTTTTTTTTTTTTTGTATTCTGATTTTTATGATATTAAGGCATTCCTGCACTCAGCCCTTCTGGTATTTAGATCAGAAGTAGAATATAGGACGAACGCATATAATAATGCAGAGCATGAAGATTTGCAATTTAGAACGGATTGCAAAGCAGCTATGTCAATCGACTTTCGAGTGACTACATTTGATTAGATTAGGATTAGGCCGGTAACGGGATAAGATATTGCGATTACGAATTACGAATTACGAATTACACTATAAGTCTCCGACCCAATACCTATCGCAACGGGGTTAAATTAAAATAGATACCAAACGGACGTTTTCAAGTATCTTGACACTGAAATACCAGTCTATATATGGGGTATTCTCGCTCATCCGGGACACTTTTCTGCGCATGATTTATCGATTTTAGTGTCACGCGAGATTTTGGTTCTTGGTCAATCCCTAATAACAGATCCGGAGTCATATCCCCCCGATTTCAACTGGTTCAGAAGTTATGAGACTTACAAAATATGAGAAAATCAGTTTTCGAGCGCACCGCGCTATCTTCAAACGTACGTATCTTTGGTTCGGGGGGTCCAAAAAATATTTTCAACCAGTGCTCTAGAATCAGAAAACTCCCGCCTTTCACGCTGTGGTATGCAAGATTTTGGACAAAATATTTTTGGCCACGAATTTTACAACGTATTTTTGTTTTTCGTCCTGTGACCAAAGGGCATAATTTTTTTTGATGAAAATTGGACTGTAGGTAGATCTTCATGTACTTAGAAGACCCTGCAATTTTCAAGAGGGCGTTATTTTTCCTTTTTTTTAAATAATTTTTCAGGCTTTTTTTATAGGCTTTTTTTATTCTTTTTATTTTTTTATTTCATTTTTTTCTTCACAATTCTTCGATTTCTTCCTTTTCAGGGGATAGGCGTGTTTCTTTCACATGAGGTTGAGACATACGGAAAAATTGTGAAAAAAAATTGAAAAAAAAAACAAAAATAATTAAAAAAGCCTATAAAAAAAGCCTGAAAAATTATTTAAAAAAAAAGGAAAAATAACGCCCTCTTGAAAATTGCAGGGTCTTTTAAGTAAATGGAGATCCACCTACAGTCCAATTTTCATCAAGAAACATTATGCCCTTTGGTCACAGGACGAAAAAATAAAATACATTGTAAAATTCGTGGGCAAAAATATTTTGTCCAAAATCTTGCATACCACAGCGTGAAAGGCGGGAGTTTTCTGATTCTAGAGCACTGGTTGAAAATATTTTTTGGACCCCCCGAACCAAAGATACGTACGTTTGAAGATAGCGCGGTGCGCTCGAAAACTGATTTTCTCATATTTTGTAACTCTAATAACTTCTGAACCAGTTGAAATCGGGGGGTATGATTCCGGATCTTTTGTTAGGGATTGGCCAAGAACCAAAATCTCGCGTGGCACTAAAATCGATAAATCATGCGCAGAAAAGTGTCCCGGATGAGCGAGAATACCCCATATACAATTATATCAGTCGATGTTTTTTTCTTTCTTGTATTTTTTTTTATTACTAATAGATCACGCTGCAAGTGATAGTATATCCGCTTATCTAGTCGACGATGGTCAATGTCAATTTATTCTCAATTCTATAAATTAAATTTACAAATTCAGAGAAATAGACACAAGAGTTTGTAAATCAATTGTTATCTTATGATTTATAAAAATTAGCTTGAATTTTTGGTTCCTCTAACGCCAATCTTATTTGATTATCTATTAAGCTTTTCGCGAAAACATATTATACCGATTCAGTTGAAATTTAGCGCGAAAATATAATAAGCTAATGTACATAACGTACGTCTAGGTATAATCGAGACGAGTCCCACGCCCCAACGAAGTTTGCTGCGTAATGTACGTAAGTTGCAAAATTCCAGCTGCATCTATACGCCGGAGTAACAAGTGTCGTATTTGTTAATTTTTTATGAAAATAAGAAAAAAATCATTCTGTAAACTATTTGTCGAAGAGGTATTCCGTTCTTTTACGCATTAGCTGAATGTAGGTAAAACGCATGCTAATTATTTGTCTCAGTTATACGCGGAGGAAACGATCGAACAGAACGAGAGAATGATAATAAGAAGGAAACAAGAAAAACTTACTTGCTCGTTAAGTATTATGCAAAAAATAAAAATGAAAAAAAAAAATTCGTATTATGAGAGACAAGAAAATTAGTAACCTCGTTTGCATTTACCAAATTATAAGTCATCGGTGAAATTATATCTACAATTATCATCGGACACGATTTATATACACGATGTATAATTGACTCCGGATTGATAGGGACGATTTTATCATATATGACCAATGAGCACCTAATCCCAAGATAACTCGCGATGAGAATATGATCAATCAATCAATTATAAACTTATACTATGCGACGAGAATGAGTTGAGTTACTTATAATAAAAGTCCCAATCACGTCGATAATAAGCTTCAAAGAATTCGACCGATTTCAACAAATTTTTTCATACATAAATACCAATCTCGAATTATTTTCGGATCGGGTATTGAATTTTAGACAAAATTTCGTCAAATTTCAGTACTACTTGAGGCGACAAAGTTTTTCGCAAAAATATAACACAGTTCGAAAATAAATCGTGTTAGGGGTGGTTGTAGTTTTGAAATTTATTACGGTATATATAATTCGATAATTGTTAGATTGATTTCATGTCAGTGAAATCCACTTTATAAGAATCGAGTTTAACCATAAACGGCATATTTCATTACACAATATTTTATACCGAGAGTGAAACCATATGCCCACTTTCTTCGTACTTATATAGGTATATGGTTATATGTATGTACGCCTTTCTTATAACCTATTGAAAAAATAGTTGAAATAAAAATTTCATACGCTGCACTACGTACAGAATTCCATATTCGATTATTATTCTAAGAACTTCAATACAGTCTGCTGTATGAATTCGTCTCTTTTTTTTTCTTTCTTTCTTCCTTTTTTTATATACGCGGATTTCAGGTGATTCAGTCGTCAGATTCTACGTAGTACATACATCAGATACCGGAAGTACGAAAATCGCTGCAGAAATGATCACCTAATAATAACCGGGTACGATTTGAAAGGTGAAGGAATGAAGTAAATCATATTATGACTAGAAGAAATTCGATCGAATCGTAACTGACAGCTGATAATATATATATATCGCTTATATCTCGAATTAAATAAGTCTGAGATATTAATCCGAATGACTAACTGATATTCGATTAACACAATTTTTATCATATCTGTGTTTTTTTTTTACTCGTTTACGCAACACACTAATTCATTCGCAGCACTAATTAATCTGGCTGCTTAAAATCGAGAATAAAAATGAACAAATCTTATCGATTTTATCATTTTTTCTTTTATTTTCAACACTGCAAGACACCGCAGATTTATATATAAGATATTGCCAAATTTGCTGACATTTTCAATGTTGTGTTTAGTTGTACGAACACATAAGATGTGCTAATCCACTTCGCAATATTAAGAAAAAAATATATAAACTTCGATCGTTATAATTGAATGTTGTAAAAGAGAAATTTGTTAAAAATTAATCTCATATACAGTAGTGTGTTCAGTTTGTATGTACAATATAAAAGGCACTCACTTCACTCTGAAATGAATTCTTATTTCATAATTTTTATCTTTAAACTACAAAAGTAGATTTCAAAGTATCTTGTTAAACTTATAAACAAATTATGACATTTTTATACGAATTTAAACGAATTTATATTCGGGATAAGGTTCTGATTTCGACGAACGAAATACGGATGACTATAGAAAATTTGAGAAAGAACAAAATTGAGACGAAAAAAAAAAAAAAAAAAAAAAATCGGAACAATTCCTCGAAGGAAAATAATACAACGCATGTTGTATTGAGAGATGCTTGAGAAAGGTGAGACAGATTGGAAAAAAAAAAAACAAAAAGAAAAATAAATAACTGAATTTTATTGGGTTACGTCGATAGCTTCTATTTATATTTTTATTTCATTCTATTATCTTGAGTTTATTTGACTCTCTTGCCTCTTCGTTAGTTTCGTTTTATTCGACTGTGCAGTCTCTGTAGTATTGATAAACGACTTTGATTTCCGTCTCTGATTTAGTAAAAGAATAAAAATAAAGTCAAACGGGATGGTTCGTCGTGAATTAAAACGAATTAGCTATATATTCATTAAATTGTAATTATCTATAAAACGTAGTAGACTTAAGAGCTTGAATAAACGCCAAACATTTCACCAAATTCCAATATCGGTTCGATTTAACTTCGGAATAAATCTTTAAGTTATATATGTATACCAACCCTAAGGAGGTCACGAGTCGAAATCGAATTCCTTCATCGATATCAATTACCGCTACTCTGTACGTTACATATATATTTACAAATAAGTTATGAAAAATTTTGTCAGTAAATTATATTTCAAATATATTCTCCGAATTATATGATTCACGTGTATAGTAAGTTTACACCTACAAATATGATTAAATCCGTACGTCATGAAAAGAAATCAATATCATCGATTCATTGATCGATATAAGAATTTAAATAGAAAATAAATCAATCATAAAATTGTAAATGAATGATAAATATTAAAAAAATAATCATAATAATAATGTATAATATAAATTTTAGAAAATTTATACGTTTAATTTTGTTAAATCGTTTAAAACCGCGTATATATTATAACGAAGGAATTTAAACACGTGAGATTTGACAAGCCCCGGTGAAATAAGCGGATAAGAAAGTTGCGCGGGGCTAAAGACTCCGGCCAAGCCTCACGATTAGATATCCCGTTGCATTCGCGGCATAGGTATATAGTGATCGCGCGGTGTATTGCGAACAACTGTGTATAGGTATAGACAGAATAAAGTAAACCTACCTATACTCGCGGGAAAGGCGATAGTTACGAAGTATATATACAAACGTTCGATTGAATTATTATTATTTTATTTTTCGATTTTTTTGTAATGAAATTTATTGAATCACTTTTTACCATTTTATTTTTCCTTCATGTAATGAAGAAAAGAAGAAGTTAATTTACTCTGATTTTTCGCGTGTTTGAAATATTTGAGTGGTGATTTTTGTATTTATGTATTTTTTTTTTTTTTTTTCCTAACGGGATAAAAATCGTAGATTTATTCTTAAAAAGAGAAAGATAAATAAAAAAATAGTCTTTTGACATTTTTAATCTACTGTCTTACTTCCGGCAACCGAAAGAGAGACAAACTTGTTTTATTCGGCACAGAGAAGAGGTTTTAGTTTTGCGAAACACACGAGCGCGCGCGCTCGCGCACTTGTAGAATCGCGATCCCTATAAGCCGGAAGAAGTAGGCGTACTGGTAATAACGAGACAGGACTGACAAACGGAGTAACTAGATCGAGTCACTAATTAAAATTTTTATTTTATACTTTGCGCTATGAGCTTCGTGTATCGTGAATATTCTTTTTATTTTATTTTTTTCTTCCCCCGATATAACCGCATGAGGGGGTAGAAGAAAAAAAATCAACATACCTTCACCTATATATAAATATATATAGATAGGTATATTTTGTTTTTGTTTTCGTCTTCGTTCTATTATTGTTTATTTTGATAAATCTATAATATATTGAATAGAAAAGAAAACAGTAATTCTCTTACCTACATATTGCAGTCTTGTTATAGTGCGAAACGAAAGTAATCCACGAGCGAAACAGAGAGAAAAGTTGCATATAGTTGAAACGACACGAGATCCAATAAGTTTTTTTTATGGATTAACGTGTTATACGTATATAAATAAATAAATAAATAAATCGATCGATAATATCTTAGGTATAAAATATATACGAAGACCCGACTACGAAACGAACTGAGCCAATGCTGGGCCCACCGCGGGTCTTATATCACCAAACACAAACCGGTGATGCGCTCTTTCTCGGCCATCGCCTCCCTCCTCTCAACCCTATCCCTCCCCCACTACCCCAGATTCCCTCCACGTCAGGTCGTCTACGATCCCCCTGACGGCTGAGATATCTACGTACATACATGTGTGTGGGACAAGCTCAGTAACATCCGATTCAACTATTTAAGGGGTTATAACACCCTTGAGGAGCAATAAAAACCCTTTCCTCTCTTTTTTTTTTTCGTTTTTTTTTTCGATCTATTTGACCAGCCTCGAATGAATGAGTTTGAAAATCTTCAGTTCGCACAATGATTAAGAGTTTATTAGTTTATTTCATCATTCTGATTTGAGAGAGGTAATATAGGCTATATAGGCAAACGGTGTATAAACAATAGGGTGGTCCTTAATTTCTTATAGTCCTTAGAATTGAGATAAGAATCTGAGGTATTGACTACATTTATTTTGCATATATTTAGAGACGTATACTGACCCATGGGACTATTAGAATTTGAATATGACCGAATTAAGAACCACCCTGTAATCTACATACTATATACGCCTACACATGACATTTTTAGAACTGTCATTTATTCTCAAAATATCGTAACTTTTTTAGTTATTATTGTTTTTGTTTTTTTTCTTTCTATTTTTACACTTAAAAATACGTCGAATTCGCAGATTTTGTACCAATAACTCCGGCATACACTTTTTCACGAATGTCGAATTAAAAGAAAAGGAAAAAAAAAAAGAACACAGATCACCAGAGTCGCATTCAGATTCTATCAATATTTGTTTTTTTTTAATTGTTTATTTCATTTTTTTCTTACCAACATGTATCTTCGTAAGGATCACCCATATATCTATATATGCGCATGCGTGATTCTCAGGAGGGTACAACAGAGAGTTAAATACCAAATCGGACTACGACCAGAAGGACTTTGGGGGTAGAAGATTTTTTTTTTCTTCTTCTTCTTCTTTTTGTCTTATCAAAGGTTCCTCGCGTGCCCCAGTGGAACTGAAGCCACAATCAATATTCGTTAGACCGCGGCTTGAGAGCCGAAAAAGTTTTTTTAGAGACGATTTTCAACGGCTTATATACCTCTTGCGGTCTAGATACCGCTTTAGTTAATACTTAGATTTTCGTCTTCATTTAGTTTGTATAATAAACGGAGTTCTGACGATTACAGATTACCAATTTTCGATTTTCATATACAATCAGGTCATATCCTGTATTACAAATTTTATCAAAAATTTAATTAACGTATATTTATATCGTTTATCATTTTATAATGACGTCCTCTTATACTGATTATTAAACTTGTTATATTATTTATAATAAAAATATAAAAAAATAATGAAATAAAAATAAAACCACTGTTACGTACGTACGTAAATATAATGGTAGTTTTAAAACTGCGACAAAGCTTCTCAACGTTCTACTCGATCCACTTATAATACAGCCACAAGAGTTGCCTGGCTTCTCTCTGTACTTTCTTTATACAGAGCCCTTTTTGCGGCTTGCATCGATGCAAAAAATTTTAAAAGTAACTTTTTTTTTTTTTTTTTTTGTCTTTTTGTCTCTTTCTTATTCTTTTATTCTTTTATTTTCGACTTTTTTTGCTTATTCACGACATAAAAAAAAAAAAAAAAAAAAACTAGGTTGCCGGAGTTCGACTGTCTGACTTCAAGAGTGATTAGAACCTATATGTATATACATATTCTGACATGTATAACGTATTAAATACGATAGTCCCGAAGAAGAAGGAAGTTGATAAGGAAATAAGATAAGATATTAATTGGTTAACCGCAATCTTGTGCAATAAAGAAGAAAAGGAAAAAAGAGAAAAGCACCTTGACCATTTAACGATATTCGAATATTTAATTTAACAAGGACTCTTGTTACGATTAAACATTTCTTTCCTCTCGTTTGTGAGTATATCAATGAATAAATCATTCGTGAAGATAAAATAAGAAATTATTATCAATATTGAAACTAGTGGTTAAAGGAAAAAAAAAAAAAAAAATTGGTAGTATGTAATAGAATTCAACCGTTTTTTTTTTTTTTTTTCAAGGGCCACTGCGAGGCTGGGTTATTACGTTTAATTCTTTATTCATTTCTTTTCTTTTCTTTTTTTCTTCTTCTTCTATTTTCCTCTTTTTTCTAACAATGGATATTCTCCTAAAAAGCGACGAACACTTCTGGATCATTATTCTCCAGGTTTGCAAGGTATCGTATTGTTAAATTGTATTTTTTTTTCTGTTGTCTTTTTTTTTATTTGATAAATAAAATCATCGAAGTCGGAAAAATATTGTCCGCATAGTGGGGGTGAGATCACCCGCAGTGGGCGGTGGTGCACTAGCAGACCGCTTGAGTCCGCGCGTCTCAAGTCGTGTGGGTATTAAAATGTCTGAATGATTATAGGCACTGAGGGGGTTAAATCTATTCGATATATTATTTATATAAAAAAAAATTTTTTTTGATACGTTTTTCATTTATTTACGAACGTGATCGTGTCTTTTGATATATAATTGTAAATAATAACGTCGTCGTAATGATAGCGGGATAATTTTAGAACGGGTAGGAAAATTTCTTTTTTTTTTTTTTCCTTTTTCTTCTTCTTCTTCTTCTTCTTCTTCTTCGTCTTCTTCTTCTTCTTCTTCTTTCATTAAAATAGACACGACCGAGAGTTTAATAGAGTATGTATGTAGGCGCGGCTTAGTACGGCTAAAACTCTCTACGTATATAGAAGTTTTGAACGTACCTAGTGTGTTTAACGCCGTTTGACGGTCACACGTTATTTCTTTAATCTCGAGGCACTGACAGTGGAAAAAGTTTAACACAGAATTTCAAACTTAATGTAATTTTCGCACTTTTCGTCTAGTGCCCGTCGCACGCCAACCGAGTCCGCCATCTTGGGACAACTGCCAAATCTGAACGCACCCTAGCGGCGCGGCGCCACGATCAATTTTTTACGGTTTCACCGCGAGGAATTGCGCGAATTACATTTCATTTTCAATACTATTTATTATAACACTATAACATTTACATCTCATGCCAAATACCCTTGTATTACATTAGACGATATTATTTATAACAATGATATTATAATTATTATTGCCAAATAGTAACTCTTCTATTTAACGGTAAATTTAGATTCCCAGATCAAGGTGCAGACAACTACCACTATATGTGTACCTATCTATGTATTACTTAACTATATCCCCGCGAGCACGCGCCTTGAGCATTGCGATTTTGCGACCCCTTTTCCAGTTACGAACCTATTTTATAAAAGGCCCGGTCTTATAGCGTTACCCTCACTCGTTCGATCATCATAAACGTTGTTATAAAATTTTACGTTCAGCTAATAACCGACAGAATTTCGTAAGGTAGTAAATCTAATAAAAAATAAAAAAGAAAATAGTTTTCGGTTGTTGCGAAAAATCTTGTTAACCTTTTCAGGCACCAGATATAACTTGTACAAATATTAATAATTTGCAAATTTTTTTTTTTTTTTTTGATTAAAGGCGTCTTATTGACTGAATTGACATACTGCTCCTGTTTTTAGTTCGTTTATCTATTTCATACATAAAAAATTGATGATATATCATTGCCATAGTTTAAATGATTATTTATATTCCATTTTTTTTTTTCTTTTTTTCAATAAATATTCAAAAAGATTCTGAAAGGAGAATCACGCATTGAGTTATCCGAACATCGAAAAATTGTAGATCTCGAATTTTTTTTATCTCATCATCTCATCAAATTGATTATTGTAATTAAAAAATATATACTTTTAATGTCTTTTTGAAGAGTGATGTATATATGTCTAGTTAATAACAAAGCTAACTTTACTCTCAATGGCATATAGGTAATATGAATAGCATGTATAGTTTGACGTAAATAATGCGCATGACTGCAATATGAATTAGTTATATAGATACACATATATACATATATACGAGCTTCGGTTACTGAGCTGTTTGCGTGGACAAAGCCTCGCCTAACATAATTTGCGTAATATCTTAACATACTACTTGCTCATATATACAGGGTGATCCAGAATGCGGTACTTTCCTTACACTGGTGGATTCCTTGTAAAAATCTAAGACTAAAATTATTCATCCTAAAATGTCGAATGCCAAGCCGTTTTCAGGTAGGAGCCATTCAAAGTAAGCCACTACGAGAATGCAGATACGAGAATGGCTCGTCGCTGGTATTGTTGGCCTACTGGATCTCGCGACGCCTCACCCGCCGCCGCGATCTCGCTAACTGACAAAACGAATGTAATATTACAGTTTTATGCATGAATATGGAATCAGCATTCTTCTGTTTCCATTGCCTGATCGTCGTTTTGTCAGTTGGCGAGATCGCGGCGGCGGGTGAGGCGTCGCGAAATCCAGTAGACCAACAATACCAGCGACGAGCCATTCTCGTATCTGCATTCTCGTAGTGGCTTACTTTGAATGGCTCTTACCTGAAAACGGCTTGGCATTCGACATTTTAGGATGAATAATTTGAGTCTTAGATTTTCACAAGGAATCCACCAGTGTAAGGAAAGTACCGCATTCTGGATCACCCTGTATATATTATTGCACTCTGTGGATTTTTCAACAATTTATGTATTGTCTCTTGCATCAATAGCTATATAGCTATATTATTTTGAAACTTAACCCGTAAGCGATTCTGCCATATTGTGACATATATTATGTTATTATTAATTCTGTAACACCTCGCGCTTATAACACTATATGTACTATCCAGGTTTTGAAAAATTTATAGTAATTGAAAAAAAAATTTATTTATCTTAATCCCAGAATCTGGTTTATTATTAAAATTAAAGAATATTTTCATAAACTAACTAAGTTGAAATTCCCTGGTTGATTAATTTTATAATTTTTTTTTGTTTTTTAAATGCAAAAAAAAAGTCATTTTTCAGGAAAAATGACTGAAGAACTTTTTACCTAAATTTTGACGAGGATTTATCCTACAAAATATTCATCACAGGATCTGAACCGACCTGTATACATACATAAGTTATAAATGATGTAGATATATCATGTGCGATGGTATATTTTCCAAATTACAGTTAATGCAAACTGCTGCAGGTCGCGTGTGATTCGTGACAGCATGCGATCTCGTGTGCACGTTATTGCAATTACTTCAACTGCATTCAACAGCATTGTTCTTAAAGCAAGAACTATTCATCACGGATTTTACGTAGCTCTGTAAGAAAAGAAAAAAAAAACAAAAAAAACAAAAATAATAAGAGAAGAGAAGAGACGAGAAGAGACGAGTCTTTTCTCTACGACTCCATGTATGATGATGAATTCCTTATATTTAGACACATAAAATATGTATATTTATTTTCAGCAAATGATTTCTTCTCAAATAAATTATTCATTTTGAATTAATGAATTTTTTTCCCTTTTGTGATACGAGCAGTTCGATGATTATAAGAGAAAAAAAAAAAAAAAACCCGATTGATAAGATTATTAGTAAAACACTCGTTTGTTTATACAAATTGAATTCTTTGTCATAATTAACGACGTTTTAATTAATGTATTATTAATTTCCATTGTGTGATAATTATATACCGATGACAATATAAAACAGCTATCTGAATAAATTATTGTTAAAAATAGGATTGTTAATTAAGTTAATTTTGAAACAAATTGCATTAACACCGATACAGTCAGAATCAGATAAAGAATAAATTATCATCAGCATGCAGCAGTGCTGGAGTTAAAAAAAAGAAAGAAATAAAAAAAAAATAAATAAATAGGAAGAAAAATAAAAACCTTCACTAGAAACAGGAATTGTGGAATGTTAATCCATAGACACTATATGTAAATTATATAAAGTTTCTTGATCTTAAAAAGAAATTTCAAAAAAACTTGCGTTGCCTATTATAAATAGATATAATGCAGAGGTTTGCTATAAGAAGAAAGAAAAAAAAAAAACGAAAGAAAGAAAGAAAGAAAGAAAACGATGATCAGCTATAGATTGCCTTGCCCTGATCTCCAGTGTGTGAAATTACGTCATATGGGTATATTATATACACGTGTTTTGAGATACTCAAATGTACTTCAAAATATCGTATGTTGACGTGAAATATGTGTATCTTGAGAACTCGCAGCAGTTGAATATTGTATGTGATATAACTAATAGCTTTCAATTGTTTAACCATAGCTTTGAGAATTATTCATTTACTATACAGGATGACCCAGAACTCCCGCACCACCTTGAACAGGCGGGTTCCTTATCGAATTCTGAGACGAAAGTTCCTTTACGAAAACTCTCTGAGACCGACGGTTCTTGAGTTATTAATAATCGCGATTGGCCAATCAGAGCGTCTTTCTAGTCAACCGCTTGATAGTTTCAGCGTTCTAGGTCGTGCGCTCCATAGTTTTTGGCCGTTCACGTCACCCGCTCCATAGTTTTAGCCGTCCAGGTCATTCGCTCCATAGTTATCGGCCGTCTAGGTCAACCGCTCCATAGTTTTAGCGGTCCAGATCATTCGCTCCATAGTTATGGTCATAGAGAGACGCTCTGATTGGTCAATTGCGATTTTTAATATCTCTAGAACAGTTGGCCTTAGAGAGTTTTCGTAAAGGAACTTTCGTCTCAGAATTCGATAAGGAACCTGCCTGTGCAAGGTGGTGCGGGAGTTTTGGGTCACCCTGTATTTGCATGAATTCTTGAATTGAAAATCATGCAAGGAAATATTATGAATATATTTATATAGTTTTTTTTTTTTTTTTTAATACAGTTATATGATTTTATATAGTCTCTTCCGAATTATTTAATGCGTAGGTATATTAATTATTATTAATTGTAGTGAGAATACGTTGAATAATTTAATGATAGCGGGCCTAGATTCTCTTCAAAACTCATCTTGAGCTTTCGTAATTTGTTACATGATGACGAAACTATATGTATTACGCGGCCACTTCCGCTTTATTGGTTCTGACGAAGAAAGTTGTCACGCAACGTAACGGACGGCGAATAAACCAGATACATACATGCGTACACATACGTACCGCGTTGTATGGCAGCGGGTTATAAAAGTTTTGTCTGTTTTTCATATGCGAATGTATATAAGCATAAGCATAAGCATAAGCATAAGCATAAGCATCGCAATCGCGAATCCGCGCCCCACCAGCTGGTAGAATCGCTAGGAGCCCTGCAGCAGCAGGGAAGCTTCGATCAATATTTCGAGTAATAATCTGCTTTTTATATGATCCAAACTATATACTTGTATAAATTATACCGACCTCGATGAAAGTATGTAAAGTAAAAGATCCGGAGTCTCAGTTTAGTAGTAATTGAAAATTGATTTTTTTTTTCAAATATATATATATATATATAAAGTGTATGAAGCTACTATCGTTGCAGCATGTCGATTTTTTAAACATCCCATATATCCACGACGAAAGCGATAATAAAATTCACGGCTTTTATATTGTAAGAAAAGTTTTCCTCAATCGTCATATCGCATAGGGTATATATAGATATATATATGAATGTATATTCGAAAAGTTATTCTATAATGATCATCACATCGCGTTGTTATGTATGAGTGAAGAAAAATATCTTACGCAACTATTACTTTCTATGCGAACTAGTATTTTGTCCATAAGAATTACAAACGAATTATTATATACCTCTATATACTTAAATACTGGCATCGCGCATCGTACATTTTATGTAAAACTTTTTTTTTCCTCATTCCGTTTACTTTATACCCTAAATAAAGATACGAGTCTCACTGACTACAGCGATGTACCCTCGTTCTATCAATATTCCATGAATTATTTTTTTTATTTTTACGAATAACTTAAGTATGCATAATAACATACATCGAAATAAATAAAAAATATTACAAGTTACTTGGATAATTAATACGGATAAATTTACCGTGTGTGTGTGTGTGTGTGTGTGTGTGTATAATAATAAATAATTGCTTTTATAATCAGCAAAGTATATTTGGGATAATAACAATACTTTGACCCCCCCCCCCCCCAGATGTAAATTAGAGCAATCTTTTCCCCACACCTCAGTCACCTCGTTCAAGTTTCTTACCGTTTATTCGTATAAAAAAATAAAATAAAAAAAATAAAAAAAATAAAAACTGGACGATGACCGGATGTTAAAGTCAAAAGCTGAATATAAATAATACGTACGGAAATCTTTCATCCGCTTAAACATCGTAAATTATATTCGTTTACCACATTTGAGAATGCATATTGGTTTCTTTGTAGAGTTCCCAATTTTTTTTTTTTTTTGATATTTGACATATTATAAATATGGGTGTAGCCGTGTTCGTTTTCAATGCAAAAATACAATTATTTCTGTCATTTCTGTATAATTAACAATAATGACTACTCGCTTTTTTGTATTTATGTATGCATCGAGTTGCAGCGTATTAAAGATGCAATAATTTACTTGTCGAATATTGACAGTAATTAATGATGTAAATCGTGATCTTCGTTCTTGTACGTCAACGGGGTTAAGACTTTCGACGATAGAATATACTCGCCGTCATTATTATGACGAATATTAATCATTTGGTGAATTTTATACACTAAGAGTCATCGGCTTCGAATAACAATTGAATGAATTAGAGGTAATCACGGATTCTGTTAAACACTATTATGGCATTGAGAATAAAGTATATAATGAGCAAAACTAACAAATGCTGTATGTCATATCACGGACATTAACTAAATTAATGATGATGATGATGATATCGGAGTTATTTTGTTTGTCGCTGATTTTGCCAAGGGCAAAAAATATACCCAAAGGCTATTTTCTAATAAAATCCAGTAACTAATAATGCCCTTGATTGTTATTAACAAATAAAATCCTTAACCATTAAATAATAAAAAAAAAAATTAACCCATTTAATTAGTTCAATTATAATTTGTATTATAACCAGACGTCTGGCATGTCGAATTCTTAAAGCTAGTCAGAAGGCGAAAGTCTTTCGAACAGTTCACACAGCCTTGATCATAGTATAGTTGTACATGTAGGGAGAGTGTTGAACATGTTGCCTCGGGTCGGAGACGTCATATTAAACAATATACAGAAGGCCTAATATTACGATAGTTTATTAGATGAAAGTCAATATTACCTCCTTCCGGTACAATAATTTATAAAGAATTATAGCTCTCGGAAGTATATAACATGCAAACATATCGGCTAACATTATCCCAAAAATAGTCAATGACTTAAAGACTTCAAAGAGTTTTGTTCGAAAAATTCACTTGTGTTAATGACGGGACTATGTAACACTTTCGAGTACCACGAACTGATTTTTATATACACAACTACGCTTGGTTAAATAATCATCGTAACATTTACATTAAATTTGTAATTTTTAATGAATTTGTCCCGAATTATAGAAACAAGCTACTATGATCACAGCTGTGTTAATAACGTTAGTGTGTTATCATGAGATTAGAATTTCACAAGGAACGAGCAGGTAAACAGATTTCGAAAAGTTTGTTCTGGGTAAAAAATCGCTACCTTCTTCGATTTGGAAAGACGTGTGTTATACGATATGGTGATTTTAATATATTAAGATTCGATTATAAATATGGATTTTTTTATTGATTCATTTATTTATTTATTTTTTCTTCGTCGAGGTTTTCGCTTATGAAAAGGGCCGAGAAAAGAATCGAGGTTATTTATTCGAATGTGGAAATGACCCATTGGTCGATAGTCGATGGATGTATTTCTGTCATCTTATAAAGCAATTTTGGTTTTATATCTCCGGATTATCGATACAGCGAAACGATTTTAAAATCGATGCATTAGTCCTTATTTTTCACCGATCGAAACTAAGAAGTTAAACGATAAGCAATAATTTATTATTCCCATTATTCTTCAGGATTTTTTTACCTCACGCACTTTTTTTTTTTTCTTTGCTCAATTTTGTGTCGAATGATGGACCTTCCGACGTTTGTGAACGTATCCTTTATCCAATTTTAAGAAAATGAAAAACTCTAACGATCAGATATACAGGACCGAATTTTTTTTTTCTACAATCCAGCCTCTAAATACAAGTGCAGTTATGAGAGGACTGATCGTATTATTAATTCCAGATCGTAAACTACGGTATCATTTACTCCTGTACAATTCAATATCCCCCGGCTGCAACCGGTACGACAGAAAGAAAGAAAGAAAGAAGGAAAAAAAAAAAAAACCTCATACCGCTTAATGCCTTGTTTTAATACAATCCTGCTACTCCTCTTTCTGTGATATACTTTCAAAATAATGAAATTCTCGGAATGTTAAATAAAAAAACTTTGCTCAATTTCAAGCATCATTCTCAGCCCGATCATCAAATACCAATAGACATCATATGGACTATCTTTTTCTACGTAAACGAAAAAGAAAAATAATGAAATTATCAATTATACTTCTCATATATTTGTAATGAATGAGTAGTCTTCGAAATTCATCAGGACATTGGCGCCATATGTAAAGGTGAAGGTGCTCTTAGGAAGGAAAGTGAGTGAGCGGCTACAGACCTATGTATCATTTTTTTTTATTTCTTCTTCTAGTTTCGGTGAGAAGTTATTTTGCATGAAATTATGATTGTTAATTTGGTGTCTGATACAGGTGTAAATTTTTTCTTTCCTTTCTCAGACAACGTTTTACTGTATAAGTTAGTCAGGCTTGAGAGTTCCGCGTCCTAAATCTGCAGGTACATACACCCGATTTAAGGTAGTAACAGTAAGAATTATGATAGACGTGTAGTGAAAAAAGTATGTGATAAAAGATCCTTACGAATCTCTTCTCTCTTCTTAGATAATTATCAACTATTTTTTTAACACGCGTGTATGTCTTTCCTAGGAAGAGCCTTTCCTCGTATATTTAAATGATATGTCTTTAGTGCAGGAGCAGGAGTGTGGAATGGTGTTTTGAAACCGTTGTTGGACTCCGAGGCACCATTTCCGTGGGTCAAAGCCGAAAGTCAAGACTTCCACATAGTGAGAGATGTACGATACATATACATAGTATATATATATATACGTGCAGGTATATATGTACAGTTACGTGCCTCGGGGAAACCCAAGCGTGGAGTATAGCTCCTCAAGTTAAATAAGGAACGTAGAATTTCAGTGCCGATTTGGCAACTTTTGGCTTTACCAGACAGTGGTAAATCGTTCTGGATTCTCGTAAATAATAAATAGCGCCGACGCTGATGTACTTGGTGTGTATTGGAATTTGCTGACGTTGGTGTATTCGATAACGTGTCACAATGTCGCGGTGAGGGATCGGTATAGAGAATCACTTTCAACGCCGTTACCAGCCCAACTTATACTAGTAAGTGGCAGAAAGACTTTAAGGTCGTAGTGTACAACTGTGCTTCGACATGCAGCCTGCTTCTTTAAAGGAGCTTATATCAAAAAGTACCATCTTTTTAACCGGTGCTACCGGTTTCGTGGGTGGTGTACTTCTCGAACGTATTTTGCGCGCTGAATTACCGCCGGAAAAGATTTACCTACTGGTCCGTAAACGGCGTGGTACCGACCCCCAGGAGCGTGTCAATGAGATTTTTTCATCACCGGTAAGTTTTTTTTTTTTTATCACCGAATCAAATTCGAAAGTTTAAAAATTTTTATTTTTATATACCTAAAGTCATGGCCATGGTCATACGTTGATTTGTTGCAAGATATCGTCATTCTCGTTTATACGGTTGTTCTTCAAATATAACCGGGCAACTTTTATCAAGGAACTGTGGTGGCTTATTGCATGACTTTCTGTTCATAGTATCAACGTCGTACCCCACCATTGACTAAACGTCAAAGTGTGCGTTAGTATCGCGGAGATCACAGTTTGGTATAGACTGTCTTAATCCAAAGTACAATTTTCAGAGACCTTCTGCAGTTTTACTTACTGCGTTATTTATACGTTGACTAGATTAGAGCATCCAGTTTTCCCCCTTTGTAGTTAATAATATTTAACAGAAGCTTGACTGGCGAGTAGATGGTTCTCTTATGAAAGTATATGACCTTCTACGAAATGACATATACGTTCGAATGATATGAAGACCTCAGGGTTACACGGACGTTGGTCTTTATATTTTATTCGTATATTAAGAATTATATGATGTAATCGAGCACAGAGGTAAAAGTTTTTTTTAGTAAAACAAGACAAGACAAGACAAAAAGAAAGAAAAAAAAAATGTCTTCTTCTCGTATGTACGTATAGTACTAGATATTCTCAAAATCCTCCCTAGTGCATATTTGTAGTTTAAAAAAAAAAAAATTAAAAAAAAAAATAAGCCAACTCTCTCATTCGCGACTAGTTCGTATTCCACGAATCGTCTTACATAATTTACAACACCTCTTTCGGCTTGTGTCCTGCATCAATTTTCGACTGTTGAGAAGTTGATACGACGAGGCGCATATATTATACTGGCTTGGAGTGAAATTTTCTTCCGCACGATTTACGTATGGGTATAGATTAACATTAGAAAGCATTTCATTAGTCCTCTAGGCTGCTTCGTCTACATGCGTGACATAAAAGTTGAACGACTCTGTAACGGATGTGATAAAAACCGGCAGCAGGACCGACTTCAGGTTTTTTTTTTTTCCTTTTTTCGTCATTACCGTTTAAATATCACAACACAGGGTTGTGATATTTTACAGATTTTTTTTTTTTTATTCATTTAATATCGTAAGATTATATTCGCTCATCGATTACTTATTACGGCGATAGCCATTAAAAAAAAAAAATTTAACTAGCCTAATTGAGGTGGCAGTTGAAATGCAAATAAAATGTTAATTCTAGGCACGAGAGAATATCACCAATCTTTACAAAGTCCACAATTATCATGATTTTACACAAATATTAGCTCAAATACTCGAACGAACCTTTTAGCATTATAGTTTCAGGAAAATTGAATTCACAGAATATTACGTCACGTTTGAGCTTGAATTATAATAAATAAGTATACCGAATAATAATTTCGAAATATATGTATATATAATACCAAGAAAAAAATTAAACTAAAATAAGATAAAACATGTAGGGGAGGGGAGGGCAAAATGGGAACGCTGAGGAAATAATGGACTTTCGTGAACTCGACAGTGGGGTACCTCGTTTTGCCCCCTCTCCCCCACCCCTATGTATATTTATTATTACAGTTGCATAAGTAATCGGCAAGAATATAACTCGCTTGCGACGAACTATTTCTGCTATACCGCATACCAGCTGCAAATAGTCTCATTGCATTTATTGCATTAATTATACATCATGCAGAAAGAGAAACCGAAGATATTACAACATACTAAACATATGACATAGTATGCCAAATAAACCTTTCAAGTCCAGTCAATAAAAAAAAAAAAAAAAATTATACAGTTGTCAAACGTTTTCAATTTTTAATTAAAAGAAGCCTTATTAGAACGTTCGATTGGCCTTGACATAGTAATGATTATAGTCGCTATTAGACAGATCAAAGTCAATCTTGAGACGATGACTTCTGGGTTATATCGTAATGATGAGGATTTTCATAATCCAAGCGTGTAAGGTTGAGGTCAGTCTATAACATCCCGGACGTATTAAACCTTCAAATATAATAACCAGCCCGTTTGATTCAAGGGCGAAATATTTTGTTTTCAACCGAAGATTTTAATACTTGAATGAAAAATGCAAATTAAGGGCAGATAATATCTTAGCTATTTCATAATTCGGGTAAATAACGCGTGAAAATTAGTTGTTCACAGATGTCCAACACGATAGACTAAACCTGGTGCATGTAATCGAAGGAGATGTTGGCGAAAATGGACTCGGAATATCTGCAAACGATCGTGACCTTCTGGTTTCTCAATGTACCCTGGTCTTTCACGCGGCTGCTTTTATCTCGTTTGCAGCACGCCTTGATATGGCAATCAGGATTAATCTTGAGGGTTCAAGACGGGTCTTAGATCTCGCTAAAAAAATGACTAATTGCAAAGCAATGGTATACGTATCTACAGCCTATGCCAATTGTACTGTCAGACATACCATCGTTGAAGAAAAATTATACCCGACCCACTGCGATCCGGTAGAATTCATAGAAATGGTAGGTTTACTTTAAAGGATAATATTATTAACTTAGCTATTATACCTGCTAATATCAATGGTACCATAATGTCATTTCAAAGAAATTTCAATACCAGGATCAACGTGTTGGTAAAGAATAAATTTGCTTTTATTACGCAAGTGTAATTTATTATTTAGCAATTGTTGAAATACTTGAAGTTATTTAAAATCCATTGCATTTCAGTCAATTTCTGATATTTTAATTGATTATGAGTGTCTCTTCAAAGGTTAATAACGTCATTACAGGTCATTGTGATGTTTTTTACCATATTCGCTTGAAATTTCGTTCAAAGAAAACGAAACACAATGTCAATAACAAATAAAAGTAATACGTTCTTATTATGCTTGAGCAAGAAACAAGCAGAGAGTCACAATGGCAATGGACTTTTTTTTTTTTTTTGTCTTAAACCGCAACGTTCGACAGTTTAGCGATCTTAATTATACAACGTTGTGCAATTTTCATCTCGATTTAGGCAAAAAATCTATCGGCAGAAGAGCTTGAACGAAGAACTGCAGAACTGATCGGAGACCATCCCAATACTTATACTTTTACTAAACAAATGGCTGAAGCTCTATTAGCAAAAGAACGTGGCCATGTCGCGCTTAGCATTGTCAGACCTAGCATTGTCCTCAATACTTGGAGAATACCGAAAAGAGGCTGGGTAGATAACGTGAACAACGGGGCATGCGGATTTATAGCTGGAGTCAACAAGGGTATATTCAGAACGTAAGAGAAAATAATTGATGATGATATTTAGGACTTTTAATCCAAGCCTTTCGGAATTGTTTATAGTTAAAGATTCGATGATTGGAAAGAGATCATTCTAATGATCCGTTTTGATCACAGTAGCTCTAACTAATCTTGAATCAATCAAATTTTCACGCTAAAAAATTTTAAGAATAAAAAGCACCAAGTTTTTAATACTAATGCTGATTTTCGTTCTAGATTGCTAAAGATAAAGAAAGAATAAATCTTTCTAAATTCATATACGATCTCTATAAATTTTTTGGAGTGGAACTTCGGTTCGTCGTTACAAAGTGGCTCAATTTTTACTCCAAGAAATTCAGAGAGAGATGTAGTACATAATACTTGCTTACTGAAGTATTAAAAAATCTGTTCATTATTTGCGAAGAATTGTTTGCTGAACGATTTGAGAACAAAAAAAAATATATAAAATCCAAGTAGCAGTTTATTTGAGTCTTAAGTTGCTACTGCACTGTTTTATAATACGACCACATGTAATTCAAAGAGTTGCCATTTTTCAGAAACTTGACTTTTATCTGATTATACTTAAACAGACCAGTGGCTGATGCGAGGGGCCATTCACTACCGAAATCATCTAATCACCTCAAATGAAATCACGAGCGAAATCATAAGAAATCACTCGAAATCATCCGTCATCGTCGATTTCAAAATATCCTGAAGAATGTTTGAAATCTTCTTGAAATTATATGAAATCACATGAAATCATGTGCATTCATGAATTCTTTATTTTACCAATAATATTCATAATAGGCGCACGTGAAATCATGATTCGAATCATATGGTTTTTAACGAAATCACTAAAAATCGGAAACGATTCTTTGAAATCATGTACATTAAATTATAGAAATCATACACGAAATCACATGAAATCAACTACTCATTGAAATCATTGGTGCACATAAATAAAGAGTGAATGGCCCCTCGGGCTGATGTGACGGAACTGTATTTCAAAAAAAAAAAAAAAAAGTACTTTTTCATATGTATGTTAACACTGTTGAAAATTATTCTGCCAGAGTTCCATCGCGGCCAGATGCTGTGACCGATGTCATCCCTGCCGATATGGTTGTCTCTGTAATTCTCACTTCTGCCCTTCAAGCAATTCGCGATCCTGAAACACTGCATGTCTACCATTGCACATCCGGTATTGAGAATCCCGTTACTTGGGATAGATACTGTAAAGCTGTTGTAAAAGCAGCCCAGGATTATCCATGCAAAGAAGTGCTATGGTATCCACAAGCAAAAACAAGACTTAGCGAATTTAGGAACTTCGTAGTTCTCTGGCTTTTTCAAATAATTCCAGCGTTATTTGTCGATGCTGTAATACTTCGTGGAAAAGGACCTTCGTAAGTATCACATATACAATATGTAAAATTCTATTAGTGTCATTTTCCAAAGCTCATCACAAAGCGTATTATTGTTTGAGACATTCTAATTATAGTCTTTAGGCAACTCCTAAATGTTTTCAACTTTCACCTAATTCCATTTACTCGTTACGTTATTCAATGTTCTTGAATCACCCTAATAAAAAATTAACCATACACCAAAAACCTGTAGCAATAAAAATCGTTTCTCTTTAATTTTTTTTTTTTTTTTTCTTATATAGGCTATACGCGATGCAGAGAAAATATGCTAGAGGCTGCAAGTACACCTGTTACTTTACAAAACGAGAGTGGCCCTTCGATACAGCAAAAGTATCAGCGCTTGCTTCTATCTTGCCAGAAGAAGAACGAACCGCATATCCCTTTGATTCTAAGCTCGTAGACTGGGATGACTATCTTGAGGGATGCGTGGTCGGAATGCGTCAGTATTTTCATAAAGAACCACAAAAAACAACGGAAAGGGCTCGTCGCGAGATGCGAAGGTAATAATAAGTGATTATGGTTATTTTTTAACGTTCTATTCTCATTAGGCTCTAACCGCCCGAAGGTTGTAAACTAATAATTGAGCTGCAGATGCGAATAAAAAAAAATAAAAAAAAAACTGGTTAATATTTGTGACCTCCATGTGATTTCCGATTCCTTAACGGTTATCACTTAGTTTTATCTGAATAGAAAAAAAACCTAATATATTTGTTTACCAAGTTATAAATTTCACAACACGACCTAGAGAACTCGATTAGTTCTGAGGTCTCTTCGAAGGGCCCCGGTAGTAAAATTGCGAAATTAATAATTACGAACCTTGTGCCGGAAGCAGAATCAAATATTGATCATTAAAATAAATATTAAATAAATTTTTTATCTTTTCCAGATTAAAAATAACCGCCATGGTCACCCCAGTTCTCAGTTTCATCATTATTTGGGGAATTGGTTTACTTTTCGGATACTCTTTTTGGATTGCTGCATTCATTGCTGGCAGTTTACTGCTGTTTTTAATTTGGGTTTAGTTATAGTTAGGTCCAAAATTCGTTTGTTTTTTTTTTTTCTCTTCTCACTCGTATGTTTTCATTTCCAACAAGGTATTTCTCAATCTACCGTTTTTACTACTTATCATCGAGGTAGACGTGTACTGTTCAATTTAGTATAACGAAGTGAAATGTAAATGTTTTTTTTTTTTTTTTCAACCCTAGTAAAATTCTCATGTAACGCAAAAGTATTCTCGATATTTCGCATATATTATATACCTCTGACAAAAAAATGTTCATTGTGATTATGAATGCAATTTTTTTCTTTTCTTTTCTATAAATAAAAACACGGATACTGTAATGACTTTGTGAAGTCATATGTATGTATGTAATATGTAAATATACAATTTACCTGACGCGAACAAGTGTTATACAGTACTCTTGAAAACCTACGCTTACTTAATTATACATCATTCGTAATTTCCTTACCAATAATGTATTTTGTATTTGTGCACTAGTGTATGCAAACGGCGAAGTTCGTTCATTTATTTTCTCATTTTTACCTATAACAATGATGACGGGCTTTACTTCTGAGATCTGAGATCCAAACAAATAGTATAAAGTCGCAGAAAAATTGAATAACTTCTACAAGGATCCACGAGGTCAAGCGAATTAGCAATTTTGATTCTCTATGTAGTTGGTCTCATGAAAATCTATTCAAAGGATCATACCGGAGATCTATAGATCTCTGAATTTGAATTACATTTTTTTGTTAGCATAAAAAAAAAATAATGTAGGTAACGTTCAATTTTTGCTTTGAAAATATAATTCTCGTTATGAATACTAAAATACAAGAAAAAGTAAGTATTAGATTATAAATTTCTGATTACAGTTTTGTGAGAAACTTATATACCCTCCACTCATTATAATCGTTTCGGTGATCATAAAGAAATTATCTATAATGATCGGTCATCAATCATTACATAATTTATTCTTGGTCAATGATAAGTAAAAACAAACACTAAAAAAAAAAAAAAAAAAAAAAAAAAATTCAATTAATTTTAGCGTGATAAAATAACAAATATGGAAATCATTAATAAATCATCCGTCATGTAAATGCAAGTAAACTCTTAAACCATGGACTTATCTTTTGTGTACGTAAAAAAAGCTAAGCTATCTGTAAATACAAATAATCTATTGTATAGTTCGAACACCTCTACAGCTGCTGAGATATAAGTAAAACTTTGAATGTGTTACTTAACGTAATCGGTGATAAATTGGTAATAAATTCTTAGATTTTCACATGACCTAGTATAAGGAGACTATCTTACGTATACCTAAAAATAGGAGGTCATCACAAGACTCGGTCCACTGTTTCGAGATGATAGAAGATATACTAATTCCTTCAAGAACAGTATTTGACCTCTTCAAACTGAGATCTTTTTGAATTATTATATTTGATGATTGTGCTATTTCCGCACTAGATTAATGAATAATTAGTCATTTGGTAATAGATCTATAGCCACGTCAGGGACGAAAGTCCCACTTGTCACATACCGCGCAAGGAGAACGGGTGATAGTTAATCACCTCAATTAATTAATAATCAAATACGAGTCGAATCACCTTGGTGTAAATCGTACAACCTTCCCTATTAGTACTACACATCAAGCACCCAAAAGTACAATAATAACAATATGAATTCTCCTTTTACATTTGTTTAATATCGAAATAAATAAAAAAAATAAAATCCGCAGAGCATCGTAAAACGTAACGAATTTAAAGATAAAAAAAAAAATTTACTGCTGTACTACGTATCTCGCGTATAATAAAATTGCCAATTGCTATAATTCTTAATTAGGTTCTTAGTTAACTTAAGAGGTTCTTAAATTAACAAATACACCTTCGGTCAAAATTTTTGTGGTACTCTACCTAATGTCTTACGCAACTAAGCTTCTCATAGGTTTTACATCTGAGACTTTGATACGATAGATATTTGATTTTATAAAAATTCCTGTCGAGATTCTTAGCGTCACTAAGCGCCTGCTTTAACCGCAACTTCCAATACACTTCCGTGCACAAGTTGCCTACACCTATCTATACACAGCATGCATACATAAACGCCGGTTTCTATCTCTCATCTTTATTATTCTTGTGGTGTATTAGTGCGCCCCGCCATCGGCATCAGACAGGATTCTTGATTGTTAGTTACATTAGTGCGTCGTTACTAACCAGTGAGTGACGAGGACGGATCGTAACGTTATGTTAATGCGTTTTTCGCCTGAGGATACTGTTTACCTATTTTCTGGCAATTTAAGTTAAAATTTTTGTTGGTTTAACTGTTACTCCACGAGTCTCTAGTTGTTAAGTCTACTAGAAGGTGTTTTTCTAAAGAGAGTATTAATATTACAACTATGGCCTCTTCACCGGTAGTAGAGTTTTATCGTGGTAAAACGTTGTTTATTACAGGCGGTACCGGATTCCTCGGTATTTGCCTAATAGAAAAATTGCTACGTTCTTGTCCGGATATTAAAAATATTTATCTTTTACTAAGACCGAAAAAGGGTAAGCAAATTGAGGAGAGGTTAGAAGAGCTGACCAAAAATGCGGTACGTATTATTTCATTACCTTTATTATAATTTATTAAAGAGATATTATATTCCAGATCATTCGAATATCATTTCAAGTCAATCGGCTATTCAGTTTCATTTTTTTTTTTTTTGCTTTACTAAAACCAGTTTTTTTTACCCACATTATTTTTTATCCTCTGACGTAAAAATACGTGCATATTTCTACGCTAATCTGTTTTTTTTTTTTTCAAAGACATTTGCATGAATGCGGTAGACGTTACAAGTATTAATATAAAGCGCTTGAAATTGCTGATAATTAGATACCTATCAGTAGGTTATTATTTTTTTTGTTTTCTGCTATCAGAACGAAAAAAAAAAAAACAAAAAAATGAACGGCGTAATAGGTGCAAAAATTTGAAATTCGTTTTTCTCTGCTGTTTTTAAGATCTTTGAAACACTCAAGGAAGAAGGTCGCTCAGATTCGTTTAATAAGTTGATCGGAATTGCTGGAGATGTTGGCGAAGAAGGTTTGGGACTTAGTTCAACAGATAGACAAACTCTGATCAACAATGTTCAAATTGTTGTTCACTCAGCTGCTACGTTGGACTTTGAAGAAACCATGAGACCAACGGTCAATATTAATTTATTGGGAACACGACGAATTGTACAACTTTGTAAAGAAATTCAAGATCTGAAGGTGAACAATATTTCATGTGTCTAATATTCGTTATATTCATTATGCCTCTAAAAATAGCATCTAATGTCCCTGAGGGGGTAACTATCTAATATCAAACACCAAATCCGATGTTTCCTTTCACAGATATTTTCATATAGGTATAGAAAATTAATTTCTAATCAGTTTTGCTAACGCCAATTTTTTTTTTCACCTGATTTAATATCTTGTTTAATTTCACATTTGAATTTCAATCCTATAGGAATCTATTTAACGTCTTGAATCATTCATCAGTTTTTTCAATCATTGATCAAAATCACATAGTTTTGAATTTCATCTTTGCTATAAACAACGAGTAGTTTTAGTTGGAATATTGATTTTACTTCAAACGATGTTTTATGACTATTAAAACTGCGCCCTTCACATGGGTACTGATGATCAGTAATCGGAATGAAGATATTTTAACTTTAAAGGAGATGAAATACATGCATAAGCATCATTAAATAAAAGTATGCAAATTTATACAAATATTAAAGCCTGTTAGAGGTACGACATACTAATTGTTCAATTATTTGACCAAAGAAACAAACTTGTCAGCTCTTCTCTTATCCTTGTCTCGTTTAGTGCAAAAAACCGATAATAGAAAAAACTTCTCAGATACTTGCTAACTATGCAGCAGTTGATATAAGCTGTGAAATATTTATTTCTACCAATATCTGGTGTTTAGGCACTTGTGCACGTGTCCAGTGCGTATGTAAATGCAACTCTAAGTGAACCGGTTGAAAAGGTTTATCCTGCACCTGCTGAAGTTGAGGAAATTCTCAAATTAGTCAAAGATTTGGATGATAAGGAACTGGATCTTGCGACCCCTGGAATTTTGGGAAACCATCCGAACACGTACACATTTACTAAACATTTGGCAGAACACGAAGTGGTCAATGGTTCAGTACGTGCAGCTATCGTCAGACCCTCTATGAGTGAGTCAGAATTAATCTTGCTTGTACGCATATGCGTAGATCTGTGCATAAATTTGCCTGCTAATAGGAAACATCTTGCGTCTTTGAAAACATTTTACTATATATTCAAAGCTCGATCCGCAACCGATTGCAACAATTTGTTATTTACGTAAAATGATTATAATTTGATTATCATGTATTTTACTTGGTAATTTAATGGACCCTGGTTTCTTATAAAATTATAGTAACTGCTGCGTGGAAAGAGCCAGTGCCAGGATGGACCATCTCCAAAAATGGCCCCCAAGGTTTTTTGATGGGAGCAAGCAAAGGAGTACTCAGACGTCTGCCTGTCGCAACATCTCTGATTTATGATTACATTCCTGTTGATATAGTGGTGAACAGTCTGATCATAGCTGCATACAACGTGAATCGTGAACGGTGAGTGATATTGTGATTGGTAAATTCTAAATTGTTGAATTCTTGCTTTCTATAAAATATAAACGACTATTCAGCAAGAAAGAAAAGCATGCTTTTAATCACTTTATGTAACAAGGATGAAAATTTTCTTGTGTTTCAGAGAGTCTGGCGTTAAAGTTTATCATTGTACATCGAGCACCTGCAATCCATTCCGGTGGGAAATAGTTCAGGATAAAATCAACAACTATCTGCATAAGTATCCGCTGCGCAGTGCGGTCTGGTACCCACATCTCAAGTTCCTACCATCGCTATTCTTGTTCAGAATATCTGCAATCTTTGTACACATGATTCCGGCTTATATTCTTGATACAGTTACCCGTATAGGTGGGGGGCGGCCGATGTGAGTTCATTTTTATACCAACTTACTGCTTTTAAAAGAAATTTTGTCAAGCTTTAGAAGAGAACGTTTATGTCCAATGTATCACAGAGTGAGGCACATAGTTTCACAATCTTTGACTGTTAAAATTTAATTATTTATAAGATAATCACAGCATTGTGTAATGAGATGTTAATGAGTAACAAACACGAGATAAGTGAGCAGGAAAGGAACTGACATTACTTTATGCAATAATGATTTACAGTCTGGTCCGTTTACATACAAATGTAAACAGATCTCTGGGTCTTCTGGAGAAATTCATATTTACCGAATGGAAGTTCAGCAATTCTCGTCTACTTGAGTTAAACGAAACTCTGTCGGCAGTTGATAAGGATAAATTTACACTAGATGTGAGGCCTTTGAAATGGCAAGAATACTTCGTTGATCTAACACAAGGAGTTAGAACATATCTCAGCAAAGAAAGTGCCAAAGGATTAGACAAGGCTCGCTCAAAGGATAAAATGTGAGTCAATAGGTCCTAGATTTGGGAAATATCTTCGTACTTCAAGTTTTAGTTATAAAATAATACTTCGAAAATTGTGAGCTCTGTATATTGGTCTATCCATCGAAAATCAATTGAAAAACAACATTGTTTCCTTCTTTCAGATTAATGGTTGCACATTTGGCCCTTCAAGCTGGATTATTGAGCCTGGTTTGGTGGATTGTTAAGATCCTGTTAGCAACAACTTGGTCACGAACTGGATGGGTCGTGCCTCTGGTGTATATGCTTTTCAGTTTATTGTAGAGAGTTGAATGCCATTGAATACCTCGAATACGTTATAGATTAGAAAATATTATCGTTTGAATAACGACGTGCGAATCTGATAGGTAAAGTAGTATAAGCGCTGATGTGAGCAGTTTGAAATAAATTTTATGTTAAACTGGTTGAGGTGGACAATCGAAGAGTGGTAATCTCTCCATATATTCTATTAACACTATGTTACGATGTATAGAGATATTATATTAAAATATTTTGATAAATGGTTAAAACCGAGAACAAGAGTTTTTAGCATTGTGAGTGACTTTGATTAGCCCAATACTGAAAAACAAACAGATTTAAGTGAAGAAGTGAAAAGTGCAATATGTAATATCAACTTTTTGAACATATCGGAAGATTTCACATCACATTTAGAATAATGAAGTTCCTGTTTGAATATTATATGCTTGCGAATAGAACAGCTCTTAACTGTGACGTTCTGAAGTAGGTAATGTATTATTCCATAATATGGTAAATCATTTTAATATTCATCTAAAAAGAATCTTCATCCTTATGGTTATGGTTATCGAATCTCTAAAGCATTAATAAATCGCATTTAATTAATTAATCAATTAATTATTATTAGGTACTGTTAGTAGTACGTAATGTATTATCGGGTGGGGAATTTTGTATGTAATATTTCTACGTACAGAAATATACACTATCAATTGTAATCTATATATTATTAATTCAATCAATAAAACCTGTAACCTTATAGGAGATTTGATTGTGCATCATTTTTTCCTATTGAGAAAAATTATAGTTTTTTTTTCAGTTACCCTACCAGCTTGAGAATAGTTTCACACATAATCGTTCGCAATTTGAAGTAAAAACTCAGAATATTGGCGGATATAGAACAAGTTGAAGTGCAAAAAAAAAAAGAACATTTCTTGTTCCAAAAAAATTCCGTTTTTTGCCCATTGTTTTTAATGAGGAAAAAAAAAGATACACAATCGAATTTACTACAAGAATACTGGTTTTACAAAATCTGAATTTGAAACCTCAGTAGATAGACGAAGCGATTGAACATTTTTTATACCCTGTTTATACCTAAATATAACTATCGCTTGATGTCTTTAATCTATAATATGAATGATATCTTGTTGGTCCAGATTCACTACATCAACTAATCTAAGAGTAGTATGTAGTCTATACCATTCATTCGCCAACAATACTTTTTCGAACACTTTATATAGATATTTCAAAACAATTGTAAAACGTCAATTGAATTTTTCAACCATTAAAAAGTTTCATTTACAATCTTTAATAGACATTTGAATTTACCTTTTTAAACCTCTAGTCAACGTCTTACTAAACGCTAACTGACGCTGCTTTTTCATCGCTATTTCTTCGAAGATTATGATTTTATACAGATTCGGATTCTTGACTGGGGGAACACACGTCACTTTATTTCACTTGCACTTTTTGAAAATATGAAGATATTTTATAGCCAGTAATTAGCGATGTAATGAAAAAATAAAACGGTATTTCATTTGCATTATTTCGTTGTCTGCATATCTAGCTGCTTGGAAAAACTCCCGCGCTTATTAGATATACATAATATCACGCCGTCGTTTTAGACGACGAAGGGTAGGCGTGCTGCCCCTTTGCGGTAGCGCTGTGAAGCTGGGGATAAGATAGGACGGTAATAAAGATTATTACCACACAAGAGATCTACTTTTTCACCGACGAAAATGTACTTAAGAAAAAATTATTAGCTTTTCAATCATGATAATAATACATCAGATATGTAAGAGAGCAAAAAAAAAATCACTTTAAGTTCGATTAATCGAACAGGAAATGAATAGGAAAAAAAAGAGCATCCAAAAAGCATAGAGTTTGGTAGCGTGACGGTCGGCGTCCTCTTCGAGCGCAGCATCCCTGACCTCCGTACCCCCACGTAGGCACAGAGATGCAGCGAAGCGTTTTGCCCATTCAAATGATTCAATCGAAATTGGCACCGCGTGTTACATACGCGATTGATTACACAACGATCATTATTCGATTAAGTGAATTTGAACAATAGAATTAGTTGTAAAAAAAATATAGAAATAAGCGAAATGATCTGATTATTTATAATGAATTTCATTACTGAAACAGATGAAGTTCTGCGATAATTCTTGGTGCCAACTCACGCGAATCATTTGACGCTGTGAAAAAATAGAAATAATAAGACGTCCTTAAATTATCGCGACCTGCCTGCCTTACGCCTTAATCCCAAGACCGACAAACGCAGAGAATATTCTATAACCGCAAGAGTTTCGCACTCAAGCACACACACCTCCCCTCTGTATTAACGCGCGCGAAATTGTACTTCCGTTGGTATTCATCGTTGATATTTTAAACCGAGCAAAACCTAGACATTCACACCAACACATACATAATCATCGCCAATCACACCGTGGTGAAAACTTACAATTCCATGTTTTCTGTAGATGTGCAGCTGTAGCCTGTAGGGAAAGAACGGATTAAGTCATAAGATCCTATTCGTTTATATATTGTAATACTACGTTAGTTACTACTTTTATATGAAACTGATTAAAGGTTCAAATAAGTATCAAAATGAATCATTACATGATATTTTCTGCTCTACTTTTTTGTCAAAGACACAATTATTTCTTTAAAATTCTTTCAAACGCGATCTAATAATAATAAAAAATTAAGAAATACAAAAAATACAAAACATAAACATCAAACATATATACATGAGAGAAATAAATTATATTACCGTCACGCTACGCGATAGAGAAAATAGAGAAACAGATATAGTAAAGTGTGTAGATATGTATATACAACGGTCTTTCTGCCGACCCTAATGATATATCATAACGTAAGATCGGCAAATGAACCGAGGAATATTTCATTGCATGCGTGACTCACCATCGTTGATCTCCGGATATACGGTAAAGGATGAAAATCGGAATTATAAGATATGGACCTCGAAGTGAAATCTTGGAGCGGTGGGCATGGGCAGGGGGTGGGGGTGGGAAGATACACTCGATTGTTGCGAGTGAAATAAGCATATAGGTATTAGACTGTGTCAAAATAACTTTTTTTTTTTTTTTTTCGATTAAACATATCTACAAAATTTCTTCAATCTGAAAAAGAAATTCTCCTAAAGTTTGAGCTCAATATCTCTAAAATTGAGCTTGCGCAAAGGGGGGTCCCCTTTCCCATCTAAAATACATGTGAAAAAAAAATTTTTTCTTAGTTTTAGAATAACTACATGAATAAATTTTTTTCTTAAATTTTGTTACACATTATCTTATAGGAAATTTAATTCTCTACAAAATTGTTCCTATGCATTTTTTCTCTAAACTCAACATAAACAAAGTTATAAATATAATAATTAAAATTAATTTCTGTATTGTTGTAAACTTTGTTCAATTATTTATGTTGAAATAATGTTAAATTTATGAATTTTGGTTAAGTAATTAAGTAAATTGATTAATTAATTGATAATTTAAAATAATAACATTTTTTCCGTTATCAATTTATTAATTTTTTTTTTCCTCCTGTTCAGCGCTATGTAACTTTGTTTATGTTGAGTTTAGAGAAAAAATGCATAGGAACAATTTTGTAGAGAATTAAATTTCCTATAAGATAATGTGTAACAAAATTTAAAAAAAAAATTTATTCATGTAGTTATTCTAAAACTAAGAAAAAAATTTTTTTTCACATGTATTTTAGATGGGAAAGGGGACCCCCCTTTGCGCAAGCTCAATTTTAGAGATATTGAGCTCAAACTTTAGGAGAATTTCTTTTTCAGATTGAAGAAATTTTGTAGATATGTTTAGTCGAAAAAAAAAAAAAAAAGTTATTTTGACACAGTCTAATAGGTATGCATATTTAATATCGTAGGTGAGCATATTTCATATCGTACTATAGTGGGTATAGGGGTTTAATAATAGAATCGTATTATATGTATGAATTCCATACTTTCGACGAATTTTATACACAAATGCACATTTAATTACATGTATGAATTTCATACTTTCGACGAATTTTATACACAAATGCACTCTGGATTATATGTATGAATTATCATACTATCGATGAATTTTAAATAAGATTCGACTCACTATAGCATTGCATTAATTGCATATCTATTCCCTATTACGATATACACTCAAACACTCTCCCGGTTATAAAGTGTTCGAAATAATTGAAACCGAACCCATAAGGTAAATATTCAAGTAGTTTAAAAATGATAAGTATAATATTACAGGAATTGATTGTGTCAAATAATTCGAATGTATTCTAATAATGAGATAAAGTTTCGTCAACCCACCGAAGGATGGCACCATGATAGCCGTTGCCCTAATATATCACCTATGCCCCTATAATATGTTAACGAATTTATATACTTTCGGAAAGCATATTCACTTATTTATATACGATTAAACGAATTCGAATTTTTCGTCAATTTCGCGAAAAATCATGCATTAATAACGGCTGTTAAAATTTTTACAAAATTGACAAACTTTTCACTCTACCGACGACCAAACTCTTACTTCACCACAATAATTGATACTTTTACGGATTTTTACGCTATACATACGTCTGGTATATGCACACAAAAAAAAAAACTAACCACTGAAATTAACGGTACGGGAATAATAAATATCGCCAAAGAATCGCGGGCGGATTTATAACGCGATGATCGTTAACCGTCAATCCGTTTGAAATACCTCATAGTTGCGTGAAAATACGTCGCGGCGCTTCGACCCTAAGCTAAGCCAATGGCCGACAAGACAGGGTAGCGTTATCTACGAAAATCACGATCGAAATACTTGTATCGTATTTTTATATGACGGAATTAAGGTTTTTCACTATTCCCGAGAAAAAAATACCGAAAATGTAAATGACTCGCCTGGTTGAATTTATCAGATATTAATCTTAGCTAACCCGCGAACCGATTTCACTGATTTTAACACACTAATTTATTGAGCCCTCGATTAGCCCGTTTAAACTTGTCGAAAACTCACGACTCGGATTTGATACTACATATTTGCTTTTAGATAAACCGTTGGAAAGCAAATCGCGTACCCCTTAGCCGTTGCTACTCCAAACCGAACGTTACTATAAATCTTACGATCGTCTTCACCCCTCGTTAGAAGATGCGATTATCGATTATCGAACGATTGTTACTTGTACTCTTTTAGTTTAAATAAACTACGTCGGTAAGTGAAAACGGATTTGGCGGCGTTGAGAGAGTGTGCTTCTGGCCTTCTAGTTTCCAGCTACGCCACACAGAGGGCAGCACGTTGATCGTATCGCTTAAAACCCCGGAGTGGTTCATCTCCGCGCGAAATTGATTTTGAATTAAGCACGTGGTGATATGTGCGATAAATTTGCCTGCGATCAGACGCTCGATGTCTCATACTGTTAACTGAAAGGACAGTTCAGTCTGGGTAAATTTGTGAGCCGACTGAGTGAGCTTGGCGTTGTCGACTAGCGCGATATAAGAAAAATCAATTTCCAATATTAAAACTGATATATTGCATGAGGACTCGTATTTATATACACCCATCCTTTTTCCCGCCCAAAATTTCAGCACACCTCCTCGGGTGAGATGCTTTCCTGATACCAGGAGCAATTTTCGATTTGGAATTCTCCCGTAACTCCGAGAAATCACTAATAATTTAATTATATAAAGACGTGCATGAAGCCACGTATATGAATGCCTATATCTATATGTATACTATTTACTTTTCCGACCGAAAATTGAGCGACAGATATAATTAATAGGGAAACTGGCAAATTTTAGCATTCCATGAGCTGTGTCTACCGTTTGATATGATTTCTTCTAAATGAAACTATTGAATTTTCATAAAAAGGGTTTGTCCTTGATTTTGTTCTCGGATAAAATAAACGAGAAATGTCAGAACAACTCCACGAAGCAATGTTAGAATAAAAATGTGTACAACTTCAGGTTCTCAGAAGCATAAAAATAGTAATAAAAGTATATTGCGGAGTAAATTTGATTTGGGACAAGAGATAAGCAAAATCACATACCATGATTATTCATGGATGCGGATCACTTGTTGAATGAATCTGTGTTCAATTCATTGTGAATTCATTGTCAAGCATCAACAAGTGACCCGTATCCACGAATACTTTCTGTATGTGGTTACGTGGATTTCTATGCAGCTCATTTCAACCACAAGATCTATGTCGATTTATCGTAAATTCGTAACAACCGAATTGATTATAAGGGTGGTTCATTTTAATCGCCTTATGCAAATATCTCAATAGCTAACAGTTTTACAAGAAAAAGTTTCATACAAAACTTGAAGGGTTTCGAAGGGTAGAGATAATGCTGATATGTGTTGACTTGTAGATTTCGCCAATTCCGAGATTTCGCAAGTAACTTCAGATTTTAGATAGGAAATGCATGTTTTCAGACCAATTCAACGAAAGTCTATGTTACAAGGAACAAATAAAAATTGTTGGTGGAAGCCTAGGGCGGACTAGTGCTGAAATACGAAAAACGCGCGGTTCTCGCAAATCCGCAGCGAGCAAGAATATATATTTCGCATCAATAATATATTTTTTAAGCCAACGTTCGAATAATTGAGGGTTCGGATGATTAAGGCTAGAATAATCGAGGTTCTACTGTATTATATTTCTGAATATCATTGTTGTATTCTGACGCACTAAGCAACATTGCTTCCTGCTTTCTGACTGACATGTAATTGAGAATAATTTATAGTGGTTCAAAGCGATTCTGCTGTCTGAAAAATAACGTTATCTCAACAAAATCGGATTTACCTGTTGTAAACGGTTGCTTTTGACATTTCTTGGCCTTCTCGGCAAATATTTCGAATCTAGTCTTAAAAATCCTTTACCTTTTTTTTACCATGCTCATATTCATATACAGGGTGGTCCATTCAACTCTACTACCCCGAATAATTTGTTTATTATCGATTGTATGTAAAAAAAAATGTCATATGGTATTAAAGTTGTTGCATATTAAAGAGGAAAAGAAGTTTTCGAAGTGAATATCATGCAAAAGTTTCATATTCTGAGATTTCGGTGGTGCAGGCAATATTTTTTCTTTTTTTCTAATAGAACTACCCGTTTTCTCTAATCACTGCGAAGATGGTGACATCGAAACATGTTCAACCATGTGTAATAACACGTCCTTCGACTCATTCTTAGATTCGTGATCACATTTTGTATGTGTCATACATCCAGCTTCAATCGCGATATTATAGACGTAAATAATTAGGAAAAACCACCTGTAAGTAAACAGCTTTCGCGGGAATAATGAAACTAACTTTTTAACCATATATCAAGGTCCTTTTCTAATTTGAGGTTTCGGGATACTACCCTGTTTTATGACTGTGTGAAAAATCGTTGACTCATACGTATAATGCATACATGTGACCCTCACGTACATGCTGATTGCTGCATATATCCTACGAATTGTGGAATATATAATGTGCATCCGGAAAAGAACTTGGCCTTCAGTTGTCCAATGTATAAAGTATACATTAATCAGTACCCAAACGCCCCACAAGGAATAGAATACAAACTCACTTATATAGTATTCTCTGGTCGAAGAACGATTTCCAGTTGTACCGTAGGTTACTCAGGTGATTGGTCAGACAGTGAACGGCATTGCTGATTTTCTGATCCTCGTATTTTCCCATACATAATTTTACAGACATAGAAAAGCCACCTACGTTACTCTAAAATTCGATACAAAGATATTCGAAGTTTTTTTACCACGATAAATCGAAATCCAGTAATACAAGTTCTAGATCCATTTCGTAACTGTGAGTACAATATCCATTTTTTTTTTTTTTTATATATCGAAGACAAGATTTTCCACGATATTCATTCAGGGGGGATCATGCAAGTTCGGACCATCTGAAAACGGGAGATTCCTTTAGAAAGGATTACAAGAAAAATGATTTTGGGAGTTCGATTCAATATCGAAAGATGAACTGAGCTTCTGACGTCTGTGTTAAAATTAAAATAATTCCGTAATTTTTTCTGGCAGTTTCTCTGCCTAGTTTGCATCCTATCATACTACTGTTACTTCCTTTCATTCAACACTGCATAAACATATTAGTACGCGTAATTTCTTGACATCTTAAATTAGCATTAGATACTAAGACCAGCATCTCAACTCTTCAAATATCCAAAATGAGATACTGAATGTTTGCATGTTATGTTATTATATTCGAAGCTGAATTGAAGACTTAGTTAGTCTTCTCACCAGTACTCGTACTAACAGGAGTGAAATTTCTCGTTAAAGCTTATCAGAAATGGCTAGCAAACCATCGATATCAGAATGGCTGAGTGATAGAGGAATACTGATCACAGGAGCGACTGGTTTTGTCGGCAAATTATTGGTGGCAAAATTGCTGATGACTTGTCCGCAAGTTGGAAATATCTACCTAATTGTCAGAGAAAAGAAGGGCATAGCACCAATTGCAAGAATAAATACACTGATACAGGTAATACAGTTTTTTAATTATTTTTAGTAAAAAGTATATCCGCCCAGTAAAAAACGTTAAATCATCCGTCTAGATAAGATTGAATCAATACAAGCCTTTCCTTCAAAGGTCCTGCAGAAAATTGGCATTGTTCATAAAACTTTAGGTCGAATAAATAGCATAGTCGTAATAGCAATCAAGCATCTGTGGTAGAGCATGTCGATGTATGCAAAGAAAGATACGAGAACATCTACAATTTTTTATCATGATCCACCGAAATCTATAATTTTCCATAAAATGCTGAGAAAATCTACAATTTTGTTCCAATTTCCCTAAAAATTTGTAAATATTTGTAGAAGTTGAGATTTTTATCAGGGTATCACGACTGTATAATATAAAGTTATATACACGCAGTACAATATGTTATAGGTAATATACTCTTTCATTGCTTCAGATGTATTATGTACAGAGAAAGTTTCCATCGATGTTGCAGTAGCAAGTATGATTATTTACTATTAGAATATGATAATTTTGATCTCGTTTAAATAATTGCGCAATGTGATATGTACGGCCGCCATAAATGGCAGACGTAGTTTTATAATTCTGCTTACACTATATGTCCACTTTTCGTGGTGATAGTTATTTGCATGGCAAGGGTGCGGAAAGAGGTCCTACTTCATGACAAGCCGAGGGCGAGTTCGTTACTCACATTCGTTATGAAGTTCCTCTACATTTTGTCAAAAAAAGCAATTTTTGTGGAGATTTCCAAGCACTAATGCGTGGAAAAAGTTGGGCGCTATTATTTGCAAAACAGGGGCTATTTTCAAGCCAACTTTCGTAAGGGGTAGTTTTCCCGAAACTACGTCTATTTGAATGATTTTTTTTTTAAACGAAGTAGCAGACTGTTGAGAAAGCACCCGTGAAGACAAAATATGTGTTTGGCTCATATTTTGTCCGAAAACGCTAATTGAGCAGATAGAAATGTTTCGTGCAGAAGGAAAAATGCGAGGTTTGCACTTTTGGCCGGGTCTGTGAGAACCGAGGGTGTACTCCTAGGGTTAAAGCGCGCTTGAGGAGTAAGCGACTAAATAAAAATCCCACGCATGATATGGTGCACATATGCTTATTAATCGGCTATTACATGACTAATTGTATTACAAATAATAATTTCCCTGACACATGAGTTCGAAACTTGAAGTCATCCCATTCAAATATGCTTTGATAAGGGTTGTGAATTTCTCTGTATATTAGGAAATGGGTAATAGGAGGAGGTTTCATTGAAAAATGTTTTATTAGATAGTCCGAAGATCTATTTTGAATCAGAGGCGGTAGAAGAACTGAATTTTTTTAAATTGCGATCTAAATAATTTGATATTTTCGTATTCAACGGTATCATGCAGGTTAAAAAAAAGGTCACATTAAAAAAGTCAATGACTCCGCATAGGAAGTTATATAGAATAGCATGATTTATTCATCAAATGACAACGAAAAAAATTATACAATGATTTGGTAATTTTTTTTTCTACGTATATCCACTAATGATATTAAATATTTTCCAAGTGTCATTCTCGTTTAATTTGCACTTAGATATCTGATAATAAAAATGTTCGTAGATTTGGATATTCATGTGCGAATAGAAAGCGAAACGCGAAGAAATTTAATTTTTTTTTTTTTTTGTGTGCTTTTATCCATTCGCAGGAAGAACCATTCAGAACGATTCGTGAAAATCAGCCAGAACGCCTAAAGCGATTAATAGCAATTTCGGGAGATACCACAGTCGAAGACCTCGCTCTATCCACTACGGATAAGGCTCGGATAATTGAAGATGTTTCCGTCATCTTTCATATTGCAGCTAACGTGAGGTTTGACCTTTCCCTCCGAGCTGCGGTGACTATGAATACAAAAGGAACTGCGAATCTCATATCAGTTGCGAAGCAGGTAAATTATTTGAACTTTAATAAGTACGCTACTCTCTAGTTCGGATAGTGTCTGCGGTATTAGTATATTAATCAACTGAGCTCTATGTACAAACGTTTTTCGGGTTTTTTTTACACTTTCTACTCTTCGAGGTCCGGCTGCTGCGGTTTTACGACCGAGATTCAAAGGCGTCATGAAAAAATTCTCAGACGTGATTAAATAAACCGCGTGAAATCGTCATACAAACGGATTAACACATAATTGACTCGGGAAAATCCCCACCTTGCTAATCAGTAATCACCGTTTAATAACTTTGCAGTCGAATCTTTAATCCTTTTGTAATCATGCGACGTAAACATGAGTTTAGCCTGTAAGTAGAACTATATGACCTCGAAAATTATGTCTGAATCAATTGAACTGCTAATGAATTCTTTGTTTTAATGAATTTCTTTGTACCGAATCAAACTGGCATGTTTAGTACTACTACACGGCCTTTTCTTGACCCAAGTTAAAAGTTGTATACGTCATAAATAAATGATTAAATGGCGTAGAAATTTTCTACAAAGTTTAATTCCACAGAACTCATGATGTTTACGAAATTCTCGTCAATATATCCAGCATTATCCATTCGCCATAATGACCATTAGCTACTTTTATCCTAAGATGCCAAATCTGAAATCATTGATCCACGTTTCAACGGCCTACTGTCACTGCGGCCAAATACGACTTGAAGAAAGGGCATATCCTCCGGCAATTTCTACAAATGAAATAATTAAAGCCATCGATAATATGAGTGACGAATCATTGCGAAGTATAGAATCTAAATTGTTAGGTGATCAACCGAATACCTATGCTCTAAGCAAATGTCTCAGTGAAGATCTGATGGTCAGATCAGGACTTCCAGTCGGCATTGCCAGACCTTCGATTGGTAAGTGTCGCAATTTTTTTTCATGAAAAATCTGTTAGAGCTACATATTGTCAATGCGGCTAATAATTCGATGAATATTATCTCATTGATTTACAGTTGTAGCATCTTGGAAAGAACCTGTCCCAGGATGGGTGGATAATTTGAACGGACCAACTGGATTAATAGTTGGTGCAGGTAAAGGTGTAATTCGATCTATGCATTGCAACGGGAAATATCTTGCGGACCTAGTTCCTTGTGATATGGTTGCAAACGCGATTATTGCCTTAGCCTGGAGGATCGGTCTTGAAAACTCTATCACACCGATTTTTGTTAACGTTACGGAAAGTGGCCGCAATCCAATCACATGGGAATATGGCCTAAATACCGGCAAAAAAATCAATCTAGAAAATCCCTTTTCAGGTTTGTGTTATTCCGTAAATCATCGATCGATATTTAGCCGATTACTGATCAGCCAACAGATCTTCTACTGTATCGACTATCGATAACAAAAAAGTAGAAGAAAAAAAAAAAACAAGTAAACGCTATCAAATCAAAATTTTGTTGGATTTTCTAATGTCAAGAATTTGCATTAGATTTTTTTTTAACAAATTTTTTTCCATTTTCAGGCCCACTTTGGTATCCATGGGGTAGAATTACTTCCTCGGCAATTATTCACTGGTTTGCTGCCTTCTTTCTTCACACTATTCCTGCCTACGTATTAGACAGCCTGATATTTCTGAGTGGAAACAAACCTTTTTTGATCAAAGTTAACGATAGAATTAATAAGGGTTTGAAGTTACTGCAATATTACACTACCAAGGAATGGGTCTTTGTGTAAGTCGGAATTTTGACAGCATAAATTAAACTCTCCTATACTAATTGAATAGATCTTTTTAATTCAATTTCATTTGGATGGATCATTACTATGAATAATCCTCGTCGATTTTGCCAAGAAAGAATATAATCTAAGAAGAGGTATTCCACGTCAAACTTGAACAATAAAAAGCCACTTAAACAAGAGAAATAAAGTATGATATGATAAATACTCTCTAGTATCGTTAAATTCTAAACTCATACGTCACTACACATATTTTTTCTCTGAATAACATCGTAGTTTGATCTCGAGTTGCGGGGAATCCCTTGATTTTATACATTATATCTAGAAAGAAAGAAGATCAATTAACATGTACAAGTAGTAACATTAGTATATTGTGTACCAATGGTGAGAAGTATGAGTCTTTTTTAATTGAGTGTGGAGTTTGTCCCGACCGGCAAAACGGCTTCTTTGGTCCCGGATTATATGTAAAAAAAAAAAAAAAAAATGGGAAAATCGTGGATGTGTCACAATAATATAGTTGTAAATTTGATATCTGTTGTTGTCGCCGATCCGGTCTATGTAGTCAATTGTTTTCAAAACAAAAAAAAACATAGTAGATTGCCTTGATCTCGCTAGTACTTACGTCCGTGTAAGGTAAGAAAAAGTTAATTCATATGAGTTTCACAGTTTAATATCCACAAATAGTGCCAGGTGAGTACAAGTTCAACAACAACGTTCATTTGACTTCTTTATGATAATTTTTTTTTTTTTTTTTTAATAAGATTCGCGGGGTATTACCGTATGGCAATAATATACGTCACTTCATCTCGAAATGGGGGAAGGTGTAGATGAAAACAAGATTATTATTCCGGACGCTACAGTTTTTAGGACGAAAGATCACTTATAAGTTGTTAAATATTAGCATCTATGATAACTGTAATAGAAACTGTACAGAAATTGATTTTTTGTTTCTAATTGTCTGTTTAGGAATGATGGATTAATGGATCTGAAGAATCAATTATGCCTCGAAGACAGAGCAACGTTCTTTATGGACACGAAAGACATCTGCTGGGACGATTATATGTACAACTACATAATGGGGGTCAGAAAGTACGTGCTAAAAGACGACCCTTCAACTTTACCCCGAGCCAGACGAGTTTTCAACTATTTGTTCATAGCCGATACAATTTTTCGAACACTATTTGGAATTCTTATCGTATGGTTCCTTTATTCGTGGATTATGCCAAAAAATATCATTACAGCTGTACCTGAGACAAAATTTCTGTGATTTCTCGCGTTTAGCTGCAAGCAAGTCGAGTTATGGGTAAAAATTCTAATTCTATCAAATGCTTTCGTCATATCCATATAGCTATGTCACAACTGTTTAAACAGATCACTTATCCAATGGATTGCGTGGACTTAGCTGTATGAAAAACTGCACTTCTAATTAGATCGTATGTCCAACTGCTTTCTAAGTGAAAATTAATAATAAGAAAAAATTATAGTAACATGTAATAAAACTGTCTGGTTGACACATTTGTATGCATATATCAAACTTTATTATAACTATATTCTTTATAATTGCGTTCTATCTCCGAATAATCATTACCTTATTATGTTTTCGCAATTTACTACCCAGACGCAAAAGAAATTGACTGCATTATAAATCGAACAAGAAAACAGCAGAGGAGAAGGTCTTTGATCCAGTTAATCTTTTATACTTGGAATTACAGTCTCCATTTACCAGTTTTTTTGTTGTTTTTTTTTTTGCAATGCAGCGACCCTATAATTCACGATCTCGCGTCATTGGTGGAGGAAAACGACTGCATTATCCTTTAAAACGTATCGAAAGATTTTTTTGACGCACTTTTCGGTGAACAATATCAATTCAATTTCCATAATCCCTTGTAATTTATGGTCTGTGTTCTATTTATATGATAAAACAGAAAAAGAAAAATGAAAAAATAAAGCAACAATAAAAATATAAGGAAAAAACTCGATATTTTAAATTTCCTCCACAGTTTCCCCGCTTCCTATGACATTACAACCCCAATTTCCATTCTGTTTCCACTTGTATCAGAAATTTTTATTCATTTTGCAAACTGATGGGTTTCATCCTTTCGCATCATAGTCTTTGGCAGTATGAGATCACGCGAGGTTCGCACCTGTGTCCCAATTTTCGTATCCACCAATCTACCTTTATGGTAGAGGTACTATAGTTTCAGGAATTTATCCACAACCCTATAGTCATGCCATACGTATTCTTTCAACAGATACGTATATAATATATATGTACGATCACTTAATGCTCCCTTCTGATATATTATATAGTATAAGTCGCGTGGCATTCACCTCACGTTCCTTTTTATGTCGGCTAATTTTGTCTGGTGTAAATATATTCGGTATATTTTTTGTCTATTGTAGATGAAAAATTTTTTAATATCACTGGTCAGTTTTGCTCATGTTCATCCTGCAATCGTTAGTTATCCAACATCGTCGCGTAGGTCTATGCGTAAGCATATGTACATAATTACGTCATAGGCTTATCTGGGACAGGAATATGAAACAGGTAAAAGATTCTGGCGACTTGTCAGATTGTACCATAAATTTTTGACAGATTACGTCGTCGTCTTAGGTACCGACTTTCGAAAATTTTTAAGTCTTTGAGAAAAATTGTTCATATAGGAAGCTAATAGAAATCCTAATCAACATTCTGCTCATAGACTCAGGAACAAATTATTCTTCGTCTAAATATGTTGCGACTCGGACACATACGTACCAAGATGATCAGAAATGGATCTTATTATACGAAGATATGATATAAAAACAGAAATATCATTGGCTTAGACTCCAGACAGTAATAACTATAAAAAGAAGTTGTTATGAATCTGACATTGCTATTCCTTTCTCTACTTTTGTTAAAAAAAAGGTGAAAAAATAAGACTGAGAAAAGTTGGCGAAAGGAAATCCCAGTGATTCTATGTACCACGTATATCAATGTTGAACAAGGTTTCTTGTCATACGGACGGAAGTGACAGAATTTAAAAAACCATGAGTACGAGTGATGTGTGAGATTTTTTTTCTCTTTACTTTTCCCGCAAGAAAAGGTATAAATCTGATAAAATTTGCGTTTAGAAGTTTTAGAATACGAGGTATCCTAATTCTTAGAAAGTTTTGTTGTATAATAGAGGGACTAGTTTAAGGGGAACCAACTTCTATCGAATCGCATGAGGTAAGTCTATAGGTAAAGCAAACGAACTATAGGTGTTGGTTTTTGGAAATTGGTAACTGTTCGTATAAAACGTTCGCATAAGGCGACCGCAGCTTCTGGAACGTTAAGTCGTCGGCATCCTGACGTGTCGAAATCATTCACTCTCCAATTGACTCGTTGTTGGCTAGCTGCCGTAGCGCACGAAAGTAAAATTGCATCATTGAATGAATAGAGGTCGAACAACTTCGTACACAGGCTTTGCTTGTGCGTCGATCTTGGAAAGTACTGCCAACCTTAAACCGACTTTAATAATCCTATTCCATTAAAAAATACAGCGGAGTGCTTCATTCAGAAAAAAACAAAAAAAAAAAAACAAAAAAAATCTACCCCATAGTGTAGTGGCCAATGCGCCAACAAATTCAAATACTACAGCGCTAGTCGTCACTAAGCAATACCGGCACTTTATAGTTATAGTTATAGTTTTCGAAAAAAAAAAACGCCGTTACTGTAATACGAGAGTGACATAACGAAAAGAAAAATCTCTTGAGTTATACGATTAATCAGTAATGAACTGTAATCACTGTCATTTATTTAATTGATGAATATATGTCATTAGACTAATCTCAAAATTATACCTGTTCAGAAGCCTTGCGCTTTGCTCTATTCTATATCATCTGTCTATGTCATCCTATATTTGAAATTAAAAAACTATTGCGCGCAGCACGGCGGGAGGCCAAGAAGAAATTCGCGACTTGGTTAGTTATAGGTAGAGGTAAGGAGAGGTGGAAGTTAGGAGCCTTACCGAATGTACGGCCCTGTGGGACCGTACAACGATCACAATACCACTTTTATGCTCAGTCTGCAGTAAGCTTACCATCTGATCAGAACAGGTGGATATTGTAACTTGTCTGAAGAACTCAATCTATACACGCGTTAATTCGAAGTTTCGTACGTGAGATCGAAATTATAAGATAAAGATATATACAAGCTTGCTGAAATATTTGAGGAGGATATTAAAATACAGTAAGTAAAATAAAATATATTCTTATTTATAATACATTTCGAATTATAGAAATGAGTCGACAATAATGTAAAATCACTGTAATTTTATGCAACAGACAAACCACGTTTAGCTAACAATTTTGATTTACGAGGTAAAACCTTAATGGCTTAGTATGTGACTTGCGTGCAGATGCCAGAGTAATAACAGCATGGCACAACCGTTCTTATCCATTTCAAGGAATTGAAGTTTTTTATTTTTTTATCTTCAATTTTCTTTACATAGAATCTTATGTATCTGAAATTAATATAACGGTTTAGAAAATAACGTGTATAAAAATGCGGTGAAATGATTGAGCAATGTATTTAAAAAGTGCTAAATTATTTAGTACAATATTTTTTGCAGTTATGTAATATAAGGTACGGGGATATTGTTTGGGGGCATAACCGAAAGACTTTAATACTTCATCAGGATTATAAATTGTTACGTCTATCATCGACAAGTATTTCGCAATTATGAACGACAAGCTGAAGTATATAAGCTTAGTAGTAACATTTATAGGATGAAATAATTCATTTGAAATTTATTTTCTTTCGTTCAGTTATTCGTTTATGTCATAAGCACGTGTATCCATATTCGACGGTTCAATTAGATGGTTGTAATTCATTGACGTAAATCTCATTTATTGGCTACGTCATATATTAAAAAAAAAAAATAAAAAATAATTCATACCGATTATTACATTCGTACGAAGAACGTTCCATGCCCCATGAAACCGTTACCAGTTTACATTCGTACATACAGATTGCACAGATATATGCATAGGTATATGTATGTAATATATAAATATGCAATCTATATATATATATATATCTAGAAATTACTCAACCGACACTACGACTTTGTCCAGTAATTATTGACTCATAAAATTTGTCTTGTATGAAGATATTGTAGTAAAAAGATTTTTTCCTAACCGATTCGTTTGTCTATGTGTTCAAATATTCAGATATCTAAATGGGATGATCATTCCTGTGAATATACTAATATATTTCTTTCCACACTGACTACGATTCGTTAATAACTACGACATTAACAGGTCTAAGCAAATGTGAATGTTATGCAACCGCGAGCATGCATCAGTTCATTTTCATCGGTTATACCTCTCTTAATTATCTTTGTCATTTGCTCTTTCACTTATATTCACTTTTTCACGTACGTTACGCGTCTCGTGTCACAATAATTTCCAACCGGTCGACCTCCACCTGTAATACACCATAACTTGTTTCTATAACAAGTGAAAATACGTACGCAAATAGTAGAGCACTAACACAATAATGAATACTGTAAACGTGTTTATGTTAGAATGTTTCCTATTTCTGTTCTTTTATTTTTACTAAAATCGCGGTTTGTTTAAGACAGTTTTGTCAATTTACGTTGAAAAGTTGTATGCTCGAAAAATCTACGGTAATTTTATACCTCATACTACCCACGTGTAGAAAAAGGAAAAGTGACTGAAGGAAAGATCATGACACATATATCGGTCGACTGCTTCGCAGTCAATAGCAACGCACTCAGAACCAGTTCGATTCTGGGACGAGAAGCTGCCGTTACATCGAAATAGAATTATGTAAGATGGATATTACATGTGACAGTGAAGCTATAACGTTAATTACACGCGATTTCGTACCCTGATACCTTGATATTATTTGAAATTAGTGATATCAGTGATGTTCACTAATCAATTTTAGGACGTGATCGTTTAAACTCTGAAAAAGTAATATTCATAATTTGAGTCACTAATCACAGGTTTTGATAATAGAATTAAATCATAAAATCATAAATATTTAATAGCTTCTTGTTTACGTCAGTAGCTGTTTTATTTTTTTTATTTTACCTGCTGCTTCTGGAGTCTGAAAAATAATTTAAAAATATTGGTAATAACATAACGATATAACTGTAAATAACAAATTGGGGAAAAACCGAACCACATCCGCTGACTCATGACTGTAATTTATACTCTTTGCAAATTATTGAAATATAAAAATACTTTTTTTCATACTCCAGGTTACTAACACGTAAGTTTCCTCGTCTGTATATGTTTCATTTATGGTATTACATATAATATAAGCATGAAAAAAAAAAATTACACCGATTCGCAGAATCGAACTTTCAACAACAACCTTCGTCTTGCATCGCTGCAGTTTGGTAAACAGAATCGTGTACGATAATCAGTTTATTTTTTCTCAACTGAATCAGTGAATTTTTTTTTCTATTGAGAGAGACAAAAAATTACTTTATTTACTTTCATTTCATTACAATTATGTTTGCAAATTAGAGAGAGAGAGAGAGAGAGAGAGAGAGAAAACTCATTTAATGATTCATACGATTAAATGTGTGATATTTTCAATATTTTGTGTTGTCGATATGTATCATTGTAGGATTATTCCAATTGTAGAAAATAAAAGAAAAAAATCTTGAGCATAATCTAGTGTATTAACAATTATGTATTTATACGCGATCTCTAGCGTGAAACCAACGCGCGTTAATTACATACAATTTGCAAATTGGACAATAAGTAAACAGAAAAGTGAACCATGATTGCGCTGCATCTTGGAATAACATTACTGCAGGTGGAAATATGCTCGCTTTCACAATGAGTTCAGGAAATTTTTATGGCTGTTATATCATTACGAATATATTCGGTATATGGTAATGATTACAAAAGTAAATCGAGTTCATAATTTAACGTTTAACCGTTTTTTATTTTTACAGAAACTAAAGTCATAATGGCGGAGACAAATATGGATGAAATACCTGACAGGGTAGCAGAAACTTTTAAAGGAAGAGATATTTTCATCACCGGAGGTACTGGATTTTTAGGAAAAGTTATGCTGGAAAGATTACTCCGATGTATGCCGGACATTGGGACTATCCACTTGCTCGTAAGGCCGAAGAAGGGCAAAGACCCGAAACTCCGGCTTGAGGAGATATTCAATTCAGCGGTAAGCCAGAGTCCTGATATCCTTGACATTGGTAGTAGGGCCTTGTGCGTATGCAAATTTATAATATAAAAGTCATCGTTCGCGTGTTAATTCGGCAGACGTTTGAGCATATTGTTGTATATTACGAAAATTAAAAACCATCAAATTTTCTATCAAATTATAAGACGAGTTTTATGTAACAATTAATCTAGCTCGTAGCTCATTATCTTTCGATGTACAACTGAAAACTATAATCATCTTAACGTATTCGAAAAATGATAGAACAATATGAATGATAAACCAAAGACTATAGAAAGTTAATTTTTCAGTAAAAATTTCAACGTGTTATACACGTTAACTGCACATCATTAATGGTGCCAATTGTCGGTTTGCACTAGGAAATACTAGAGATTTTCATACCCATTTGTAGCATAACTTAATGTTACGAATAAAACATTTGTGATAGTAGATATTAATAGAGAGAATTCATATCGTGATGTTAAACAAATATTTTGAGCCTTGTAACGTTGCACTTTCTGTGTACCGCAAAAAATTACTAATATCGTGGAATTTCCCGTTCCATGAAAGTAACTTTATCATATAACTACTATTCGAGGCATGAAATGAAGATTTAATCGTGATATGACCGAGCAAACGATTAGTTGTGATATGTAGGATAAATCGTTTTCGCAGTTCTTACTCAATCTTTCATAAATGTGTAACTCACACCGAATGGTTTTGAAGAAAAAGGGAAAGGGTTATCTTCATTTCAATTATTCTTGGGGTTGTAATTAAAGTCGGTGTGCGCTTGAGTAACTGCAGTAATTGCTATAGTAATTATTCAGAATTAATATCAGAGCTTATACATATGACTGCTGGAATGGGACGAGTTCGGCCAGTTCATATTTCGATTCTGCAAAAAAATAAAAAATAAAATTATAATAATGATATACCCCGTTTCTGGAAGCGAGTGATCGTTGGAAAATTTCTCCTCTAAGTCTTTACAAATTAATTAACAATTCTCACTTCATAATTTTTGCAATAATATTCTTATGACGCATATCGAGGATTGTAATAACTAATAAGAAGTATAATTTGCGACACGGATTCTTAGTGACTTTTGAATTCTATTCACAACATATTTTTAATGCCGATTCCGTAACCAGGATAGAAGAAATGAGTAAAAGATTCGCAACATATATTTTGTAATCGCACATCTATTACAGACGTAGTATTATGACGATTAAAATTGATTAATGAACACTCTGAGTCGTCAGATTCGTTCAAATATCACAGGATCTTAAGTTATACGGAAAAATATGGGGTATGTATTTTGGCTTTTATTAGCAGAGTCTGTCAGACAGTCTTGAGGAGTAAATCAGGTTCGTCTCGGTTCCCAGCCAGATCATTTCATATAATCATGCCTTTCGAAACTCAATAAGCAATAAAGTAGTTTACAGCGATACTCGTGTGATTTTCGGCCTTTTTTTTGGATCAGATTAATCGTTGGAAAAATTCTCCAGCTTCTATTCAGAAGTGAAGCAGAAAAAGAATACATATGGTTCAATTTTCATACAGCATGTAGACATGTGTCGCAAAATCCACGGTACATTTATATAAAGGGATGAAATTCAGTTGAAATGGACCTAGGTCAGTTTAAATTTCTCTTGTGACCTCATCTGGAGCCCTCCAGGTTGTACAGTATATAAGTGAGTCAAGGCCGGTTAAAAATGAGAAAAATACATCGTCTCTCGGTTAATAAGAGAAAGTTCTTTCTGCCATTGCGTAATGTTATTTTCTCTCGAGTACGTGACGTGACCAACCCGATCGTATCCTCGATGGTGTGTTAGGCACACATTACATACGGGTCCACCAAGGTCAATCGGTCAGAAAGATTCAGGTTTATGACTGAGGATACTAGTGCTGAAATACTGACTCAGTATTTTCACAGCTAGTCAATTGCACTTTCAGATACAATTCGAAATCATTTAAGATTTTAGGAATTTCAGATTGCATAGATTGTGTCTAAAAGAAGTCGTCGCAAGGTACACGTCCGATCGTCGTCAAAAATTTGTTTGCAAATTTGGAAGAAATAATTTTGGATCATGTCATTTCGGAGCAAATCATTAATACATACATAGAGATAGAGTTAGTCTTCTAATTCTGTGAGCATGTAACACACTTTTATTCTCAACGTTTACAAAAAATTCAGTTAGAAATAACAAAAAAATCGGTTTTAGAAATGATAAATTCATCGAATATCATTGATTTGCGCTAAAGTTACATCAATGTAGAATTCTCCAATCAAATTTCAAGAAATTCCGACCTGCACCCTATATCTACATACTCCCTTGGGACTTTCAATGCGTGGACGTATCTCTTTTTTGTAGTATGTCGATTAAATTTTATGGTATATTCCCAAAAATCGGTAAAAACTATATAAAATATTGTTGACTTTCTGACCATACTGAATTTGAATTGAGTTATATCATTTATATTTCAACCATATTATAGTCGAAAGCTCGGGAATGAGGTATGCAAGAGTTTTGGCAATATAGAACGGGATCTTGTTTTATGATATAACCGTATTGCGTCCGGCTAAAATCGCGCTACGAAAAGTACACCGTGAAGCTAGTTTTGGTGTTACATAATAATTGAGGTAGCAGAACAACGCTATACCTGTAGTATAATAAATAAGAAAATAAGAAAAATTCTTCTCAAGCCCAACCGCTGAATGTATTAGCAGGAAGGAAAGCATGAAGATATACGATAATTTATTCTTATCTAAATTCTTATATCAATAAAATTTCTGCAAATACAACAAATCCTTTATGGATGTTGGTTCTTTCTAATAATAAACAACAAAAAAAATAGAGAAAAAAACCGCAAGAAAAAGTTAACACTTTATTTGTAATATTTATCTCTACTCGTTAGCCAATGTCGTAAATTATTTTTTCATTTCTCATCTTCTTGAGAGTTTTGAGAATTAGTGAAATTTTCCAACGTTGAAGACACGCCTGATCTGAGCTATACCTATATTCTCTGTATATTTATACAGAAATATGGAAATTCGTTTTCCAGACTCCACGTGGGTCCGTTTGATGACATAACTTAAACGTGATAAAAGTATTGCTCCATTGCATAAATTGCCTAGATTCACTCCTACTTTCTCTCGACGTAGGTATAACTATATACCGATATATTAGACAAGTAGCCAATCTGATCCGACAAAAGATATCTAACAATATTTGACTAAAAAATAAAAAAAAAAACTTAGGTAATATCTTGATTTTTTTTCGTCCTGTAAGCCGATATATCGGCGCTAAAGTGGTGTAATCTTTTTCGCCATCCAACCCAAAGATATTACCTCAAAATTCTAGGACTTTCAGTACTAAAAAGTCGAAAAAAAAAATCTCAACGTCCTGTAAAGGTTAACAAATCATACAAGAAACTTATTAAAACTTTTTAATTTATCTGACTAATTATTTGTGGATTCATAAAACTCTGTAATCGAATCAGTTAAAGTTCAAGCTGTAATTTATTCTTAGAAATATAAGACCATGTCGGCAGTAAAAAATTAATATATTAGTATCGAACAAGGACATCCACGTGTCTTATACATATGATATACGATGAAAAGTATTGCACATAGTATCAAATCGCATCAAATAATTTTGGGTACAAAATTGATTAGTTGTCTGATAGATATTGGAGTAAGATTTAAAACCTCGTTTAGTAAGTTATTCGCGAACGCGAATGGAATGGAAATTCAAAACTTGAAATGGATATTCTAGAAAAAAGAGAGAAAAAAATAAATAAATTAATGCCAAACTTTTGGTTTTAGGAAAACTGGTCATTTCTTTTACTTTCTATTCGATTTTCATATTTTCAAAACGATAGGCAAAGTTTGAAAAAAAAGAACTATATGTCTTTTTGGTATTAGTATCGCATCAGAGACGCGATATGACTCATCAAAAACCCCGCGACGTATAATAATTATAATTAAATTTATCAGCTATAACACTTTCTCGAAATATAATCACTCACACGATTTATACTTGTTGAAAAAGTTCAACCACGGTGTTGAGTAAGAAATAGATAATTTCATTTCAATTTGTGTTAACAGCTTTTTGAACAAGTAAAAGAGCAAAGAGGTGTCGCAGACCTTATTAAATCTGTTAAAATTATCAATGGAGATGTATCTTCGCCTGGACTTGGTATATCTGTAGAGGACAGAAAATTACTGTGCGAAAAAATCAGCATCGTTTATCATGCAGCCGCTACCGTAAGGTTAGTAAAATTAGCAATAGTAAATTTTTTAACAATAAATTGTATTTTCTTCACTTTTCTTTTCTGCCACATCAGTACTCATCATCATTATTCAAAGATCAGGCAATTAGTTACTTACATTCTTATACCTACATACCAATCTATAGACCAGGAAACGATCTTTAATCCATCAAAGCTACGGTTCAGAAAATACACGAATAATAATAAAACGCTTATATTCTACGAAAAAATAATTACACAAACTTGTTTCATTATCACCCTTTACTTTCTCCCTGGTTGCTTTCTATGCTCCCCAGAAATCATCGGCTAGTTTTTTTTATTTCTATTTTTTTTATAGGCGTCTATTATTCATGGGTTTGGTTTCGTAGTATTAGATAATTGAATGATTCTTATTATACGAACAAGTACTGCTGAATAATTAACCAATTGATTCTTTTTGTTCCGACAAGTCTGCTCGTGTAATACTTTGCTCTTTTAATTTTTTACCTGTTACGTGATCCGTACGAGTATAGAATAGTACAAACTACCTCATATACGATTGAGAGCGGAAAAAAAGTATAAAAAAAAAATAAATATATAAATAATTGGATAATTTCTTCACTACAGATTCGACGAGTTGCTGAAAAAAGCCGTTTTGCTAAATACTCGAGGCACTAAGCTGATGTTGGATCTTGCCAAAGAAATGAAGAAGTTAATTTTTTTCGCCCATATCAGCACCGCGTATTGTCATCTTGAAGAAAAGGTACGATTTTATAACGACTAATTTATATACTCCTTTCTTGAACTCAACACAAGTTATAAATTATTCAACTATTCGCGATAGTCATTTAAATTATAATGAATATTGGAACTAATTACATTATCATGCATCAATTATGATTGCGTAGATACAATTAACAAACGTCTTGAGCTTCGCGAATTTGTTCATGTAGAATTTCATTGATTTTCAAACATTTAATCGCATTTAATTTGACATTCTCTTATCCCGCAATTGCATACACATATGTCTATCTATATTAAGACCTCGATAAGTCTTTCAGTCTGAGGAATTTGGTGACCAACTAAATGCTCAAAGGCTAAGGAACTGGTCTGCATATGGAGTTACAGTAGCTGTACCTCAACAAGCTAATACAGATTGGCAAAAAATGATACGTTTTTATTATAATATCAGAAATCCGTGGCAGTATAACATTGATTGATTTTCATATTCTTTATCGGAAGATTGGTACGAATTTCACAAATTTCATGACTATTTCTTGATATCGGTGTTCGAAATATTGAGGGAACCGTCATCCTGCGTTTTACAACACTGCGGAATAAAATATTCGTCTATTATCATCTCTATATCTGCATCTAGATCCTTCATGAAAAGCCGTACCCACCGCCGGCAGATCCGCATAAAATAATAAAATGCGTTGAATGGATGGAAGACGAGGTGGTCGAGGCGATGACGGACAAAATTTTGGGTGATATTCCGAACACGTACGCCTTCACCAAAGCACTTTCGGAGGGTCTGGTTGAAGAGGCGATGCCACATATCCCTGTGGTCATTCTTCGGTGATTTTAATTATCCTTATTATTTTCTTACATAACTTCTTCGCTCTGGGGCAACCTTAAACGGTCGTGTATATTACCTACCGTCGCGGTCGTAACGTATAACGAAAATTTTGCAATTTCAACTTAATTGTAATACATATATGCCCGTGGTACTTTTACTCTCCACTCTAATTTCGCGGGCCTTTCCTTCGATACTACGTGACTTTTTGCATATGTGCACTTTGTATCTGAACAGTAACTTATTTTCTGTATTATTTTACATTTGGAAATTACCCAGCTCCATGGCCACGGCATTCCATCGTTTTTTTTTTTTTTTTCTTTTATTTTTTATTGCAGAAATAAAACATGAAATTGAATACGAAAAAAATGTATTAACGGGTATTTTGGCGAAGATTTTTTATCGTATTTTATTGAAATTATTATGCGAAGTATATTTCAAATTGATTATATATCATTATTTATTATTGCATAATGAATTCTGGGTATTCCTAGACTTGAAGGTTCAAGTGAACAGGTTTCTCATAAAATACTAACACGTGTTATCGCTCGTAGGCCAAGTATAGTTATACCAGTATGGAAGAATCCGCTACCGGGTTGGACAGACAATATAAATGGACCAACGGGTCTTCTGATCGGTGCTGGAAAAGGTGTTATCAGGACAATGTACTGCAACCAAAATAGTTACGCTGACTACTTGCCGGTAGACATTGCAGTTAATGCGATTTTGGTCAGCTCTTGGAATTACGTTCAGAATAAAGACCACGAGAAAACGGTGTACAATCTAACAAGTAGCAATGAATTTCAGGTGATATACTCGACGAAAAAGCCATAATAATAATAATAATATAATAAAATTCTCTCAATTTTTCAGGAATTTTTTTTCCATTGAATTCTTTTAACTTTTGAATTTTTTTTTTCCAATCTTAGGTTTCGTGGGCAGAAATTATCGAACGTGGACGCCGCATCACGGAAAAGGTACCTTTAAATGGTATTGTTTGGTACCCAGGAGGCAGCATGAAGAGTTCACGCCTAGTTCACAACATTTGTGTACTATTTTTCCACATGCTACCTGCGTACCTTATTGATACATTAATTTTCCTAGCCGGACACAAACCAGTGTGAGTATAATAATATCGATGTATATTGTTATAATCAAATTTTTTATTTATTTTTTCTATTACTATGTTGTGTCTATTTAATGTGTTCGTATATTTTTCCGGGTTTGTAGCATGTGCAGGGTGCATCGAAGAATTCAAAAAGGATTCGAAGTATTTGAGTATTACGCGAATAATCAGTGGAACTTTGACAACGCAAATATAAGCGAGGTCAGAGAAATGTTGAACAAAAAGGAACGGTTGCTGTATGTTTTACACGGGGACGATATGGATATCGATGCTTATTTCGAAGATTGCATTAGGGCAGCAAGAATTTATATCCTTAACGAGCTTCCAGAAACTCTACCAGCAGCACGTCGACATCTAAGAGTGTGAGTTTACCTTCGTAATTTCCATAAGTTATTTTCTTATTTTTTTCCTAAATTTATTGATAATGTATCACAAGTTGGCGAATTGAACAATTATTGTCAAGGTAAAATCGTGGAACCAAGATGCTATAATATGTCGATTCTCATGGAGAACTCGATTTCGAATTTTCATTCAAAAATAGGATTCGAAATTTACATTGTGTTTCTTTTTTTTTGCAGTATGTACTGGGTCGACATAATCACGAAAGTCTTGTTCTGCTTGCTACTTATCTACGCTCTGGCTTCATGGAGCGATAGTTTTCGAGCTTTGATTGTAGGTGGATGGGCACTGGTAGCCGGAGCATTATCACTTTAATTGTTAATAATATACACTTTTTTTTTATAAGCTTTTATCTTGTATTATATAACTGTACCAAATAAACGTTTAAGTCTTGATCATCCATGGTAGCGATCAAGTAATTTAAGTAGAAGGTCATAAATACTCGCTTCACGTAACGCCCAAGGTACTACAGTTGTATTTGTGTACATAGTAGGGTGTGTGTCTTTACTTAGGCATTATTTTTCAACGTTCATAAAAAACCAACATTTTTTCTCTCTCATTTTACTCGTTTACCTTAAACTTGATTTTTCAGCCGCCTAGTAGGGACGGAAAATATTAGAAATAAAGATTACTTCCTAAATTAATAATACCAATTTATGATTTTAGAATTAGGTAATAAAGAATATTTTTTAACTGTACGCGATGCATATCATTATTTATGTTGTTTAAAAAATTTAATCTAAAAACTTGTTAAAGTAGTTTCGTTCCTGATTGAAAATCTCATAGATCAGTAATGGCGTAGAATCACGCAGAGTTTCTGCAAAATACGTTATGGCGTATTTATTTTAGAGTCTTGAGAAGGGGGGTTTCAAAAATTAATACAATAATCACACTGACGAGTGGCTTTTATTTTTATAAGAGATGTTAGAAGTACATTTTTTTTAAACTGACTCCTGTACGGGGGGTTCGTAACCTTCGGGCCTGTCGACCTTTGAGCCACTCTCACCACCTTCTCCGGTCTTACCGCCACCTCCGTCACCGTGCAACTCGAGGAGTTTGCTTAGCTCGAAACGAGGCTTCTTTAATACCTTGACCTAAGAGGAAATGGGTGATAATTATTATTGCAGATACAAAATGTTGCCAATTATTGTAATGACTTTAAACTTCGAAATTCAACATTTCAACTCAAGTTCTATGATATCTTCTGAACTCTTTATAGGCTTAGAAATATTCATTAAATAAAAACGCATATTGAAAGTGAAAAATTAATAGTACAAACCTTGCGAATGTAGACATCATGAAGGGGGTAGATTCCTTGACAGGCCTTCTCAATATCCTTAGCAATAGCGTCAGGCAACAGCTTGCTAACAACACCCTTGAGGTCGCTGGATGTTATATCGTTTGTGATGATTTCCACCATCTTCTTACGGATGTTGCGTACCTGGATAAGCATCACATTTTATTATCATATCAAATTCAACATCACATCAACTCATTTATACGAAGAAGTTCAACTATTTGAAAAATATATTCCGATGAAGACGTTACCTGCGCATGTTGAGCGTAGCAAGTTTTCCTCGCGCTGAGCTGATCCTTGTTCGTAAATCCAATACAGAATATTCTGAGAAGATATCCGTCGGTGGTTTTAACATCTACGTTGGCTTCGATAAGGGTTTGCCATTTCTTGACCATTGATCGTAACTTATCAGTGGTCAAATCCATTCCATGGAAGTTGGTCAAGACATTACGGCCTTGTACATCTTCGGCAATAAGTCGGAACTTGCGGAATGATCGCTCAGCATCGTTATCATTCTGAAGGTCAGCAAGAGACACTTCAAAAACACGGAATTTGAGACCTTCGGAAGCAATTTCTGTGGAAGGAAGAGTTCACAATATTAAATCAGCTCTTCAAACATTATCAAAAAAGATAAAAATAAAAGCCACTATGTATTTGTATATTAGTTTTCTTTTGTCGCAGCATATAATTTCACCATTCTTATCAACAAAGAGATGGTGTGGTAAGCGTCTGCTTTTACTCTACGCAACACTAAACGTCACAAAGGCCAAAATAACGACCGACGTGAAGCTGGGGCTGCGAATAAACAATCTCTAACAGTTTGCCCAAAAGTGGAAGCCGAATTATGCTTTTTGGCAAATAGAATTCAATTTTTAATTCATAATTAGAAGAAAAAAGTAGGTTGAATAAATTACACCAATTAACAAATGAAAACTTACTGGTTCCCTGAGTTCTGTTCACTAGAGTTTTGCCCACTTGGCGAGTGGCGAACATCGATGGTGCCTTAACATCGTACCAGTCCTTACGGGTGAAAGGGTCGACACTGAAAATGTGTGTTAAGAATAATTGGCCATGATAGATCGCGAGTAGAGAATCGGCAGTTTTTGAACCATAACCCAACTTTTCGGATGATTACTGTTTAGTGAGACGATTTATCATTATAGTTATGTGAATATAACAGAGTGTTCATACGATGCGGTTATATTATACATATTTATAACTAATCCGGATTGTATGATTGGTGTTTAGTCATAGTTTTGTTGTTGAGTTTATTTGACGGTGGATTTTAACCTGGAATTTTTTGGGGTTAAAAAAATTTGTAGAAGTAAATTCAAAGCGGATTGAGATGGTGCTGGGAAGAGTTTAAGTGATAATGCTTTGAAAATTTGATAATTGGTATGTAATAGGTATGAGAATTGAACATTAGCGGAAAACACAGCATGGGAAGGTACGTGACAGGATGGAGCGAATCCACCCGAATCACAAACATCACTTATTGGAATATTTAATAACCGATTTATTATCACTGAGAAAAGTATAAAGAATATGTAGAATGTAAAATAAATCACTCACATCTTCTTCTTTACTCCTTTCTTTCCACCTTTTGAGAGACCCTTGTTTTTCCCCACCGCCATGTTTAGGGATATAAACGGAAAGAGGAAAGAAGACTTTCGCGATCCTAACGGAAGTTCGACGAGACTCGAGACTCTGGCTGTAGTCGAGATACTCGATATCGAAATAGTCGCGAGATTATTGGTGGGTGACAATATCGAACGCGGTATCGTGATCTACGTTATTTAAAAGGAATGATAAAGTATAGAAATAGAATTAAATGAATCGTAATTTAATTGCCTTATTCAAAATTCAGTGAATCTTATTCTATAAGATCTTGCATAATTAATAATACTACTATTGAAAATACTTGATTGATTATAGTCTATCCAACGCGTGACGACTTTATTTAAATCTGTAGATGGTTTATCCTTATTATTATGTTATATTTTATTTGAGCTGGGTAGCTTGTTTATTATTGAATGATATACTAAAATATATACTTCGAAATTCTATTTTCTGACCACAATTGAATAATTCCTAATTTATGTAATTAGATATAATGGTCAGGTTGGGGCAAAGTCGTTTGAGGTTCTACCTAACCTCGAAGTGTCATTCTGATGTAAAATTTTAGTCATAAATATGTATAGGTATACTTTTTCTATTTCGCTAACTAAAAGTCATGCTAAAAGTTTACGAGTGCGATGATGTTTATACAATTCGTCGTGAAGTGGGTGAGTTATCGTTCTCTCGAATTTCGATAATTAGTTGTCAGCCATTGGCTAACTTCAGGTTACCGAACGTGCGTGTCGGGGTCGTATACATATTTATTTTTTATTTACGTAAATGTGTGAGGTCGTGATCGAGCTTTTAAGGATATACAAAATAAGAAGAACCGAGTATCTCTGTGATGAATGTGTTTATGAATGATTATCGTGTCTCGTGAAAAGGCAAGCCTACAGGGCAATTCTCCGAGCTAACAATGAATCTTCAGACTCTCTTCCAAGACTTCAATCCTGGGTAATTTTATCATTTTCATTTTTTTACTCAATTACTTCCTTATCTTATAATCACACGCTGATATATTCGTGTGAATTTTTCCGCTAAATAATGATACCCACCACAAAATCGTTTATAACATTATTTCCCATATCTACTTCATTTAATCATTCGCAACAATATCCTTGAATATTTTATGGTTATATTCAATGCTATACGTTCACCTCCAAACTTAAATCTGTGTCAAGAGAAGTGAAGAAAAAAAAAAAAAAACAGAAAAGTAGAGAGCAATAAAAATTTGATAATCCGAATTTAGTGCGACGATATTTAAGAGACTTGAGAAAAAAATTCATGTATAGGTCATTCTTTGTCAACTAAGAAATTTTTTTATTCATAATTTGCCAGTTTTATAGTGCTACTAGTTAAATCTAAGAGCTCATTTTTTGATAAATATAAATTACAGCAAATTCTTGGTACATTGCTGCCTGATGATGTTTACCATATTATTTGCTCTCCGATTGGACAAGACCATAGAATGGAGCTACTGGTCTGTATTTAGCCCGATATGGTTTTGGAAAGGAATGGTAATTCTGGGCGCAACAGTCGGAAGCTACGTTTGGTGGAGGCATCCGCACGCAAGACTTGAAGGCGAAGCCTATGTACACTACAAAGCAATGCTGATCACATTGGCGCTACATTTAATTTTATTAATGTTTGAATTACTTGTATGTGACAAACTAGAGTCAGGAAGACATCTGTGGATTTTGGTATTCATACCACTCATTTTTATATCCATTGTATCAATAGCTGTAAGTATATGAGAAAGTTATGCTCTTGTTCTATTATAGAATTATTGTTAAAATTTCAGAGAGATTAGAAGCAAATATCGAAAAATAGTAACAATAATTATGATAAAATTGTACATTTATCGCATTCAATGTTCCAATATCAAAATTATCGTCAATAAATCATGAGACTTATTTAATTTTTTCACCAGGTATGCATCTGGGCTGTGAAACACGACCGTTCTTTTGAACTGGAACTATTCTGCGCAGTAAACGTTCTACAATTTATATTCCTAGCTCTTAGATTGGATGGTTTTATTACATGGAGTTGGGAAGTTGTCTTTGTACCTTTATGGGCGTTGTTATGTTTATCACTAGTTGCTGTATTGTACGCAATTGTTTTTGCCGCTGTTTTACTTAGAACACCACAAATAAACGCCAGACAAAGGCGGACGTCGTTGAACTCTGCTCTGGGTTACACGTTCCTTGTAGTACCCATTTTAGTTTTTCAGGTAAGTCATATTCCAAAATATTCGACGAAATATAATCAGGACTCGTTCATTCCAATCCATTGCCGTTTCTAATATTGTCTAAATTATTTGGCTACATTTTTATCATTATTTACCTCCAGGTGCTATTAGCTAATAAACTGGATGATGACATTTCATTGAATTATACAACCGTGGTTAGGCCGCTGCTACTTTCTCATATCACCCTTATTTTGATGTCTTTTGGAGCCAAAGGTGGAAACAGATGTGAGTATTACAGCTTTTTTTTCAGATTAAAAATCATATGAATTTAACATCATGAGTTTTCAGATATTTTCGTGTGCATAGAAACTGATATTTCTATGTACTCCTTTGATATTCTAATTCATTACCATTATCATTATTTTTTGAAGGGTGGTTTGGCATCAGGAAAGATTTCTGTCACTTTCTACTTGGATTATGTCCCCTTCTTCAAGAATATGGTAACATCTCTTATCAACCAAGAAGCGAAGCGGATCAACCACCTTCGGAGCTGATGGTCCCTGATAAAAGTCAAAAACGTTTTAAAAAAAATGACCAAACTAAGCCCGTTGTGCCTGTCGAATCGATAGACATGCCTGATTGATTGGACAATCATAGGTATTTGTAAGAAGGGTGTATAAAAAGCCTTCTCGGGTCTCCACTGTTGCAGATCATCACAATAATTAACCATAATTTCATCTAAATACTATAAATGCTATAGCTCTTTGAGTCAATCACATCAAAATTGAACTTGAGTCTCAAAAAGGTGAAGGCAAAATAATTTATCTATGTGAAAGAAGTTTATCAAATTTTTGCTAGTAATTAATTTATGAGACTGCTTTTCAAGCTTTGAAGTAATTGAATGATAAATTGCTTGTCGTAAATTAATACTGAGTCGCGATAACACGTATAAAAAATTATCAGTAATGTAATTGTTGCAGTTTTTTTTTTTTTCTATTATGTATGAAAATAACGTAAAAACTGTCATTTGCCAAACGTAGATAGAATAGATCCACTATCATGCGAATTGATTCATACCTGGCATTATCAGTTCGTTTTTAATGAGATAAAAATTGTGAATATCAATATAAATTATCAATCAAATCATACGAGATATCGAATTAATCTGCCAAAATTTTCTCGAATTTAATTGAAAGTAGATTGTTTTTGCCCTAACTGTATAAACGACCGTTTTATACATAAATTCGAGTTCTTAATTTAATCAAGCCAAGCTGTCAGCCCTGATAATTATACATAGTAGAATAATACTTGTCAAGTGTTAACGAATGATGAAATTGAAATTTAATTGAGAAGGAAATTACCTGCTGAGTGCTAGTTATAGCATATCAGTTTTCTTTCCTTTTCAATAAATGAGCACATTGAACGCGGGTCGTAGATTCATTGAATAGTTTCTAGAGTGTAAAGTTGTTTTAATTGCACACTAAGAACATAAAATACTGGTCGATATACCCATGTCACAAGTCAAAGAATATCTTACCTGTTAGGGTTCACCTAGTAAGGGTATTGGACACAAGACTGAGTGCCTCGCATCTTTAGCATAGTATTAAATTGTAAAAATTGAATATGAGAAGTGGAATTCACGAAAAGATTATTATGTACTGTGAATGGGGGCTCATTGTTAAAGTTGCTATAAAAATGTTAGCATATTTGAATGCCCAATCATTCGTTACGTTATGGGTAGAAATAATGTGTACAGATCTTGTTGTATTATAATAACATTATTATATAGTATATATATATATTATATTATATTGAATAACTATTATACATTATACATATTTACCAATATTATTACGATCGATTAATTATTATTAATATTATTATTAATATTATTTTATTTTATACACACACACACACACACATTACGCGTAGCAAAAAATTATAATCAAATAAAGTTTATATTTTTTGGTATGACGTTAATATTGAGATAATACGTTGACTGACTAATCACTTTTTAATATAGTCATTAAAACTCTATAAAGCAGAAAAAAAAAAGAAAAATATATTTTTGTCAACGTCGTGCGACAAGGTTTTTATTTTTGATATTTCAAGACACGTGATTATCAGAAGTGTGCGAATAGTGGTGCGAATAGTTATAAAACTTCGGATATTATAAATCATCCGACTAGTTCGGCCGGAATTTACAATCTTTCAATTTTTTTTGTAATTAGAGATTGGCTCGAATTGTCAATATTTTGAGGATTTTGCTCACAGCAGCCTCGAAGAACTAATGTAGGTCTTGGGACAGGTCGAAATTAACGAGTTATACAATTAATCATCATTCAAGCATAAAGTAATTGCAAATATCCAAATTTATTCGAGTTAATTATAATAACAGAATGGAATTATTTGAATTATTTGAATTGTTTATACATCCCTAATTAATATCATTTATAATCGTAAATCATTTGATACGCGTCTTACCACATCGGAATATATTCAGGAGCCCAATTTCTACCTAGTAAAGAAGATACTGTTCCAGCTGCACCAGCAATATCGTACTTTGAATCCTCCATCAAAGATGCTTCCCATACGTACAACTCCCTAAGACGTTCTGCACACAGAGCCACAAATTCCACAAACCCAGAACACCTTTAACGAGAAAATTGAATAGATTGAAAAAAAAAAACATTAGTTCAATATCGATTTCAACGAAATTGGATACGGAAATACCTCCAATCAATTTTTGATCTGGTATCAAAGTTGAGCAGAATTATTAAATATGCGAAACTGGTTCATCAATCTCAACGAATTCACTATAGAATTGCGTTTCACCATGACCATTACATTATATTCTTCAGATGAAAATAAATAATTTGAATTCTTTGAGCCTTGATAAGTTGAAAATTGTGATGTATTTCGTAATTGCATACTAACTTTATACTTTCAACGAATATTTAAAAGAGGAATAGGTATTATCATACTTACGAGAGTTCGCAATCGCCAAGACCGACAGCGGCAAGTCTAGGACAGCCTCTCGCAGCTGATATTAAAGCTTGGTCAATAGGTCCAGGACTATGTGCACTTACGACTAATTCAACCAGTCTTGGACAGTACTTTCCAATTCTTGCAACAACTGCTGCAGGCGCGTCCTCCCCGAAGTATAAATGTGTTACGGGTACATAGGAGGCAAGAAGTGGTGCGAAACCATCTTCACCAGTGATGTATGTTAATCTAAAAAATTAATAATTATCTGTTAAAAGATTTTTTTCCTTGTTTGGACTTTACGGGCGGTGAAAAAGAAGGAAATTTGTAATCAAATTTTGAGAAAGTTTGATATCGATGCCGGGCTGTACGAATTATTATAGTCAAAGTCTCAGTTTTTGCAGATTTTTTTCTTTCTCTGTATTTAGATATTTGAAATTTGTCTTTTTTCGAACCACCCTGATATTTATATGATGTTAGCGATAATTAAAATTTTTTATCCCTTATCGGAAATACTAACAATACGAGATTAATATTTGGCGAATGTCTTGCCAAAGCGAGCCATGCTCTATCGCTGACATGTGGCAGCGGCTTTCGCTCTGGATATGCTTCGATTCGAAGCGTCTCTAAACGAACGTGTTTTTCTGCGCTGAGAGCTACCAGGAGTTCGTCACTCAGTAGTGAATAGGATATTGATAGTTCCCGCAGACATTGACAATGGTCAGCCAGAGCTAGGATTCCTGACAAAGAATTTTTTTTTTTCTTGTTATGCATTTTGGGATCATTTAAGGGGATGGGTGGAACAACGAGTTTACTTGTTGCACAGTCTTCTTTGACCGTAAGAAATTCTGTATACTAAAGCCGGAGCGAAGTAATTAGAGAACATATTATTATCTTTTTTTTGTTATTCCGTCCATTTATATCCCCTCATATCATGATAGGTATATGTTTGTATAATACCTTCTGGCGACAATCGAGGACAACTTTTGATCCTCAAGAGTTGCAGAGTCCTGGAAGTCCTCGATGCCAGTGTAGCTAGAGATGGATCATCTACAGGTGTATGATCGATTTCTAAAGACTTAAGCGGAGAATGATCTAAAGCAACAGTTAAAGCTGATGTAAATTTTTCTCCATCAACATCGAGGAAAGCCGGTCTCGCAGCGCTCATGAGTGCCAATGTCTATACGTAGAGGGAAATTTACCCAGCGATTAAAGATCATGATTCGGATGTATAGAAAATGACGTAGGGGAGGGTGGGGCAAAATGGACCCCTTGGGGGCAAAAGAGTTAATATTCATATTCAAGTTTTTTAATCAAACAAGCATTTTTTTTGTTTTTTTCAATGGTCCATTCTGCCTCACCCTCCATTATTCAGTTATAATCACTATATTCAGCTGTAAGAAAGAAAATTACATTATATAGGTATAATGTTAATATACCTTCAAGGAAGAATTAACGAGACGAGATAGAACTATACAGGCAGCTTCCGCAGACTCTACGGAGCTATCAGTCTTCAGGGAAACATCTCGCAAGTGGATCGCGTGACGTTGAAGAATGTAGTCGATAAAACGAGGGTTGGTTGAACTATAGAGACAGTTTTAAACGAAAGCAAAGGATAAACTGACCCAAAACGTTATTATACTATAATATATCCGTTCCAACCCAGGCGCAAGCCCGGGGGACCCACGATTGACATTTGACGGTTTTTTTTTCAAATTTTTTGAATGTTTATCACGTCCTAAAGTTTGAATTTTTAACCAGTGTGCGATCTGATAAGTTGAGAAGGCGTTTTCAAATATATGTTCCAGAATGCCGAACACTTAGCTATAGGCCACTGGGTACAGGGAATCATGCAATTTGTCTATTTGCATTGTCTTGACGTTTAAACGCGCGAGTATTCATGCGTTGTGCGAATGAAAAACCGCGTCCGGGTAAAGACACAAAATTATTGTTGGTAACACCCTAGATGATCCCTTGCATTAATCGTTTACAAAATAATAGAAATATGTACTATTTTCATTTCATTTTTTGTACTTTTATTATAACTGAGCTGATTAAAGACTTACTTATTAGCCTGGCTCAAATTGAATTCGACACGTCGCCATAGTGATGGACTGTGAACAATCATTGACCAGTGTTTACAGACTAAAGATGCTGTTATAAGTTCGTCGTGGGAAAAGTGGCCAAAAATTTGAGCCAGAATTTCCGTTGGAAGCGTAGCCCAGTTCGGTCTGTTGATAACGATGTTATAGATCATTTTCGTCGGTTTTGTTATTTTCAAATATCTCAAATTCCAAAGTTCTTCGAGCGATTAAATCTTTACCGCAAATTTCTTCTTCTAACAAATTTAATAAACGCGCGGGCCTGTATTGAGTGGTTTAAAATCTTCTTCAAGCGTATCTATTTCACAGAATACATAGTCCCTTACATTTGGGTATATTAACGATCAAATTACGTTAATTCACTATTATAGATACACGACCTTTACATTATAGGATTACAAACGTTATGAAAACATATGTAGTACCCAACTATGCCATTTTCACTGCGTCCCTTCAACATTTAGACGAAGTAGTGTATCGAAATCCATTCACTCGTAATTTACCGCACTCACAGTTTACACGGATAGAAATCGTTTGGTAAAATTAAAACTGATCCGATATTTAATTAGAAATGTTATTAGTCGATCGATTCTGAATTACTTTCGTAATCTGTTTCACATTCTCTTAAGCCAATGGTCAAAACCAGTATATTTATTAATTATATAGGTACGTATCTATATGTACACATTTCATCGTCCACCGATCGAACAGAACGCGGCAGGTTGCGTGGCTCGACTAGTTTCGCACAGCTAGATACAGTGAAACACGTGCATCCCACTCACGTGCGACTGTAAATGTGAAATTTCTATCGAATACTGCAGTATAGCTCATATACACAAGAATTGCAAACCTAATAGCAACAAGATAATGAAGAGAGATTTAAAGAGAGTTGATTGAAATCTTTACAATTTAATTATTCAGTATTACACAGACATCAAGGAATAATCTAGGTATGAAGAGACGATTGGTAGCGGGGTGATTGATAAATGCACTCTAAAATTTATGGAGTCAAGGTTTTACCTTGAATTATAACAACGGCGACGATATTCAATAATTATTATCATACAGAAATATACAGCTTGCGTAATGTTCGGAACTGAAATATACACCTAGGGACAATGACATAATGACGATTTTATGGAAATACCATTCCGAATCTAATACAATAATTTGGTACAATAAAGCTGCATTGGAAATGTATAAAGTCTGGTACGGAAATGTATGCAATAGCCTTTCATGAACTCAATACTATAGACATACCATCTCAGTTTTCAATGGACTGTTACATAAAAGGGGCAGTGGAATATATCTTTATTTATCATTATTATTTGAAGTTGAATGACATCGGTGCGCTATGTATACAGCAACTTGGGACACAATAGGCCCCCCTTCAAAAATTTTCACAAATTTTATAAAAATTAATCAATAAAACTATATCTGGACTTTGTATTTTGAATAGAAAATTTCCTAACTAAATAACGCTCAATAATTCTTAGTTTGAGTTGTTCTTTTAATTGTTCGTTCGTTTGTACACGTCGCTAGTTTGGATATCCCCCACTACCCTGCAGCAGCTACTCCATTGAAACATAGAGAGCGCTGGTCGCGTATGAATGAACGAGTGGTAAGATAGTGGTGTTGCACAAATATGCAGATAAAAAAATTACTACGTTTTCTGAGAAGTGCCCGTCTATGAATGAAAGGATAGTGGTGCTGCACAAATATGCGGACAAAAAAAACTACGACCCTTTCTTTATATTCTTGGAGGCGTGGCAAATAGCTCATTGATAAAATTCTGAATAGCAGTAGAGGGAACTACTAACTCTTTATTAGATTCATTGATACAATGAAAGATAGTGGCGCGTGGAAATGATGCGAAGAAGTTGAAAAGAATTACTGATATTTTATTGCATTTATGTTTGCATTATAGGTATGTCTGAACAAATAGAAATAAAGCAGTTGAAATAAATTCACAACTACCCAAATCACTGAGATGTAAGCCAGGAATCATCCGGTATAAACATTTTCAATATTCATTTTTTTATTCTTTGTTATCAAAAATGTAAAATTCTTATTTGATTTATCCTAGCAAGTAGATTGAAGCGATTAATTAAATTGGTGGGGCAATTATTATCGTCCCCACCCCGCGCCGCGCGACGGTATATACCGCGAACGCCGGGCGCAGCGTTCAGTCATCTGCGCGCATCCTCGAGTAAAGATCTCTGACACGTGTCGAGGAGATTTGCGGTTCGGAAAGGCTGACATCAACGGAGGAACGTTGTGGACATGGGTGAGTCTGCAATATTTCGAACAATATTTTACGACGGCAATAAATAATCGACAATTTTCAAAGCTTGTTAAAATCGAGTGAAATTGTATTCAATACTTTTCCGACAGATTTCACGCGTCTCGTATTTTAATCGTCGAAGTGAGTAAACGTTGTATTGCTACCGGCAGACTTTGATTATAATTGCAGATATTGTTCATTTTCAAGTACATTCTATTTATACCAGTGAATAAGTGTGCTAAAATCTAGTTTTGAATACAAATATAATGCGCGAGAGAGTTTCGTTTGATAACTTGGCGATAATTATCATTCCATTATATTATTGGCATATAATTCCGAGTCCCTCGCCCTGTAGCGTCGTTTGTTTTACAGCATATTTCGTGACTCCGAAGGAGTAACTAATTTGTCGTGTTATTTCGAGTTGACAATAATTTTTCGGGAGAATACTCGATCCCCGATTTATTCTTTTATTCGATTCTTTGACAGCATTATCGGTGGACGGAGATGAGAATGAACATCGCTGACACTTGAACTGCATAGATCCTGCGTGCCACTTGGTCGGAGATGGACGCCAACCAACACTGCCCGGCTAGTCCTGGTTGACCAAGATAATGGTGAGCTTTGTATTATATTTGCCAAAGACCCAATCTAACTAAGAATGTATGTCCGCAAAACAATTATATCTGAAACGCACTTCGTGATCCGATACAGATCTCGGACAGATTATTTTTTCAAGTCTTAGTACTACAACACTCCTCGGCCAAGTAACCGTGGCGCTCAACCTGTATCTTTGACTCGATACTGGGGCCTCCGGCTTGCCTCTGTCTCCCCGTATACGCCAGAAACTTTGACGACAACTCGGTTTCACTCAGCTGCAAAGGATACGATACGAAATAATATACCTAGAGGTAAGATATTGTCCGTCTCGTTGTAGGGTAAGCCTAGGAGAGAAAGCACACTCAATTCTTGGAAATAGCAATAAATTCTCTCTTTTTAATGACAAACCTGAAATATGATTGATAGATCTCGAGAGAATATGTTTACCTTATTGAAATATAGTAGACTCACCTCGTAGTAGAGAAATATTTGAATAACCAGGATCAAAGTTTCAAGGTTTGAAAATAAATAGAAGGGTAGATAGCTGTAGGCCTAATTAGGCATCACATTTATTTTTTAAACATGGAACATAATTCAATATTGGTGATGAATTACTCCAGAGTCTCGAGTACCAGTCATAACGATTGAAATATTGAAAAATCTATTCATGCATGCAATAGTAATACTAGCTTATTGACATTCTTGATTCTGTTGAAAATAGTTAAAAGTTTATATCAAATTTGAAAATGGTTCAGGCAGGCTTACAAAATCAATCATAGGAAATATATTATAATAAATTTCATACAGATGTATAATCACAATTAGAAATTCTTTGGTACTTAGTTGAGAATGTTTGCTTGAAAAACACATAAACTTAATCTATCCAATGTACCCTATGCTTATCTAGTTTTTATCTTCACAGGCGTTGTTCACCGAGGGAAACTAGCTCCTGCCTATCCTCAACAAAACCTCTTCAATATTCATCAGGACAGGGGATTCACACCAGGGTGTGAAGCAGTCCAAGCGCCGGGGGAATGACCGCAAGACAACTCTGCACCGCGGACTATTGATAAAGTAGCATCAGCGAATGGTTCGTAATTACAGTTCCTTTTGAATCAGTTTTGATAAAATCTCGCATCTGGTCTGGTCTATAATTATTTTAAATTACTTTACTTTATGATTACTTTTACTAATCAAATCGAGTTCAATTACACATTACCACACTATTGGGTAATTGAATAAGTAATTTCATCAAAAATGTAATCAGTGACTCGTAACACTGCAAATATCCATGTAATAATAAGATCGTTTATGCAATAAACATGTATTATTATAGTAAATTAACGAATTCTTGAATAAATATCTCTTGAAATTGTAAATCATCTATCGTTGAATCATTTTCCCATGTCCTTTCCTTGCCTATAAGTCGAAAATCATGAAAATCGCATGATTTCATAAAGCCCCGAACAATATTAAATAAATATAAATATAACAATATTAATATATATAATATAAATAATAATGCGCCTTGTCATATGCAACCCGCATGCCATTCGTGTAAACGACAGGGCCCATGTTAATTTTTGTTGCCTATTTGGTGTTTTCCGATTGCCTGTATTCAGGCGTATTGAACTCAAAAAAAAAATAGCCAGAATTCTCGGAATTCAGGTCGAAAAAAACGGCAAAAAAAAATTCATTCAAATAACTTCTGGCAGCTGATACCTTATTTTAGCAGTCGGATTTCTGGCAGTTGATACCTCGATTTTAGTCGCTTTAAGGTGAAATATCAAATGCCAGAAAATCGACCAATCAGGAGGCTGCTTGAGCCAATTTAGGCTCAATTTCTCGAAAAGGAGCCTCCTGATTGGTCGATTCTGAAATTAAATCAAGTTACGGCGCTACAGAGGCTAGCCATCAGCAAAATTCTGGATTTCTGAATGAGGTATCAACTGCCAAAAGAAAAAGGTATCAACTGCCAGAAATCCAGAATTTTGCTGATGGCTAGCCTCTGTAGCGCCGTAACTTGATTTAATTTCAGAATCGACCAATCAGGAGGCTCCTTTTCGAGAAATTGAGCTTAAATTGGCTCAAGCAGCCTCCTGATTGGTCGATTTTCTGGCATTTGATATTTCACCTTAAGGCGACTAAAATCGAGGTATCAACTGCCAGAAATCCGACTGCTAAAATAAGGTATCAGCTGCCAGAAGTTATTTGAATGAATTTTTTTTTGCCGTTTTTTTCGACCTGAATTCCGAGAATTCTGGCTATTTTTTTTTGAGTTCAATACGCCTGAATACAGGCAATCGGAAAACACCAAATAGGCAACAAAAATTAACATGGGCCCTGTCGTTTACACGAATGGCATGCGGGTTGCATATGGTAAGGCAGCTTAATATTAAAAATATTAATATTAATATATTAATATATTAATATTAATAATTAATATATTAATATTTAATATATTAATATTAGTATATTTGCAAAAATAGTTCTTGGCTTTATGAAATCATGCGATTTTCATGATTTTCGACTTATAGGCAAGGAAAGGACAGGGGAAAATGATTCAACGATCGATTATTTACAATTTCAAGAGATATTTATTCAAGAATTCGCCAATTTACTATAATAATACATGTTTATTGCATAAACGATCTTATTATTACATGGATATTTGCAGTGTTACGAGTCACTGATTACATTTTCAATGAAATTACTAATTCAATTACCCAATGGTTTGGTAATGTGTAATTGAACTCGATTTAATTAGTAAAAGTAATTTGAAATAATTATAGACCAGACCAGATGCGAGATTTTATCAAAACTGATTCAAAAGGAATTGTAATTACGAACCATTCGCTGATGCTACTTTATTAATACTCCGCGGTGCAGAGTTGTCTTGCGGTCATTCCCCCGGCGCTTGGACTGCTTCACTCCCTGGTGTGAATCCCCTGTCCTGATGAATATTGAAGAGGTTTTGTTGAGGATAGGCAGGAGCTAGTTTCCCTCGGTGAACAACGCCTGTGAAGATAAAAACTAGATAAGCATAGTGTACATTGGATAGATTAAGTTTATGTGTTTTTCAAGCAAACATTCTCAACTAAGTACCAAAGAATTTCTAATTGTGATTATACATCTGTATGAAATTTATTATAATATATTTCTTATGATTGATTTTGTAAGCCTGCCTGAACCATTTTTAAATTTGATATAAACTTTTAACTATTTTCAACAGAATCAAGAATGTCGATAAGCTAGTATTACTATTGCATGCATGAATAGATTTTTCAATATTTCAATCGTTATGACTGGTACTTGAGACTCTGGAGTAATTTATCACCAATATTTAATTAGGTTCCATGTTTAAAAAATAAATGTGATGCCTAATTAGGCCTACAGCTATCTACCCTTCTATTTATTTTCAAACCTTTAAATTTTGATCCTCGTTATTCAAATATATCTCTACTACGAGGTGAGTCTACTATATTCAACCAAGGTAAACATATTCTCTCGAGATCTATGAATCATATTCCAAGCTTGTCATTGAAAAGAGAGAATTTATTGCTATTTCCAAGAATTAAGTGTGCTTTCTCTCCTAGGCTTACCCTATAACGAGATGGACAATATGTTACCTCTGGGTATATTATTGAGCGTCTGTATCGTAACCCTTGCAGCTGAGTGAAACCGAGTTGTCCTGAAAGTTTCTGGCGTATACGGCAAGACAGAGGCAAGCCGGAGGCCCCAGTATCGAGTAATAGATCCAGGGTGAGCGTCACGGTTACCTCGCCGATGAGTGTTGTGCGGTACATAGACTTGGAAAAGTAATCTGTCCGAGATCTGTATCGGATCGCGAAGTATGTTTCAGCAATGATTGTTTTACGGACATACATTTATAGTTCAATTAGGCCTTTGGCTAATATAGTACAAAGCTCACCATTATCTTGGTCGACTGTCAATCCAGGACTAGCCCGGCAGTGTTGGTTGGCGTCCATCTCCGACCAAGTGGCACGCAGGATCTATGCATTTCAAGTATCAGCGATGTTCATTCTCATCTCCGTCGACCGATAATGCTGTCAAAGAATCAAATAAAAGAATAAATCGGGGAACGAGTATTATCCCGGAAAATACTTGTCAACTCTAAATCTCACGAGAAATTAGTTTCCCCTTCGGAGTCGCGAAGTATGCCTGTCGTACAAACGACGCTACAGGGCGAGAGACTCGGAATTATATGCCAATAATATAATGGGATGATGGGATAATTATCGCGAAGTTATCAAACGAAACTCTCTCGCCCACTATATTTGTATTAAAAACAGGTCCGAGAAGTTATGTTCGTAAGAAATCTCGATTTTCGCACATTTATTCGCTGGTATGAATTATAGAATGTACTTGAAAATGAACAATATCTGCAATTATAATCAAAGCCTGCTGGTAGCAATTCAACGGTTACTTACTTCGACGATTAAAATACGAGACGCGTGAAATTTGTCGAAAAAGTATTGAATACAATTTAACTGGTTTTCAACTCACTCATGTCTAATGTGCCTCCGTTGATGTCAGCCTCCCGAGCCGCAAATCTCCTTGACTTGTGTCACCCATGTTCACTCGATGAGGCCGCGCAAGTAACTGAACATTTCCGCATCGCGCACGGCCTATTTATCTTACCTACGAATATTCAGAATTTTATCAATGAGCTATTTGCCACGCCTCCAAGAATATAAAGAAAGGGTCGTAGTATTTTTTTGTCCGCATATTTGTGCAGCACCACTATCTTTTCATTCATAAACGAGCGCTTCTCAGAAAACGTAGTAAATTTTTTATCCGCATATTTGTGCAGCACCACTATCATACGCGACCAGCGCTCTCTATGAATCAATGGAGTAGTTGCTGCGCGAGGGGGTATCAAAACTAGCGATGTCTACAAACGAACGAACAAACAATTAAAAGAACAACTCAATGTAAAATTATCTAACGATTAAAACGGAAAGAGAATAGGAAGAAGACGATGAATAATAGATAGCGACTACAAACACATATACCTTTTTTTTTTATCACTTCAATATTCTCATAATACAATCACCAGCTCACCGTATTCAATTTCTATAGGGAATAGTAGTAGGAGTTGAAGTCAGACGGCTGCAACCTGTTTATATAAATCGATCGATCAATGATTTACAATTTCAAGAGATATTCATTCAAGAATGCGCCAATTTACTATAATACTACATGTTTATTGCATAAACGATCTTATTATTACATGGATACTTGCAGTGTTGCGAATCACTGTGTTCACGACAGATATAGGCGGGAAGATGAGAAAAGAGAAAACAAACAACTGGCGGATAGTTGGACACGTGAGGTTTTATTTTATGTTAATATTTTCCCGAAATCGAACTTCTACTTTCAAAGATTTTCTGTGGACTGGTGGATTTTCTTCCTCGTTGAGGTATTTGAAGCCCTATCCCCGAGCGGCCGATCGGCATACTAAAGAATTCAACAACGGTCTTTCGGGGTGAACGTGTAAAAACAAAATAAACTTTATTTTAGATAAGCGCCTTAATAACAACAATAATATAAACTCAAAACCAAGCTAATAATGATAATAAGGTGCAACATAATTGGCCCGTCGTTGACGGCCCCCAAACACACTGATTACATTTTTAATGAAATTACTTATTCAATTACCCAATACTTTGGTAATGTGTAATTGAACTCGATTTATTTGAAGTAATTGTAGAAGTTATTCAAAGTAATTATAAAGTAAAGTTAACGATCGAGTATTTACAATTTCCTGTATTCCTGTATTACCCTGTATTTATGCTTGTTAAAATCATCAGTATTGACGCCGCGTGAAAATGATAGGGTTTCACGATACGGCGATATCAGGTATGAATAAAAAGGGTGTGATTCATCCAGTATATAAAGAATAGAATTATTATTCTGTATTTGTAAAGTGGACAGATATTAGAATTAAATTTATCATTTCCTCTGTATTGCGTAATTGGACAAGAAGCATAATAATAATAAATCAAATTCTTATCACACAATAACGTATAATAATTAAGAGAAAAACTGCCTTTATAGGTAAGTTTTAAGAATAATTAAAAGGTATAAAGTTGAAAAACAAAAAAAAAATTGATATTCAAATAATGTAACGATGGATATTGATCGTGTGGAGATTATAAACATTTATTTACGTCACATAAGTACAGTTGAACACCGAGGGGTCACTAAGATTATTATTATTCCGTATATTTTTCCTCTCTTTCTCTCTCTCTAATCTAAAAGTGGTTTTGTGGCTTGCGCTGCACGTATATGTATACCCATACCGATTATATGTATATGTGTATTTATATATATGTATATTATATTTATCTACAAATACCCATATACATATAAAATATATGTGTTATATACATAATCTGTATTCATATATTATATTTATATTTATATTTATATATATACCTATTATGTAATAATAATAATAATTTACTCTCAGTTTTGTTTACACAAATACATACTCTCTCAAATAAATTTCCTCATTTGTCGCATATTTCATCATATATATCACAAACTTTCACCCGTTCATTTATAATCTACATTCACGCCATAAAAATAATAATAGAAATAAAAATTAAAATTAAAATTAAAATAAAAATCAGAATAAAATGACCATACTTCGTGTATATATTTAAGTTCTTTTTTTTTTTTCAATTTATTCTTTATATTCAACTAAAAAACAAGAACGTTTGATTTTTCTCTCAGTGATAATATTATTTCTTTTTATATGGTATTCAATACTGATTCAATGTTCAATTATTTGCTGAACAAAAACCAGCAGATAATTGCAAGTTTTAAATAGATATATTCTAAATATTGATTGTTAGTAATATTGTTGCCTCGTAGTCATTTCAATGTAACTTTTTATTGAAATTTTATCAATTCTATACTTCGTCAGAGATTATCTATTCATTCATGCTTACTTATTTTTCGTCTCGTCATTCCGTAGACAAGCACGTAGCTGTTTAATAGTATTTCGTAATCTCATTCACCTGTATAATAACTTTCAAAAAAATATAATAATCCTCGATAATATATTGTACTACTCGCATTCAGTCTTGGTCAATAAATAAATTAAACAATATTATATGAAAAAAAAAAGAAAAAAAAAAGTAATAATAATAATAATAATTGTTAATAGGTAATTGGTAATAATTAATAATCCAAATAAAAAATAAAAAAAAAACGAAAAGAAAAACAAATATACAATTAGGAACTGGAATCAGGATAGAAATGTATGTTCGTCGTGGGTCCCAAATTGTTAATCATTTTTTCATCGCAGCTATTCATACTCTATTCAATCATCCGCTAGCTTAGTGCTTTAAATAAAACAGTCACGATATTAGAAATTTTATAATTCAGAATAAAATAGCTACGTGAATTACTATACACCTGGGTTTAAACCAGTTTAATTCTAAATAATAGATCTTCTTCCTATGCTAATATGTATATTATGTAACAATATTGCGGAGCTGTGCATGAAAAATCGTAAATATGCCCCAATTATTTAATGCATGAATGAGTAATCGCCAGATGAATAAATAAAATATGAACAATAAATAATAATAATATTCAGAAAAAAAAATAAAGATATCGTATTAAAAGATTTTCTATAATCTGGCTAAAATAAGATCGATTGTTTGGATAAGATATTTGAATTATACGAACAAAAAAAATTGGTTGCCTCAAATATTGGAATGTATTTTGTATGATTAATAAAAAGAATTATTAATTTTTATTATCGATAAAACGGAAGAATAGTTTGATAAGTGAAAATGCTTTTTATAAAATAGAGAATCTCCGAGGTTTGTGCATTTTCATAAAGCACCGTAACATGAATTGAAATTATATTCTTTACATGGACATTGCGCTATAAATCCGAACTTGTTAATTAATCAGGCGATTTACTTATTCGAGTCAAGAAAACTAAACAACATAATAATCAGCTTTTGATTAGTTTTGGAAAGAATGTTCACCGGTGTAATTGACGTGTCCGATGAAATCGTAGATTTTTATCTTTGAGCTTCGTCCCCCTTTGATTTAAATTGTCAACGATTTGTCGTGGCAGTATATTGATGGCAGCTTGATTGATAAAGACCTTTACTCCTCAAAGTTTATAACGATAGATGGAATATCGTTACAATAAAAAGTCTGTTAACAGCGCAATTAATTGCAGCTGCAAATCCCAACCAATATCAAACGAGTCTGCTTTCATTTATATCGAGCAACCCTCGCATATCAGTAAATATTTCAATCACCTGACGTCGGTGTCAGGCTACCAAGTGTTTGTTCAAACAGGCACAATGCTCTGTGTACAAACTCATACTGCTCAGCAGTTTGGACCATTCCACCCCTGTCGTACCTGAAATAAAAAAGATATTCATATATTAAAGATTTTCCAACAAATCAGAAGATATTTTATTCGGTGTTGATTGAAATCTGAAATCCCTATGAAGGCTGCTTCCAAAATATATGATATGATATTACTCTCACCTCATTTGGCATAGAATGCCCAATACATCAACGTTTCCATCCCTTAAAAGCTGGACCATTCCTGTGGCTATAGCTATGAAACATCCCGTTCGTCCAATCCCTGCACTGCAGTGAACGACCACTGGACCAGGTAAAGAGTTGACTTCGACAGCTAGGCCAACAAGTGCCCCTGCAGCCTGTGGTACCGCATGATCTGGCCACGTGTCATACCTGCGAAAGAAAAGAAGTAAGAAATGTTAGTTTTGGTTTACTATTTGTACAGATATGTATTTGGACGGTGAAAATACTGTTTTAAGATCGCGTATGCTTACCAATAGTGTTGTACGTGTCTCCTTTCGCTCTCGAATCCAATTTCTAACTGCCTGATTGTATACCCGTCCTTAGATTCTATAGATTCTACGACAATGCTGTAAGGTCCAGCCTGTATCCGGGCATTTTTTTCTAACGGAAAGTAAGGATCACACTTTGTTTTTGTAGCTTCATGTAGTCTGGTCATCATAACAACTGTAGAAACTCGTTCCGCCCAAACCATACGCCAAAAATCAGCTATAGTGTGAGACAGAGGGCCTTGGGTTGCTATGTAGCGGGTATCTTCACCATCGTAACCCTGTTAAAGATATTCAAATAATCAGTCTTTGATCAAGTAGTTAAAATACCAGTACAGAAATTTTATCAATATAACTTCCAGTAGTGAAAAAAATCGGTTTATTCCAGTTCTAGTATCTAATACTAATTTCAAATCAAATGTACACCAATCCTGAGATAAATAAACAGAAAATTCAAAGTTATTTATCAAACTTCGGACCATTTCGACGATTTTAAGACTACAGAAGAATTCCTTTGAACACAGTACGCTAAGAATTGTTTTATTCCAGTTTTGATATTACCAAGAAATTCACATACCCGAATATAGTTAGCATTGATATAGCTTGCAAGTGGGTCATCAGATCCAGGCAGTTTAACTCTAGATTGTGGATTCGGGAGGACCGAACAATAACGGTTTTTGACTCCAGATCCACAGACGTCGACTTTATGGGGCAGATTGAGAGGCACTTCCCAAAACTCTTTATGTAATGAGGCAGGATCCTTGATAACTTTGCAGAGCTGAGCCCGCGACAAAACGTTACCAGCACTTAGCAGGAATTCTTCAGCTGTGCATTCACGAGTCGGTGTCACCATTGACGGAGGACTTTCTGGCGCCGGTGCTAATTCTATTGTCAAACTTGCGCTTGATCCTCGACGTTCTAGGAGACCCTTGGCTTTTATACGAATTGGTTCTGGTCTCCGTTCTGGCGCAGATAAAGTCATCACCTGAAGAAGAGAGAGAGACCAAAAAATGTTAATTAGAAAGTAATTGAAAAAGGAACTAAACAAAGTAAAAAATAGCTTGAGGCATTTTTTAGTATTTTTGGAACAATTTTGGAGAATTATTCATAAAAATTTTTACCGTCTTCATTCTTTATCCATTTTTAGTATTGGAAATGTTAATTCATCTTCAATTTATTCATTACTTTCTGATTAATTAAACTGAAAGTATTAGAACGAAGTCCCATTTATTTTTTCTGCAATCTGCATTAGATGCATGTTTGAAAAATGATCATATCAAGCAGTTTGCTAAACCGTAGTATCGCGAATTTAAAATGTGTACAAATATCTCGATAAAATTGAAGACAGTTAAAAAAATTCCAAATCATCACCAGGATTTGGAAGTCCTAAAAAATATCCAGGATTCTCAGACCTCTGGAAATAAACACTATGTTTATGCTGTGTTGTAGTGAATCGTTATCAAATTACCTCCGGAAGTGCGGGCGGTTGAACAACAGGTCTAATAGGTTGTACAGCTACCGGAGGTTTAACAACAGGTTGACAGACCCACTGTGCTTCGACAGGATCTCTTAATTCTTTAGCTGGTTTTTCTGGTGGTCCAGTGGCGCCTTCTTCAACCAAACCTCGCCTGTCTCCATTGTCCGTGTCTTTTTCACACGACATTTGCTTTCGAAGCCATAACAGGATCTGAAAATATCATTGTAGTATGTTTTGAGTTGCTTGATTCAATTAAATTCAATCTTACAATAAGACTAACTTTTTTGATTCGGTAATATAAACATAGAAAAATCCAGGACTTATCTAGGAATCTTTTTGTAAGCCTACTGATTTTTCTAAGATTCGGTTTTTCAGTGAATTCCGTTCATTGATGGAATAACAAATATGTTTTGTTTATTTCACGAGGATTCTTAAGCTTGAAATAAAGGAACGTTTCAAAACTCATGAAGCTCATATTATTTTGCAGTTTCTTTTTTCTTTTTTTAGCTACTGCGTTCTAAGCTGGTATCCAGATAATATTTTCATTATATTTTTGGTCTTAGGTATTCAATTTTGGGAATTCAGATGTGGATTTTAAAAAGAACATCTGGAGAGTTTGTTCTTGTGTTAAAAAATTTGAGAAACAAACAAGTATCACAGTTTATCTCAAACATCTGCATAACTTTGGACAGTTTAAATGAATAAAAATTTTTCAAATCTTTAAATTTCCTTGGTTTGAATTGAAGTAAATGAATTTAACATTAGCTGTCTTTAATCGAAACACAGCGCTGCCTCTGGATTATTATTTTTATAAAATTTCTTCGATTCATATAAGATTTGAGGGATGACAAAAAATTGCAAAATGCATAACATGGTATAACTATCTTTTCCATAAGCAATTTTTATCCCAACTCATCAAAATACCTAATAACAGATACCGCGAGCTAAAAGGAACAAACAAACGTGTTGACCTCGATTGAACTAGCGACTCACCACGAAAGTGAATAGTATGGCACCAACTAAGGCGCAAAGTACTACGAAGAGGGGTAGCTGCCAGTCGAGCCAGGATAATGTTGCGGTGGTGCTGACCTCCTGTCCAGTTCTTGCACCAAGGTGTGCAGTCTGTAGATCCATTTCAGCATCGTCCAGTCCTGTAGAGGACTGTCGAATCCTATAAAACAAGAAAATGGAAGAAAAGGTGCGTTACAATTTATGAAATAACGTTATTTCTGGAGTGATGAAAAGAAGATTTTTAATATTATGATTCTTCATTTTTATTTTACATTATTTTAGATTATTATAGGTAGAATGGGTTTACCTGTGATGAGATCTCGCCGACATACCCTCGGCAGCTGGCAGCAGGGAAACTGGTAGCACTGCTTCGGGGCGCCACCTTTGCTCGTGAATTATGTAGTAATTGTAAGCATCTGAAGGTCCAGAACCATCTTCGGTTTCAATTGAGACACCGTGAGGTAGAGCATCACCGGTGTAATGATGTGTTAGAGGGGTGCCGGTGCCTCCTGTAAAAAAAGGGGGAAAAGAAAAAAAAATGAACGAATAAATATGTGATTTTAAGTGAGTTGGAAGAGCGTGTGAAAAATATTGACGATGTTTCGTTTTTTCTGTTTTTTTTTTCCAAATTTTTAATATAAAGAGTTTCAAAAAAAAAAAAAGAAGAATAAAAAATGCAACACGACTTACTACTATATTGTATTGACGATTTCAGGATTACAAACGTGTTGTATTTACCATTGAGAAATATGAGAAACTAATCGTTAGTCAACAAGATATTTTAATAGCTATCGTAATCCGTGACGTGTAATAATTACGATCTTTCATTATTTCCGAGATATTGAAAGTACAACATGACGCTTAGCTCTGGATTCAAACTAACCACCACCCCCCACTGCATCCACATACAGACTCAAAACAATTATCTTATATGAAAGTTATTTATGAGAATGACGAAAAAAAATATATATATATTATATGATAAATTTAAATATCTACTTTACTTTACTTTACACGTCTTAAGGATGTTTTAGTTTTTCGTTTATAAGTACCTCGATCAATAAATCAGTTTACCAAATGTAAAAGCACCTTAATTGCAGTATGTGTATGTATGTATGTATGTATGTATGTGTGTGTGTAGTAAGCTATACTGCAGTGAATGTATCTATGCAAGCAAAGAGACATACGCAAAGGCTACTTCTAGTAGGTAGGCACACCTCCCCCCCAGACAGGAAGTAAACATTGAGTTAATTTTATGAACGGCGGCGGTTAGAAAGAGACAGATGTATCAAGTCGGATGCAGCATGTGCCAAATGAGAGGAGAAACAAACTGCAGCTGGCAAATATACGGCGAGTATAATATTATGCATGTGTATGTGTCTGTATGTGTATGTGTATGTATATGTATATGTATACACAGTATAAACTGCAAACGCAAAGGTATATGTAGCTACATATACATACGAGGAGATCCCTCGTTCACAGATTACACGCAAACACACACCCGCACACAAGCCTATCACATCCTGTTTGGTATGGTACGATTTATGTGGAAGGTCGTACGAAATATTAATCGAAACGTTGAATTGAAGAAACGTAAAAATAAAATAATGGTAATAATAATGCGAGAAGAGAAAAGAAAAGAAAAGAAAAGAAAAGAAGAGAAAAGAAAAGAACAGAAGAGTAAAGTAAAGAAACTAGTAAAATAAAAGTAGCGTCAAATAAAAGTCTGTAATTATTTTAAGTACCTTTTGATAAAAGCAGCAATAACAACGCAAACACTACCTCATTTCTGATAAAACTCATGTTCTCTCTGTTTTTTGTTTTGTTTATTGTCTTTAATATTGTTTAAAGTAATCGTTATATCCTCGTCAGGTTAACAGTATACACATCTAACTCTATACAATTGTCCCGCACCTAACTCCACCACACTTTCGTTCGAACTGTCGAGCCCGAACTGTCGAGCGACCTCGCTGCCTCGACCGAGTTTAGGTATAGAGTGGGGGTAACGCAAGCTCACTCGGGGAGCCAATCACGGTACACCGTTGAAGGCAACCCCCGTAAATTTGGCGGGAAATTATTGTTCCAACATTGTGAGAATAATTGTAGAAGCACAGTAGCTCAAATAACAATTAAAAATAAAAAATAAAAAAACTTTATGGGTTTTAATGCAGCGGCTCTACATGCAATCCCTACGCTCTAAACTTTTAGGTCTACATAGTACGTACTGTGCAAGGGAAGGTTGAGAAACGGGTTCTCAGGGGGTTTGGCTACTGGAATGTGGCCAGAAACCGTAGAGAAATAGAGTAGAGAAAAAAAGAGGAAAAAAAATGACTGAGAAGTTTAGTAGAGAAGCTAGCACGTAGAATACGATTCAATTTACAGACAAACATAATAATTCTGATCTTCGAAACGTTTGAGTAAATGCAAAGCGAAGAAACGCGCTTCGACAGTATTAATATACAAATTCATTAATATTATGGTAAATCTTTGTTAGACGTTCAATATAATAAAGAAAAATGAAAGAAAATTCTATTTATTTTTCAATCAAACAAATATATTATCTAATTAAAAGAAGAAGAAAAAAAAACGCTTCTTAGAATACTTAAATTGTGTTTGTTGAACGATCTTACTTGGGGCGAGTAGTCTTAGACGAAGGCATATCAAATACGTCTGTAGGTAACGATATATGTATATGTATACATAATTTAGAGTGTTTTCGCAATATTTTAACTCCCCAAGAAACTCTTGTTGCACTTTCGTCACAGCTACGTTTATAAATTTGATTTGATAAATTGTCCACGTGTTACTTTCCCCATTAACTAAATTTTCAATACGATCAAATCAGACTCTCCATTCACAGTGGCTTAAGCTCAAGGGCCTTGTAGAATGTAGGGCTAAATTATTGACCTACTGGTGACTGGGAGCTATTGTGAATACAACCGACAGATGTCGGTAGCGGAGGTTTGCGAAATATCTCAACTATTGGTATCCTCTTTCTTTCTTTCTTTCAATCTTACTTTCGTTTTTATTCCCGTTTGAAGATTTTTAGCAGAAGAATGAAGTATGTAACATAGATTGACTTAAGAAATGGTTTAAACTTTTTTGAGAATATAATCGAAACTAAATTACTAATCTTTTCTCATACAACCTGCACGTTTCGTTAACATATACGATATTTCTGCAATAGATCAAATTCTATTTTCTCAAACAATGACATACTAAACATTTCATAAATTATTAATATCGAAGTTGGTTTATTGTCATGCATACTATACGTGGGCGACGAGAAAAATAAAAAATAAAAAATAAAGAAAGAAAAAAGAAAGCAGAACACCTTTATAAACTAGATCAAGGCATTCTGTATACCATATACATCTGTAGATTGCTGTAAAAAGTCATAGAAATTATTCATTCAATGAGAGTTATAAAAAAGAAAATTGTATTTCAAACTGTGCAGTGTGCATTGTATAATTGTATATGAAAATAAAGTATTAATTCATTGGAGTGTTATAATTGATTTTTTTTTTGTTGTTTTTTTTACCGTGGAACAAGACGGCATCGACACACTGCCACATCCCTACTTAAGTACGTATTTTATTATTTCTTTTTTTATGATTTCATTAAAGTTTGAGGTTCGACGTATGTTTATCATTCGTCTCATTTGTTGGCTGTCACTGTAGCGAAAGTCAGAGGCGAGACGAATCCCGTGAGCATAAGGGTCGCGAAAAATAGTAGAAACTAAAGAACTTATTCTTGAATATATAGCGCTTCGTATGTTAATTATTTTTTCTACTTTTTCTTTATTTTTTAACTCGTTTTTTTTCTTTATACCAATAAATATATCTAACCGTTATGATTTAATTCAAAAATTTCATACTCATAATAATTTTTTCATATATGTATTATACATTATCTTATTAAATTTGTCATAAATATAAATATATTTATTTCATTTATATTAATAGGTAGAAAAACACAGCGAGAATAAATAGTTTTTTAATTTAATATTATATTTATTGTTTATACACACTAATTGGCTAAAATAAATTATATGAATTTATTGAATATATTACGAAGGGTGAATTTTGACGATTAAAATAAATATATCAAATGCTATATATATATATAAAATTAGAGGTGTTCAGAACCGCGCACAATTTTATATATGAAAAATATATATATATTTTTTTTTTTAATTTACGCGCTATATGTTATTAATATTATTATCATTATTGTTGTTATTATTATTATTATTATTATTATTATTATTCATATTATAAGAGAAATTATTTACAGTATCAGAAAGATAGAGACCGCGCGCCCGTGAAGAGCAACGGAGGTTTGACATTGGTACCTATATGCCGATGCATATAACTATGTATATCGATGAATATAGGTGTATATATATATATATATATACACTATGTGTAAAAAGAATGATCCGAAAGAGTGAATGAAAATATATGTATAGGTATATATTTTTATATATATGTATAATGTATATGTGTATGTATTATATATAGATACATATATACAGTAATGTTAAAATTAAACTGAAATACGGGCGGCGGTAAAAAAGTTTACGTATGATCCGACACCAAGCCTCCACCGAGGGTGGCTCTGTGCTACTGACTGATTTTACCGAAACGGTAGTAGGTACGGGTGGCGGTGGCAGCTCCATTCAGCAGTTGAGCTTGCAAGGCTTTTTGGGGGGTAAGGCGCACACTTGCGTAAAATGCGTGCGGTACGATTGGCCTTCATCCGCCTCTGCGTGGGCGAAACGCGTCCGGCCGCGTCTTTACAAACCCTAATATACACCTTATATCTACTAGTATCTGTATAATATTAGCTAGCCCTCACGTAGTAGCCTAAGCTTTTCGCAGGGTCAAATTTTAGTTCATATAAAACGTAATCTATATATGGTATAATCGAGACGATAATGAGAGACGTTTTGGAAATACGTGAATATAATAATCGTTGAAATTGTTTTGTTTCGTATTTCTACTTCGTGCATATGGTATATGGTATATGGTATATAGATAAATATATCAAAAGCAAGATATAAATATAAAGACAATGTTGAGTATAAGAAACGTATTATTAATCTCTTGTCAAATTAAATCCCTCCTATCTATATGTATATGTATATGTATATGTATATGTATAGGTATGGCTATCTGCCTTGTGTGTTACCTATAAATAAATCTAAGTTTTATCTTATATCCGTGGGTTGCGTAGGAAGCGGTAAATAATCCACGCTGTTTGTTAACGTAGGCGTGACTGATACATAGCTAGGCGAACCTAACATAACATAACATAACATAACATAACATGGAATAACATAACACAACATAACGAAAGAAGTTGCTTCTTCTGCTGTCTTACCTCAACGATACCGATGAACGATTCTCAAAGTATATCAACGCAGTTTGGTCGACTGGATGAATCGCTCGTGTGAGATAAGATTCTTCTAGCTGGTGCGTCGCGATAAATCGCCAGACGTTTAAGATGAGTAGCGTTTTGATGTTCAACCGTTTTGTAGTGTTGTTTTACTTGACTAGTTTCGATTATAAATTTTCGATTTCCTATTTCCTAGTTTTTATCTTGTTTTTCTCTCCTCCTATCCTAATCGTGATTGTAAAAACAGATAGCTACGATGCGAATCGAAAGACAATGTAATATCCGTGTGGCAACGTGCATTAGACACGACTTTACCAAGCCGTTATACCTAGTCTGAACAGGTTGCAGTCTAGCGGCGAACTGCATTCGGAATTAAACTGCCTGCATCGAAGCAACGAACGAACGAACGACGACGATGTATACCTACCTCTACCAGTCGCGCGCGCATATTCGTCGTCGCCCATCGACGACGTCGTTCTGTTCCTAGCGTTAATCCTCCTCTCCTACTTGCAGCGTGCCTCAATGCCAGTATTCATCTACATGCATATATACATATACATACCTATATGTTAACGTACATTTATGTATGAATACGCATATGACATGTCTATCTAGACGCATGTATGTGTTTTTATATGCATATGCAAAGCGGCAGGCTGCAGCGGTCGTCTTCTCTGTCTCTCTACCCTCAGCAGTCGTTCGTCCCGTTTATAGTTCTCTATTCTGTGAAACGATCTAACGTAACAAGTCCGTGCGTTGTCGTCCCGCTCGCCAGCCTCGTGTCGACAACGCACTTTTCTTTCAAATACTATTTGCGCATGTCGGAAAAGCCGGATTTAACCATCGACCCTTATTCGTCAGAAAAGTGAAACATCTCGATGGTTGCTAAACGCGGGTAAACTGGCCAGTGCCATACGAAAACTAAATCTGTTATGCTGTTTGAAATGCAGAAGATTGTAGATACCCAACTTAGAACAATAATATCAATCGTTTGCATCTTACAACAGAAAGTCTTTCCGGGATTATTTCAGATGTGAGTTTTTTTTGCAATTTACAGGGAGGACAATATTGAGTTTTAAAAATCTCATTCATTAACTAGAAAGTCGCGGGCCCAAAGATTCGTTATAGTCGAACCTGCGACTTGCGCCAAGGAGGCGCGTGCGCGGGATTTTGCCCTTCATGGAGCTCGCGCGCGCGAATTCTGTATATCACGCGTGCGGATATGAACCGCAGTGGGGGAAGCTGAGGGGTTTTATGGGTGGGATTTTAGGGTAGGGGGATGAAAAGGGAAAGGGAAAGGGAGAATGTTGAATGAGGAATAGAGGCTCGAGACTATGCGGGGGTGGGAAAATGTCGGCCGAAAAGGAGAGGGAAAGGGTCGAATGTAGGCTACCTCCGTCGGCGAACCGCGTCCCCGCCAATCGATACGATACGAGAACCTCGCGAGCTCTCGCGATCAGCGAAGAAAATTGACACAGAGAATCTGCAGACCGATCAGAAAACGGAAGCTAAAACACTTACGTACTTTTGTTTATGTTATCTCGTAATTCATTCCTTTATCATCTATCTCTCTGTCTCTGCCCATTTATTATTTCTCATTCGAAATGTATTTATACGCGTTAAGTCGCGTCAAAAATCGGCACTGTATATCATTTTTTTTTTTTTTTTTTACATTTTATTACGTAACTTGTTTCATTTTTCTTATTTTTTCGTATAATACATGTCGAATAGTATTATCAATATAATCAGAATTATTTTAGTCAAACAAATGAATGAATGAATGAATGTAAGAGTATTTCTGTCTCACTATATTCAAGTGTCATTTGAAATCGCGTTATCGTTATATAAATTTAATAAGCGATTCGACCTGCGTCAGTGAATCAATTCTTAGATCACCTACGCAACGTTCACTTAACTCGTCATTTTCATTTATAGATAAGGCAACCTCCTCCCACACACTAAGTTTTCGATAAAATAAACTCAGATCTTATAAAAGATAATAAAATTGTTCACTCTCTAGCCGTGCTTATTTCTCTTGCTATAAAAACCCAGCCTCCATACTCTGGTTCCTATGTTCGTGTTTCAGGGAGGGCCGATGAGAGCCTACGAAGGGCACCCACGCGCACTTTCGATGACGAGACGAGGGTGGCTATGGCGACGTATATACTACATACCTAACCCATACTCGTGATTATATCTATACACACTTTCTCGTCTCGATCAAGAGGGACCTGCGGTCAACTGGTATAGTGAAGTGCTAATAGCACTGCATAATGTCAATGTCACCGTTCATTTCATCTCTCTCTCTCTCTACCCCGCTCTCTGGTCTCAAGAGAAAAGTAATGAATACGACATAAAGTCGAAAATTTGCAAATTGAGACCTTGTCTAGTAGATTTAAAAATAAATTTCAATTCTAGGATGTATGTAGGTACAGAAGTATATGAATCGAATACAGAGCGAAGTTATTTGGCTAAAATTATACGATTATTTTCTATAATACTGTACAAGCACGTTGTTCAAGGTGATAGTCTTACATCCTTGAGAGGTTCAATGTTCTTTGAAAATTGATATTTTACTGCCAAGCTAGATTGGTAGTCGGTTTACTTGATATAATATATAAACGAATCTGTTCGTTTCGCTGTCTTGAAACTGTTTGTTATTTATGCCGGAAATGTTCATTTCCGGTCGTGTAATCTTTGACTAAAACATATTATTCTTATATACACACATACTTATACATAATATATGTATATATATCCCCACCCCCTCCCACCCCCCGAAATCAACTCCAAAGGAATAAAAAACTAATCCTGTAATTTTTTCGGATTTTTATTTTCACATTTAACCCTTGACCATACAGAGGATGAACTTTTTCATTCAAAATGCACGGGGCATCGTGGTCTTTTCAGTTATTATTTTATCGTAGAACTAATTATGGGCCTTTAAAATTTGTGATTCTCACAAACTAGTCTACGAGAATGCTGCTGTGTGAAAAAATGAATGTGATTTTTTTATTTATTTTCTCTCCGGACTAAACGACCACTCTAATATATATAATGAGTCTGCATATTGATTCTAAATTACGATATGAATGAATTCAATAAAGGGTATCGCGTTTAGACTTCCTTATCGACTAGGAAATGGGTATATTTATAGTCTGTTGAGCGTGGGCAGTCAGTGTTTCCTAGCCGAAGACCTAATTAAGTTTTACTAGCCAGAAAATGAAAGGTTCTATTTTTAGAGTTACAAAAATACATTTTAAACTTGATTATTTCACCGGATTTATACATATATATATAGTATAGATCTATCGAGCGAATTTATCATATCATAAGATTGATACACGAATTCAATTTCAAAGTTTTGTAAATTTTAAAACTAAACGAAAATAAAAAAAATATGTTATTGAAAAAGATTCTTATCTTCTTTCTCATGCAAATTCATACCGATATACTTTCTGGCTCACACAACTTCAAGCTTCAGTTATAATATGAAGAAAATGATGCGGTTTTAAAAGGATTTGACGTGTAGTATAGGTAAACGATATAGTATAGGTAGGTATGTATGGTGATATGGCTACATCGGATAGCTACAAGGCCTAAAGATACTTTATCGTTGTGTACTGAGGCTACGGACATCCAGCAAACATCCGGGTTCTGGCAACCTCGGACTCTCGCCACAACGATATTGCAACGTTTTTATGCCGCCGTTAACCGATCCTATACGTCACGTCCGGTTCCGGCGAAGTGTGACTGTTACTTCGGAGCACGATACAGCCTAGCCGGTGGCCTTCGGGTCGCAAACGCGTCTCGCATAAATCCACTACAATAAACGTATAACCGGATTACAAGCTCGTTATACGATCATTGTAAAAGACCGGAAGGTCGCTTCTACGTCTTACTACTACGGCCTACTACGATATTGTCGTTTTTAATGACCAGTGTCGTACCTACTTTCGGGGCTACCCCCCCATACTCAACGTGAAAAGATTCGATGTGAGCTCTTCGCTGCTTCGTTTGCTTTCTTCGTTTGCGATCGATTGATGAAAGAAATTATTGAGAAGTATACAAAAACAGACTTAAAAAAAAAAAAATATATATCGTTTTTGGGTATTTTTAAACACGAGGAAAGAATTTGAGATGTGTTAACGACTACTTTGACGTTACAGTTTACTCAAGATCACGTGATTCGATTTTGCAAAATTTGCGGATCCAGCACTGACGCAGCGTTAAATAAATAAATAAATATAAATCACTGAATGGAACGAGACGAAACGGAACCGAACGGAAGCCAGCGAACCCCTGCACATCCTCGCTTCTAAGAATAGCGGGGTTTGCTTGTCTTGAAAAATCGCTAAAGCCTGGTTATATCTACATCGCGCGAGATCAGTAGGCATAACAACCCGTTTCGGTCCGAACTCCGAGATATTAGAATCTTTTCACTAAACTAGTATAAACACGTGATATCACGTGTTTATTTTACCTAGGAAGTTAACGAACTCCCGATATACTCGCTTGAGTACGCTTTCACTTAATTCTAGATACCGTTTATTGCAGGAATGAAGTCATCGCGAATTTAATACAGTATATTAGAAAGCGGAGAATCGCGAGTTGCAGGTGTAGCTGCGATTTATTTCGACATACCAATTGCAGACCGGTTCTAATTAACACAACTCATTAATAATACATAATATATTGAGACCGGTAGTATGAACAATGAATCCTCAGATCTATGGAAAATACGTTTTTACAAATCATTCGCCCAACAATATTCGTACGTGCCTACGACACGTGTTTTTGCAAAACTGCAGAGAACCTCGGGTTTGCAGTATGTACTACATAACTGACCGTCAAGACCCGTGAAAACCCATAGAAATTCTTACAATAGAACAGACAAAGAAAGGCGAGCCCAAGGGTAGCCTTTACAATAAGGAAGGAACAGATTTCAACCAGAGACCCACGCAGGATAGATTCAAACGCTTTATGCTTCTGAGAAATATAAGGGTTCATCCTGTAGTCTTGCCTGCGACTTAAGTCCTCGTTTCCGCCCTAAGTTGCATTTATCCCATTGGATGCTTATTGTTTTCTCTTTTGTACGCAGCAAAACCTTTTCTTTTGCCTTCAAAATGCCAATATTCGTCACGATTTTTCGAAGTGTTGGCTATACATTGAAAAATTATTGTAATATCTTAAGTACAGGATTAAACAAGGATACAAAATCCAAGGGCAGTGTTATAGCAATATTTTGACAATAACCATAAAAAAAAAAAAAAAAAATTAAAAAAAAAATCCTCCTTTGTTTTCCCCATCTTACGGAAAACAGATATTCTCTGTAGCATAGAGTACGTGCAGTCGTAGGGGGTTGTCCTTGTCCTAAAAGCCGCATTGAGTCTCATATTATGACCGGAAGTGAGGAATTATTTGATATCTTATAAAGAATATTTGAAACAAAGTATGACTGTCTGTAAAATATGTTTTTCCATTGATTTTATTGTGATCAAAACGTACAATGCGCATTTTCATATGACGTCAATTGTCGATAGGATGGTATAAAATGATTTCTCAACAATCAAGCCATAATTTAATTCGCTGGCTTTTATGTATGTATGTAATGTGCATTGTACGTCGATAATGCCTTGCCATCAGATTTTGCGGCTAGACGATAATATGACGATGCGAATTCATACCTTATCCTATACTGGTACCTTATACTCAGCGATAGTCATCGGTCTGTGACGGTTAATTACTCAGTTATACTTGGTAAGAGTTCATAGCAGTGAGATCACTTCCGGTCGTGGGGTTACTTAAGGCGAACGAATGTTAACTAATGCGTGTGAATGTATACACATAATGTATACTTAAATGGGGCGTGCGTGCACGTATCTACCTACCTATGGCTCAAGGAGGAAAGAGTGAGAAAGACTATAATATGAAAGGGTCGTGGGATGGGAACCTTATGCACTGGTCTACATACAATAGCTACGTTGTTGTTTCAAATCGCGAAGGATGACTCTAGAAATTCATACAGTCTAATACAAACATATTTTAGTAGCTGAGAACGATTTCCACAGGACTTAAATGATCCACTCCCTACCCCTAGAAAAAATTAACTTCTTTTACCGCAAAATTTTTATCTCTACTCACTTTTAAGGGAAACGGTCTTGGATTATACGTCAGAAAACACTGCAGTGCCTATGAGTCTCCACGACATTTCTACCAAGAATCTTCCGTCGTCATGACCTCACGCATTAAACGTAAATGCTGTGGAAATCGTTTCGCTGTTTTATTGCATCAGGCACCTACCTAAGTATTTTCCAGCAATGTTCTCATTATACTCCTCTTCCGGTCTCTTGTAAATTGCCAGAGGTACAAAGGAAACAGCTGTTGACAAACTTGGGGTATAACTACCTACCATACCTTTACGAAAGGACAGATAAAAATGACTGGATCGTTGTTCGTCACATTCCGCTTATAACTCTTGTGAAATAAATGATAATCATATAAAGTTACTTATGTACGATTAGCGTGAAAACATATTTCTTAAACGCATTTTTTTACACGCTTTTTCTGCCTTTTTCGTAAATTTTCATCGTTCAGACTTTAAATATAGAAACGAAATTTAAATTCACTGTCCCTAATCAACGCCGTAGACGGAAGACGTTGGATCGATGATTATTGTAACCTGAGATCGAACTGTGGAAACAATGAAACTTATACGGTTGCAAGAATGCGAGACACAAATATTTTGACAAATTAGACATTATGAATTATTGTTTTTCTCACATCTTTTGATCGAAGAATAAGAAATTAATTCGCATTCCATTCCCGGTACGTATATGTATAACGGAAATAATAATTATTGATGATTGCAGCAGTATGCTGCGGCGGTAACTTGAGCCCCTGACTGTAACCTCTTATTAGTCAGTAATTATTTATTTATTTATTTATTCATTTTTTATGACTATCGAATAATTTTTTTGCTCCACTTTTTAATCTCTGGTCAAAAGTTTTCAAGAAGTATGGAAATCATTTGTTACGGACCTGCTACTGCTATTTGGGGTGCAGTTTCTTCTTTCCCTTTCTTGCTCTCTCGATCTATTTCTTTCTTATTCTCTATCTCTTGCGTGAGACCGGAACTAGTCGCAGAAGCTGTGCCACTTGGTAAGCGCATCAATGCCTTCGTTCATCAAATGCGTCCGGGTTACGCGATGACACGCCCACGCGTTTGCTTGAATAGAATGACGCGAACGGAAGTAGCCGTCCGGAGCAAAGATCTGGATCATTAAGACCAAATAATCCCACGATTTCTTCTATAGACTATTATGTATATATTATATTTAATCCTGTTGCTTAGGCTCGTCTGTAGTTATAAATTCCCATTGGAATCTATAATCCAAGCGCTTTGTTTCTGTTTATTTTTTTTCTTCATCATTTCTATCACTTCTTATCGGAGAACGATGTTTTTTTTTTCTTTTCTTTCAGATAAAACGTCGCAATTCATTTTTTACGATCAATAATTTTATCGCTTTTTATTTATTATTTTCTATATGATATGACAATAGCTGATAAATCGAAATATTCTTTAATCCGTAGGTGGTCTCATCGAGCTTGAATCAGCGGTTTTTAAATTGCTTCTAGAAACTCGCGTTTCAACTTGTCATAGAAATTTATCAACGAGTCACGCACGTGATAAAGGTATATTAATTTTTTTATATATTTCCCTGGAATAATTCGTCTATAAATTGCACGATTCTTTGATTTGATATATTTCAGTAAAATTGTAGAAAAAAAAAAAAAAAATCGTTGATAAATAAATCCATGAAAAATATACATCGCATATTATATGTCACATGGGTGTATATGTACCGTCAAAACGTTGGTGGTTTTAACGGCGTCAGTTGAAGCCGCGCGCACGCACCCTGGAGTTTCCCCATTGAGCAAGAAACCCATTCGCATTCATCCATTAACTGTGGCAGTAGGGGTTCTATAGGGGTTGTTGCAGAGGGTGCGAGGCAACAGGGGACAGGAAACAGCGGACAGGGACGAGGGAAGGACGGGACTCCGTCATTGAGCGGTGTTCCTACTTCCGTTTTCCGTTCATACCATCCAACTCCCTCTCTCTCTCTCTCTCTTCACCCCTTGCCGCGTCGTCCTCGATGGAAGAGGATTTCACCCCTCTGCAGTTCACTACTACAGACTCCATTCTATCCATGAATGTATAATGCATTATATACATGTATATTTATTGTCAATGCCTGTACGTATATTTAAAGATAAAAAAAAATCACTGAATAATTATGCGATATGAGAAAATATGATGAGCTTTTAGAAAAACGTACTCTTCGATCAATTATACGTCTGAAAATATTCTGGAAAAGTTTGAATATCAAAAAAAAACTTGATGTGTAGAATGAAAGGAGCATTTTGATTATGTTTCGAATGTTGAGGTGTTCGAAAAGCTCACGAATTCCATGGTATTTTTTTTTTTTAGTTTAAACTTTTCTGCGTTGATCATATTTGTCGACATAATTTGAAAATGTATAATTTTGTCATTGAATACACGTTTTACAGGGAGTTTTTGACTAACTGGTCCATGCGTCATTGCAGAGTCTAATGGTACCACATGGTGATTCACGGATTTTAGTTATAGGAATGCCGAGGCCTCCCGGTACAACGTCTCAGGTCTTCGTGGTCTTTTGGTCTCTCTTGGTCAACCGTGAATCACGAGGTTCATACAGCGTCACTGACGGGAATAGCTGAAGATGAGATCGAATGTTAGGTTTAAAATGTTGAGACCGGTGCTAATCTGGTCCACGAGATTTTCCACCGAGCTTTTTTATTACAATTTTAAAGAAAGAAGGTGGAACGGAAATGCAGAAATCTCATGATATTCATTTATACAAAATTTCCTATTCGAATAACTATTCCTTTATATTACCGGAAGTTAGTCTCATTTAACTACCCAATTTTACACCTATTTCCTCACTCGGTGTTTGAATCTAAAGTTTTTAAAAACACCCACAGGCCATCTGCGTTTCAAAATACGTTCAGAAATGCCCGACGAAATTGGCTTGTTTGTTGGCAGAGTCGGCTTACTTCTGCAACGTCTGGAGGTTCCATTCAATAATATTTGATCAATGGCGGCTTCGCCGTTATAGCACATTGTTGTTTTCAAACCGTGCTAAAAATTTCGTGTTATTTGAAAAAGGTTACAGGATCGTGATTGCGACAAGACGATGATATATTCGCTATGCCTGGAAGGTTGACAAGGCGAGATGACAATCAGGCCAAAGGTCAGGAGGACCAAAAAATAATGGATAAAAGAACGGAGATAAAAAAGTGAAAATATTGTCTCCTCGCAAATATTTGTCTTCGCTGGATACTAGACGTTATAAAAAGCGCGTGATGCATAGGTGTGCGTTTTTTTCTTTTCATAGCTTGCAATCGTCTATTTTTTCAGGTGATTCGATCACAGACTTAACTATACGAGCTTAGAATTTCAGAGAGACATCTTTTACAAGCTGTACAATCCGTCGACAACTACGTATCCATTCAACCTTAATAAACGAGTCATTGTTCCTCCCACAACAATTGTAATATAAATAACTCGCCCTCGTTCGTTTGTCGCGCCAAACAGTCTGCAGAATCCCAGTGTACGCAAAAATTACGATTAGATATGTCAGGCGGAAACTTTTTTATAACATTTTTTTTTTTTTTTTTTCCTTTATTCACTAGCTGAACAACGGTTTGCCTATAGGATATAATTAATCTTTAGAGAATTTGATTTTTATTAATAGAAATAAGCCCATGTGTGACATGGTGTGTTATTAAATTGTTTTTTTTTATTTTTTTTTTCCTTTCTCTTTTCCCCCAAAATTTTGTACTATAAATATACTCATCGAACCTTCACCGTTATAACCTGGCGTCCTAAACCATCATGGTTAAAGGCGGTGAAACGGGGATGCTCCTAGTGATGACCTATTTTTGCGTGGAATGACGTCAAACGAGACCATTCACCCTGGTGAGCCCCAGAACTCCGGGCCACGTTCAAACTGGGTTATTGGGGCAACGCTACCCCCATGATGGCGGCATGGCGGCCCCGTTGCCCCAACGATTCAACCCCTCGGCGCGAACGTTATCGCAAAATTAAGTGTATAGATATAAAGGACGGAGGATGACCCAGGACATTTTTGAATCTTTTCCTTTATTTTTTTTTCTTTTTCTCATCGATTGATCGGAGCTATTTGAAGACCTCTTCTATTTTTTTTTTTTTTTTATCCCTTAGAGGGAAAAACATCTTCTGTTACTCACTGCAGGGTTGTGGATGTGAATTTTTCATCACATAGTCTTCGTGGTTTATAAATTCCATAAAAATATTCATCAAATACAACCTATGATAAAATTCTCTATATCTTGTAGGCATATTTTTATAAAACTACCATTCTATCAATCTAAGAATTAGAATTGACAAAAATCGGGAAATCCCTGCATTTTATAATCCAAAAATTTCTGGTTCACAATACTCATAATAGCGAGTGGAACAGTTTGAATTCTTGGCGTTGGAGCACGCGATCTTGACAATTCGGTTTTATCGTTATCTGACAAATTGTGGTCACCGGCTATTTAAATAAACTGTTACATCATTTTTGAATGACGATTATTATAGTCAAGGCAAAGTACGATTAGAAATACTAAATGACCGCAGTGAATTTTATCTGGAATAATTCTTTTCCTTTCCATACATGTATATTGTGTATGTATTTATAATTGTGACTAATAACTGTATATACGTATAGATATATTTATAATGAATGATTTTATATAGCCTGAAGTTTACAAACTATTTTTTTCCTTTGATCGAGAAAAAAAAATTCCACCGGATGAAACAAACTTTTGCATGACTCCATTTTAGGAGTATAGAATAACGCAAACACTTTTCCGGTGTTGAGACATATTTTTATTAGAAAAAAAAATAAAAATAAAAAAAGACTTCCGCTTAACTCGATCGTACCTCGATTGTATCTGCTATAAGAAGTGTCAGCGCTGACTTAGCACCGCGTTATGGTAAACCGAAAAGGGGCGGACATAAAGGAGTGTAAGAGGGATAGAAAAAAGAAAGAAAAAAAAAATAAAGAAAAAAAACAAATTGTCTGAATCAATATTGAAACGAGAGGCGGGCAATTTCCGGGAGAATAAGACACCTGCCAACTGCGACGCCCTAATCCGTGAAAATATTTCTAGATCCTCATTTCCGGTGACTATGAAACCTACGCGACATACCATCTGTTGGTTAACGCCTCCACCAGTTTATCTCTTAAAATCTAAGAACCAACGTCTTAAATCAGGCTGGGTCATCGCTGTTTAATTTCATAATAATTTTCACTTCACTAAGTCATCTGTCATGGATTATACATATGAAAACGAAGGTTGAATAATGGAAACAAAATAAAAATAAGCAATACCGAAGAAGAGTTCCAATGCCGATGACGAGTCTGATTAATTTCAAACAAAATTTGTCAGACTTGGAAGAAAAAAAAAGAATCAACGACGAATACATTTTTTGCTACAAATTTTCTTCTCTCAGATATATTCTTGTCACGTTACTGTTCGATGCGTGGTATAAGAGTCGAGAAAAGAGGTTCAACCACATGTATTGCTCAATGAAACTGCGTGAGACAGCATCAATGCAACCATTTCCAGAATGGAAGCTGAACGCAGTCCCGTATCAACAAAAGTTACTCGAATTGTTCAGGACTGATGGAAAAATAAAATAAAGAATCCTATTAGAATTATACAGGGGATGAAATTATCCTCATCATTAACAACCACTTAAAACCAGGAGATATAAAGTTTCACTAACGTGTCTAACAAGATTCATAATGCAACATACCCATGGGAGAAATAATAGCCATTACCATAATTCCCATATTTACTATTTTTCAACCGAAAATATTTACGAAAGAACCAACAGGTGTCCTTCAGAAATATCATCGTGAAATTCACAAGCTAGCTTTGCCCTATTTTCTCGAAGATAATAATATCGTCTTTAATGCTAATTTCTACGGCCATTCAGAATTATTATCGTTATATAGGATATAGTTAGCAACGTTTAAATTGTAGAGATAAACTTTGATGTATAAATCGTGTATGCAATATGCCTACTTACGTCACTGAGCTATCCTTGAAGGCGCGCTTTTCGTCCTCGGGGATGTGTAGATACTGGCACAAAGGTGGTGGTTAGGTCGCCCCTGTGACCCAGTTCATCCCCAGGGGTTGAATGAACGCCGCTTGGTGCGTGACGTCACTCGCGACCTGGTTTTCGCGGCCCGGTGCAAGCAGCGAGCTGTGCTCCATGGCCCGTCCAACCTCTGGTGAATCGAACGTGATTTTCATTCGGCTTTTCTCCGTCCCAGTTCCATCAATGAGATTTTAAACGTCACCATTCATAGAGAGTTTTCGTATTTCTATTCGGAATGTTTTTTTTTCTTTTTTTTTTTGCAACACTTCATCTGATAACATGACGAATTCAATTTTACAAAACCTCGTTGGACAAAGTTCATCTAAATTCCATTACTACTCAATAGACAAATTCTAAATCGTAAAAAAAAAAAATTCAATTTCTGATAGCAATTACGGGCGGAAATTGATGGACAGGTCTTGTTCAATCAAACAAATGTCACACGTATATGAACCTTTGCACTTTACATAATCCGCCTACGTATCGTGGGCGTATCAATGCAGTTTGTAATAATACTATCGGTAGAATTTAATTATACATCAGTCATCCCCGTGTCTGGTTCTTAAAACTCAATTTATCAAGTGACGGTGATTACGCTGTTCACAATGAAAAACTTTTCAATGAATTCCTGTGGCCTCTGCACCTTTGCAGGTAAGACTGGATCTCTCCGCCTACCTGGCCCACAATGGTACAACAATTGGGCCTAACGATGGCTATCGATGACTTTCGTTATTGCCGATGCGTAACTAATAGCCACATCTTGACATGCGATACCCGTATAGTGACACCCGTAAGTAGTGACGGAATTAAACGAACGTGGATCATTTTTACTCCAATTCTTTCTTCATCCATTTCTGAAACCTCTTCGTGACGAAATGGGTTGTACGTCGAATGATGTTTGATCATTCTTTATAAAATTTGCAAGTATTATCTTCTTTGGTCTAGAAATCAAATGTGTGAAGTTCGTTGAACAGCATTTACTCTTAAACGAATTATGGACGTGTTCGAATCCTTCATTACTATTTTGAGAATTTACGAATGGAGTTATGCCTTTGTTATATAGAGATGCTTTAGTCGGATACCGAAGACACCTTGAATCAGCAGATAGTAGATAGGCTTTTACTACGTTCCCTGAAATGTGGGACCCATGGGACCGAGGTTTCGCTTTCAAGTGTCATTGTACGTTAGAATAGCGGAAATGAGATGGGCCTTGTCCCGCTCCAGGATACTTTTCAGATACGAACAGATTTATGCATTTATTGCAGTTTCTTGTATATTGAGAATGGTCAGAGGTAGCATTTTACTAGATCTACCATTGAAGGTATCGCTGTCAGGCTCGTTCTTCCATTTCGGTTCCTGGTAACGAATACTATTGTTAGTTGAAACTCGCACTGTCAATTGAAAACCCGGACTTACCTTGCCTATGTAAATTCAAACACAAATAAGCAAACCTGTACCTTTTCTTGGGGTAGGTAATGCACTCTTACATTTCTCTCTCAACGATAGTTTAAGTTCTGTCGAAAATACGTGGACCATAAAGATTTTCTCTTAATCTAATCCGCAGTGTACCGAGTGGTAATTAATTTTATCACTATTAGTCTATTATCCGTATAGTTGTGTATGAGTAAATTTCATTTGACACAACATTTCGTCAAGTCATCAGAATCATCAGCTGCTTTTGCGTAAATTGACGTAATTTTAGTTTCTATTCATTTTGATAATAATCATATGAATTTGAGTAGATGATTGATATAATGATACGATTGTGGAGAGATTTAATAGCTTAAATTAGAATGGATTTTGAGCAGATGAAGCGATTTTATAGTAATTAATAAGCTGAATATTATATATATATATATTATGTATAATATCTGTGATAGGTGAAATTCTGATAGCTACTAATAAACTGTAACTTGTAAGTTTTGTCAGTCATTGAAAAACAAGCTGTCTTGTATATTTGGATGTTTGGAAATTATTTTACTTTGATCTCGCACTTCCTACGTGAAAAATGAGACGTACTGGAATGTTAGCGGTTCCTCTTCTCGTTATGTTTGTTACTGAACGTGTTATGCGACTTTTAATTTAGTGCACGTGAGCTAAGAAGATAAAAATACACGAGAGTTATGATGGCTCTGACATGCCACCAATTGAAAATAAATTACGGAGACCTGGGTCAGCCATACTTGACGCATTGACCCGATACCGTAGCGTGCGCAAATTGTAAATCAAAGAATCAGATATATCTCGTTTATCGCAATAAATCTCTATTTGTATACAAATGAAAAGAAATTACACCTATAGTTGCAACATTATTCAATATCTGGAGTGATAATATTTTTCAACATTCTCAAATCCGCATCATTTTATTAGATAAAGTCTTTTATTGTTAGTGTTAAGTTTAGTCTGTATTATAAAATTAATGTATATTGTTATTTATTTCATTGTGTAGAGAATTTAAAGATGATATTATTAAAGGCGTGGTGGCAGATGATTGTTTGAAACCAGCATACTGATCGGTTTACTATTTCACCCGCATACATGGTGAATGAAACTCTTACTTAACCATTGTGCATTATTATTGGCACTACAAGCTTTAATTGTAAGCAATTTATATGCGTGTTGCGTACGTAGAAATAATTGAATACTAACGCGTATACGCTACACGTGTTCTACTCCGATATATTCATTCAGAAATATTTTTCATTGAGAAATCTGATGACAGTCGTTGGATCGATTTTGATGACTAAGGACTTTCGATTAATAAAATTTTACTCAATTTTTCAAGAATTAATTAACAAATATATTAATCTAATTCTTTTAAAGGACCACCGATTCAATTTGGCGATATTATAGATTACAAGGGAAGTTTTGCCCCTGCTAGGCAACAAACGTTGTGCCTCTGTGTACATTAAGTTGCCAGGTTTCAGGCTGAAATAGAGCTAGCTTCTCGTAGTGAGGCGGTGAAAGCCGTCTGTTCATTCCATATCCTAAATCGAATTTCGTTCAATGAGGTAATCTGAAGAAACAGTTACAGCAGATATATTAATATCCAGATAATTACACATAATTATTGTATGCTTTGCAATGTTCTGCCCTGAATTATGACGATATACTGCAATATCAGCAAACAAGACTTTTCAGATCTGGAATTGATCTTGCATGCAGATAGATAATTTTTTAATTTTTTGTGTCATTCTCGTCCTCAGGGAGTTAAATTTTTGTTTCAAAACACGAACCTTACAAGGTGAAAACTCCATTAAGAAATTTTCATCGAATAATTATGATGCAATGTATTTTCCGAAAATTGATAACTTCGGTGTTGATAACGTTAGAGCGATGCGGTTCTCGCCGAATATTACATTAGTTCGTAATTCAACTGATGACATAGCAATGAACTTAAGTAATACTATTACTGAAGTTGTACAACAGCTGGACAAAAAAAAAAAAAAAGTAAGAATTGTTGAAAAGCCGTACAAAAAAAGGAATTAGTTACACATTTATAAATATATATACTAATGGATTTGTACTTATAAATATTAACATCTTTGTTCAAGACAGAAGAAGATTTCTCGCAATTTAGACTGAAGGTATGAGAGGCGTTTTACAGAGATCTATACTTAGCTAATTAAACTTTGTAAAATTGTTCATACCGGTTCTTTGAAAATGCAAGATTTAGCAAAAAATAAAAATAAAACTCTCAATGCGTCAAATATAATCGAACTAATGAATGGAAATTGGTTTCATAAATTCAACGAATTTTTTGTAAGTCCATAAGTCTTATTCTACGTAGTATCAGAATGAAAATCAAGCCCTGAGCTCGTCGAACGATTATTGTTAAATGAAGATGACTTCGGGAAATCTACAAATTCAAGCTCGTTACTTACATCATATTCTTATCCAACATTGACTCTATCTGCTGATCCATACAATTTTTTGACATCCTCTTTCATAGATACCTGCGAATTATAGACCTCATCACTTACAATGATATCATTGGGTCATTGGTAGTGCAAAAAAAACGGACTTTTATCACGTGGGGTTTTCTTGCTTATTCGGGACACTATTCTGTGCATGGACCCGCGAATTTAGTGCCACGGGGGTTGGTCAAGAACTGAAATCTCTCTTGGTACCAAAATTGGGGATCTATGTGCAGAAAAGTGTCTCGGTCGAGTGAAGACACCCCCCCCATATGCTGATTGTTTGCTGCGCTTATAGTAACAAAGAATATTTTTTTATGTTTCATAAAGAAATTTTCGCTTATATGTAATTCTTTAGTGAATTTAGAAACGAAAAATCGATTTTTTATAAAAATCTTATAGGCATATAGGCATATTTAAGATCGATGTTTCGGAACTGAAAATATTACGTAGGTGAGCATTCTTAGAAACTGTTATCGATAATCCTGCTATAATTATATAAGAAGCGGTACCTAGATGTATAATATTTGCTTCTGTTTATGGAAGGCAATACTTCAGCTGTCATTCCCATGTGATGATAGATAATATTTAATTAAGATTAATGATAGGTATTATCAGTAATCGGATATTGACCGTGAAAAGAATTCGACATTTGATAACCGAAGATAAATTAACTAATGGAATAATTCATGGAAAAGAGAAAAAAAAAAAATAATAATTAAAAATTCGCTTGTACTTTGTCGTCGGAATTGATTGATAATATTTATCTTTTTTTTTTTTTATGATTTTACTATCCTGATTACATTTATCTATTTACTATCTCGGCATGTTCAATAAAGCCGAATTTTATGATTAATATCAATACTATTGTATGGAACGAAACCGAGTGCAAAAATCGTGGGAAATACGTGCCTCATGATAATTAAGAATAAATTCTTACAGTCTTACTTTTATGGCATATGTTTATATGAGTTTAAGTTAAGTCCTGATCCATTGATAGAAATTAAACGCATAATCGTTATTAAAATAATATGCTGCGTTAACAGTATCGAATACAAAAAGTATTATAATCCAGATTACAGGTCAGGCTATAAATTTTAGACTCTAATAAATGTATTCTCAATGGCGCAAACTCCTAAATCTATAGAAGGATACTAGCAGGTGATCCAATTTGAGGCGATTTTTCCTTTTTTTAATTTACATGTCTTTGAGTTTACAACTTTAGTGCTACGTACGGGAAACTAACGTTACGCTTTGTATACTATTTCGGTTTTGAATATGATAAAATTTTTTTTTTAAATCAGATTCTTTGATTTCATACTAAAAGTTTACCTCAACATCCATTTACAATCATCAAAGATTAGGTAACTTTACTTTTGCTGGTATTTTGCACACTTTGAATTGATTGCAGTTGCTATGTCTCGGGATTTACGTGAGATATCGCAATGATCGAAGACTTATTTTCAACGCAATTAATGAATCAGGGGTTCTACGTTGCTATTTTTACTTTGACTTAGTTCAAATTGTTCTTTAAATTCGCAAAGGAATTTTATACGGCAATTTATTCTATCCTAGTCACTATAGCAGTTTGAATTTTGACTTGTGACACAGCATTCTTGCGAAAACTGCTTTCAATAGAGGTTCGTGCTCTACTTATAATACATAAAGAATAAAAAGTAATTCTGTAACGATGTGTTGGGTGAAATTCATCCAACTGCGATATCGGTGTTGGAGTGTATCATTGAACAGGCTATGGTGAAGGTATAATATTTTATATGCAGCAATAAATTCATCGCCAAAATTATGCCTCATTGAGACAAAATCGTATTTTATGACATAAGTTATTATAAAATAAAATTAAATTCGCAGAAAAAATCCCGAATTTTTCAACAGTTAAAATTCAAAATTCGCGTGTATGCCACAAAAATGATTTCTGCAGTGACCAAATGAAGGACTTTATTGGAAAGTCTTATGTCTCGGACATCTGACCTTAAAGAAGGCTTAAAATCATCATATGCGTATATTAAAATTAACAACAAGTTCCGATTTTCTATACTCTGCTAATTAATTAGCTTAAAAATAAGTCTTCGATCATTAGGATATCTTACGCGTAGATTGTCAGATATGGCAGAGACTAATTAGGGATACTAAATCCGAGCAAAATTAACAAAATCACTAACTGATTATGGGTTCAAATTTTCCACAAGAAATCTAATTGGAAAATCCTTGATCTAATCTGCACAAAGAGTGCGAACAATTTTTTTGTTCCCAATGGTTCATGTGGAGGGTATAGTGAACTCAAAGATCGTGAATAATAGTTGAAGAATGTCGTAGTAAGATTCGAACATCTGATGGAGTAAATTGATAACATAATTGAACAGATGGTTTCAGAAGCTCATTATTTACTTTAGTTAATTTTACTCGTAAACTTATACATTACCAAGGTATATACTTACAATACCTGGGATTAAATTCAATAATTAAATACAATATACTTTTGAAGTATATTCTATAGCTAACAGCTGTTGAGTTTTCAATATCGCGGATATAATTCATCGAAAAATATGAAACATTATAATATTTGATGACTTTATGTATAATTGGTATACGTAAGAGATTTATCTCAGCTTTGAAGTAAATAGGCGAAGATAAAAATATAGCCAGAGTTAGTTCAATCCAGTTTACAAACAAATCCAGTCAGCAATACTACTGTTTTTTTTTTATTTGTTTGTTTGTTTTGATGATCATATCTATTAATTTATTCAGCTGTTAATCCAACTTCTCTAATTAGTTCTCAAACGACAAGTAATAATTGTCGATTAAAAACTCAATTGTTACACATTTTTTTTTGTTTTTTTTGTTTTTATGACTTAATAAATGTATTGCAGCTATACGTAGTAGCTATAATGTGAGGATAAGTTATTGACTCTTATAAGAACACTCGATTGATTACCATGTACGTCAATTCTTAGATACCCGATTAGTTATTTACATATTAGTGAAAAAACAGGTTTATACGATGGGTATAACAAGTTTTGCATTCGTGCGCTAAGCACAGGTTCATGTTCTATGAAGCGCTTCCACGAATACTCCCGGTATATACATGTGGTGAATATTAAAAAGTCACGAGACATTCATGTAACACGTATAAGATTATAATTAGGATTAGGAAGATTCAAATACGTCGAGAATATCGTAATTACGTATGCGAATATATTTATAAAGTTTCGACATCAATGCTTATAGTTGAAAAAAAAAAAAAAAAATGATCCGGAATCGCAACAGAGTTTCCCAAATATCCAAAATAGCCAAAACGCTATATACTTGTGAAATAGAAATAATAGCACGTCGCTGATAGCAATTTTACTTTCTAATGCTGACGATGAATCGTATGATCAACTCGCGGTGGTAATGGGGCCCGGTAGGGGGGGCTTATTAAGTTAACAAGCAACATAAACGCGTATACTAATAAAAACGTCTTAGATTGAACATAAAATGACTTTAAAATTTCCCATTTAACTAAATACAAGAACGTAAAGCGGGCCCCAGAAATGTTCAAAACTTTTACAGCTTCTATCTCGCAAGCTGCTGAAATAAACCAATTGAATAATGTTTGTAGCTATTTTTGGAACTAATATATAATGAGTTTATCCGGTTTAAAGTTTGCGGATTGATTCATTGCTCAATTCGGATTTATTATCATTTTTTTTTTTTGTTTCTTTTTTTCAATATTTAGAATATTTTATAGTAAAGCTGGGCCCTATAATTGTATTCGAGTTAATTACACTTTATCTATTGGTTGGGGATAAGGACGTAAGATATTCACAAATAATACATTTTTTCGAGCTAATTTGAAAAAAATAAGTATTACAGGATAACAGAGAGAAAATTAATCTCACTGAATGAATAGGTGAAAATTTTATCAAGAAAAACATAAATATTATCACAATAACCACTAGGTACATCAACATCAAGTATAATAGTAAACGGAAAAAATAACAGAGAAGTAAATGGGGTGAAGAAAAATTGTCTAATTCAGTCTATTTCACATTAGAACGTTTGGCGTCTTTTTGAAAATCGTTTTTGATTGTTTTCGGCATATTTGCTGCTTGCATGGGTGACGCAATTATGTTTTTTCTTCGTTGCTTTTTTTTTTCTTTTTTGCTAGGTGAACCGAATGATTTTTCCGAAACTACATATGACTTCAATTATTCGAATGCTGAACAGACCGCGTCTTAAAAAATCACCCATGCCGTATTCTCAACATATAGGTCAGCACCGATGGTAGATAAATTATTTCTCGAAAATTTATTGATAACGATGTTAATGAAAACTACTTAATTATCCGTATCTATTTTTAGGCATAGTCATTTAACTTTTTGAAAAAATAATCGTGCAAAATTAGGCCAGCTTTAACATCTGTTTATTATGTCGATGAGCTGATTTTGGTACGTAGTTGATAATGTAAATGTTGTTCATTGAAACGTGTTAATATTATTGTATTGGCGTTGTTGCTGCACCTTAACAATCATTATCATTTCTTAAAATACACATGTTTTCCAATTTTTACCAATTTAAGTTTGAATTGATGATCAATTAACGAAAAAACAGATCAGGGAGAATGCTCACTTACCTTTTTCAACATCGAGTGGCAATGTGTCTTATAAAGGTACACACATTGATCAGACACATAAATATTATTATATATGATTAATATGATTCGATTATCCATTGATTCCAGTATATAACTATATCCTAACTTTAATCATTCATAGAAAACAAGTTGTTATTTGCATTTATCATTTTGAGAAGATCTTTTGCCCTGATCTCGTATATATACTCTCCGCACGTGATTAAAATATAAGGTAATCAATTGGATCGTTTAAAATTCCTATTAATATCATCATATTCGTTCGATGATTGAGTTATGCGGCTATTAATTTATATTGTTGAATGTTGTTCTCGGTTAGTATTAATTTAAATGCAGTTATGGGTGTCAACTCGAATTATAAAAATAGATGATATACTGATATACTGATATGGATCTGGGACAATTCCATTTGATAATAAATAACTGCCACTTGGATCGACCTTTTTTGACATCTTGACCCAGCGGCAGTGGCGTGCGTAAAGTACACATAGAATAATTGACAATTCCGGAACATTGAACGTGAAATCTTTGTCACATATAAAAGTTAAAGCAAATGATGATCCATGAACTCCGATCATCATTTGGAATGCAAAAATTCAACGGCGTTTTCATGAATGGAATAAAAAAGTTCAAAAATCTTTTTAAGCAATTGAAGAGAAGTTTAGGGGTTCGATAATCAATTTGTTGGTTTTCCTCTTTCTGACTATACAATCTTCTTGGCACTGGAAATTTTTGCACAAAACTTTAATACAGGCAATTTATGAAGTCGGTGAAGCTAGAGATTAACACTTCGATCTATATCAAAATATATTGCCCTGATTTAGCCAGTTCTTCATTTTATTACGCTTCATTAGCGCAATGACTTCGCACCTTAAACATTAAAGTCTGATAAAATATTAGTAAATGAATAATAATAATCATAATTTTCCGCAATAATTAAGAAATAGTTATGACGCGAATAGTGAAGTAGATAATGTCATAGGTTGTTATAATATTTGATAAATATATGTGTAAAATTGTTTTCTCGTTCTGAAAGGCTGTGAAAATAGTTCATACTTACGCTATTGTATTTATTATTGATCAGCTGTGTTATCAAGGTTATATCGATCAATAACCATATAATGCCGAGTTGAGCAGGTCTCGTCTTATAAAGCATTCTTGCCGATCTGCCTTCACTTCAGTTTATTCGTCGAACCAGGTCGTGAAAGTCGCTGGTTTTGCTCAATTCGTATATACCCAGTGTATCTAATACTGGTCAAGCTGAAATGGAGTTCTTAAGTTTCGATTTAAAGAGTAAATCATTGACGTTAAAAAAAGATGTAATCCCAGTCCCAGAGGCTGACGAAGTCTTAGTCAAAGTTGCATATTCTGGAATTTGCGGAACTGATTTGCATATAATTGAAGTACGAATAAAATAAATTCATTTAGATTCGTGGCTATTCAAAGTAACAATTAGATGAATAGAATTTTTTTTAGAATAATTGAAACGAAAAATTCGTCCTGATTTGTTTTTTTTTTTTGCAGGGTGCCTTTCCCTGCAAAGCAGACGGTCCTGTAACTTTAGGACACGAGTTCTCCGGTGTTGTGCAAGCAATTGGTTCAGCTGTCACAACGTTCTCTGTTGGACAAAAAGTCGTTGTTGATCCAAACAGCGGTTGCAATATCTGCGATTTTTGCCATGGTGGTAATTACCATTTCTGTCAAAAAGGTGGCATACATAGAACGATTGGAATTTATCGCAACGGAGGCTGGGCCACGCATGTCTTAGTTCCAGAAGCACAGGTAAGTCGGTATTCTAAAATTATAAGTAAAAAAATAATTTTCAAATCAGGTAATTATTTGAAAGATTGGTACACAAGGAGTTAAGGGTCTTTGAAGTTGCGTATAATTTTAAAGAACTGACACTTTTATAGCGAATCTTGGTATACCTTCCCTTACGTATATCTTAACACACTTTCCTTTTTTTTTTTTTTTTTATTTTTTATTATTATTATTTTAAGACTTTCCTAGTACCGGATGGAGTTGAGCTACCCCAAGCAGCACTTGTCGAACCGTTGTCCTGCTTGGCACATGGATGGGATATAATAAATCCAGTTAACGTTGGAACAAGAATTTTAGTAATTGGAGCTGGTATAATCGGCTCTCTTTGGTCATCCCTTCTACATTTACACGGGCAACGAAAGACTGTGATAATAAGCGAGCCGCAAGTTAAGCGAAGAGAGCTGTTTGAAAATCTGAGTAAGTTATACTTTCATGAAATTCGACGTAAGGGTCGTCGAGTTAATTCTTTGAGATTGTCTGAATTGATCCGATGCTTAACTAACTCCGATGCCATATATTATGTGAATGAATCTCTTACTACGTTTTTCTTTCATATTTTAATTTTCAAGGACCAATTGTACGCAACACGTATATGTGTTATTATAGTTGTGTACGAAATCGAGCAGTACGTATAAAAACTATTGATATATTCACGCAAGCGCGGTCAGTTTAATACATATAGGTATAGTACCTAACGTGTGCTATATAACAGTAATATAGCCGACCAATATTTGCGATTGAGAAATTCTACGAGTTTCGAAGGCTAAATGCTAGATTCTTGTATAGCCGATTTCGTTTTGTTGATAATGAATTTTTATTAGCAGTTGTATTATAGTCGGTGAATAACTGGATTCAAATTCATAGATTAGCATAACGTTTCGTGACCTATTTATACAATTACCCAACCTTGAGATATTCGCCGAATTCATATACCTAAACAGATGAAATACGTTCATTAAAATTGACATTTTTTTTTTTCTTTCTTTCTTTATTCAGATTTAGATTTCAAGGCGGTAAGTCCGGCTGATTTGAAAGGCCGAGAGTTCGATTTAGCGATAGACTGCAGCGGCGCAGCTCCGGCTATCGAGGCAGCTTTACCCCTGCTAAGCAAAGGAGGTCGCCTCTGTGTATTTGGAGTTGCCAATCCTCAGGCGGAAGTTAAAGTTAAACCATTCGAGGTAAGGAGATGTGATATCTGGTTTAGCTTAATAATCATTAACTAGGACGCATCGTGGGTCCTGAAATCACAAAAAAATTAAAATTAAAATTATTTCAGATCTACATGAAGGAGTTGACGATAGTAGGTGTGAATATCAATCCATTCACGTTCCCTAAGGCATTAGCTTTGGTAACAGCAATGGGTGATACGTATCTTGACTTTGGGAAACTGGGAATTGGTGTATACAAATTGTCGCAGTATGAAGAAGCTCTTACTGCGCTGAAAAACGGTGATATTAGTAAAGCAGTATTCAAGTTATAAACAGTTACGATATTTATAGTTTATATTGAAATTAAAGAGGCATACAATATGTATGCTTCCTCTTCCTGAGGTTTCATTTTTCACTAAGATTACCGTCAATATTTTCATACAGTGCAAAAAAACTTCGTATACGTTCCTATTGTCTAACTGGAACTTCACAATATTCCAGAAACATAATCCTGAATTTGAATTAAAACTTTTGGCTGTTAGGTGATTATTCTTCATTTAGTATGAGGATTTTTATACTCCTCGATTAAATTCATAGAAAACTTCTTGTGATTAGATTATACTTGAAGTTTTTTTTTTTTTTTTTTTCATAGAGTATCAGTTGTATGTATACATTCAGAAAGTCTTATACACGGTTTGGTGTTCTTAAATAACGGCGTATAGTTATTCTATATCATTATTATTTCTTTAAGTGTATTTATACTTGTAATATATAAACTAGAAGCATACGAGTCTTATTAGAACCTATATTAGAAGTAACATAACGTTATTAGTGTAAATAGTTATGAATATGTATATTATTAGTATTGTTATTTTACCAGCTGTACATACATCCATACATCGGCATAACAATAGCAGATTGAAGTTGAATATTAAAGACTAGGCTACAAGAATCTTGAAAGATACTTCGCAGACGATAAAATAAATAAATCGATTAATAATAAATAATAGCCACACAACGAAATCTTCATAAAGTTTATACGAAACTGTGATAAATTTCAACGAATAAATTAATCTGCTATTTCAAAACACGTTTCATTATTTTTCCGTAAATTGAATAATAGGGAAAAACCGAGCTGTACGAACATTATAATCACAGACACGAGTGAGATCAGGAAGGCTTCAATACTCTCATACAATACTGCAGTCCAAAAGTCAATTCAGAATAACAAATTTATACATATGCATGTATACTACGTATAGTTATATAAATACGAGGCTCTATCAAATCCGGGAATACCAATTCCACTAAAGATATTAATGAGAAAAATTTGGTTTTTAAATTGAGTGAAATTCAACCTCAAGTATGCAATCTTTCATGCAAATATAATCCACATAAGTTTTGATGTTACATTATAAAAAAATTGCCTTGATATCACGTTTTAATATCTTGCGAAAAAATCGTATTGTGTCGGAATTAATTACCACCACGGCTAGTTTCCAGTTAGTCGTCAAAGTTTCCATGGAATATGGATAATTTTATTTATGATAAATCATCATTTATTTATGATGAATTATCACCGGTATATTCATATCCTAATTCAGTAGTTTGATAGTTAAATAAAAAATATTTTCATACAAAAGATATGTGTGACCGCTTTTTTCTTTTTTTTTGACAGTCTGTATTAAGTGGTAAGTATGTGCCAATAATAGAGCTGTTTGGTGCTGCCAGGAGGCTTGTCCCGCACCGTCACCATCACGTGCCATATTCTGACGTAGTTAATCGCAAGCGAGTGTTTCATTGAATTTTTTTTTTTCCTTTTTTCTTTCCTGTTCGTTATATATACATATCTATTTTTTTTTCCTACAGTTATCCGGATATATCCGGTGTACCAATATTCGTTATATTAATAGGTTGATGTAAATCCTAATAATACAAGTATATTGATGGTGTTGTGAGCAGGAGGCTTGTCCCACTGTCATTTTTACTATCATCTCATGACGCAGATCACATATATAGCTTGTGCGTAGTGAGAGTTGTTTATCCTTTAGAGTTCGAAGTTTGCCATATAATTTCTGATTTAATTACTTGCCATTGATGATGTTGATAGACGCGAATGTAAACTTATAGCTTTATTCATCAAAAATAATGATGGATTTTTTTCCCACGATAAAAAATTTCAGCCACGTCGTTTTTCTCCATGCAGTAAGAGGTGCTTTCAATTTTCACCCAATATTATCTGCAGTCGAAGTAATAATGGGAAAGTAATTATTTTTTCATTCATGTAAACCAAATTATTTACTTCAGAATCATGTTTTGCTTGCATGTGGCAAAATTATATGTTGATAAGAATGAAAAATACATATCATAGCATGCGGAATGAATCCGTTATATAGATCCTGAGGTGTTGATTACCTAATCATGAAACAACCTTTCAGGTTTACTGTTACTATAAGGGTTAAGGCTGGATGTATATAATGGGAAATAGGAATGGTGAACGAAATTCTTACCGCACTAGTCACAGCGGGTTATCAACCTTCGATACTTGCCACGTGTTTGAGGTGGGCGTAATTGGCAACACCTGAGGCATCACACGACGCCAAAATCGAGCACACATTATACTCTCGCTAGACTTACAGTCAGCGAGGATTATATAGCTGAGATTAAGATAAGATGAGATAAGATAAGTTTATTAATACTCTAGGAGGTCGTCCTTTAAAAACAGTAAGGATTATGACTATGATTAAGGATTTTGAAGGAGCTTATGCTTCAGTTAATATTAAAAAAAAAAAAAATGGATAGCAATTTACAGAAATTTGATGAGTCGGATGAAGCAGATATATTTTTGCAAACAATCTGTTTATGTGAATCTAATAAATCGAGTTCCCTAAGAGAATAATATATTTAATGGCAAAAAATGACAAGACACGTCAAAAGAGTATTTCCACAACCCACGCCACGCTAAGCTACGTGTCAAACATCTACAAATATTGATATGAATGGCGTGGGTGGAATTTCGGTGCATTAAAACGAGTTTTAGGTAGTTCGGAGGTCAACAGTCTAGTCATTTTCCACTTTTAAATACTGTTTTCGTCTTAAAGAGAAGTCGTGGAGTTGATTGAGCAATCTGTTAATTTCTAGCCACTAAGTGTATTTTAAGCGAAATTTCCGTTGCCCTCGGGGTTACCCTTTTTTTTTTTTTTCTTCTTCTTCTTCTTTATCTGACACACACGAATATAATTGTGACTAAATTTATCACCATTCGTATTTCGATATGCGTCAGTTGAATCGGGTGATTTCTAATATAACTTAAAAAAAAAAAATTATAAAGATTATTGGTACTTGCTGTTTCAATTCGTGTAGATAAATTAGTTATTTACTGTGTAATCAGTCTTATAAATGAGCTGTTTGTAACTTGATTATTGTATGCGACTTGAAACAGACGTTTTTACAAGTTTTTTTTCTTTTCTTTACCACATTCAGGCTTCCATTCGGTATGAAAGTTCGTACCCCTATCTCAATCTCCATGAAGCTGTGTTATCAGCAAGTTCGCTCAACCATAATCGAATATTGAGTTTATACTGAGCTAGCCTGAGATATAAAGCACAGTTTCTGACGGTCCGTCTTTATTCAGTTACAAAATTCATGAAATAAATCATCAGTTTTTCTTTTTCTAATACAGAATATAGCGTATAACTGACGAAGTTGAAATGGAGTTCCTCAGTTTTGATTCTAGAACTAAATCATTGACACTAAAAAAAAGTGACGTTCCTATTCCAGTGGGGAATGAAATTTTGATCAAAGTTTCATACTCTGGAATTTGTGGGACTGATTTGCATATAATTGAAGTACGAATTACTCATCGTAGAGCTAACAGTAGAAATTTGTGGCCTTTTGTGGTATTCGTGAATAATTATTTATCGATGTTTTTTTTTTTTCTTAGGGTGCCTTTCCATGCAAAGATGGCATTTTAACTATGGGTCATGAATTTTCTGGTATTGTGCAAGCGGTTGGATCAGCAGTAAGCACTTTTACTGTTGGACAGAAGGTCGTTGTAAATCCAAATGACGGTTGCAATATCTGTGCTTCTTGTCATGGTGGTAATTACCATTTCTGTC